>CM055730.1:14959773-15692273 GCA_029465975.1 Dallia pectoralis
GGACAATGAATCTGCCACGGCTGGTCATTCATCAGTTTCACGGTCCGCACCAGCACACACACACACACATTCCAATAACAACACAGTGCACTGGTGAGTGAGAAAATAGGGGAGAAATAGGGAGGGAGGAAAAAAACATTTTGTCATAGAGACTTCCACTTCAGTGAGTGTTGTGTAGCCATGCACTTTTTACCTGGATGGCAGTTCTCCGTCAGCGAGAGCCGGTCTGTCCGTGTGTAGCTGCGGGTGGGTTTGAACGCGCGCGGACCATCGTGTGAGATTTGAGGCGACGGGACATGGTATAAATGAAACGGGGTTCCTGCACACACTGCTGAGCATTGACCTGGGTCCCACAGATTGATGGGGAACTTCCCGTCAGAAAGGAAGCCTTGAAATGTTTGCTGGAGAATTACTTGATTGCCTGTGGAAACACATGGGAGGAGCTAACCTGAAGGAGCACAGGCCTTCTGTGTCATCCGTAAGATAGTTTACTGTGCATATTTAGCTTTTCCCAACAATACAGCAAGTTTATCTACAATTCCCATGATGCATTTGGAGGACCCAAAAAAGCGTGATGAGTAGACACTTAATGGAATACGAGTAAAACTTGCTGCGGCCTTCAAATCTCCGGAATAACTGACAGTTGTTGAGATGTGACAGGGTAGATAGAATGTGAGGAGAAACTAAGCACAGCCACTTCTACAGCAGACTGGGAGAATTGCTCAGACTACATGACATTTTTATAATCAACTCCAGACAATTCAAGGACTACACAGAATTCACCAAACAGGACATCCATATGATATTACCTGATACCTTGTGTACATGTGAAATATTTAGAGAGGTGATGATGGGGGGAGTGGCATGTGTTGGTGGAATTACGGAGGTCAAAGATAATCTGGTTATTTTTTACATGTATTATTTTTTTTATTCTTTCTTTTTGTATCTTAGCGCATAGCTTTATGGCAGCACACGGCTTTATGTTTTGTGAAGTTGCCTGAGTTGTTCCCTAGTTGTTTCAAACATATTGGGGAAGAGAAGCTATACATTATTTATGTTTTGTGTTTAAAGGAAAGATGTCTGATAATTCAGTGGCTGTGTTAAAGGAAACAGGACACGGTGGTGAAATTCTGCTTAGGCCAAAGTGACACATCGTCACCATCCATCTTCAGTCTGAAACATTTCGGGATAACTGACAGAGCGTGGAGCTTGCTTATACACACTTCCCAGAGGAAATAGTCCAGATTGGTGGCATCTTGACACGCACTAAACAGCGAGCAGTCCAGTTGTCCTAGGGGGCATTGTGTATCCAGCCACAGGCTAAAGGTTATATCCTATGAAAAAGAATAAAGAGAAATACTAGAGAGAGCTTTTTCTTAAAGGAGGCTTTTGAAGACAGCCTATTGGGAATGATATTCCAATCAAATTCATTTTTACCGGCATGTTATTTTTTTCCCTTCAAAATCCTTAAAACAGGCCTACTTGTTTTTGGAGTATCCAGATTCTGGTGTAAATAAAAACATTTATTAATATTCTGCCTCTACATAAAGGTATTACTGCTTACATGGCGAAATAACCGGCCTTCCTTTTCCGATGTTCATACAGAATTAATATTCACAAACTCACATAATCCATAGATCGTGATCCATCAATGGATCACGTCGACGTTCTGTTCCCGAAGTCACACTTTATACTCAAATCGTGTTGTTCGAAAAAACCTGGCAAGAAAAAAACTGAATTGAGCAGCGGCTGTAGCAATAAATCACGGGATCGCTGGTGACACTCATACAATACGGATACAGTGTTAACTCAATGAGTCGGACAGCCCTAGCCTGTGCCTCCATCCTGACCTTGCCTCCCCGTCGTAATCAATCATGCCGGCGTGGCACACGTGCTCCTTATTTATTATTACACTACACCGCGTGTACTGTAAACAATGCGTAGAATACATTGGATAGGGTGAAACGGGGGGAAGGGGGACGTTATAGAGAGGAGGTGAGGGTCCGGTGGAATAACGGCGGGGCATGCTGGCACGCCTGGCTGGTTAAAAAGCGCTGAAACGCCCGGTGAGCATCCGCCGTGGTAATATGGCCGACGGAGCAATAAGCAATAGAGGTCGTTCCAAGTATCAAAGGTCACATCGCTGTGTTGTTACTCTGCAGTTTACTAGTGTCGCAGGTGTGATGCTGTGAATGAACAGCGTTCGCCCGTAACGTATTGCATATCTAACCGCGCACGTCGCGACTCCTACGGAGAGGAGCTTTAGGTCGGAAGGCGTCTGGAATGCCTGTGAAAGTGGATGCGCTGGGGTGTGTTTAACAATTTTCTCTTCTTTACACTCCTCCAGGTCACAGGCGGGAAGACGCCGTCAACCAGAGTGACCGTTTTTCACATTATGGGCCAGTTCGAAAGCATAACGACGATATTTACCGTTAACGACAGTGTAAACCTAAAAAATGCTTGACTGAAAGCCTACACTCTGACTCCCAACGTGCACACACAGATCCATCTGGAGCCGTTGCAGGGGGCCCGGTCGGGTAACAGGGGGCCCGGTCGGGTAACAGGGGGCCCGGTCGGGTAACAGGGGGCCCGGTCGGGTAACAGGGGGCCCGGTCGGGTAACAGGGGGCCCGGACGGGTAACAGGGGGCCCGGTCGGGTAGCAAAGCAGACAGCAAGTAAGGCATCAGGCCCCACAACTCTCCATGAAGGATTGCTCGCTAAGAGGGTGGCCATGGGGGAGCCAGTTTAAAGCACATACCGTATGCAGTTAGCGGGCTCCTCATTTATCAGTCCTTGAGATTTTTTCCACCTCGGACCCGTGATTCCAGTCTCACTCCCCCAGAGGGCACACACCTCCTCACTGTGCGTTGCAGATGACAGGTTACCAAGGCCCTGGTTGTAGGGCCTCCCATCCTACAGCTCTCTGTATTAAGAGAGCGACGCAAATTTAATGATCGTGATTAATAAATCTAATGGAATTGTGGCTTAACGTTTTGCATATTTGATTGTTGTCCATTTCATTGAATGTATTTTTTTTTCTTTATTGTTCGACTTTTGCAAGCTGTTAGCAGTGGCAGCCGGTCAAACGTTGAACTTAAATATGTGTTTAATTTTACTTTAAAAAAAATCTATTGTTAAATAAAGAAGCCCAGCACTGGAACTGTATAACATTTGCACGCATTTGAGAGTTGGCTGCGCCAATGAGATATTGGGGATTTCATCACATGATCTTGTTCCTCGCTGTCTTAATAGATCAATTTGGAGACTAGAAATAAACAAACATGTATCCATGTATTTATGAAGGTAGATCATTGTATCATGTCTGACAAGATGGCGCCAAAGAGAAAGCAAATATAGTCAGTCAGACAGTCACTATCATTGTGGCAATACCACAGCGATAGAGAAAAGGAGACAAGATAAACAGCACATTTGCATCATCAAAACTTTAGCATTACATTACAGAGGCCAGAGGAAAGCCAATCACAGTGAGGAGGTGTGTGCCCTCTGGGAGATTGATTGATTGAACACGATATGCTCCTCACCTGGAAAAATATACAGAAATATATTTTATATGGGAATGAGAGAAAGCATGAGAGGTTGGGTCTACTTTGTAAAGCTAACTATCATCAAAGTCTTTAGCCTAAGATAAGAACAGCTAGACTGGACAGATTGTTTTTTAAACCAACTGACCATTAAGTTTAATTTAAATGGAAAACCTGGACTGTCAGGAGACTTTAAACTTTGGAATGTGGACGTACGGTTAATGAAATATTATTTAAACTGTTTTCTTGACATTTTGCAAGAAATGTCTATCTTAGACCGCAACTTGAGATCTACATTAGCTTAAGCTTTAGCTGCAGAACGTCAGAAAAAAGTTAATTATTTCAGAACCCATAAAATCTGTATAGAAGAACAGTAAGATAATAGACAGAAAGTCTCCAAAAATGTCTGACGTCTTGAATCAAGCACATTTACAGCGGAAAATGAAAAAAAAACAATTGCTAAGACACATCATAATGGATAATGTGATTTGTTGAATTTACTGCTCCTCTGCACATGGGAATTCAAACATTTCCACCACCATTTTGTCTTAAGTATGTTTTCGGTAAGCAACCTCTATCAGGTTTTTTTAGATAGTAATTATGCTAAAATAGTGGCACTGTTGATCCAAAAAGTCCAGAAAAAAGGTGTTTAATGTTGATGGATGTGCCAATGTCTTTGTCCCCTGACACCAAATACAATCACTTTCAAACACATTTGATGGGTAACTGAGGTATGATTGGGATCTTTCTTAGAGAATGCACAATATGCACAATGTATTACAGATCCAGCCCAAAATGGGAGGTTAGAAAAATATTTTATTGATCTCAAAACACCAAATTTCAATGTGAACGATGTAAACAAAAAAGTATGGAAACGTTTTTACTAAATCGCTGATCAGAAGTCATCCTCAAAAAAGGAGAATATTTGCCACAGACTTTCAGTAAGTAGTAAGTAGCATTTAGAATGATTTGATGTAGCCCTGACAAAAGTAGCCACAAAGCTAGTTTTTTTGTTGATACATTCATCATCGGGCCTAGATATTAGGGATTAGTTTGATTTAGAGGCAACATTTTGATTATCCAATACATCAGCATTCAGCAACAACCAAAAAAAACAGTGTGGTAACCTGTTGGTTGAAGCATAATTTATGATAATGCATACAGGATAAAGTATGTCAATGATTTTAAACTGAGGCTCAGTTATAAAATGGCTTTGTTTATGTCTTCGATTCCATACCAAACATGTCATCTTCCTCCTTTAAGAACACGGATGTGTGAGGCCCCTCACAACCAGTATTTACATCCAGTCAAGGCGTGGTGCGCACTAAGTTATACAGTATGGCTTACTTTATTCATAGCACTTCAATTACAAAATCATGCATTGAGGGGAGAAATAAATTAATAGAAAAAACGTCCAATATTTTGCTTGGCGAAGGGAAACGAATTACCCTTTTCAGGACTGATGATATATTACTAGCGTTTGATCCTTGGAGGATTCACCGTGCTCACATTCATTACTTTCAAGTGCTGAGGTGTATCTGCAATTAGAAGCAGCTCGCAGTGGATTTCTGACACTCCCACAGACTTGAAACGCCAGATCATAGGACGATCCCAGCGTTACGCCGCTGGAGTGTGGACGTCGGGCCCTCCATCGCCTTACACAATGAGTCGGCTATGATTAGGGCCAGATAGCCGGTGCGGAAATGAGCATCTTTTAATAAATCAAAGGTGATTTTTGTTTCATTAATGGCCTCCCCAAAATCCGGCGCGGGATACATCTCTCTGGAGCCTACTGTATCTTTGCAGAGCGGTCAGGGCTATTCTTATTACTGTATGCATAATGTAATGAGTGAGTGTGATTAATTTCAATAACACATTGTGTTATTAGTATGCTATGTATTAACAACCCAGCTACATGGTCGTGTTGCATGATAAGAGAGCTAAACAAACACTACGATCACTATATGTGAATAATGTTAGCAGTTTAATAATGGCCGTTCCACCCACCTACACCAGCTATCATCTCACGGCGTGGTCCGTGTTTTTATCAACTCTCCCACTTGTGCTTTTACATTTTCTCCCGAACATCGTCAGAATACTGCAGACGCGTTATTGTGCTCAGGTTTCTTGTTGATTGGTCATGATGGGATATTGCTTTGATGCATCTCAGAGAGGCAACGTAGCTTCAGCCAAAGAACACGCTGAGCCATTATGTTGTAGTAAATGACAGAACGTCCTAATGTCGTTTGGCAGTGGTAGCATTAGGCAATTAAGCACTCTCTTAATGTGACGCTGGGAGCATTTTTCCTCAAGGTTATCGCCTCATTTCCCCAAAATGGGTCTGCCGGGCCCACAGCTGATGCATTCTGGGAGACGGAGGGCGCAGGTTAGGACAGGTGTCCACCACCTTGGAAATCTCCCATCGCAGCTGGCACCAGCTGGCACCCCTGATGCCTCATCCGGACAGTCTGCTCTCTCCTCTCTCCGCTCCCCAGAGGGGGGGGCATGTCAAGGGCAGCCCCGGTACAAGCTCACTCACAGGGCACCCATGGCATGACATGACCTGGCCACTAGAGGACCATGCAGGCCAGCAGAGTCAGGGAGGAGTAATGTGATGCAGCAGCAGTATGCACGTTTGGAGACCCGCTGGAGCATCCCTAATGGACCGGCAATGATGAGGCCCGGCACCA
The DNA here is from genome assembly GCA_029465975.1 of Dallia pectoralis. Lineage (NCBI taxonomy): Eukaryota > Metazoa > Chordata > Actinopteri > Esociformes > Umbridae > Dallia > Dallia pectoralis. The sequence continues at coordinate 14,966,007 of CM055730.1, forward strand.
GAGGGTCAAAGGCAGCCTCTGTAAAGGACGCTGTGCAGTACATGCTGGCGTACAGACTGCACAGTGCACAGTGCCGAGCAATAAACATTTTGTTCCAGAAGTTTTTAATAAGTAATTCAAACAATGTCGTTTAATTACTTGGATTGCATTTCCGTCCATTATATTTCTGCGGAATAAACAAAACTAAGACGCTGGCCTATAGGGAGCTGTAGTTTCATTAGGCAAATTCAATCTAGTTCAACACACTAACAAAAATTGTAATTAACTAAAATGATCATAATCTGTTCACATAATCTCTGTGAGAGAACTAGGGGTTAACAAAGGGTCAGATTTTATTATGCCTTCACATACCTGTACATTTGGATTACTTAGCTGTACAATAACATTCAAAAAATATTTTGGTAACATTATGCACAAACTGTGCTGACACTGAGATTACATGCTTCGAAGGACTAATCTTGGGAGTACTAATTAACAATACTAACTAAGGACTTTTGGTGTCGTGGCATGCTAGATGGTTGAGGTACACAACAACTTCCTATCTCTGTACCTAAAACATCTTCATTTTATACCTCATTCTTATTGCAGGTAATATTTTTCTTTGAATTAATGGCAGATTTTCGGTGGCGCCTGTGATTACTGGAACCAAAAGAAACACCTCTACGCTGACCTTTGCCATCTTCCGGGCATTCTGTTCTAGTTATGGAAAAGTTGCATGTCGAGCGAACAACAATAGTATACCTATAATTTTAATAACCTGCATGTGGCATTTACAAATATATTGAAGAAAGCTATTGTATGGTTAGCAAGTCACTTAGCTTGAAAAGACAACAGATTATAATTCAACCAAATCGATGTACTTTTTTCCTAAACTAGAGAAACATTCAGAAGCTAACAGCCAGCCAACTGTAGACTTAAAAAGCAGATTCAGACAAGTGTTTTAATATTACTGGAGCAGTGTAAAGAATTTGGCAAATATTGCAATTCAAATTTTTATTATTAACACATTTCACACAATGATCAATGGTTGCGAAAAGTTGCACGATACCGAAGAATTTCTGGTTGCTTTGGTTGGTGTGGCTTGCCACTTAAAACTACACTACAGTGTTCTTTATTGCTCAGCTGTGACCGGTGGCGGAATACACACTTCCAGATTTTGGATATTGAATCGAAAGTGTTTCATTCTGTATTTAGGCCTGTCGCCTATGTTATTCCGACCATCTAAGCCTCTGCAGGGTGCATTCGAATCTGACCTACTGCTCCTTTAGCCAAAACTTTTCTCTACCTTCTTCCACTTTTCCTGTTTAATAAGGCACAATATGCATGAAAACACACGTTAAGAAAAGAACGGATGTTGCTTACTGTGCTCAACTTGATGTGTAGCTAGGCTTCCTGCAGTCCACGTTTTGTTCCTGGGCGTTGCCCCTCTTCGCTGTGTGAAGCGTCAATCTTTGTTTGGTGTGCTTTAGTGGGTTTGGAGCTGAAACGTATGGTTGTTTCTGTCTAGATAATTCCACACCAGTATATGCAGGTGAGTGTACTAGATGTGCCTATTATTCACAGAATGTATGTATTCCATCTGGGAGCAATGTGCAGAGGCTAACCTAGTGGATTATTTTACCAGAGAGGTTGGGGCCTGAGCTCTCTAATCGCTAGGCGTATTCTTACATCTCTATTAATACAGTACAAAACCAATGTGGCAGCCCTACATGACACAGCAGTAACTTCATATCCTGTTTGTTAGCTGTGTCATTGTGAGGCCACGATCTGCCTGGAGTCAGATGCTAACGCGTTAACCTGAGTATGGCTATGCAAAGTCGTTAGTCGTATTCAGCTCATGGAAATGTAATGCAAGATGAGGGAAAATGCTCATGGAAATTAAAAAAGTTTCGATTTGTATAAAAACAGACATATGGAGATGCATTAGACAAGTAATTAAGTGTTTTTCGTCAGGACAAGGGTAGTTGTGAATCTGTAGAAATTAACGTGTTATAACAGTAGCTGATTCATCATTGCTGGATGCCACATGGATCCTTTGAAGTGGAAACTGTTGCATTCTGTAAATTAGAGCTGTTACAGGCTGGGTAATAATATTCAGAGCACCCTGGTAGGACTCTGTTAGGACCCTGGAGGGGACACAGAGAGAATGCAGAGATAGCAAAACGTGCTAGGCCATTAACGCGTTGAGTGAACGGATATTCAACAAGGCTGTCTTTTTATTCAGATCTCATTGAAATCTCACAGAAACGTCACATCTGCAAAGAACATTTGCTTATTAGTATGTGGTTGTACAGTACCATGTCTAAATGAACCAATGATGCATAAATGCAAAACACATCTATATGCAGATTGTGTATTCTTCAAACTATAGTAAATACAGTAACCAGTAATAACTAATAAAATACTGTACATATATATACCGTACCGTACTGTAAATTAAAATAACATAAACATGATCAGCAATACAGTGAACACATTGCTTATGTTGTAAACGACTCTTGTAGCTGGAAATGTCGGACTTTAAATAGAATATCTAAATAGGCGTACAGAGGTCAATACCAGCTGCCATGACTCCTGTGTTCCAATGGCACATTCTGTTTGCTATAGTCTGTAAAGCCATCATTTCTGACAATGTAGGATTTTCTGACAAAAGCAAAGTATGGACAAAGCTCCAATTGAAAATTATTCGTTTTTAACCTGTCAATGACTATAGTTCCTACTATTTTTGCTACACAACCTACTCAAATTAATTGCATGTATGTTTTCATGGAAAACACGGAAATTTCGAAGTGACCCCAAACTTTTGAATGATAATGTACATTGGAAATTGAATTGAAATTAGAACGCAGTGTGTGAAGTTTCCAATCACGCTGGGAGACCAGCAATCTCTTTCTGTTCACTTGAGCTCATTTCTCCACTAATGACTTTGCCCTCTGATGCAAGCCAAGGGATCGGCAAAGGTCCTTGAAACAAAAAAGGGAAATATAGCAATTACTGGTCCTTTCATCAGCAAGGAAAGAGATTAAAAACCATGTGGTTGTATAAGCACCAGAAATGCAAACCCTGACTTGTTTGCCTAACACTTGTATATGCAAACCGTAGGCCTTTTGTCAAAAGAAAAATAATATATCATTACATGTATTCCTAATCACATGGTGGTGATGCTGCATGTTAAAATCGGGATTCTGTGCACGAACACCATGAAACATATATAGCTTTTAGGGGTCTAAAGGGACGGAAATGCTCCCTGAGCCTCTTAAGGCTCATTACCACAAAGGGTCCCTAAACAATATCTGATTATTACTCTATATTGTCTTACGATATACCTGCTCCCTTTATTAATTCTCCGACCGCCCGGGACTTCACAGTTATACGTATATTACGATACCTAGATGTTTACATTAGAGAGACTGACAGTGTAACTTGGAACGTGTATGTGGCCTGTACTCCTAAGGACTGTTACGAAAACACACGCGTGTGCTATTTGAAGCCTAAATGACGCTCCGGTCATTTTGCTTATAAAGGGGTCACCATTAGCTCCCCACATCCCACTGTTTGCTTACATCTGATGGTAAGCAGTTTCAGTACTTATCAGTCCCTGTGAAGAAAACCAGATGCTTCTGGATATGTTTGTAGGGGTGGCACGTCTGGCCTGGTTTTAGTTGAGCCCTGAGTGACAGAAGGAATGAAATTCCAAATATGCAGATATAAAATGCACACAAATTAACAAAGGCTATCACCATGAACAATCGTAAGGTAAACGATCAAAAACATCTAGCTTTAGGTTACTTTGCAAGGCGTTAGATGATTTGGGTCTCAAACGCAATCTGACCTCACTCAGAAAATGCCAGTGGTGTCTCTAACACTAGTCAGTCTGGGGAGTGTGTGTAACTGTAGAAGGGCCGAGGAATTCTTATCTCTGGGCTTAAAATCAAATCCCAAAGCTTTAGGGCAACGAACAGCCCTGCGTAGGGCACACTTTTAGATTGCATGTTAAACACGTGTCTGTGGGCACACACAAAAACAATCACACAATACCCGTCACAAGAAGTAGTGTTACTACTGGGTTCTTCATTCAATTCCAAATCATCATAGCCATCTATTCACACCTGTCATTATCTAAATGGGGCATATCATTCTTTCCTTCTCTACCTCACAGCTGATGTGAGGTGAGGGATCTGGAGAACGCTCGTGGCATCCAGGTTTTTCATCCGGGTTTTCATGTGGAATGCATATGGAGCGTTGTCCTACCGGCACCATAGTTCACACATCAGCAGTTTGCCATTTGGCCGGTAGAACTTAAACCGGGATTCATCTGCGAAGAGCACACTTCTCCAGCGCGCCAGTGGCCTTTAATGGTGAGCATTTGTCCACTGAAGTCAACTAATGACACAGAACTACTGTAAAGACCCTGGTGAAGATGACGAGCCATTGTATAGCAGGATTTGGTGGGATTTGACCTATTGCATGTATCAGAGACGCTACACTAAAAAGGAGAAACCATAAAGAGTTCTCAGAGCAAGCCTTTACAAATGATCTTCAAACTTGTCACGAGTGGTGAGGGTTTTTGTTTCACACGGGACAGTAATGTAGGTGGCACACGTTTGAGTTCCTGGTTGGTGATTAGGGTGTTAGTTAATGAGCACAGCTGGGCATAATTAGTGGTTAGCAGGGTGATCAGCTGGGTGTTTAAGTCACTGGGAAATGTCACCAGTTTGTCGGTCATTGTTTGATCCACGTCACGTCTCTTTGTTTGGTGAGTGTTGTTAGAGTTTATGCTATGACTGTTTTGTCTTTTTTAAGTCGCTCATATGCACAGTATTATTTTTTTCATTCAGTGTGTAGTGTTTTCCGTTAGTTGTTTAATTGTTTGTTTTTATATTATAAATACCACGAACAAGGATTCGCTCAGAAAATGTCATTTCCAGCACTACATCCTAAAGCTGTGACAAAACTGCATAATGGACCCAGTTGAAGCGTTTTCCTTCTTTTCAATTCATTAACACACCCCGCTATCGGGACAAAGGAAAAAAAATCTAACACATCATTGGATCTTGTCTAATTTGAAAAAACCTGCTAAATAAACAAGTACAGGTTTTGGCAAGGAATACTGATGAAACAGCTGATTGGCTGCTTTTTAGGCAATTGTGAAATTAAATAACCGTAGGAATAAAAGGCAAAATCTATGTAATTTTTTATTAACAATAGTCTTTCGAGCAATCAATTTGGCAATCTTTTGCATGTTGACAAACTTTGTAAAAGGCCAAAAATCAAGCTAGACTGTAGAAACAAGGCATATTTGTCTTATCATATATTATGATTGGATTAAACCTTCAATGCAGAAGCAGGCTGCATGCTTAGTTCCCTATATGATTAATTCACACAGAAGTACAAAGCCTGGCATGACTCAAACACCATCAGAACATTTGCTGATGATAGAACTGTGGTAGGCCAGTTCACAGAGGCCATCTTATAGACACAAGTTCAAGTTTTAAATAAAATGATGCTTTCCGGTCCACTTTAAATTAATAAAAGGCCCTTAAATTAAAATGTACATAATCTCTCCTGTTGTTCTAATATAACAATTTATGTATGAGGTATTTTAGGTTGTATAGGTATGAATTCTTTCTCTTGTGAAATCTGCGCAAGAAGACTAATGGTGTCCCACTTAGCAAGCGGAGGCTGCATCAATGCACACTCGCTGGAAGGGGCCACTGGAGGGTCTAATTAGCCCCTACACCCTTGACCATTCTCACTCCATCAGCTTTGGGACACTTGAGAACCATTGAAACCCTTGACAGGCGGGTATTGCAACTTAACAAGACACTTTATAGGGCGGTACGGAACCCAAAAAATGATCTAGAAAGTATTTTATTTTAAATAATACATTTCCTAAATATTTTTTTCAATTTCATTACGAAAGTTACTTAGTGGTGTTTGATACTGTTTTATATCATCAGTGCCTAACACGCAGATTTAATCTTGAGAAATAAATTCATATGGTAATGTTTTGCTTTACTAGATCTTTAGAGACTGTTAACTTACTCCTAAGTTTCTGCAGACTCGAATGTTCATAGCGACAATAGAGATATAGTGAGGGATTGTTCGGTTCCAGCAGACTGGTGATCATAAACAACACTTTACTCAATTACGAATTGAATTCATAAAGCGGAAAACATTTCTGTCATCATCAACACATTACTCAAGGTTTTTTAATAGGAAGATGCATTAATGCTATAACACATTGAGGCTATAGTGGTCCTGTCACGAACCTTGCTAGGTGAAGTGTGGAATAAGCCATGGAGGTGGCCGGCACCACAGAGGACAACTCCTTCAGGATCCCTGGTGGATGGTGAAGGGACCATTCCTCCAGGAGCTTGCGTGGAGGAGAAACTCCTCCAAAAGCTTGGGAGGAGGTATAGACAACTCCTCCAGGAGCTCGGGTGTTGGAGGAAGGACAACTCCAAGAGCTTATGCTGAGGAGAAGGGGACAACTCCAAGAGCTAAGGCTGAGGATGAAGGGACATATCCAAGAGCTAAGGCTGAGGAGGAAGGAACAACTCCTCCAGGAGCTCGGGTGTTGGAGGAAGGAACAACTCCTCCAGGAGCTCGGGTGTTGGAGGAAGGGACAACTCCAAGAGCTAAGTCTGAGGAGGAAGGGACAACTCCAAGAGCTAAGGTTGAAGAGGAAGGGAAATCTCCCGGAGCTCGGGCGGAGGAGAAAGGGACCACTCCTCCAGAAGGTCGGGTGGAGGAGAAAGGGGCCACTCCTCCAGAAGGTCGGGTGGAGGAGAAAGGGGCACTCCTCCAGAAGATCAAGTGGAGGAGGAAGGGGCCACTACTCCAGAAGGTCGGGTGGAGGAGAAAGTGGCCACTACTCCAGAAGGTCGGGCAGAGGAGAAAGGGGCCACTCCTCCAGAAGGTCGGGTGGAGGAGAAAGGGGCCACTCCTCCAGAAGGTCGGGCGGAGGAGAAAGGGACCACTCCTCCAGAAGGTCGGGTGGAGGAGAAAGGGGCCACTCCTCCAGAAGGTCGGGTGGAGGAGGATGGGGCCACTCCTCCAGAAGATCAAGTGGAGGAGGAAGGGGCCACTACTCCAGAAGGTCGGGTGGAGGAGAAAGTGGCCACTACTCCAGAAGGTCGGGCAGAGGAGAAAGGGGCCACTCCTCCAGAAGGTCGGGTGGAGGAGAAAGGGGCCACTCCTCCAGAAGGTTGGGTGGAGGAGAAAGGGGCCACTCCTCTAGAAGGTCGGGTGGAGGAGAAAGGGGCCACTCCTCCAGAAGGTCGGGTGGAGGAGAAAGGGGCCACTCCTCCAGAAGGTCGGGTGGAGGAGAAAGGGGCCACTCCTCCAGAAGGTCGGGTGGAGGAGAAAGGGGCCACTCCTCCAGAAGGTCAGGTGGAGGAGAAAGGGGCCACTCCTCCAGAAGGTCAGATGGAGGAGGAAGAGGCCACTTCTCCAGAAGGTCGGGTGGAGGAGGATGCGACACACCCCTGCGGACCTCCAGGAACACCACTTTATTCCTTTAACTTATTGTGAGAAATTTGTAAGTTAAACAATGTAAACATCTGACATCAGACAGAGAATGTTATGAAAGAAATAAAAGCTGAAACAAATTACTCTCTACTATTATTCTGACAATTTATATTCTAAAAATACCTACGTACGTAATCATACGTACTATGTTTAATAGTCAGGACTTATAAACTGATATTAAATGTATTTGGCAAGATATTCACTAAAATCGAAATGGCGACACGTTATTGTCCTGGACACAAAATTGTTTCGTGTGTGGAAACAGATATACAAAAATGCTAGGACTCTACATCACCTTGGTGAGGGGTGTAAGCTTTTAAAACAGCCCCAGCATATTTCTTGTTGTAGCGCCAGCTTCTGGTCAATTGGCATGGAAAGGTAGAGAAACTGTGCCATTCATAATTCTGCCAATATTTACCTGTCTAATAAATGGAGGCTCTATTGAACAGGAACTGCACTGTAAAAAATTTCACTGTAAATTTTACAGTAAATTACTGGCATCTTCTGGATTGGTCTTCTAGTCTTGCTGGATGCCACTTTTTGCTGCTGGCTTTGGATCCATGCTCAGGATTTATGTCAATGAAAGACATACCTGAAAGACACAAAGAAACAAGCACCAATCAGCTATAGCAGTGCACCTTGTGCCCACCAATAGATGAGGATGTTTTTGTGGACCAACCTAAAGAGCTACTGATCACAGCAATCACAATAGCCAAAGACACAGCACACATCTGCCCCTCTTACCTTTGGATGAACTCAAGTGTACACGCAGCCTCTTCATATTCGATGTTGAAGTAACTTGCAAAGACAGTGGTGAATGATGTTTACCAGCCACCTGTAATTCTATTCTGACCATCCACTGCTCAGCTTCACCTGAAACCAAACAATATTTAAATAGATCAAAGAAAGGCACAAAGACATTGTTTCAGACTTGAGCATTAAGCAGACATGGGAGTACAGAAACGCACAGGATATCACCAAAGGACCCCTGCTATATATACCAAAGCCTAAATGTAAAATTAATGGTGGAAGTATGTTTCATTGGAAAAATGTATTGGTCTAACTTACATCTGCTTGAAAGATAAAAGAGTATCTCTTTGTTGTATTGCCTGAATGGACAAGTAACTGCAGTGTCTTCAGTAATATGGATTTTCAAATGAAAGAACAAACTCTTCATATCATTACACCAAACACTGCAGAAATCCACATGGCATACTAAACTTAGATCAGCACGACACAATCTAGGATCAACAACAGGGATTTATTCTACATGGTGTCTTAATTGGTGCGTTTTAAAAGCTGCACATTTGGTGGAAGTGCAACTTGGAATGTTTCTGTGGATTCGCATGTGCCTGGTGTATGAATATGTAGTTGACAGGGAAACATTGTGAATATAAATGCACAGAATAAGTGAGTTAAAGTCCTTACAATTTTTACCACAGGACATGCAGTGACGCGTGGATAACTCACTTGTAGGTTGAGGCTCAGGTTCCAGCATCAATATGTTTCTGTTTTTAACATCATACTGTTGAATAAAAGAAAACAAACTATTTAAAACCGGCACACGAGTACAGTGAAACCAACAAGCATTATATAAAACCGGCACACGAGTACAGTGAAACCAACAAGCATTATATAAAACCGGCACACGAGTACAGTGAAACCAACAAGCATTATATAAAACCGGCACACGAGTAGAGTGAAACCAACAAGCATTATATAAAACCGGCACACGAGTACAGTGAAACCAACAAGCATTATATAACCGGGACACGAGTAGAGTGAAACCAACAAGCATTATATAAAACCGGCACACGAGTACAGTGAAACCAACAAGCATTATATAAAACCGGCACACGAGTACAGTGAAACCAACAAGCATTATATAAAACCGGCACACGAGTACAGTGAAACCAACAAGCATTATATAAAACCGGCACACGAGTACAGTGAAACCAACAAGCATTATATAAAACCGGCACACGAGTACAGTGAAACCAACAAGCATTATATAAAACCGGCACACGAGTACAGTGAAACCAACAAGCATTATATAAAACCGGCACACGAGTACAGTGAAACCAACAAGCATTATATAAAACCGGCACACGAGTACAGTGAAACCAACAAGCATTATATAAAACCGGCACACGAGTACAGTGAAACCAACAAGCATTATATAAAACCGGCACACGAGTACAGTGAAACCAACAAGCATTATATAAAACCGGCACACGAGTACAGTGAAACCAACAAGCATTATATAAAACCGGCACACGAGTACAGTGAAACCAACAAGCATTAGCTGTGAGGAAAATATCCAATTTATCTGCGTGACTTACCAAACGTTGAGACGGAATCAGTGGTCGAAAAATGGCGCAATCTTTCGTGGACGTTCCGCGAGATGTCGCCGATAATTACGTCGGATTAGAATCAGCTGCATTCAAATAAAAAACGCCAACCAGTCAAGTTAATAAGTAAACGACATAATACCATTTTGCACTGACGCTGCATATCATTCATATACTGGTTTACATGGTTCACCAAATGTAATGCGTTGAACTCTGTGCGTTGCCCAACCACATACAAACACAATTCATTTGATTCGTAGTTTGTCACCGTGACAGGCCTACATGGCCTAAAATAATTGTATCCCGTTGAAGTCCAACTATGGAGTTATCCTTTATTTTTATCTCTGGTCTTATGAAGAGCGAGGAACAATGTGCTCTGACAGACATTCTCTGTAAGAGAGTCGTGGTCTCTATAATTTGACACATTTGTCAGAGATAAAGCTCCTTAGAGAGCGTGGCCGTGCTCTAGGAAGGAATGGGGATTAAATTAACACCCCCACCTACTTTCACATCGTGTGACCCCAATAGTGCAAAATAAAACATACACCGTAACTGAACTGAGGACTACATCGCGGTGCACCACTCATTTCCTGGTGTTGTTGGTCTAAAAAAAAATTTATATACATATAATGTAGTTGTAACTCAAAACAATATCGCAGAATATATTTGACATTCACTATATGTCCTATTTTAAAAACCATATGGTATCTTTGATTACTATTACTAACACAAAAACACCATGACAAAAAAACTGTTGGAATAACCGTACAAAATATATACATTGACGGATAATATTGTAAATTCAGCGGTACATGCGTCATGCAAATACAGCAAATGGACCCCCATAGCCGCATGCCTGGCAGCATGTACGAACATACTTAGCAGTTTTTCAGTTCTGATCAAATGGCTGGACACCGGCAAATCAAATCAATGGTGAAATAGATCAAATCACATTCTGAGGAAAACATAATGTGCCCTTAAAAAGCCCCGTCCCCTGTGTAGCCGGGCGAGTCTTCCCCAGATGATGCGCGATGAATAGAGAACGCCGATGGAATATGCATCAAAGAGCTCATGATTTATGTAATAGCAGTCACTTGGACACTGATTAGCTGCTCTGTCAAGTGTGTAATACAAGAGGCCCAACCCCTGGATTATCAGTCATTTATCTGAAGAGTCCCGATATTATCACTGGATCCTAATGTCATCATTAAGCTGCGCAGCGTGTGCGGACCAGCGTGCCCCGGCGTCGTTCACAAAGCCTGTCAGGAGTTCAAGCCCTTTCATTTGTCAAGTGCTCAGACAATCTTAACACTGTGTCAACAATAAAACAGCCAAAGCCACGTATCAGAAATAAGGGGGGGAGAGCTTGACGGAAGGAAGCACCAGTGTGGATGGAGGACACGGTTTGATATCTTTACCTTAAGCAGGGAGGGAGGTAATGTAGTTTACGGAATTATTCTGTAGAATGAGGTAACCCTATGAAGACGGAGGGATAGTATAACATAATACAATAACAATTCTCACATACTACTGGAACTACAATGAGGGTAAAAAATGCCAAAGAATTACGGGGGCCGCAGAAAGAGCCTTTCTTTTTGATAATATTCACACTTGATGCTGGTTCAGTTACATCGTAATTGCCATCAATACAGGAAGCACACTAAAATAAAAATGACAATGCTTTTTGCTGAGGGAAAAAAATATACAATATTAAAAATAGTCGTTTTTAGAATTGAACGACATTGAAATCGATGTGACCTCGATCCGATTCACACTCAGATATAATACTTGAAAGAGGTTGATCATATCATCGAGGACTTTGTTCAGCTCCTCAACATGCTAGATATCATAAATGACTGTAGCTTCTTCCATGTCAACACCAGAAGAAGTCTAAAAACAGGAAAACAGAAAACGAGACATTGGATAAAGCCATGACAATCATACATAAAACAGCGGATGGACAAATTGCTCATACATCAAGTGTCTTCGTAATAGGTCCTGCCATTCTCACAAACATCTGGTGCCATAGTCTACACTGAAAGGAAACTGTACTCTGTAAGTCCATCAACACCTCACAGGAGCAAAAATAGTGAGGGAAACCAAAACAGGAAAGGGAGCTCTTTTGCGTTTCAAACAAAAGAGATCAGCCTTGCTGCCGACAGAACACCACACCTTCACACTGATGCTGCTCACAATCAAAGGAACCGCAGTCACCAGTGGAAATGTTTTTAAAGGATATCTTAAAAATAAAAATAAATGTGTCATTCACAGAAAACAATTGGGACTGGAAGCTGTAATGTACTAGTCTCTGACAGGCCCGTTATTAATTCGATGAAGGTGGCGAGTGTTTTTTCTCTTTGTGAAATATTTACACTTGCTGGTAATGCTTAAATCACAATAGGACGTGTGAGCCTCGGAGCTTTCAACAGCATCTAGCCAGTACAGTGGGGTGGGGGGATTAAGCTAGAGGATAGCTGTCCCATTTTTTTAAAGCTAATTTGAATTTGAACTTCCTTGATTGAATAAAAGGCATTATTGAATGTTTTAAGAGCCGGGTAGGCATGTATTTTGCTAACATGATAATTATATGAACAATCAAGGAACCATGGCCCGATATAACCAGCAGAGGGGGCTGCTCACTGCAATCATATGGTGATTAATTGAGCTTGAGTCTCACCATGCTGTGAACATAAGCCGTCCTACGTGTAGGTATGTGAACGAAGGTCGCAATGCCTCTAATATTCTCTAACAGACCTACTTATGGTCTACATCATCAGAATCACATGCGGAATTAGGAATAGCATAATTTATATTATCACTCAGGCAAGATAATATCAAAACAGGATATGTTCATTTTTATTAACCGTGCATGTTCCTCTAATTAGATAACGAGAGACAAAAAGCGGGTTTTGAGCAGCGAAATGCAAATTACCCCAAAAAAATGCACAAAAAAAGTAAATGGCAAGGCTGAGAATCATCTTTCATTGAAATGTCAGAGATAAATGGCTCAAATGTCACATCAATTAAAACGGGGGACAGTTAGTAGTTCATTAAAGAGAGAGCCATATTGCACCGTCGGGTACTGCTGCCAATCCTTACTATCTGGGGCAGACTGGCAGCGGGTCCAGATGGCACGGAAATCCTCACAGATTTCAAAATGGTTTCTGCAGGGGTGGCGTGGGCCTTGCCTGGCTTGCCACACACACACACGCTCAAATGGATGCTTGCAAGGAAATAGAAAAATGCAAAAGTGTACAGATAAGACACCTGCAATCAAATGAATACTAATCGTAATGATAATACATTTGACTTATAAGAAATACCACCCTTCTTCCAGCTGAGGTACTCTTTACTCTGTGAGGGGCGTACTCACCTTATCCGCCACCGGTGCACAGTACATCTTACACGCTTACAGATTTGTGCCCGAATGCTCATAACACATTAGCTATGAGGTATGATATACTGTCTGCCAATTAGGAATAAACAGGATGATTAGGTACCTATGTTGGGATTTTAACCAGTACACCAGGGAGAACACCCTTACTCGTATGATAAATGCAAGGATGCAGGGGAATGTCCCCGTCACTGCCCTGGGGCATTGAGATTTGATTTTAGGAACAGAGGGCTTTGCCCCCTGCTGGCCCTCCAACACCATTTCTGGTCTCCAATCAAGGACAGACTCTGTTTAGCTTCAAAAGAATGCCAGCAGTAGAATGTGAATGTACTATAGATATAAACTAGACCAGAAAAGACACTGGAAAGGTTTGCTTGTTACAAGAACGTCAAAAATAGTGGGTGCAATTTGTCGAAGAATATCTGAGTTTATTTCATTCCATAATTTTCTCAAACTGCCTTTTGAGCAGATGCTGAGCGGAGGCTGACTACAGGATAGGCTGACTACAGGATAGGCTGACTACAGGATAGGCTGACTACAGGATAGACAGACTACAGGATAGACAGACTACAGGATAGGCTGACTACAGGATAGGCTGACTACAGGATAGGCTGACTACGGGATAGACAGACTACGGGATAGGGTGACTACAGGATAGGGTGACTACAGGATAGGCTGACTACGGGATAGACAGACTACGGGATAGACAGACTACAGGATAGACAGACTACAGGATAGGGTGACTACAGGATAGGCTGACTACAGGATAGACAGACTACAGGATAGACAGACTACAGGATAGGGTGACTACAGGATAGGCTGACTACGGGATAGACAGACTACAGGATAGACAGACTACAGGATAGGCTGACTACAGGATAGGCTGACTACAGGATAGGCTGACTACAGGATAGGCTGACTACATGATAGGGTGACTACAGGTTAGGCTGACTACAGGATAGACAGACTACAGGATAGACAGACTACAGGATAGTCACCCTATCCTGTAGTCTGTCTATCCTGTAGTCTGTCTATCCTGTAGGCTGACTACAGGATAGGCTGACTACAGGATAGACAGACTACAGGATAGACAGACTACAGGATAGGGTGACTCCAGGATTGGCTGACTACAGGATAGGCAGACTACAGGATAGGCAGACTACAGGATAGGCAGACTACAGGATAGGCTGACTACAGGATAGGCTGACTACAGGATAGGCAGACTACAGGATAGGCTGACTACACAGCTTTCTAGGGCCACTAACCAAAAATGTATCATTAGATAACATTGCAACTGATTTAGGATCTCATCGTACTATTAGATATAAGTACTAGAACACATATACTTACCCAGGTGTGATTTAAAAATGGTAGTCATTTTTGCAATATACCATCTGGGCATACATGGCACGTGCCCAGGGGCCTTGTCCTTTCCGCACCTACTTTGCCCAGGTCTCTACGCTGTCTTCTGTCTTCCAGCAGGAAGAGTAATTGACTCTTCTGCTTCCTTTGAACTATGTCCTGGGATCCCATGTTCTGTACGGATTTCATTATTGGTTTCCCACCGAGTATTTATAATTTCTCTTTGCCTGCCTGTTTGAGCTGCCTGTTTTTCCAGTGCTGTCTGCCTTGGATAGCTTTGTACGATTCTCGATAACAAGTGCCCAGCAACCATCTCCTACATTTGAAACACCCATTAGGCTAACACCCATCCAGCTCAATGGGCTGACAGCCTTAGATCATACATCTATACATTCTGACCGCAGGATTTTGGCTTAGAAAAACCTGTCTTAAACACAAAAATGTTTATTCTTGGTCAAAATGTGTATATCCATACAGGTAGTTCAAGGACACTTGTATGAAGAACCGTAATTATGTCATTTTGACTGAATTTCTAAGTTTGACTTATTTCTTGAAAAAATCCTACTCGCAAAGAAAACGCTCTCTCACTTTTGCAGTCTGCTTCATACCTCATTCTGATCTTTTTTTGCTGACTGCCCAAAATGAACTTATTGCCTTTTATCTCTCTTCAAAGTTTGTTACTAGCCGACATCCAACAGGAAAAATACGTAAAAGACCAATGTGCTCTTAAGTTCGCCTGGATGGTACTGCATCCTCAAAGAGTATCATTTCAACACCCATACATACAATCAAAATAAAATATCATAAACAACATTCATATATAGGCTTCTAATATGTCATCAGAAGGCAGCTGGCAGGCCTCAGTCAACCAACTAGTATCGGCCACTAACTAGTAACCATTGAGTGATTTAATGGAAAGTGGATTTTTTATTATCGCTAAGATGCCAGTGTCTACTAAATACTACAAATTGGAAATATAGCCTACAACTTTTTCTCAACTAAATTTGCTTTGTCGACTACGAAAAAGAACCGACTCTTTGGAGTCAAAGAGCATTTAAACAGATCGGATGAATTCCAGCGAAGGAAAAATAAAAATGATCTGCCAAGTGTGAGTTCCTGTAAAACAGTTACTAGCTCAAGCCTACGCCACTCATCCATGTACACCAGGATTGAACTTCCAACGTGGCACTATTAGAGTCCGGTTTACTTCCTAAATCAGTTGAACTGAAACAGTAGATTAATCTAATAGACTTTGTACTGTGATAAAAATCATTGCGGGAAGTTTGAGGTATTTCCAGAGGTATTCAGCTGTGACATACAAAAGGTGGCCTCTCAAGCTGTTCTCACTTTAAACATGGCGTCACTTTCTGAACTGTGCACATTGTGCACGTGAACGCTTCCTATGCTTGAGTTCCACCAGATGCCTGTGCATTTTGCAGCAAGTTGCTTTCTGCTGGATCTCCATCACCTGGTTTTCTTTATTTGTCACACATGTCAATCAATCAAAGTGATTTTGAAAAAGCCCTTTATCCATTAGCGGTTGTCAGAAAACAGCTCATACAGGCAGCCAGCCTAAAACCCCAAACAGCAAGCAATAACAAGAAATTGATGCACAATGGCTAAGAACAACTTCCTAGTTCGGTTTGGATCAACAGGAAGAAACAAGAGGAGACAAACTCTGCATTACCTTTTAAGGCCACATTGGTCATCACTTAATGTATTTGTTCGTATGACCCATGGGTCAATAACAACAATAGCCAGAGTCTTCAGGCAAAATTTCATATCAGCCACACACACACACGCACGCACGCACGCGTGGACTTGGATGACCAGATGGGCTGTGGAAAGTGACAGCAGAAGGTTTTAGACAGAAACTAAATCCTTGATACAACCAGATGATGTCACCAGGCAAAGTAGTCTTACGTCATGGTCCGAGTCCTCTGGCTCTTCTAAGATTCAACAAGGAGTGAAATCAGAATGAGCAATCCAGTGGTTGAAAAAAATATATTTAGCCTTTATTTCTTACTGACCCAGACTGTCACTAACTAATGCAAAATAAGAAAAAATAAGAAAAAAAAACAACTGAGCTAGGACAAACTGATGTGCCAGGGCACATAAACTATTGGTGCATAAAGACATGGCATAGACCAGTTTTCTCCCATTGCTAAAGTGTTAGGCATGACACAGGGCAACACTAGAAAGCCAGTGACTCAGCCCATGTAAAAGATATTCAAGTGGAGATGGGGAAGTCCATCAGGCATAGACTCAAAGTATGCTTAGCCAATGCAGCATTGAAATGCTTTTTGTTTGCAGTAACCACGTGACACCGTAGCTACGAGGCAACAGATTTAGGGAATGAATTAAAAACTTCAGATACCGGATGGAAAAGGACACGAAAGACACATTAGCCATAGCATAAACGTGACAGCATAATATGCTTTGGGTACAAATCACATTGACCTAGCATATTTTTTGTAACCTTCTCTAACCCCAGGGGAAAAACAATAAATGTAAATGAATAGTCCCAAAACACACGTGCGCTCGGTTCCATAGGTTGTCAATGAATGACTTCCGCCGAGACGTAACGCGTTTGACGCTATAGTGACGTCATGCATGCTGTGGGTAACCCGGACACGCTTTCGGTAGTCCTGAAGAAGTTACCAAATGCATCTGATTGTCTGTGCAATATGGGTGATGTGGAACAGTAAGTTGCATTTAATTTCACCAGTTTGCACGTTATTTCTCCCGCAAAAGTGTGTAACTTTAAACACCATATATGTGTTTGAGTTTCGCAGCCTCTGCCTGTAATACTGTTAATAACACGCTAGTTGTTTGGGTCCTGGATGATAATTGGATATGTTTAGAGTAGCACACTGGTAACGTGTGGTTACTGTTAACCATATATTAATGGGTAATGGAACATTACTTTCACTTTATATCTGCCTTAAATTACATGCCTATTAAGTGAAAGCCACAACATTTGACCTGGCAAGATCACTCATCAATGTATATTCTATACATCAAAGTGAATGCCAATATAGAAGGGAGCTAATACATGTAAGAATGCAACTATCACTGTGTCATTCCATATTATTGTTTGAGATGATCTGATTTAACATAGGAAGTGCAAATTACGTTAGTTATCTAGATAGCCAGCCTGCATGGCAATAATATTATAATATTATTATTGCTGTCAAGGGATGATGTTTCTCAATGGTCACAACATCGATTTAAAACACCAAAAACATAAAAGGCGTGTCTTTCACTGCGGTGTATTGTTCCAGATAGTGCAAGCTTTTTTCTGCTTCTTCCTAAACATTCCTAAACATCTCTCCTACACCTTTCCACACAAGATTGCCTTCTACATTTGCGTGGCCTTGTGTGTTTACTTGGTAGAAGTCAACTGATCACTGTCTTCCCATCAATGTGTTTTTTGTAGTATACCCTGGAGCAAAAACATCTTGTTTATTCAACCTTTGTAATCTATCATCAGTGAATGTCATATGTGTAGGCTGGATTATTTGATGATATCATTTAGTTTCATGAGAAGTTGCAGCAGAACCTGAAACATATTTTCCTCTCATTAATGTATGCATGGTGGACCTGGATTTTGATCTGTTATATAGATGATTCTAAGGTGTAAACACATTGATGTACTCAGATCCTGGCTACGGGTTTGCAGGTGGAACAGGGTTAAGTATACGTTTATGTAGGATAACTGGAAGTTTCTGGACAGTCGGAGTTTAGTTATGTTTGGAGTGGTTAAAGTGAATCAATAGAAAGAATAGAACAATATGGCCCGGTGAACATTAATAAAATCTGTTTTTTTGTCATGGTTTTGTCTGTACACTTACTTCATAAAATACGTCAAGGTCTGTATTGAAAATGGTGATTTCGAAGGAACATTACAATCACTGTAATCTTTATATATTATAACCTCATCCCTCAAAAAGTCATTGTACAAGATAGTCAATCATTTCCTCCTCTCAATAACACTTTTTTTGTTAAAGAAAGTGCTGTCTGGTTATTGCCAAAATCCATCTCAGTCGTCAGAAAGGCTGCACGTTTTCACTGTTGTTAACGGCTGGAAACTGAAATCCCCTCAGAGTTGCACCCTAAGGAACACATTTAATGCTAGGAAAACATCCCGGCCATCAAGCAAAAATGATGGATTGAAAATAATGTTGAGCTGTCTAGGGAATCCCTCACCAGACAAGGGAACAGACTGTATTGTTTTTCTCATTTATGTGATATATAGAACAGAAATACTGGAAACAAAACTAGGGATTTATTGGTTGGATGGGCCCGTAGCTTTTCTTCTCTCCATAAAGCAAAGAAATAAAGGATTTCAATGTAAGGATCATGTCAAATCATGACAGTGTCATGGGTCGGTGTTCAAATCATTTTTAATGGAATTAGTGGAGGTATCCTGTAAAATGTATATTCGTTATGAAAGTTAGCGTGCTACATACATATATAACAATTCATATTTTGTTTTTACCAGGTTAATGACATGAAGCGCACCAGTCAAAGTTTGTGCACGCAGAGGGCCGTCTCGTTGGAAAGTCCCCTGGGACAGATCCAAGTCAGTGGATGTAAAAATGGTGTGCACACTATTCAGCTCCTAATGGATGTTCCACCTGAAGTAAGGTACTGTGTTTAAGAGCCGCTGATGTAATAAACGAAGGTGTTTAATTTACCGTTCCAACCATGATCGAAAGTCCCAATTCCTTATTGGAAGTGGAGCCATTTTTGTTGCTCCCAATAAGGTACAGTGGCCCCCAGAATGTGTTCAGACATCTTCACCTCTTCCACATTTTGTAATGGATTGAAAAGCTGAAATCTCATGTACATTCATAAGTATTCAGACTCTGAGTCTTTACTCATTAAGTAAATGGTTTGAATAGAAGCCCCCTGTATTTCTCACATTTCTAGTATTAAGCGTGCTTATACCAGCTTATGCACATCTAAATTTGGGCAGTTTCTCTCATTCTTCTCAAGAGTTCTTCTCAAGCTCTGTCAGCATGAGGAGTGTCACTGAACCTTTTTCAGGTCCCACAACAAATGATCAAGTCTGGACTTTAGCTGGGCCACTCAAGGATATTCACAGACTTGTCCTGAAGGCTCTCCAGTGTTGGCTATTGGATGATGGTTGTTGTCTAAGTTCCTGTATGCTCTGGTTCCGGTTATTTTAATGAGCCTCCTTAGTATTTTGCTCACTTTATTTTTTTCATTCTGTCCAGAACAGTCTCTACAATTGGAAAAATATCCCCATAGCAAGATTGTCTCTCAACCATGCTTCACCGTGGGGGCAGTGTGAGACAGGTCATGAGCGGTACCGTATTTTCACTAGCTTTACATTAGGCCGAATTGTCTTTTATTCAGCCCTCAGTACTTTAGGCAGCATGTCTTATGCCTTACGGCCAGGAGTGGCTTCTTCCATCTCTGCAGAGAAACTGTAAGTTTGGCCATTGGGTTCTAAGTTACCTGCCAGACCAGGGCCCTTTTTGCCAGCTGCTTAGTTTGGCCAGACTGCCAGCTCTAGGAAGAGTTTTGGTGGTTATATCCATCCCTCAGCACAATTTAATCTTGGTTGAGAGTTCCTTGACTTCATCAATTGGTTTTTGATTTGACAACCAATGTGAAAATTGGGGGACCTTATATTGACATTTGTGGGCCTTTACTACATCATGTAGAATCACTTGAATGTGTCTCAGCTGGACTCTAAGTTCTAGAAACATCTCAGGAATGATCAAAGGACACAGGATGTATCTCAGCTGAATTTTGGCGAGTCATGCAAAGGTAATTAATGCTATTTAGTTTGTCATTTTTATTAAATTGGCAGTTGTAAAATGTTCTACTCTTAGAGGTCTAGATGCATTTTAAACAATTTTTTTGTTTATTTGAAATGGCAAAAAATAATAAAAATGGTTTTGAATGTCCATTATTTTAAATGAGAAAACCTTGTACCTTGCCATATAATTAAACACATGAGTCCTCACTGTAGTCTCCAAGACAACCTGGGACTAAATATATGTTTGTGTATTTACGCAATAGATTTCAGTTTCTTTTAGGGTGCCCACCAGTTTTCCCTTAATTGATTAGTGCATTAATAAAGCAGAGTGCCTAAAGGTAACAAAGGAATTCATTGATAGAATTGTTTGTGGAATGCCAGACAAACTTAGAATTATCTTACCAGTGAGTGTAATTGATAGATGCTGCTTTGATTTGGTTTGCTTTGATTCGGTGTAAGTGTGTTATTGTACCAAAGAGCCTGCACAGCTCTCTAAAGTATTTTGGACAGATGGGACAATGAAGTGATGGAGGGAAGAAATAGTGGAGAAAAAGGAACTTCCAAAGATCCATAGTTCTGTCATATAATTCCAATGGGTTTGGAAGCTTTTGCTTGTTCTTTAGCAAATATTTTTCTATACACTTCACATTTCACTTCTGCGGTCAGTAGTTACATATTATCAAAGACGACAAGCCAGTTCCTGTGGCAGCCATACATGAGTAAGTCATGACAGCCCCTCTATCTTATTGTAAAGATAAGTCGACACCAAGCATGCTGCCATAGCAATTAGGAAGTTTTCTGCACCTAAAAATTGAGATGTTAAATGAACAAACAGGCCAGCATGTGACACCATGCAAAATACCTTAAAACAAACAACAACGGAAGGTGTTTGCAATTCAACCTTAGAAAAGGATCACCAGGGAAGGAACCCTGCATACATTGAGGTTAATTGTGTAGCTAACTTCTGTTAGTTACTGCGTACAAATGCAACCACAAACTAAACATAAGTGCTTAGCTTTGACGTTTCATGTATGTCCCAAGTTCAAATTGCCTAAATTCAACGTATTCACTCTCCCTACTTGTACTAAGGAATAGATAAAAGAAAAAAACATGTAAATGAAAGTATTGCTTTTGTGTTTTTGGTGTAAAGCGGAATAAAAATATATTCCCCGAAGTTAGAAGTCAAATATGAGAAGCACTAGAATACAGTTTAGCTTGAAAGTAGTGGCAGATGGTTATTATTTTATTATTTATTTACATATGGTGTATGTATATGGCTTCCTGACCTGTAACTGATATGTTCAAGTTCCAGACAACCATTTCCCCATTTCCACTCATTACATGGGTGTTGTGGAATGTCAGAGCACTTATTGTTCAACTGTATTGACAATTATTTTCAGACTTTTTACTGATTGGAACAGATTTAAAATATGTGTAGTATAAACTTGGAAGTTTGCTGTTATTTGTAGAAATTGTTCAGGTTGACACCCTTAAAGTAAAAAAATAAATCTTACCATGTGAAGGAAGTTCTGATTTGGTCATCTTGAATAGGAAGGAATATTAAACCACATTCATATTTTCCAATAAAGGAAGTTGTCCTTTTAGTAGATATGAATACTCGTGTATATTATCAATCAACATGTGTTTGCTTCTTAACTGTCACATTCTATAAAATGTGTTAAGGAATAAAAACATTCTACTTGCTAGTAAGCAGAATGTGAAGAAATGAATATTAAGGAATACGAAATTAATATTAAGGAATATAAAAATTAATTTTAAGGAAGATGATTATCGAAGTTATCCTGTAACCCTGCACAATGTTTTTTTCTTCTCATTGTAGATGGTGTTTAATTTCTGTGTTCAGGGTTCAGTAAGACTATGCAAATTGTTTTAATAATTTGCATCAGTATATAATTTCTCATTTTAATATTCTATGTCGGTCATGATGGTAGTTTCATTTAAACTAATAACAAATGTTTTTTAGTAAGGATTTAAACTAGCAAGAATTATGAACAGAAGAATACTATTAAGATTAGTTTGATAATGGCATTGAAATGGAATGTGTCGTCAGTCAGAAACGAATACCAACACTATTGCCATTGATAGCTTTAAAAATACTGAGCCACATTAACAAAACATGTTGAATTGCAGGAATATCGCTTAAAAACAGCAAAAATCTCAGTGGCCAAAAATTCCTAAAGATGTCAGGTTATAAATAAAACCATTGGGTACTCCCATGCACACTTTTTTAACACTTAATCCGTGTATCTAATATGTTAGTTAAATGTGTTATAGAATTACCTTTGGCGCAAAATAACATATTTAATCATTTATGTTTATAAAACTTTTTATTCAGCCCTATTGCTCCGACACTCAAAATTTAGCTCATGCCCATCTTGTATCCATTAATCTTCTCTTTGATTTCTCTACAACTTTATAGAATCTCAGTGGTAAGTTCAATTGATTGAACAATGTTTGGACAGTCACACACCAGTCTAAGGGCCTTCGATTGGCAACGCATGTCAGTGAAAGTTTTTTTTTGCATACATCCTCATTCTGTATAGCTTTGACTTTTTAACATCACTCTATATTTATGTTCTTTTACTTGGAAATGTGCAGTAGCTTATGTAAATCTTCTGAAAACATAAATAATCAATTTATATAGCAGCTATTTAACTAAAGCAAATTTTTACTTGGCCTGGCTGATGCGTGTTACCCAAAGGTTACATTTGTAACCTGACATCTTGTGGCCATTTTGGACACAGATATTTTTGCTGCAATTCTATATATTACATTTACGGGGAAGATATTTTATTTTTAAACCTAATAATGGAAATAATGTTGGGGTTCATTTATTGCTGACGAACATTACTCACATATAGCAAATAATCTGAATCTTGAAAATGTTATAATTCAGATTTTTTTTCAGTACATGAGAAAAACATAACCTGTTTTTGTTTCATTGCAATAGAGTGTTTAAGGATTTCAGTAGTGGCTCAGAGAATAACATTCATCAAGTTCATTTCAATTGCTCATTCTTCGCTCCAATTGTGGATTCTGCAATATCCATATTACCATATAACTATACTGCTGCTCCTACAGTTATTATGGCAGTTAGCAATTTGAGGATTCAAAAATAAAAAATGTACTTAATGTATAAAGTATTTTTTACTGTCAATTTTGGATTGTTCAGTGCAGAAAACCGTGGTTGTTGCTTTGCAGGAACAAAGCATTTACCACATTGTAAAATAGTGATTGATAAATGACATTATAGCTACACAAATGCTCTTAAAGCATTGCTTACACACCATGACCGTCAGCTTTTCTAATAGAAACGTCTCAAGCCCCTTTTGCTTCCTAACTGATATAGCTAGTCAACATTTGCTGAAATAAACCTCCACCAGTCTAACGACAGCCCTGAAGGCAATGTCAGATGAACAAATTCATTATATCTCAACAACCCCTGTTGGGGCCCAGTCCGCTCAACAGAATGTTAACCAGCTTTTCCTGTTTAACATGGCCATACTGTTTGCTGAAAAATGATACACATTTTGTTTACTAGAGATTACTATTATCTGAAAAATGATGCTTCTCAACCTTTCACACAAAATAGACACAAGTTGTATAGGGGAAAAACACAGAATATATTTTATTAGAGTGAAGAATGGCAAAAAAAAGCTGGACTTTTGCCCTCAAGACATTTTGTGAGCATATTATTTTACAATGCTTTGATCAATTTGTCTGTCAACCATACTGAGATGTGGGCGAGTTACAAAAAGCAATTTAGCTTGTGAGGTCCTCAATATAATTGTACTTCAGAAGGCTGTGTGACATGTTGCATTAGAACTTGAGTAGTCTTTATTGCCTGATAATGTTGCAAGGCGATACTGATATCAATCACTCTTTAACAGCTATGTAGCAATTTTAGAGCAAAAGTAATGCATACCATATTTAACTAAAATAATTGATTTCCTTTAAAGGTAAAGTAGTAAAGTGATATATTTCTGCATTAATAATAATAATAGAAAAAATATTCAATATGGTGCTCAAATTGAAACTGTTAAAACAACTGCTGGTCGGCATATACATCCATATAATTTTCTCATTAGTACACGGATAAACAAACAATCTGTGCCTCATTTGCATATAGATATAAACAATATATTTGTCCATCTGAATTCCCGTCACACATGAATCATGTGATGTGCCTAAAATCCTAAGTGGCGCAGACCAAAATAATCATTATACTGCCCTAAGCCATATTCTCAGCTTTTATAAATCTGTCAGATTTTTCAACAGTGCCCATTGTTTTTAGGTAATGATTTTCATATGTTTGTTGTGCCTCTGATAGCAGGGAAATGTACCATATGCTCTTCCAGAAGACAAATGATTAGCAAATGAAATTCTGGACAGCTGTCTGACTGAAAGCTTTTGGTTGATAGCATTCTGCTACCATAATTAGCTTAAGCTTTGGGTTAATTAACTTTCTACCTGGACATGCATAATAATAGCAGCACCATGCAGAAAGCCAAAAGCATCACAGTATATCAGCAGAAAATCCTCTGTTTTTATTTTTGTATTTCAAGAGCATATTTCAATTTCAAGATGCAATTTACCTTAGGATTATCCTAAAACATTTAGATTCTTGTTTTTTTAGCAATTAAAAAGGGTGAATTATGCAGCAGAAATACTAATTTCAGTATTGTAATTAAAGCAGATGAAAGCCATCCCAGATTTCTCAATGCTTTTGTAGAGCATCAGGCCTGCTTGTTAAAAAATGTGTGTAAGTGGTGGGAGAGGCAAGACGCTCTTACATTAATGGATGTTCGAAAGTAATTAGTCCTTTGTAATGTGCTCATGCATGCCTATGATAGTAAAGTAGAAGCTTTTTTATTATCAACATATTTAGCAGCAGTTATAAACCACCATTGTCACAGACTAAGCGTCTGATTTGTAACCCCACTACCTCTAAATTATCACAGTCAAACCATGTAATAAGCATGTCTAAGTTGTTGTCTGATACCCATGCTGTCACAGCATGTTTTACAAACTACTAACACTAGAAAACATCATAGAAAATGGATACATGGAAAGAAACATACAGTTTGGATTAGTGATGGATAATGGAGATACTGAAAAAAGAATCCATAAACACTTGACTACGTTATAGACTTTAACAATTGGATTATGACAGAAAAGGCAATGTAATCCATGCTTTTTTTGGTAGGATTTATTATTGTTATGTAATATTAGATGACTTGTTTATTTGTATTCTCTTTTACAGGATGGATGCATACAGTACGTTTAAAAACCACATGGTCCTTTTATGTTTTTGACTTATATTTATTAAATATTTGTTAGAAATATCAACACATTTGCATATACATATGGGCATAATTCAATAAATTAACATTAGATTACTGCCTCTTCTTATGGTACCGCCCCAAAGAAAATGTGACTGGTGCCCCGTCACTCAACTTCCCCCTTTAACTTTCAACTTGGCTTGTTCTTAAAGACATGCAGCATTAATCATTTATGGTCGATATCATCTGGAATATTAACAATGAGGCAGAAATGTTGTTCTAAACAAGCACTCACCTGTTACCAAAGTATGTCTTTCTGTGGCCAAGGGTGGTCCAGCGGTCTGTGTTGTTGCCTCCAGCGCACATGTACTGCTGAAACATCTGGATGAGTCTGACCCACTGTTCTTCGGGCCGATTTTTTTTGTTCTAATAGAGCATAACATATTCCTGAGAATATGCACCTTTACTCATCCTTCTGGAATATCTACTTCTACATTACAGTCAGATGATCGCAACATGAGGCAGATATTCCGATGGGCTATTTTCCGTACTGGCACGGTGTGTTTGTTTGTTTCAAGCAGGAACGTTGTTCGGTTCACACTCAAAAGTGTTAGCCACGTGTGTTAGCCACGTGTGTTAGCCACGTTTGTTAGCCACGTTTGTTAGCCACGTTTGTTAGCCACGTGTGTTAGCCACGTGTGTTAGCCACGTGTGTTAGCCATGTGTGTAGTGATCAGTTCTCTCTTGATGTTTTTACTCATTTTCACCAGGTGCCCACTGGATTGCCCATATTGAACTCAGTTTTTTGCGCTGTAGCATCTCTCCTTAGCAAAAAGATTAAACATGATTAAACATGCTAGTCAACGCACCATCACAGCAATAACGTGCATTATGTAACTTTTTTGGAAAACAGGATTTTGTTTAATATCTTTGTACTTTTACTCCTAACCTTAATTCTAATCCTAACTTCATCACTGTGATGCCTAACCTTAACACAGGTACTCAATAACCTAAAATGTTTTTTTTTACACTAAGGACCAACAGTACAGCAGAACATATAGGAGCAATGTAACAGCTAGTCATTGAGAACCAATAGCACTACAGATATGTTGTTGGCAAATCAAATTGAAATAGTTTAAAATGTTGCTTCTAACGCACACTTGTTCAGGCTGATCACAGCAATTTGGATACTCAATGGGAAAAACATTATAAGAAATGCCTTATGAGTTGGAAAAATGGGAACAGATTGAAATGGATTTATTAATAGACCTGATTATTAAAAAATGCTTTAACATGGAGAGTGACTAAAAGCCCCGCTGACAATATAATTTGTAATAATCATTTTGCAGAATATAGAACAGTTAGATTAGACCTATTTTATTTATTTTCCGTTGATTGTGCTATACATATATTGTGTTTGTGTTGCTCTGTGCTCAGCTGTGGGATCATTAAGGTGCAGTTCCCCCTGGCCCTAGACCCATCTGTGTTCAGTGTCTCTAGCTCGGTCTCCTGGGACAAGGTCCCCAATCAGGCTGCATGTGTTATGTCCTGTGGAAAGCAACACCTGTGTTGACACACTACCTGTAAACTGCCACGAAATGGAAACAGCCATTCATTACACGAACTGCTGAATCCTAACGTATAATTTGTGTGGAACATTATAGAATCGGTTGGTTCTGTTAACCACAGGTTATACCGTACTCAGTCAGTTCTGAGACGGATGTATTCAGAATGTTTTCCACGGCGTACCGTACGATATCTTGTGTATTGTAGCGGTAAGCAGTGGGATGATTAAGTACTGACATCCTATAAAGGTCTATGAGTCAGTCATGCCCGAATGTTATTTCTTCTTATCTTCATTTGGCACCAAACAAGGATTTAGTGAAGGATTTAGGGGTAGTAGTGGGGGTGGCGTGGGGGATCATGGTAAGCGGTTCACAACAAAACACTGAAAACTCTTGGGAACGGGCACTGATTTAAAAATAAATTGCAGAAGACGAGGAGCGAACACTCCAGGGCCCTCGGTAGTACTGATATACACAGGTGAAGATTAGCCTCCTCCCTAATCAGAAGAACAAGGTATTTATTTGCTCCAAACACAGACAGTAATTAAGACTTGGTGACACTGGGTTCCCATAATGCCGTTTTGCTTGACATCGGACCCATTTTGACATAAGCTTTCCATGCAGGGTCACTGTCCTTTCTTCCCAGGTCTGGACAACTGCCAGTGTGTGTAGTTCCAGAGGTCTTCCAGGGGATTCTTAATACGTTGATGTCTCCACAGTGGAAATTAGCGTCTTCCTAGAAGATAAAAGCTTGAATGTAAAACCGCTTGCTAGTTTTATGTAAATTGCAGAGTGTTTTTTCTACCTGATAATTCAGATAATGATAATAAACTTTAAAAATAGGTATATTGAACTGACAAAGGGTGTTCCTGTTCCAAGTAGAATAATTTGTTTAGGCTTCCAGGTAGAACTCTTATAGAAACCTTTAATTTTGCTTCATTCTTTCTTCAGCTGAGGGTAAGCTGTGTGCAACTGCTAGCTAACAGTAGCTTACTGTTTTTTCTCTACTGTAGCTAGCTAGATAGTGTAACAGACTTCTCAGGAATTTTCAAATGAGGGAGTTTGTTTCATTGAACAAGTGCTTTACAGTGTATCAAGGTCTTAACATTCATAGAGACATGCTGTATTTCTATTGGTTATAGATGGTCATTTCAGACTGTTTTCATGCTCTCTTGAGTTCTGACATATGCTGCTGTAAGGCTAAGTTAAGTATCTGCTGCTGTAAGGCTAAGGAATATATGGTCTGGACTTGCCCTTTTCTGCTTTATCCTTTTACCTGCCATGTTATCCATGATTGGTGAAGGAGAACTCTGACAAGAGGTGTCAAACGTGGCTGCCAGTCGAGAGCGAATGAGCAAGATTACACTTCACAGTATGGAGGCATGAAATCTGACGGCTTATCCCAATTCTCAAAACAATGTCCACAATTAGGTAATTTATGGAACACTTCTCAGTGATTTATTTCAAGGTCAGTAGATATTTCTACAAAAGTAGTCCCTTAAACACATTGTGTACAATCCTAAAAAAGGAGCCGGAACAAATGATGTAATAATTATACAGATAAATAACAGATACAAAATATTGCAATGATATTTCTACTGATGCTGTATTGATCACATTTAAATGTTCACCTTAAAGGAAACTAAATGGCCATACTAATGACTAGATCCCTGTGTTAGAGTTAACATCAAATAGGTAGAGTGTGCAAAACCACTCTCGTGCTGCGCATGAAAGATTTACGCTAATTGAAAATCGATCATGACAGGAGCACATTATTAAAAAAATTCAAATCACAGTCTGCTATCAAGGGAAATATTATCTCATATGACGTACGCGCAAAGTGTGTGCAAAACCGATTCAGCCAATGGAAATGCAGGTACCCTGATGTTAGAAATCTTTCTGTCTGTACTCAATTTCAATTTGTGTGTACTGGTGAAGGACGTTGTGCATGAATTCATATTTTATTTGCATCTTCACAGGGATCACATGGGTTTACGCAGAGTTTTGTAAAAAATAGAGCACTCTTACATATTTGGGTTTTTGAACATGGAATTGGTGTTTAGGTCTGGACTTCGACCAGACCATTTTATAACATTGCCTCTTGTTACTCAGCTATTTCAGATATTGACTTTGTTCATTGGTAAATACTGTAATACACTCCTTGGTTTTCTGACTAAAGTTCCACCTTTGAGTTATCTTTTAATGTAATGTTGTTTTAGAACTCTTGACAATCTTGGATTGATATTTTGGCAAACTTTGTGGAAATCTTGAGCGTCGACGTGTGTTGTAGCAAACATTGGTTTCTGCCTTGCTACGCTGCTATGGATACCGGTGATGGTGATGGAGAGCGGGGCCAAATGCAATTATGATCATGGTAAATCATGACTAGGTTTCTCCCATTGCCTGAACACAGTTGGAGGTTTTTACTGGACTCTGTTGCATTACAAACCCTGATTCAAATGGATTTGAATGTGGCCTTGGGTGGTCCTGTTGTCTAGGCCGCCGCCTTCTGTGCGCTTGTACTGCTGTAGCATTATAGTCTGATCCACTGTTCATCAGGGCCCCATCTATCCCATCTTTATTTTCAATTACTGCATTCCAATAGGGAACCAATATGTTTTCTGATGCGTATTGTCTTTCAAATGTATTCAGGCTGTTGAACAATTCTCGAATGTTGCTGAATAGCAAATGGTAAGCTTACATAACTGCCGTAACTGAAGGGACATTAATACCAAAGAGCATTATACGGAAGTTACGGTATGAAAGTTAAGATACACTATAGTATTACTTCATTAGGAAAAGGTACAGAAGAATATCCTGGTGTTTGGATATTCCAGCATCTTTGTTTTAAAAATCATGAAGTGGAAGCTGAATCGCACCATTTGTGCAGGACCATAGAAATGTGTCCCCCAAATCTCTGGATTCTAACATTACAGAGATTTTGTAGAAAAGCCAAAAAAGGTTGACCGTCAAATTGATGGAGCTACAAAGTTCAGTGGCTTTGAGGGGAGTAATTGTGTACCAGTCAATTATATTAGACACTGTGCACCTCACTGACCTCTATATAAGCATGGTAAGAAAGAAGCCGTTACTCAAACAACTCCCTCTGATATTACGTCTGAAGTTTGCCAGAAACAGTCAAATTGATCCAGCTGTGTTTTGGGAAAAGGAAAGACAGAGCTATTTGTAAAAAAAGAATATGTTTTATGTGTAGTACAAATCGAACACAAAAAGCTTGTCAAATTCTCCAATGTTTGAACTACACCGGAGTTTCAATAATTTCAAAGGGAAAGGACTGGGAAACATGCTGCTCTTGTCAGCGGCATTGGTGTTAAAAGCATCTGAACAAATGAATGCAACAGCTTATATTATAGTTACAACTAAACTAAATGCACTGGAAAACAAGGAAGGCTTTGGTTTTGCTGTTTCTTTTGACCTAAAGGTAAATGTACTAAATGTGCTAAAAATAGGATAAAGACAATTACTGTCACTGCAATAAAAAAGTCTATGCATTGGGGTCTATTTAGCAAAGTTACGTGTTTTTGTGGGATATCTAAATGGGTCGTAAAACTATGGAATTGCTATTTGAGCTGAAAATCCAAATAAAGAGAAAAATATCTAAGTCAAAGGTTTTTATTTTTTTGAAATGCTCCTAATAACCTAGCGGATGGATGGATTGTCATTCTGAACAATTAAATTCTTGTGACATGGCACGCGACATCTACGCAGTAATCATTACGCAGTATGAAAAATAAAACAAGTATCAAAAATATTCATACAATAATAATGAGTAGCGATTGTAGATGGGCGCCGTCTTCAGCGTGTTTAACTAAAGCTCATGATGCATTTATTCCCATATCAGTGGATGTATACCTATCATTTATGGGACTGAAAATAGATTTTGGCAATTGTGTTCCTCTTTTAGTGGTGTGTTTTTTCTAATTTGATAACATTGTCAGTGTGGCTGTCCTCTGGCATATTGTTAAGGTGAATACATAGCCTAATCGTTTCTGCTTTGGTCTTATTTCACATGGCTTCCATCCTGTGCTTGCTGAATAGCTTGAGGCGAACATATGCACTCCAAGGACAGAGACATCCAATGGCTCTATTTTGAATACCGTTCGCCTTTTTAGTTTTTCCTTTTCGGAAATGGGTTATCTCTGGTTATTCTTGGTTGAACATTAATCTCCAACTGGGACATCAAAGATTAACATGGAGCTTTCATGCTTTATCTGGGTTTACTAATGACATACCGTATAATAGGTACAAATACTCTCACCAATCCTCTAAAAATGGGTAATTTGGGCTTCGGGTAGAATAATTCACCAAAGAGCATCCGTGTTTGCTAGTGTATTATATTGGCTTCTACTTAATGTCAATCTCTGATCACTCTGACACCATCCTGGTTAGGGTCTGAGACCCTATCTATGGGATAACAGCAGTAGTGACAGGTCTGAAATCTGAGTGAAGGTCAGAGGTCCTCTGCCTTCGGCTAAGGTGCTCTAGCCTCTGTCCAGTAGATTGTAAAGGCCTGCGAGACCAACAGGAACATTTCCACACACAATATCCCTGAGCTGTCAGTGTGCAGTGGCTGGAACATCCTCACTGAGAGAACTAGAGGGGATGGGGATGGCAGGGGGGGGTGGATCTGGACAGGGAATAGAGAAATTCAGAGATGGGAGAAATGAGGAAGGGGGATGGCTTGGGTTGGGGAGATGGAGGACGGGGGTGAGTGGGGGAGACAATGACAAGTAGGGGCTGGCTGGGCACTCACCCATGCTGAAAGAGATTGCCATGAGCCAAAGCCATTGTTCCACTGAGTCTCGGCATGGACCAGAGCTTGGTCTCAGACTTATCAGCACTTGACTATAAACTCAACGGTGGTTTTGTGTATTTTGACGAGTATTTACATCTCGTATTGTGATTACTCCTACTGTAAAATACCCCCAGAGACTTTCATTATAGCAAACGCCCTCTGGAACCTGAAATGCATCATAACACATGCCAACAACTACTTTCTGTGTTAAAAAGTGAATCTTGTGGATTAAGATATTCTGAGTTTCGAAAACGTAGTCTCTTTTTTTTTTTTATTCAACCTAAACGTGTTTTTGTTATTACTGTAGAGGATAAATCGATTTCAAAATGGCACTTAACTTCTGTTTTTAATATAAATGCCCCGTAGACCAGTTAATGGAATTGACAGTGTCATGGTTCAACACAGCTTGAGATCTGCTATAGAAACATTCACATGTTTAGAGATGGCTATCCCAGTAGGGTCGCTATAGAAACATTCACGTGTTTAGAGATGGCTATCCCAGTAGGGTCGCTATAGAAACATTCACATGTTTAGAGATGGCTATCCCAGTAGGGTCGCTATAGAAACAGTCACATGTTTAGAGATGGCTATCCCAGTAGGGTCGCTATAGAAACAGTCACATGTTTAGAGATGGCTATCCCAGTAGGGTCGCTATAGAAACAGTCACATGTTTAGAGATGGCTATCCCAGTAGGGTCGCTATAGAAACAGTCACATGTTTAGAGATGGCTATCCCAGTAGGGTCGCTATGGAAACAGTCACATGTTTAGAGATGGCTATCCCAGTAGGGTCGCTATAGAAACAGTCACGTGTTTAGAGATGGCTATCCCAGTAGGGTCGCTATAGAAACAGTCACGTGTTTAGAGATGGCTATCCCAGTAGGGTCGCTATAGAAACAGTCACGTGTTTAGAGATGGCTATCCCAGTAGGGTTGTCCAATGTAGGCTGTGGGTAATTGTCAAAATAACGATGTAGTTCGACAATATACGATGTAGTTCGACAATATGCATAAAATACTACTTTAGGAATGACTTCCTGTTATTTCTCATCTCTGAAATCTGTCATCTGTCTGCTTAAAATGATATATTTACTTGTTACACTGTCATTCACGATGCTGTCTATCTGAGAATGATCAGTTGTTAATCCTTTTTATTGAAACATTCATACTTCTAATCCCTTACAGGAGCGACAATGCCTCTCCAAGCTCTACGTTCTCTGTTAGCGATGGCCAAGAGGAAATGAGCCCAGAGTTGCAGCACTGCGTGGTATGGCTCCAGGCTTACTTCAGCACACCATGGACCGTAGGGAGGCTCCCACTCCCGGCCTTCCATCACCCCGCCCTGCACGGAGGTCTGTCCGTCGCTATTGATAAATATTTGCAGGCCAAAGACAAGGATCAGGCCTTTGCACTTAATTGTCACTTACATCACTTGCACTCATTGGCTCGTTTTATAATAAAGTATTTTGTGGTTGAGAGGGAGTGGAAAAGGCAGCGAGCGAGGGAGAGAGAGAGACAGAGCTAGAGAGAGAACAGAACACAGAGCTGTGAATTGGTTCAGTAATCTGTGACAGCCCTTTACTGGGTGTGTTAGTCTTGGCCGTTCTTCCCATAATTCTTGGCACATTCTCTCAAACTGTTCGAAATTCACTTTTGACATTTTAAGACCAGAGCTTTTTTTAATGAGATTATTTTAATGACGGTAGCGTTTCCGTGCGGGTATTGTTGGCTGTCATTTAGCAGGGGACAGGAGAGCCTTCACATTGGACAGTTAATGTGCTTCAAAGAAATAGCTGGGATTTTATGGTTTATTTTATTGTAGTACATTTGACGCGGTTATAGTTGGGCACTTATGAGTTAGCGATTTCTGCAATACAAAATGAGGATTTTAACGCTAAAGTACATTGTTTGAAAAAAAAAACATTGATGCGATCAATTAGACTTACTTAAGTCCTACTGCCCACCACATTGGTACTGATCACTTTTCAATGACGTTTCATTTAGGATGATCGGAATCACACCAACACCAGCAATTGTGACAAAGCACTCCATTGCGCGCACTTAACAACCTGGGTACGCTTCCCCTGCGTGCAGGTTTTATTTCTAATTTCATGCAGATCCACACGGCGCTTGAGTGATGGGATTTTCAATGAGCAGGTACTCCATTGAGACCCTGTGTGTTCTGCAGTCCCACGCTCTCGCCAAGGCAATGCAGAAATACATCAGGACCAATTGCAATATCAACTTTCAGCCTGATTCCCTCTGCCAGCGCATTCGGCTTCACGCGGCCCCGGGCTCTTTCAAATGGCATCTTATCTGGAGTCTTTGGGGTTTTAATTAAGTTTCAGGAGAGATGGAATTCTTCATTAGTACCTGATTTGAATAGGTGATTGGGCCTGACTACCCCCACCACACATACGCATGCAGCTCTCGTGTTGTTGTGATGTTGGCTAAATAGATGAAATTGAATCTAGATTGAATAGTGGGGTCCCTATAGTTCGACGTCTCCCTGTAATTCTCACGCACGTGGAACATGCCTTTCTCTTCTTTTTCTCCTGATCGTGCTTTTATTATTGGTTATTCCCTGTTCTTCTTCTTTTCCCCGTCCTACGACTCTCACTTTCCTCGTGGTGGCCCTGGCCCGTGCCGTTCTGCTTTATGATAAGTGACTGCGAACTCGCAGAACCGGGCTGCAGACAACTGAATGAAACAGAGTGGTGGTCCGAGGAGCTTGAGGAAAACCAACTTTCACCTTTCATCGTCTTGTTTTCTTTTCTATCTGACGCTAAAGCCACTCTCTGTCACTGCCGCCGATCCAGCGTGGCCACGGTCTCATTACTCCAGAACCTTCTCCTCTCTTACTTTAAAAAGAAAGTTACTCTATTGGGTCCAATGGTCGCCGACACCCCAACACGTGTCTATACATACACTGATTCCTGCTTCCTGCTTTCTAGATTTACTCCTGCTAGTGATGGGGACGAGTCAAGACAGAGTCTTTGAAGGGTCGAGACAGAGTCCGTTGTTTTTCAAATACAGTCGAATCCGAGTCAAGACCGAGTCTTTGAGGAAGCAAGTCCGAGTCGAGATTTTGTCTCGACATGTCAGTTTTGATATTCATGATTTAATATCACCCCAGTTAATAATCAACAGTTAGGCCTACAGACTAAGCTAGATTGGGAATTGTTTAGAGGAGCATTCTTAACGTCTTAATATGGACTATGCTTTTACTATCATTAAAAAATAGTGATGGGACGAGACCGCCTATGCCGAGTCAAGACCGAGTCTTTGATGGGTCGAGTCCGAGTCAAGACCGAGTCTTTGAAGGAACAAGTCCGAGACGAGTCAGAGAAAGCAGAAATCGGTCTCGAGTCATCACTAACTCCTGCCACTCAGTAGTGATGCAACCTGCTCTCTTGTCCTTATGCCCTCTGTCCTCCTTCATCGAATGTGGAAAATGTTTTGCCATTCATCATCCATTCCATCAACTCATCCCTGACATATTGCTACATTCCGTATGACTTCTAGAACAGTCCCTTCCCCTGTTAAGAAGCCAACATTTGACCCCTCTGACATCGTTCCTTTCCAAAACACTTGAATGCGTAGTGTCTGACAAAGGTTTCTGTTCTCTCTGTCAAAACAATCTTTTCGACCCCAACCAATGTGGTTCAAGATGAGTCAATAAACCAAGGTAGATCTCTGTTTGGGTCAACGGAGGCACTTCACACTGCCCAAGTTCGCTTCTCTCATCCTCCTAGTTCTGTCTACTCTCTTTGACACTGTGAACCATCAAATCGTTCTCTTTTCTAACTAGGCATGTCATTCTCTGGACACTCTTGGATTGTATTCTACTGAACCCCCTCCTGTTATTTCTATGGACCACGTCACTTGGCTCCATCATCATCTCTCATAGTCTTTCCTATCATTTATATGTAGATGACACTCAACTATTTACTCCTTCCTGTCCATTTGACATCCTGGTCGTGACACAGATTTCTGTGTGCCACACTGACATTTGCTCGGATGTGATAACACCACCTCAAGCTCAACCTTGACAAGTCAGAGCTGCTCCTTGTTTGGGTGAAGGCCTGTCACCATTACGGTTGACAGCTCTATAGTGACCCCATTCTAGAGGGCGAAGAAGCTTGACGTGACCCTAGAAAATGCATCCTTTTCTGCAAACATTATTGTTGTGATTTGTCCCTGCATGTCCATATATGTCCTCATATGTCCTCATATGTGTGTCCTCGTACGTCTTTATATGTCCTTATCTCACAGAGGAAACAACAAAGGTAGTAATTTAGCCATGTGTCACTACATCTCAGGACTTCCATCACTCACTGTTGGTTGTTATCCAGAATGTTCTATTGGTTGAGTTCCCTGTGTTTGCCGTCCACCCCGTTGCATGTCCCTATGTAGCTATTAGCACAGTCCTAGTAGAACGTAAAGAAAAACAAAGAATAATAATACAAATTGCATGCATTCGCGCAAAAAGGCAACAGTGAATGGAAGAGGGGTGATGAGGAAGCTAGTTCCATAATAGGATGGCCTTGATATAGGCCTGGCTGCCTGTTGTGATAAGCACAATATTGGTTTAAAACTGCATCTGGACTAGCTTTTTGTCTTTTGTTTTTAAGCAGAAGCTTTGAACATGTATTTTTCTTTTCTATGTGGTGCCTGTGGCTTGGTCTGTTTTCCTGCGCACACATAATAAACGTTTGGTGTACGGAGCACCTGCATATCAATCCTGCAGGCCTTTGGACAAGCCAGCAGAGCAGAGCTGGACTTCATGATGAAGTAAACAAACCACCAATTCCATTGGTCCATTGAATAATTGAAGAAACAGCGGTGGTGTATTTCAGTGGTCTTTTTCTTTGTTAGAGGATTTCCGACCCACCGGAGAGAACTCGGTGCACCGTTATGGTGGTTTTCTGGAGCATGGATTCATATTTCAGAGAGATGGGTTTAAAAAGGAACCCCAAGTTGTTCCCAATGTGTGGAAGTTGGCTAAACTACAGCAACATCTGTTCACTTTCAAACCTACTATCCCATTAATGCTCGCTTGCTTGCCTCACTTTCACTTTTGGTCAACAAGCTCACAGATGCTGTAAAAACAATATTAGAAAATATACCAAAATAGCCTTTTTGATGGCCCAATGTGAGAACAACGAAATGTTTGCTTATAGGCTGAGGATTTGAGTTTTCAGTCATACTTACGGGTAAAATAAAGGTTAAAATCATGCGAGACATGTTTTCTTACGTTCTACTCTGACTGTCATCGTGTTACACATCAAACACAACGCGGCTGAGGTAGAAATAGAGCAAAAGATTGAGTTTGGGTCTCATTGGAAGCACAGACACCCCAGGTTCTCAGTGTGATGCATATTCTCCTCTCATTAATTATACATCCATATGTAACAGACGCGAGGAACTTAGTCTGGGTAATACGCACAGGGAATGTGCGGGGAGGGGGGAGGGCACTTTCAAAGCCCCAAATGACTGCGCTCCTGCAGGAGTCTGTAGCTCCCTCTGTGCACAGCACAGGCCGAGATGAGACACACACACCAGGACTCGACCCTGTGATGTGGAGAGGAATTAGGGAAATGAACGGTTTGAGAGAGAAAAAATCGAATAATCACAGAATCATCAACACCCCGTCAGCCTTCAAAAGTATGGATCCCCCAAGACTCAGGAGACACTTTGACTGGGAGCCAGGGTTTCTCCTTCCTGCCATTAGACACAAAGGATAACGAGTGGGCTGCGTTTTCACTATTGTACTGTGTGCTCAGAACTGCAGAGGGGTGGTTAGCAAATGGAAAAAGACTTAGTCCCAATGTGCACGTTCCTTCCATCTAGTTGCCTACACAATTATCAACCGCTAATAAAACTACAGTATTAATCTTTTTATGTACTCTATTGTTTTTATTTATTTTTTGTTCCTGAATAAAAACTTCCACAGACGTGAGATCACGTAATCCATTCGTAATCCCGTACATTTTAGTCCAAGTCAATTTGGCCTTTTCAGTGTTCCTGTCGGCTGTGCTTATGGCAGGAAATGACCTGTGACATAATTATGGGACGTCCGTTAAGCTGTGAATGGTGCTCCACTACTTTTATTTAAACAATTGACATGATTCTGCCCTTATCTAAACAGGGTACTGACCTCTGACCTCCACACCATATTAAGCCCTTTATGAAGGACTGGGCTAAGGGACCACTCTCAAATCATTGCTGTTTACCTGAGGTGACCCTCGTGAAACTCCCCCTCAAACACAGTTGGGAGGTTGACGTTGTTTAACCTCCGGGTTTATTTCTGCAGTGTACACCTGTTCATTATTGGACGACGGTGCTGCACTAGACCCAGTCACAATAGGCTACAGTACAAGTTAACAGCGATGGGCGTAATGTGCCGTCTATTTGACGTCAACCCATAGCTGCAGGAATATGCTTCGATCGAGGGTGCCGACGCAGGCCGTTTGCGTGATGGCGTAGATCAGATTTCGATGGAACGGACGGACTACAGATGCATATTTGTAGTATTGCCTATGACTGGGGACGATAACACCATGGCAATGCATTGTAGTTTGACTGTAGCTTGTTAATAACTGCGCGTGAACACTGATTTATTTCTGTAGTTAGGAATGGAGCGGTTCAACCTCACACACCATGCTTATAAATCCATACTTTAAGCGCATGAAATAATGTACAGACCGTTCCGGATAAAGACTTTTCTCTTATGTCTGCCTTCATAAGAAGCCAGCAGCTCGTTGACAGCGTGATTATTACCTGAATAATAATGATTAAACACTACCTACAGGCCTTGTTGAAGACAAAGAACTCACACGGGGACGCATCAAACAACGCTATCCCCTTTAGGTTTTATACTTATTCCCCCCAGTTTAGGCAAATTGCCTTGTTCACATGGCTCTGTGTAGCAGAGAGTGACTGTGAGGTTGGAGCCTGGGGAGTTTAAGAATGTTCGCTCTGTAGAAGAGAGACAGGGGGTGACGTGTTTTCACACAATGCCAATTTAGAGTGATTTCACGTAGATCACTTGTCATGTGCTCTCTTAGACCAGAATGAGAGGGAATGCTATATTGCTAATTGAATTTTCATGACTGTAGGATGCATGGAATAAAGGACCAACAAGACAGTCACCAGTTCACTATACAAAGGTGCAGTTCACCTGAGTGAAATAATATAATTCCTACTGCAGTAGTGGCTGTAGTTCAGACATGCTTGTTCAGAGGGTTTGCCTCTTATCCAGAGTCTGGTATTACAGTGGAAGATTAAGCAACCGCTGAAGAACTAATGAAATCATAGGCCGCTAAAGTGGCCTCTTAAACTGCCAATGATTTGTGAATTCTACCATTTAAGAGAACATAATATAATGAATCTACTCTGAATAGAAAGCAATTAAAAATGTCAAATTGGTCTTATTAACCTCAAAGTCATTCCACTGCCACAACTGGTGTGCAACATTCAAATTATTTTTATTACGCAAAATTAGAGCAGATTTGGAGTCTATTTGGCCTCTCTTAATCCTTTTAAATGAAAGAGCAAACTTTTAATTTTAGCTGTGACCTTATCTACAATAACCTAGATTGTCCTTCTTCAGAAATAATTGTATTACAAAAAAACTAATAAAGAGTTGTCTTTATAACTCGTCCAATTTTGTCGTTTGCTCTACTAAAGTAAACAAATGACTAATGCCCATGTTATTGTGATGTGTTGGTGTCACAAATATCCTTCATTAGTTGAGCATCGGCCTCTATACCTCCCACTCTTCTCCTCTCCTTCTCTTTTCTGTTATAGATGCTTTCACTGGCCGGGTTTTGCAGACACTTTTGCGCGAGGTGAAGGTGGGAGAGACGGTGTCGTACAAGCGCCTCGCTGAGATGGCAGGAAATCCAAAGGCTGTGAGAGCTGTGGGGGGGGCCATGAGGAGGAACCCGGTTAGTGAGCTTATCTTTAATTGCCATGTACATACAACATCAGCCAGAGGTGCTCAAGAAATCCACCTTTGCGCAGGTATTACAAAAATGACCGTAGTTACCTAATTGACTTGAACTGCTAGCTGTTATTGATGATGCAAGATGATTTGTCGATTAGTCAGTCAACAGAACAACATGCATGAGGATCACAGTTGGCCGATCCTACAATGTACGGAGAGCTGTTTTCCATATCCTCTGACCACATAAGCCAGTGCCTGTCAGTCTATGAGGCAGGCAGTGACGTGGAACCACTTGTTGATGCGTGCGATGTTTAAGCAGGACATCGCTACATGTGACACATGGCGCTCAGAAGTGTGTGCTAGCACGTGCTTCCTCCAACGAGTGTACTCAATAGTGTGGGATACCCACCATCAATGGTTAATCCCTCAGAAGGTACCTCTTGGAGTTCTGTACAACCCGGCCATCATTAGTGATCAGTCCCTCGTGAACGAGACAGTGTGACCTCAATATCAATTAAGTCAAATATTTAAACGCTATGCTTTTGTTAACGGCGGCACGTTATTTCCATATGCTCATTCTCTTATGATTCATGGGCCAGTTGAATTGTTTGTAAATCAATTGTACTTCCTTCAATTCAAATTGGGTTTCCCGTTGGGTGTGTCCAGTTCCAATTCATGTGTTGAAATTCCCAGAGACGGTATTGAAAACAGTTGAGGTGTCCTAAAAAGATCCAGTGTTCTTAGCCACTGCCCCCGGTGTACATGCTCTGTACAATGTGTTTCACTAACTCTCTCCTCTAACTTTCTTTTCTAACTTTCACGTCAAATGAAGCCTAAATATATCTGGATTTAAAAATACATAATTATTTTTTTACTCAGGATGTGTTGTTTTGGTGGATTTCATTAAATCTTTTAGAACGGAAAAGATATTTCCCAACTGACAGAATTAAGTTTCGTCTTATTTATTTAGTCATAATATATATTTTTAAACGACATTTTACTCAGCTTTTTCTGACTGTTTGCGTCATTGTGAAGACTACGTTCAGCCCTCGGTACATTTTATTATCTTAGTACAAAAGCTGCAGGGCAAACAGTGTATGTTTGATCAAAGTCAGTTTAGATCTAACCATGTAGTGCTACAGACATGTGTTGGAGTCACTCAACTGTGATGATTGTTTTTATTAAGAAACCCACAGACACACATTCTGTTTTAACGAGGTCACAGATGTATGAAAACACATGTGCAATCTCTCTGTCATATATACTAAGCATACTTTTACTCACAATTACATTCTACGGTTATACTGAATTATTAATTATTATTATTATACTGTACACTCCAGTTGATGTTGACCAATGAAGAGTCTTGCCATTTGGATCCAGATCCAGATCCTCTCACGTTCACTTGTCAGTACCGCTGATGCACTCACACGTCACCTGTGAAAATCTCTGCAAACTATTGATTTCAGCTTCTGTGTCACTTCTTTACCAGCATTTGAGTATTGATAAGACTTGTAGTGTTCTTTCCCAAAGTGAAGGGGCTAATCCAAAGGGCTAAGACTACCCGACCCTGACCGCTCTCCAAACCGAGGGAACCCAGTATCGATCCAAATTGTGTGGCAGCATCTCTGTGTCAGTAATGTTTATCTGGGGGTCAGAAAGTCATATTGCTGTTGACATGGGAGTGGTTTCAATGATGGAGTGAATACACATAGGATTTCCCACAATTGTACAGTTACAAAACCGCTGAAGGTACAGCAAATAATTAAAACAAATCAACTAGTTCAATTACAGGACAGTCCGCTAATATGTAATGGCATTCTGTTAATATTAAGTCATGACCACACAACGCCCAGGCACAGACAGGCTCCAATAGGTTTGGATTTTTGGATCTACAGCAATTTATAATACCTTAATGCCCACCCTAGTGCCACAGTTGTTGGCGGTCCACTATCAATACATGTACGCTAGCTCGCTAGATTCATCCGGTCATTTAGTTTATAAAGAACTCCCGAATACCCGGCAGTCGACTGGCAACGACTGTAAACGCACCATTGACTTCCTGTTTTTAATGATCACAGGATTATCAGATCTTAACGCAGACGCCCTCTGCCTGGCATAATCATTCTGCTTGGTTCTTTCTGCCCATTAATTCTTTATTGCTGCTTCGTTTTATTCTATGGAACAGTCAAGAATCTTTTCTAAACAAACACTGAACAGTCACGTTCAATCTGGATCAAACCAGGATCTTTTGACGTGGCTTTTTTCGCGTGATCAAATGAAGGGAACGTTTTATGGCTTTGTGTATTCCTGTCAGCGATGCCTCTGATTTTGCGTCACCGATTCCAAACCAAACGGCTGCACCCAGTGTGTTAGCGTGACATTGAGAACGCACCTTCTGAATCATCACTCCGCTTGACTTAATGCCATGACACGGATGTATTCTTATCACGGCTATTTGTGTGCTACTAAAGCACAGGCTGGTGAACCCAGTGCACGTTCCACAATATTGCCTGAAGATGCTGTTTGTCCGTGTGCCCACAGGTTCCTCTCCTCATCCCCTGCCACCGTGTCATCTCCAGCAGTGGTCAGAGTGGCACCTACATGGGTGGCAAAGGTAACCATCTGAAACAATGGCTCCTCAACCATGAGAAGGCCAAGGGGGAAGACTGAAGCACCTGGTGTGGTTTGGAAAAACAAGTGCCCTTGTTTTCTATAGCAATTGTTTGTTTCTGTATGTAACTTAACCGATTGGACTTGAC
Source organism: Dallia pectoralis (assembly GCA_029465975.1). Classification (NCBI taxonomy): domain Eukaryota; kingdom Metazoa; phylum Chordata; class Actinopteri; order Esociformes; family Umbridae; genus Dallia; species Dallia pectoralis. The sequence goes on from CM055730.1 coordinate 15,008,835, forward strand.
AGAAATGCCGTGAAAGGCGGCTCCTGTTTTATTGATTAAATATGCATTTGTATTTGATTTGAGTACCGAAATATTGATAAATAACTTTAGAAAAACTGGGTCCTGTGTGGTATTCTATTTTACAAAGCATGGTTGAAGTGTTACCAAGCAAGCAAAATAATTGTGCTTCCTGAAACAGTTAAGATAAACTTGAAAGGGACTTAGTAACTATTCTTACCTACAGTATATTATGCGTTGTGCTAAAATGCAAAGAAAACAACTGTTTATCACAGCAACCGATCTAACTCTATCCTTCTTCATGAAATACGACAGTAAACAAGATGTGTTGTTAACAATGAACCGTTGCTGGGGAAACCTGTACATAGTTGTGTGACATGGACACATGGGACGGCTTCACACGAGAAATGTGTGTCAGCTGTGCCTTATTTAAAAAAAAAAAAAAGCTCTGTATTACCCAAGGGAGAGCTTTCATGTTTCTGTTTTTCTATTTGCTTCTGTTCTGCTTATTAATGCTGTCCAGTCTGTTTACTATTTTAATTTCCGAGAATATGTTTGAAAGGTTTGGTGAGTTGCTAGAGTAACTGTCGAGAACTCCATCTACCCGTGAGTGGGCATTGAAACACCAGTACATATATCCATGAAGAGCAACTGTTATGCCAATAACACTCCTCTTCTGTTACTCTATCTTACTGTATAATTAATGTGATTTAGTCGGAATGTATTGCGAAAATACCAGTAAACAGTGCTGGGTTACACTTGTTGTATGTTCCCATGGGTTCAGGTTTCGGGTTGCCAGTTATTGTTGCTATGTTTTTTTCTAAATAATAATTTCTCAAAATGATGTCTCTTGAGTCATTTTCGTTCCTACAAGAATGCAATAATTTTATGTTGAATGGAACAAGAGCTTCAGACATGGTTTTTGTGTATGAAAGAAATGAAAATAAAAATATAGGGTTAGACACTAGGATATCTGGTGAAACTGAAAATAACATTATAGGGTTAGACACTAGGATATCTGGTGAAACTGAAAATAACATTATAGGGTTAGACACTAGGATATCTGGTGAAACTGAAAATAACATTATAGGGTTAGACACTAGAATATCTGGTGAAACTGAAAATAACATTATAGGGTTAGACACTAGGATATCTGGGGAAACTGAAGTGAAAATAACATTATAGGGTTAGACACTAGAATATCTGGTGAAACTGAAAATAAAATAACATTATAGGGTAAGATACTAGGATATCTGGTGAAACTGGAATTAAAATAACATTATGAGGTAAGAGACTAGAATATCTGGTGAAACAGAAATGAAAACAAATGGTTCTGGCGTGTGAGAAGACATGTATATCTGGGGAATAAACATTGATCTGAAGAAAACCCAAAATATGTTGCAACTGCAATAATAGTGAAGTAACTGCAGTTAACAAGAATATTTTGGACTTCTTGTGATGCTTTAATTACTTAGCTAATTAGTTACTTAATTACTTAGTTAACTCGGTTACTTATCATTTTATAGGTGAATGAGTTGCCTTTTTGTTTAAATGCAATACAAGTTGCTGTTTAACTGATGAGCAAAGTTATAGCTATGTGTATGTAGATTCTACCATTTACCGGTCATTTTTTAGCAACCCTTTCTAAATCAGTACAGAAGCTGCTGGGAACTAATATTTTGCAGACTGTAATTGAAAATAAGTGCATTTACTGCAGTTACCTTGCAAAAATAAAGCAGTTCAACGTTAAATTAATTTGAACACAGTATTCGCATTGTCCTTACAGCACAATGGATTCACTAAGGTCAGGGGTCACTGTTATAGTGCATTATGAGTGCATTAAGGTCAGACGTCACTGTTATGCCTCAATTAAATCCAATAACCAGTATCCAGTGTTAGAGCAGTTGAATTAAACTAGTCCCTCTCTTCATTACTTCACTCCTCACAACTTGCACCTGTGCTCTATACCATCATTGCTGTAAGCTGTCAAAAGCGTTCTGTTGAGATTAAGCACGTAAAACAAGAGGTTTTAGTGTGATTTCGTACACGCACGCACACTCACACGCACACACACACACAGGCTGCCCTGTTGTACTCTCTTTCAGCTCTATTTAGATTTTCTTATGGTCAGCATAATTTTCACACAAGTGCCAAGTTACTGTTCATGTAATAGCCCATATAAATACAAGTTTCAAAGTTAGGCAATAGACAATTTCATGTTTGTGTTCATTTTGATATGGTGCATACAATTTACCTGGTTTCATTCACAGAATGAACATATATATATATATATATATAACAAATAAGAGACATTGAGATATACATTGTTTGTGACATTGTCTTCACCCTTGTTGTTTGTGTTGCTATACAAGGCTGCACTATATGTAACCAAAAAACACAGACGTCCAAGTGAAAAATATATTTTATTTGTGGAGTGCCTATTACGGAAAGCATGTCAGTTGGGTCAAATTAAGGAAAATACTGGGCAGTGTGACTTTCCAACAGTAGTAGAGTGTCTGTGTTTCTTATCTATAAAATATCAAGCGGGACAAAAGTCAATACTGCATTTGAAATTCTGTGATGTGAGAGATGTGGTCAAAACGCTTATTTATTTAGAGTTTACAACATAATAATCATGCAGCATTGCTAACTGTTATCTCACCGTCTTGTACTTAATGCATTTCGACTGAACCGTTGTACATTTCTAAGCATCCCGGTATGTACAGACGCTCACAGCAGCGCTGCCGTCAGAGCACCAGCCCTGTTGTTTAAAAAGCCGAGGAGGAAGGGAGCGTGCTGGAGACAGGCAGATGAATAATGACTTTCAGTGTGTCATTTTACACTGGGATAATGATACCTGTGGTGACTACAGGCTACAGTCGGCTCTTAAACAAGGCCGCTGTGTGACAGAGCCACAAGGGGTCCCGTGTAAAAGGCCCACGTCTAAAGTGCACTGCAAGCAGTTTTTTCGCCGGTGGCTAAGTTGAATGTGTGTATTAGGTAACTCCACGCGACAGACAAAACAACAATTTAAAATATGCAATCACAATAAAGTACACACATCGGTGACTTGTATTAGTAATATGTTTACGCTGGTACCCTTTATTTCTCGGGTCATGTGATTGAAGGTATTTATAACGGAGGCGAGGCCATTAAAAGAGGTTCTGGCTACCATGTTATCGTCCTCTCTGTTATTGTCTGTAAAACCTCCGTAGGACAGCCGTTCTGGGTTGTTACACGGGGTTAAAATGATGATGATGGGTTCTCCCGTACCACTGTTGCCTTAAAGCAGCACTCCTTTTGGGGAGTTTCTTTTTTCAAAATAGGCACACGAAAAAGCAGCCCCTGCCCCCACACTATCAATACCCCCAAAGATCATTACAATAGCATCCATTGAGTTTGACTTCATAAATCACCCAGACACTGATACACTCCCCATACACCCACACAGCGCTAATGGTCAACCCTTAAGGAGTGTGAGTGTCATGTGCTGCGTTTGATTCAACATTTATTAACCCCCTCTCACAGGCGCATGCACACACGCACACACACGCGCGCACACACGCATGCAGGCACACACACACACGCACACACACGCACATACACACACGCGCGCACACACGCATGCAGGCACACACACACGCACACACACGCACATACACACACACGCGCACACACACACACGCGAACACACACTCTCAAAAGAGCTTTTGAGGGGCCGAGGAAACGGGGCATTCACACTGTTATTGCGAGGCTGTGACCGAGTCAGTCTGAATTAATAGTTGATGATGGTGTCCACGTCTGCTCATACGATTCTCCCCACCGTTTCCATTTGATAAGTTATGTCCTGTCTCTAATGTAATTCCCCGTTTGCCATCTCATATCCTGTCGTCCCCCTTCGTAACACAGCGATTGTCTGCCCCCACGTTGAATGCGGACATGCTGTGTTCCCACGTTACACAGTCCAGTTGATTCCTCCAATTACACAGTGACCACTCCCAATACAACTCCATGCAATTCCAGTTCAGTCACAACTATACATGTCGTTCTCAGCCCGCCGACCATATAAAACAGTAATTCAATCCGGCATCCTTATTTGATAGTAGCACTGCAGTACTTACATTTAACGAATGGCTTAAGGTGCTCTTTAATTTCAGAGTGTCGCACATTAAGATAAGGATTGGCCCACATACGTATTAGGGTTCCGCTGGCCTATATCGCTCCCTCCACTTTCGGCTGGAACGTTCCATGCAGCTAGATCAGAGTTTACAGCGGCCGCGGCTACGTTAGTCTCATAACAACGCATGCGGCACCAAAACAGAACCACAAATACGTATCTACTGGAAAATACAGTATTATTGTATATCTGGGGTATTATTCGAATTCCGATTGTTCCTTCAGGGAAAACGCGCGCGTAAACCAAGAAATGTTAAGAGGAACCAGACGTTCACTGGGGAGCGTTTGCTCTGCTCTGCCCTGTTGGCCAAATTGTCTTGACTGACACGGTTACCATGCTCCGGGCGCCAAACAGGATGCAGCTAGGCCAGGACAAGGCCATGCAGATGTGCTCTGACACCCGGCAGTCTTCTGCTACGTCACAGTGTTACTTTCCCATAGGTAGCACGTGAGCGAGCCTCTGGCAGTTGTTTGTGCATGTTCCTGTGAACATGAGGGCCTGCTAGTGTATGCCCAACAGTAAGACAGACGGTGTGTGTACCCCCTCATGTTCTAACCTTTAATTATAGCCTAGTTGTCAGTAAGTGGGAACTAGTGTGTCTCAGGCTGGAGAAAGTGCAGGTCTAGACTTGTTCTGGTGACAATGAGGTGGCACTTTAGAGGCTGTAGGACCCTCTGTCTCCAGTCTCCCTATAGTCCACCAGACTGACTGAGCATCTGGGCTCTGTCAGCACCTCTGCCCCCATAGACTGAGATTCATATAAACCCGGGAAAGGAGTGGACAAGGGAAATAAGAGACTCTGTGCCAAATATGGCCTCCAAACATTGTACCATGTTGGTGTGTTGAACCAGGGTTGGTGTGTAGGATCAGGTTTGGTGTGTAGGATCAGGTTTGGTGTGTAGGATCAGGGTTGGTGTGTAGGATCAGGTTTGGTGTGTAGGATCAGGGTTGGTGTGTAGGACCAGGGTTGGTGCTAGTACCAGGGTTTGGGTGTAGGACTAGGGTTGGTGTGTAGGCTCAGGGTTGGTGTGTGTAGGAGCAGGGTTGGTGTATAGGACCAGGTTCGGTGTGTGTAGGACCAGGGTTGGTGTATAGTACCAGGGTTTGGGTGTAGGACCAGGGTTGGTGTGTAGGGTCAGGGTTGGTGTATAGTACCAGGGTTTGGGTGTAGGACCAGGGTTGGTGTGTAGGGTCAGGGTTGGTGTGTGTAGGAGCAGGGTTGGTGTATAGGACCAGGTTCGGTGTGTGTAGGACCAGGGTTGGTGTATAGTACCAGGGTTTGGGTGTAGGACCAGGGTTGGTGTGTAGGGTCAGGGTTGGTGTGTGTAGGACCAGGGTTGGTGTATAGTACCAGGGTTTGGGTGTAGGACCAGGGTTGGTGTGTAGGGTCAGGGTTGGTGTGTGTAGGACCAGGGTTGGTGTGTATAGGACCAGGGTTGGTGTGTAGGGTCAGGGTTGGTGTGTGTAGGAGCAGGGTTGGTGTATAGGACCAGGGTTTGGGTGTAGGACCAGGGTTGGTGTGTAGGGTCAGGGTTGGTGTGTGTAGGAGCAGGGTTGGTGTATAGGACCAGGTTCGGTGTGTGTAGGACCAGGGTTGGTGTATAGTACCAGGGTTTGGGTGTAGGACCAGGGTTGGTGTGTAGGGTCAGGGTTGGTGTGTGTAGGACCAGGGTTGGTGTGTATAGGACCAGGGTTGGTGTGTAGGATCAGGGTTGGTGTGTAGGACCATTTGCATGTTCTGGAAGGTCACTGTGTAATATAGTACTGCCACAATCAATGGAAAATCCTGACAGACAAACACAATTGTCATGAATTCAGACATGATCAGGGTTGGTCTGCACTGTAAGATAAAAATATAGACAAGGCTATTAACACTGAAGGACACTTAGGCTACTAATGTAACAATCTAAGAAGAACGATATTACAGGAGGATGTGCAATGGAGGAAATGTATATTCAAAGTGAGGAACATTTTGAATTATTTTTTCCAGATTAATGGAAATCCTTTTTTGGAACCATTTTGGGTTCCTTATAGAATTCTCAGTGAAATTGTGTCATAACGGGAACCATAACATGTATTTTAAGGGTTCTATGGGAACACGTGAAGAACCCCTTCAGGTGTAAGATGACACCTTTTCTTCTGAGGGTAGGGTGACGCTGTGTGCCTCTAGTCCATGAATGACGAGATGTGACTGAGTGAAAGGAGCCACACAACACAGGGGAAGAGGCTGTTCAGGTGGCAGGAAGTTCTGCTTTTGACCCAACCTGAACCTGAGAGATGTCTTTAGAAGAGGGGATCAAGGGGTCAGCGATGCTCTTTCCTGTACACTTCCTTTCCCTGGAGTTGTGCAGGACTGCAATAGGGGTGTGTAGGCGGTGGTCGGTGATCCTTTTAGCAGAATGTAAAATCCGTTGCCCTTGGACCCCGACGACAAACCTTGTCAAATCAGACATTGATCCAGGTGGCAAAGATGGACTCGATGACGGTCGCGTACAATCAAATCTGTGATCATTTACATTTATTCAGCCCATTCACTGTACAGTGCTGGGATAAGAAATGACATGAGCACTCAGACCAATGAGATACGCTATTTTACATGGTCATTTTACAGTGAGCCAGTAGACAATAAATCCATGGTACTGATTTTCAAGCTCAAATAAAACATATTTCCGTCCGACAATCATGTCATCCTAGTTCTGCTGCATGGTACGGATTTTAATTTTATGTAAATTGTGATTTGGAACATTTCTTTAATTGGCTTGAATTCAAATTGATTTCACCTCAACCCTGTTGGCGAGTTCAGGCATGTGGTTAGTTAAGACTTTATGGAACTACTTTCTGACGGCTCTGACAGCTGTTTCGAGATGTTTTCTGATTGCGACGTTTACTTTTCCCGGTAACGTGACAGAGTCCAATTACGTTCACGTACGTGTAATATGTTACAACCCAACGTGGGCTTCTTACTAAAACACACAGATAACGATCAAACGGGGGCGCTGTCACCCCCCCAGGACGCAACAGCTCTCAGACCCGGGCATTTAGTCACAGTATCCCCGACTCAGTGTCGGTTGTAAGACCATAGCTGGCAGACTGTTAGCGGCTCGCACAGCAGCATGCGACGGAAAACGCTCCGCTTCCTGTTGCTTGGCAGCTGTTGCCTCGGCTACTTCTATTACTTCCCGTAGCATGCAGATGTTGTATCAACACACCCCGACCAGGGAAGTGTATTAACTGTGAGATTCATGCCATGTTTCAGGCGCACGTCAATTTCTCAAGTGGAACAATTACAGAGGAAAGTTCCATGGGAGGTTTTTTAGGGTCTTTTCCCGAGTTAAGCTGTTCTGGTGACTCTTTGTGTGGCAGCAGACCTGTCACGACCCTGAGCGGATGTGGATAATATGGAAATGGGGATCGGGTTTTATGGGACAAACGGGTTGGACATAGTCAAGCTCAAGGGGCATGAATATTGGATGTTATTTCTGCCATCTTTTTATGTAATCCATTGCCAATACATTATTAATAGGCTATATCAGTGCACAAAGCACTGGTGAAAGGTACTGTGTCAGAGCGTGGAATAAACATTTTGTTGAGGTGAACTGATGTTATATGTGTAGTCTGACACATTCTGATCGGGTGTTTCTGTACTGCCACTGCAGTTGATGTAGTGGTGCTTTTGGGAAGACACACAGTTGTGTGTTTAAAATGCATTGAAATGAAAAATATATTAAAGTAATAAAGTACATATTACATACATGCAAATGCATACATTGTCTATCATTGCCATTTTCAGTCATCCTTCTAATTCTCAGTTAATCTTTTGTAGAATGTCATTTTATCTGGTAAACTGGTAGACTGCAGATAGGATCCAACGATCAGTCTTCCGAGAGAAGACAAAGAAACACCTTTTAAAGTGATAGTTGTCACTGTCTTGCTAATGTATGCACGGGGATAAAAAGCTGTTATATTAACACCCCTGAAAGTGAACATGCATGCACCTGAATATGCTCTTTACATCGCCTGCGTAGGGTAATATTCGCTTTTAAGGTCAGTTTGAAATGTTTTTCCTCAGGGAAAGCTGCGGGTTGATATAAATACCAAACAAAACCTCTTCTGAATGCCTGTCCTCCATGGCCTCAATGAAGGTTTTATTCCTTTATTTCCTCCAGCCCAATTCCCAGCACGCAGAGCCATTGTGACTCTTTCAACTGGAGCTCTCTATTGACTGGCCCATTGTCCAGTCAAGCTTTTGTGTGTTGCTATCATCGGAGCACAATCTTTCACCTGAGCGCCATAGAAACATCGTTGTGATACTGTATGACCAGGTACTGCATCTAAGGCACCCACGCCTGAGATTAATAAAGGAGAGAGAAACGGTGTCTAGTAAACCGGAGCTAGTGAAGTAGGAAGTGAAATAATAAACATCAATGAGACATGCTGAACATTTCTGAACTGAAAAAAGGGTATTTCTGAATAGAACAGTACGCAAGCAGAAGCTAGAATCTCCGCTCACTGCAACACAAGGCTGGTTAGAAGCGATATTGCTTTCAATATTTCTCCCTTTTGACAGTTAGCCACTACTGACAAAAGTCATGATAAGAGCAGCAACATATGGATGTGTTGAGCTTTGGCCTCCTTTGATTGCATGACCTCTTGACCTTGGCTTGTGCCAGAGAGCGCGATGGCCACATGGTCCGTGCGTTTGCGAGGCCCTGGTTACAGGGCGTTATTGACTCAGGATTTATAAATATTGAATGCACACATTAAGATCATGGTGGAGGTTGGCCATTAGAGTTCCCCATAAAGAGGCTCTCACCATGATTGAGTGCTGTGGCTATTGGCTAGCTATTGGTATAGAGAGTGCCTGGTGTGATTTCTCCCAGCGCACATACATCCCCTGCTTGGGATTACTGGCCATACACCAAAATGCATGCTTCCCTGTTACTCAATTATTTAAGTTCTTAGGTGCACAATAAATCTTTGTCCAGAGATAGACATAGATTTGGCAATGTTAAACTCTTTATCTATGCTTAGGCTGGAATTCTTTCGAACCCCAATAGCAATTTTAATCCAGTATCTTTACTTGTGATCGTCCATCCTCTGAAACAGCCTTTTCAAAGCCATGCTTTTCACACAATTTCTCAAGCAGGAAGTCAGAGGACACACTACTATGACTAATGACCTTCGTTCAGCTTGCAGGCAACTGACCGACCTAGGGGAGTCACTAGAGAGCAATTAATTAAGAACCCCCCTAATGACGCCTCCATCCACTACGGGCACTGCTGTACCAATGTACAGTGCCCCCTGGGACCCCTGACAACAGTAAGTACCCCAGAAAACCCCGGTTGTGGTGAATACCTCTGCACGGTGATGCAGTGCCTTAAGCTGCTTTTATATTTCCCCTTAGTGGGTCTTTATACTTCCACTTAGCGGATAGTGGGTCACTACTTCTACATGGATTGTGTAAATATGGTTCTTCTATCGAAGGTTTGTACTTTTAGGGGGAATTTCAGCTATGTGTGCACATCATATTGTTTTTTCCTTTCGTTTTGCATACATTTCGGATACCGTGATTGGCCAGAGGTACCTGCGCCACTTGGGAGCCCTGCTCTAACACACTTCCAGGATTAAAAATGAATGCGGAACTCTGAGAGATGTTGCCCTGGTTGTAATACTTTATGAGTTACTTTGACCGTAGCAAAGTAGGTACTCAGCTTGGTTGTGACTAAATATTGAGCCTTTAACCCAAAATAGTTTGAGTTTTTATAAAGAACACACATAGATTCAAGTATTTTCCTTTAACTTGTTCTATATTATTCATTGGTGTGGAAAACAAGCATGAACACTGTAGAAACCATTCACACCCGTTCTCCTTCTCCACTTTCTCTTTGTTGTGTTATAAAGTTATTTTATAATTGATTACATTTTCTTTTCCAAATAATTAAAAAGTGATACATGTTTTTGAAAGTGAGTAACTCAAATTTTAAATGCACAAACGTAATAAAACTCTTTGACATAACATTCCAACCTGAGCTCAGATGCAACCTGTTTCCTTAAGATAAATATTGAACTTGGTTGGAGAACCACCTGTGCAAATTCTATGGATTGGACATCACACACTCGTCTATACAAGGTGCCACACATCACAGTGCATATCAGAGCACAAACCACGAAGTCCAAGGAACTCTTCTTAGACCATAAAGATGAAATTGTGTCACGGTATAGATCTGGGGATGGTTGTAAAAGATATTGCTAAAGCATTGATCGTCCCCAGGAGCACAGTGAGCTTCATCTTTGCGATATGAAAGAAGTTTGGAACCATCAAGACCCTTCTTGAAGTTGGATGTTTTGACCAAACAAAAAATGCAGGCACAAGACAGTCTTTGGTCAGGGAAGTGACCAAGAATCCATTCGCCACTCTAACAGAGCTTCACGGTTTCTCGGCAGACACGGGGAAACGTGCCAGGAGGACCACCATCACTGCAACACTTCATCAATTAGGTCTTTATGGTGGAGTGGCTAGACATGAGCCACATGCTGCCTGGAGTCTGCCAAATGGCACTGAAAGGACCGAGAGCATAAGGAAAAGGATTTCCTGTCTGATGAGACCGAAATGAAACTATTAGGCCTGAATGCCAATCGCTACATTTAGCGAAAACAAGACACAGCCCGTCGTCCGACTTAAACAAATACCCCGCGGTAATGAATAGTGGCGGGAGCATCATGTTGTGGGATACTTCTTTAGCGCCCGGAACTGAGAGACTGATCAGGATTGAGAGATGAACGATAAATAGAGGTCAACATGTGGAGAGTGTGAAGGGGCTGAAGATCCTTCAAAGCGGCGATAGATTTTGAAAAATCGATAAAGATAACGATATGTCAGGATGCAGGTTCGCGACACTGGTTATCAAAAGTTTATGGATTATAGGAGCGGTAGGTTGACACTGACAGTGTCCATTTTGTGAAATGTATTTTTTTTCCCGACCTCACACTATCAACATCACCTAGCTAACATCTACGCATGCCACCAGCACACAGTTGCCACTCACTGATTCCAGGCTAGTCGTGGGCTTTGAAGAAAAAAAAATTTGACCCTCGTCACAGTTACGCTTGAACTTTTTCTGCTTTCAAATTGGATGAATATTGTAAGCAAACGAGTCGCCTAAACGTTACCTTCACATTCGGTCTGAATGATTTTTTTGTCTTAAATGTGCATTGTAGTCAGGGTTGTTCGTGGACACAATTGCCTTGATGAGAAATTGACATTTTATGACCCGGCCTCCAGGCCCACTCAGAAAGCCAGATAAGATTTTTAGTTGTTTTAAAAGAGAGGCGCCATTCTTCCCTGTGGCTGCTGTATCTCTCCGTTTGACCCACTTGATGAGTATAGATTTCACAGGGCCTCCCTTCAGCACTCAAACTATGAGATTCAAAACGATACCAACCCTTTATAGACAAAGGATAACCTTGCTCTTTCAATGTATTGATTCTTTATTAAGTAGGCTGCCTAATGCAATGAAATGAAGGATTTGAATGGGGCCTTTTTATGGTGCTTTGAATAAAAAGCTCACACCATTTATGAAAGTCTACGGTGCATTTAAAAGGCCATTTTAAAGCGCCGCTGTAATGAGAGATGCCAATAGAAAGATCGATATAAATGGACACTCCTCAATGTCAGATTGCTGGACCAACAGAACAGAATTGCACCGACGTTATTTGTAACTTTTTAAAGAAGATTAGAAATAGAAAAACATGTTTTATCGTTGCAACCTGTTTGTGAATCTGAAATGCTATGGGGTGGAAATTATGCTATGAGGTGGTGAAGTTCTTGGACGGAAAATCCAGAGTGTTCTGCGTATTATTTTGCGGTCAGTCAGGTGGTGTGACTGAAATAAATTTACAGGCATCAGCAATTTTCATTTACTAAAAATTTTAATAAAACTTCATTTATTCTTTTCTGTTTCCATTCCAGATTTTGACATGTTCAATGTGTTCCATGTGAACACATTTACGTTATGTGGCAGAGTCATCAGTGGTGAGTAAAAATGACTTGTATACATTCTACAAAACAGAAAGAAAATACAACCACAAATGGAGTTTGTCGCTCCAAGGTTGCCCCTCATGCACTTGGTTTCTATCATGTCTTAACAACTATCATATGGATCACAAACAGATTATTTTACAATACAACCAACAAAGTTTTTTTTCTCAAAAATGGTCTGTATAGATAATTTAAAATCAATATAAAAATAAACAGTGAAGTTTGACTTCCCTTTTAAAAAATGGACAGAGAGTCTTGACGGAGTAACAAAACTTTGAGGATACAAGTGAAATACATGGACATTTGCAGTTTGTCAAATAGAAGAAAAAAAACATGAACGCAACAATTCTTAGCTGAAATTCTCTGTGCTGCATCGCTAAAGGCATGACAGTTAATACATACATAATGAAAAGCAATTTACAAAATTTCAGAGATAAATACAATATTTATAGTTGATTTTTTTACAAAATGTCCCTCAAATGAGCGCAAGTGTGTGTTGGAAAGGAAATATGACAATTAACTACTTTCAAATTGTTTAAGTTTAAATCATTTTGTTGACCTAAAATAACATGAACATGGACAAATTAATATTTAGCAATTTTGGCAATATCACAATAGTCTACAAGTTTATAACAACATAGAAAACACATATGGGGATTTGGAGCTGGAAGATGATGGCCCTCATCAACGAGAAAAAGACTTCACAGTATCCTAGGAATGCATTAATATACAGTGCTAGCAAAAATGTTGAACAAAAAAAAGATGGCAAAACACACTTGCTTGAAAGGAAGAGCTAGACGTGAAATATGCCAGACGTTCAATGTACGCCAGTGTCTTCTTGAGTCCAAGATAATTTTCACTTTCAAAAATGAATTTCTAGCTACAATAAATTACAAATTTAATTTAAGATGTATGAATGAAACATGATACAATTTACCCACCCACCCACCCAGCCCCGTCAATTTACTTGCATTTGCATCTATGAATGATTTCTACATTATATAGGTATTTCATATATTTTCCAGTTGAAAATCGTAAACCTTCTTGGCCCCACACTGTATTTTCTCACACATAAAAATACAAAAAGTCACATTATAAAGACACACTATTGTGAATCTATTAAAAGTTGAGAGTTGAAACAAAATATCTGAGGCAAACAAGTTCATCGGTAAATGTTCATCAGTGTTTACATTAAAACCAAACGTGAACAAAAAGTGAGTTCACAGAGTTCCTTCCAGTATATGGTTCACTGGACAAAGTCAAAGCAATATTTGAACCCAAAAAGTCCAAAATAAACACTCCATCATCCTTTGCCTTTGTTGAGTGTGATCAAATGGAAAAATATAAGTGAAAAAGCTAAAATTGTTGAGTTCTTAATGACATTTTCTATAGTCTTTCAAAAGAAAAGCGTGTTTTTGTATATTCAATAACACACCAGTGTCTTTGCTGTGTGCTAAAGTGGTGTCCGGTAGCGTGATAAGTATACTTGTGCTCAAGACGATAAAAGTGCATTTACATTGGAGGTACAACCAGGCCGGACATAGCTGGAAGAAAATAGAGACACAAAACATTTAGCACATTCCTCTCATCAATTGTATTCAATTAGATAAACAAATGATTTAGCTATTTGCTATTACTCAAAAAAACGTAAAAGATGTCATGTTGACGTGCGTTAAGTGTATGAGAGTGCGTCTGTGTGATACGTGTGTACGTGTGCTGCTCGTGGTTTGTGCCTGTGCATGTATGTATGACTACAAGCCTCTCTAACAGGACGGTCACAAAAGCCTCCCTCTTGCGCTGACATTTCAGGCCCCAGCAGGCCAGCGTGATGTGTGATATTCCTCCTGGTACTGAGGTAATAGCAAACAGTGAACCAGACACCCAGGAGAGACTGTCATGCCGACCACGGAACAACAACACGGCTGCTACACAAAATGCTCCGCCGCAACCCCCTCTCTTGTCAATCAAAGGCAGGGCTCTCCTCACACAGACTCCCCTCAGCTTCCGTACACATTCGCTACACTGACACACGTTCAACTGGACTATCTACGAGCGTCAGACACAGATCAAAGGTAGCTTCCATTCTTTTACCCAGAACAGCTGGGTGCTTGGATATCAATAGCAACGCTACCTCACATAGAGGGAGTTGATATACTTAGTATTGCAGACAAATTGAACAATTAAGTGGCAAGTAAAAATGCCAGGATGAAGAATTATTTCACTACACTCAGTGTGTTTGCAGTGTCATGGTTGGAATGCTTTTAAGTTTGCCAGCACAGACGACGCCAAGACATTGCTCATTAATTTCTGCAAAACATGTATTAATAAGTCTGTTCGTGTTGCAAGATGAACTTTAATTTTCCACTTCATTAGGCTCAATGTTATTAATCTTGAGGGCACACGACACAGCTAAGCTTGTTTTCAAAGCAATCACGTTGGTCATGACACACACACATACGCACACACACGTGCGAAATCAAATAAACATAATTACTAACGCAATTCAAGGAAGGTGTTTTCCTTCTGCCTCAAAATCAAATTCGCTATACTGGATGGGTTGTGTGTGCTGTTGAGTGCACGACTGCCTACGTGTGTGCGTGCGTGCGTGTGTGCATGTGTGTGTGTGTGTGTGTGTGTGCGCGTGTGTCTGTGCGTGGCTCAAACGTGTCTGTGTATCTGAACGTAAACACAAAGGTGTTAAACAAGAAACGATAGCCTGTTAAAATGCATATTTGTAATGATTAGTCCCTCACCAAACCGGACAGAGGCATGAGCTGCGGTATCTGCCCAGTAGTCCGATGGATGAGGGGGTGAGGGGTTCTCACCTTGCAGTCCATTGCCATTTGCGCTGGTGCAGGAGGGGGGTGGGGAGGCCTGGGGTCGGACCACAGGGGCAAAGGCGCTCTTTTGTTTAACTGCGGAGAAGACGTGTATCGGGGGGGAAGGGGATGGGGGGAACGTAAGAACTCAGTGAGGCGAAAGGCTCAGAAACATTGCCGATAGAGACGTAAAGAAACGACGCCGGGTTCATTCAAATTGTCCACGTGTCAGACAGGCCCGAGCTGCCGCCTGGACAACTGGACGCCCGGACTGCACGTTTTTATCTGAACATTGTGAACTTTGCCCTCTCTCTCTCCACGAGCGGGGGCCCCGAGACGGTGGCTCTACTCACTTCCGTACGGAGAGTTGGCGGAGGATCCGTTCAGGAAGCCAGGGGAGCTGGGCACTCCCAGGTTGGACATGCCGGAGTTCCCGTAGCCGTTCATACTGTTGCTGACGGTGTTGTAGCTGGTCTGCTGCGGGGTGCTGCTGGTGATGTAGCCGCGAGGAGACACGCTGCTGGTGTTCCGGCTGTAGCCTGGCGAGGACAGTGAGAATGGGCCGATTAGAGGACTCCTTAATTCTTTGACTTTGGGATTTTTGACAAATGTGAATCACCCTTCACAATGCAACGCGTGACGTCCACCTACCCTGGTCGTTTCCCTGTGAGTCGGACACGTTGACAGCTAGCTGGCCGCTGAAAGAGTTGACTCCCATCATGCCATGGGACGCTGTGTTGGCGAGGGAAGAGATCTGGTTGTGGTTGCGGGGAACGTTGTACAGGGCCTCGGCTATGTCCGCTGCTCTCTTCAGAATGATTTCCTTCGTAACGTCAAGGAGAAAACACAGGAGGGGTTATTGAATTATTTGTCCATACAGCCAACAGTTATGAGGGCTTTGTTTCTTATGTCCTGTGTGAAGTCTGCATACCTGGTTATTGTGGGGCATTCCATACAACGCTTCAACAAGATCAGCTGCTCTCTTCAGCAATACCTCCTGATGGAAAAATAGAGAAACAACGAAAAACTTCATTCAACACTGTTCAAAAAAACCTATGACAAGGAAACATACATTCTTAGAGTTGTTATATCTAATTGACCTTGCTTTAAGATGACCAGCAATGCTTTATGCAACCAACTCTTAGCACTCAAAATTATTACAAACAATACATATTGACCCTCCAGAACCATCAGGTCATAAGGGTCTGGTCTGTTAATTGTTCAGAGTAAGGTCATCAGGGTCTGGTCTGCTAGTCGTTCCAAGTAAAGACAAAGTCTGATAAGCCAGAGTTTGGTCATTATGCTGCACAGAGTTAGAACAAATTGCCAGAACATTTTAGACTTGCTCCAAAATTTACCACTTTAATATCTAGGCTAAAAGGTTTGTTTTCTTCTGCTTTTTATGATTTGTTTCCCAACAATCTTTTAGCCATCTTAAATATAACGTTTTCATATATACTGTATGCTTTTTCTTTTAGACTACATTTATTTCTATTATATTTATAATATATTTTCTAATGAAAACCACTTAAAATTTCCCTGTGTATGAAATGTGATATAGAAATAAACCTGCCTTACTGTCAAATCTCACAAGAACCCACAATGCACTTATAAAACAACACCTCGCCCGCTAACTCTGGGTTTCTGTTTGCGCACGAGTTCGGCTCTAGAGTCTCCTTTCCTCAGAACAATAAAGTGAATTAGCCTGGGTTAATCTAGTTCTGCCGTAATGACATTACGGAATTTTTCAATTAACCTCTTTGACTGGCTGTTGTAAAGGACTTTACAAGTGACTTCCCAACCAGCGAGAGTCGGGTGCTTGTGCCCCGGGGACATGGATGCATGGGATCTAGCCTTATCCACGTCTGCATGCTAGCCCCGGCTCCACAATGAGAATTAGCCATGTTGCTTTGGCTCCAAACACAAAGAAGAACGAGTTGGCCCCGGATCAGATTCCCCGTCTCCACATCGGTATACATCGGCTTGTTAGTGTGTTTTTATCTGTTCTTTGAATTGAGGCGCACCACGCTGCTTTGTTTAGTGCGATGCTCCGAGCTGTATGTTAAGGAAACATCTCCCGCATTTAGGAGCGTTTACACTCACAAAGAGGAGAGCTTCAGATATTGCAGTGGTGTTTTATCTAAATGCTTGTTTACTGTCACCTGCTGTAGAACAGCAGTTTGTTGACTTTCTCTCAGAACCCCGGTTGAAAGCGATGCAAATCTGTCACCAGAAACATCTCAGATGGCGCTTGTTTTCTTCCCACATTGCATGTTTTCCTTCGCGGGCCTCAGTAATTTGTGTGAAGTGTTCCATCACTTGGCAATAGCAATTAATCTGGGTTTAAGACGGCAGCTGCCGTAAATGGACGTGAACACAGGCATCGCCTCCAAGACTTGGCCTGCGTTCTCCGAGGCAGCACAAATGCAGTGCGCGCGCGTGCGTGTGTGTGTGTGTATAGAGCGTACGTGGGCATTATTTTATCCAGAGGAACCGTATAGTCCTGAAGTCCTTGATTTATCAAGATGAATCACTACTGAAGCCACCTCCAGCGTTTCACACGCTACCGTAGAAACGTTAGAGCTTAATCCGCCAAGTCACCGGACGGGTGGTGGCTCTCTTTAAAATGGCCATTTACCTCAGAAATTGGCGTGTACGCCCAAAGTCGCATGCATCTAGTTTGCATACAAATAAAGAATTATGTTTTTTTCACGAGGCAGGTACATCAAATGAGAGGACCAGCTGTCTGCCTGTGTTCTCATCAGGCAGAACAGATTCCTCTCTCGTTCGCCGAGTGAGACAAAGTGTTTTTTTCTCAGTTTTTCCCCGCAGTTAATAATTACCAATAATCTATTCTATCATATTTCAAGATCTTCTACATGCCTCTCAATTTCAAACAACAATTAAAGCAATTAAGACTGTCACGTTCCCGAGCCGCGTTTCACTCTCCGCAAACCTCCTCTTCCTTCTTGTCCATATGGCACTTCGCGGCAGCGACATAAGGACGGCTTGGAGAGAAAAAAAGCGAGAGAAAACGATATTGCCTCTCGTCCTTAATCTGTCGTTTACCCCGTGGCGTCTTAACTAACCAAGCTCACTCGCAAGGCCTACGTTTAAGTGGCGGCCCAGTCATAACCGAGGATGCTGGGAAGTGTGGCGCCCAATCAACCAAGGAGTTTGTTTTGTTTCCGACGAGACACTTTCACGCGTATCGGCTCACGCTGTGAATACGATTAGCACCGAATGGTGTTCTCGGGGCATTTCCATGTAAATTCGGAGACGGCGTCGGCATTAAAACGTAATTGGCTTTCTTGTCATGGAGACAGACATATCAGGACACCGTGTGAAATTGAAAACAATTAAAACCCATAGATGATCTCCGTTCTTTCGCGACAAAGGCATGACAGATATTCCGGCGGTCCTTGTTTTACATATGTTCGACAACTACTGTAGTCAAACGGGATTCTTCACAGGTCAGCAAGACTTTGACGCCATTAAAGCCCTCAAATTAGCTCCCTTGTTAGCGGACAAAGAGGTGGCAAATGTTTGGGTATCGCACGGTTCAGTAGGTAGCCTCAGAACTGTCTTAATGTGATTCTCCACATGCTAAATTAGCTAGTATTGTGTATTTATGTTATTCCAGTGCATAAAAGGGGGTCTAGGTCACGTTGCTTGGATTGGTAATACCATTATAAAACTGTAAGCCAATTACTGTGCTTGCCTGAGGTGATGAATACATTCAAAAGGATTGGGCCATTAGATCGAGGTACGTTGAAAGCGCACAATTCAAATATATAATTTAAATATGTAATTGCTTGACATGAGCAGATTTGTAAGACCTTCTCCTTAAGGATTACAGATAGAATTGGTGTGTGTTCATTTATTTCAGGGGGAAAAAGGAAAAGTTAATACAATCAACTTAATAATAAAACAATATCGGGTTTTTGCTTTTAATTTTGTAATGAATCCAATTTGTTACAGCAGAAAGGAGAAATTGAGCGTGGTATAATATGATATCCAGCCTATTTGTCCATTACTGCCACGGGGCACGGAATTGTATTATAGATTCTCTTTTTTATACGATGAAATGAAAATTGTTTTATAACAAGATCTTAAAAAGGAGGGTGAATTCTGTAGCCTCTGTTCACTTAACGGCAGGCCCGCAAACCAATCTCCTTCTGCGCCACTCGACTGGTCACACTTATTACTTTCATATTCACTCTGGACTAACTTACATTAGATGTTATATCTGCTCCTCCCATAGGTCAGCCTGTCATCTGTGATGTCTTAAAATACAAGGTAAACTTCAATCGGAGCATGCTTCCCCCGCACGTTTCTTCTTTTCCGAGCGAGGCAACAATATAAGCGTGCATCTCCTGCAATCCTCGAGCACTCCCATATTGGCTTTCTGTCTCCCCACAATTACCACGTGTCTTACTGGTCCTGGGGAAAAGGCTGGTCGGAAATCAATAGCGCCGTAATATTATCAACTGGAGGGTGAAGTCATTGGGGCGGGGTGCGCGGGGTGGGGGGGGGGATCGGTGTCGTTTTGCCTTTCTGCTAATGCACACTTCACCTCCTCCGGCTTTATCTCATTTTTATTGAGTCTCCGGCCTCACCTGCAGCCAGTAATGGCCTGCTCCTTTAGCGCCGTCTCTCCTCTCGTTCTGAATGTACCAGCCAGGCTGAAACTCTTACGCGCGGGAGTGCGCCGCTGACCCCGGGAGGCGACCCTCAGACGGCCGGCGTAACAATGATGAATCTCTCCGTGGGATCATTTACATGGCCCCCTGAACCCCGTATTTGGGTCCATTAGAGACCAAATCAAATATTTATTCTGTTTATTGGAAGTGCAGGGTTTCATCTCGGTCTGAGATTGAGCCGTGTAGTGGGGGCCGGGGGGAGACCGGCTATATTAAGTACGTACACGCAGGAAACTCGTTTCGGATTCACGGAAAAATATTGTTTGATTCCCGAAAGGCATTTCATTCGGCAAGTCAAAAACTGAATGGTGCAATAAAAATATGCATCACACTACTTATTGTTAGTTTCGAACTGTCGGTTTAACCTGACGTACTGATTAATTGACCGTGCGCAGACTGAGAGAGCCAGGGCAGAGAAACTCCCAGCCATAAAAGCTAAGTAAACATCTCCTTTGCTTTTACAAATTGTTTAAATTAGAGTTACATATCCGGTCCAGGTGTTGTTTTGACTCTCCATTAGTGCAGACGTCTAATTAAATCACTTGGTAAAGCTGGTGCACTGGAGACCGCTGGCTTCCACGTCATATATCTTCCCATTGACTTGGACCAGTGACCATACGAATGCCACACAGCCCGTTTTTATTAAATATTCCGTTGGACGTTAATGATATTGCAGTGTTGCATGCTGGGTTTTAATAGATACGGTCTTAAAAGGCTTCACGGTATTATTAAAACTCTGAGGTGGTCACCACTTTACCGCACGCCAAGGGAGTCCGGGCAAACTAATCAGTCACAATATTGCATCTGACGCGTCGAGTACGTCGGTTATTGCAGATGTGTATTATCAGGGTCGCTCTGTAATAGATCAGAGGAAATGGAATTACAGAGATATCAAAGAGGGTATGAAATATGTGGCCTCCTTTTCATGTGGAAATCTGCCAAAATGGCCGGCTACCTGACGGGTCGCGAGCATGTGGAAATCAAGAGCCTTTCAACTCCTTCCCTTGGTTCTTAAGAAAACATCGAGAACTGAAGCGAAAAGAAAACACGCTGCACTGAGCGTATTAGACACACAGAGTGTGTAGGGTTTACGGGCGTGGAGTCGTGTAAACAACAGATTAAACCAAATGGAACTATGGCGACTGATAGGAAACATGAGTGGGGCAGTGTCGGCCCAGATTAACAGTAGATTATTAGTAGCCTATCCACAGACTTCTGTAGAGGAAAAACGGGATCTGATTGAGCCACACAGGAAGTTCACCGCGCACATACATCCCTCTTTCTCTTCTCTTTAAAGAAATTATTTAAAAAAATAATGTGTCATACGTCTGTACGGTCGATGGTTAGGATTTAGATTTTCGCGTTTCGTGGTGATCTTGTCGTGTCAGCATATCTGTGTTTGCAGGTGTGTTTATTTTCTTTATTTCTGTGGAAATGAGACCAAACACTGACCTTTGGTAACCTCTCGGGGTCACCGGGGTGCCGGGGAATGACCTTCTGCAGCCTCTGAAATCCATAGTCGATGGTCGGCTCATTGAGAGCTGGGGGGAAAAAAACAGAAAATGGAACATGTGCGTTAGACAACGTGTAGTTGAATAACTGCTGTTAACAAATGTGTACGCAATAGACAGCAACTCTGATACTATAGCACCGTCTCACAAGTTTCACAGACCCCTGCCAAGAAGTGGTCATGACACGGTTTTCAACTGGATCGGTGTTTTAGCCAATCCCCCCGCTGTGCCTCTCAGAAGACCCTCCTCTTTTCATGTGCTTGGGAATATTGAGTGCAAACGACATAGGCGGGGTGAGTTAATCTAACCAAGCTTTAATAATCTGTGAAAGGCCTGTCCACAAATTGATCTAGCGTGAGTTGCCGTCCCTCCAGAGCTGCACCTACTGTACCCGCCGACTGTTCTGCTGAAATACTGCCGGAGATCACACAGAGCGATCAATTCTACCCAACCCCTCAGACGGTAAACTAGAGCGGCGAGCCATATTGGGCAGTGAATCAGCGGCACAAAGTAAATGAATCATAAGCCGGTCTTTGGTGAGACTCGGGCGTTTTATGTACAGCAGTCCTAATGGGTAATTTATGGTTTCCTTACAGCTCTACAGATTCTAAACAATCATTTACACACCGCCGGACCAGCGTGGAGGCATGGGGGAGAGGGGGGGGAGGAGAGGGGGGGAAGGCCGGGCAGAGAGGTGCAGGATCCGCGTATTAGAGAGGGTATTGCTTCTCAACCTAGATATCGTTTTCGGTAAAACAGCTCGGACGAGAGAGCACCCGGGCGCTTCATAAATCAATGGCTTTCTGTGGAGACTAATAAGAGCCTCCCGCCTCTATTCATTGGTTAGCCTGTAATTTTGCCCATCACTCATTACTCAGCGTGTCATTTCCTTATTGACTCAACAGCGCCCGCCGGACCTGCTGAACGCGAGAAAACGCGAGAGCTAACGCCGCACATAGAAGCCGGGCCGGTGACACGCAGAACAGGAAAATGCGCACACACACACACGCACAAACGCTAGTGCATGGATTTCAACAACCCGACGCGCCAACATAACAACACACGATCCCGGCAAATCTGATTTGACACGACGCATCCGGGAATAGCGAACGCTTGGGAAAGTCGGGGAACACCCTCTTGTCCTTAAATGATTGATCCATATTGATCTTACGTGACAAGACTCCGTTTGGATATTTGCACTCTTATTTAGATGTTCCTCGGCCCCATCTTCCGTCTGTACACTCTGGGACAAGTTTGTGTGCGTGTTTGTCCGTCTGTGTGTTGTAGGCCAACCAGCTCCTGCTGCTCAGTGTGATGTAAATTGTGTATGTGTAAAAAGCACTCCATAATCAGGTCATCCATCATCACAGGCTGTCAGTAGGCTCTCTGAGGGTGATACATCACGCTCTCCTGTCCTCTGTCTCAGCTGGGGCCTACACTACACCACACACACACACACACACACATTACAACCTACACAAAACGCTGCCGCCTGGCCTGTTGGCCATAGAGACAATAGCTACACAAGACTGGAACAATAAAGACCATCTATTTCGGTCTTCATTGCAAGAGACATTTGAAACACAGAATGAACTGCATAGCTTTTAATTGATTGTTTTTAGGTACATTTTCTGAAACGTTTATGCTTTTGGATAAAGAAAGTGGGTTAGGACAAAGGAGTTTTTGCTGAAACAGCATTTGGCCAGAGTCGTTTCACATAACACTGCTCGCTCTTTCGAACATGTTGACGTCTTACATATTTTTAAAAAAATCGAGGTTACATTCTCCAACAGCTAACCTTCTCTTATTTGAATCACCACATTATACTATATTACACCACATTATACTATATTACACCACATTATACTATATTACACCACATTATACTATATTACACCACCATATTTTTCAGGGAAAAAGAGGGCCAGGAAAGAGAGCAGGAAGTAGCTCAGTAATCAAGATATCTTCCTTGCTCCTCAAGCTGAGGATTAAAGAACGTCTTGAGGTTCTGTGACTGGAATGCAACTCTGGGCCATGGGAAGCACATCCCGACGTGCAGCCGTCTCATCTATCACGGAGATGATCTTTGTAACAACCCCGGCGTAATGAAATTGGTGACATGGACCCCGATCTGCTATCGACCGAATGCAAATGACATTGACAGCTGATGGAGACTTGCATTAGCGCTAAACGGTGCTGTCAGTTGACGAGTTGTCAGTTCTGTAGTGGGACCGTATGCCCAGGAACACAGACACTGTCAATAGTCCTCTGACAGCAGAACAATTTATTCATACATGAAATGTATGAATAAACTGTATCACACTGTATCATATGCATGTTCCATGATTCTCGTAGAATTTCCGTACAGTTCCCAACAGTGTTCCTCTAGTTTAACACCCGTTCACAAGCACACCGTATCGCCTTCTAACTTTATGCCCTATCTTCACTTTCTGGTGTACTCTTTTCCCATCTCCTTGTAACCCTTCAGAACTGCGTATTTTTCCTCTGTACACCGGGACGCTCTTGGAATGCCCCCACGCTGCCAGCGTGGTGTAGAGAGACGTCCAGAGGAGAGGATGGCGTGGTGGGATTAGAACGTGGGGAGGGGAGCTGGCCACCGGAGCTGCAGGGGTTTTCAGCCATGGTGAGGGAACATGAAACCCTACACACACATCCCATAAATTGTGCTCTGGGTGGTGGGGGGGCTGGGTGGGGAGTGAGTCGGGTCTGGGTGGGGGTTGGGGCGTGCTGGCACGATCCAGTCACGCCCGCTTCCCGGCCCGCGGCCAATCAATACCACTTTCCTGTTTTAGAGGAGGGTAATTATGAGGTGGAGAGATTGTCTGACCTTTCACCCCTGCTGCATTACTCGGCTGATATTAAGATAAATTGCCTGATTTTGGGTAAACATATGCTGCAATTCAAACTGTCAGCACTGGTTTGCTCTGGGATAATTTGTATTGATCTCCTGGCTTCTTCCCCATTTTGCTTACTGACCTCACAGATAATTAGAGAGAAAGAGACACAGCGAGGTAAGGCAGGGGCTGCATTTGAATACTTCACCAGGAATAAAGAAGAGAGGAAAGCAATAGAGGGTGGGAGAAGAAAGAGTCAATAGACTAATTTTCTCACCCACTGTTTTTCATGTCAAAGTTTTGCTTGAAACATTTGAACGCATTGTTATGTAACGTATGTGTATAATGAAACAAAGGGTTAGCATTACAGCGTAAATTATCTCATTACATGACATGAATGGAGTTGTTCTAACCGTGTTTCATTTGACGGTTGAAAAAGACAAATTGTGTAATTTTAAAATAGATGAACAAGCAGAAGTACAGCTGGAATCATTTGAATTAAGTTAATCCAACCAAATAATTTCCCAACCAAATAATTTCCCTGTCAGTTACTTTTATGTTTTATGATTTAACAACAAATTTGCAAATCAACGCTAATGTGTAGTTCTATCGACATTTTTAAAGATTAGCAAAATGTGTTTTAAAGGACGCCCCGCAAAAAAATGATCATTTCAAAGCATTGTTCTTCTTGTACAAGCTGACAGTAAACAATGAATACTTAGTCATCTCTTCAGTCTAGTTAATGAACAGTCATATTTCAGAATGGGGGGAAAATTAATTCTGAACTTAGTGTTCAGCGGTGGTCATAACATATCATCCCTAACTTCACACACACACACACGCACACACACGCACGCACACACACGCTTCCGTCTTATTTTGATCTAATGCCTACATTTAAATGCATCTGAGCGCGGTCTGCTGCTCCGTCTCCGTGTCTCCCAGAAATAGGACATGCGTAAACGCCCAAGAGGAACCGTGTAACATGGCTGTTGTTGTCAGATGAAAATGCTTACATGGCAGAACGCCTGTATGCTCTCAGTATGTGGCGCTGTACTGCGCTCATTTAAGGGAAATGGCTCCTTGTTAAGTCTCTGGGCTTGAATGGAATCGTGCACAGAGTGCCAGCATTCCTGCCAGCCATTATTGGTTATTACGATAACTCTATCTTTCCAGGAGATAAAAACTAGCCATGTTGCCATTTGCCAGCTATTACTTTCGGTAATTATACTTAACTGCTTGAAGCTTATCTCCACTCCTCCTACGCCATTACGCTTTTTCTCCTGATTTATTTTTCCCCTAACATAAATTATACACATGTGGAGAGGGAGTTGGACGAGTAGAAGATACACAGAGTTAGTTCATTCAACAATTAGTTTGGAGTTTGGAACTTGTGTGTCCAGACAAAGCCTCATAGGCACCGGAAGCACATCTAAACTCACACGTAGTATTGCCACAGAAAATGAGTGTGACGTTCTACTTATTCCAGGGAGACGTCCTACTTATTCCAGGGAGACGTCCTACATATTCCAGGGAGACGTCCTACATATTCCAGGGAAACGTCATACTTATTCCATGGAGACGTCCTACTTATTCCAGGGAGACGTCCTACATATTCCAGGGAGACGTCCTACATATTCCAGGGAGACGTCCTACTTATTCCAGGGAGACGTCCTACATATTCCAGGGAGACGTCCTACATATTCCAAGGAGACGTCCTACATATTCCAGGGAAACGTCATACTTATTCCAGGGAGACGTCCTACTTATTCCAGGGAGACGTCCTACATATTCCAGGGAGACGTCCTACTTATTCCAGGGAGACGTCCTACATATTCCAGGGAGACGTCCTACATATTCCAGGAAGACGTCCTACATATTCCAGGGAGACGTCCTACATATTCCAGGGAGACGTCATACTTATTCCAGGGAGACGTCCTACATATTCCAGGGAGACGTCCTACATATTCCAGGGAGACGTCCTACTTATTCCAGGGAGACGTCCTACTTATTCCAGGGAGACGTCCTACATATTCCAGGGAGACGTCCTACATATTCCAGGGAGACGTCATACTTATTCCAGGGAGACGTCCTACATATTCCAGGGAGACGTCAAACTTATTCCAGGGAGACGTCCTACTGACCTCAGTGAGACGTTCTACTGACCTCAGTGAGACGTCCTACTGACCTCAGTGAGACGTCCTACTGACCTCAGTGAGACGTCCTACTGACCTCAGTGAGACGTCCTACTGACCTCGTGAGACGTCCTACTGACCTCGTGAGACGTCCTACTGACCTCAGTGAGACGTCCTACTGACCTCAGTGAGACGTCCTACTGACCTCAGTGAGTCGTCCTACTGACCTCAGTGAGACGTCCTACTGACCTCAGTGAGTCGTCCTACTGACCTCAGTGAGACGTCCTACTGACCTCAGTGAGACGTCCTACTGACCTCAGTGAGACGTCCTACTGACCTCAGTGAGACGTCCTACTGACCTCAGTGAGACGTCCTACTGACCTCAGTGAGACGTCCTACTGACCTCAGTGAGATGTCCTACTGACCTCAGAGAGACATCCTACTGACCTCAGTGAGACGTCCTACTGACCTCAGTGAGACGTCTACTGACCTCAGTGAGACGTCCTACTGACCTCAGTGAGACGTCCTACTGACCTCAGTGAGACGTCCTACTGACCTCAGTGAGACGTCCTACTGACCTCAGTGAGACGTCCTACTGACCTCAGTGAGATGTCCTACTGACCTCAGAGAGACATCCTACTGACCTCAGTGAGACGTCCTACTGACCTCAGTGAATGTAATTTTAATGACAATACAACGCGTGACTATAGATGTGTGACTTACCGGATATTGAAAGAATTATCACACTAGAACGGACAAATAATATACCTAAGAGATTCTGGTGGGAATTCGGCCCATGCATATTCTGATTGTTTTAGGTATTGTTTCAATAATTTGTGTATAGAATGTAAAATAGAAAGTAAAATGACATGTGCCTAGTTTTCATATATACACTTGGTGTATTTGCATAAATTAATATATTCATATAAAAAAGTGAAACAAGGGTGCGCCTAAAAATAAGAGCTTTGTCTATGCCTACCTGTGCTCACCTATTGGTGTCTAGACCGTTCCTCATTAATTATTCATACTGTTATTGTCACATGCTCCTGCATAATTCAACAAGTGTGTCAGAGGAAGGATATTCAAATCCAAATACTTGTTTCTAGATTGAACTTTACATCGTTTGCTAGATGAGAGAATATCACTATAATCAACCGTTTAATTGTTATGGTGTCATTGTTTCACTTAAAACATTAAATAACAAGAACAGAACTGGAGGGTCACTTGCTGCAGGTTTTTAAAATGTCCATCTTTAGGCTACTTTTTTCGACGTATTTCACCAGAGGGTAAAAAATACCAGCTGAAAAAAGTGTAAAACGTTTATCATGTTGGTATATGTTTAGTGCTCTATTAACGTGTGACAACTCATACATTGTGAGTTGTCTTTTATGTTTTGATTTGCAATGAAATTCTTCCTACAAGGTATCTTCTCCGGTGATGCTCTGCCAAGTCTGTATTGCTGCCCTGATCACGTTTTCGGATTTTCATTTAGCCTTGAATCCAGTCTTGGCAAATGAAAAGCGGGTTCAAGTGATTTCAATGGACTGGTACCAGCCGAAGAGTTTCCTGGTCGCAGCACGTACTTAAGCAGACATGATGTTCCTATACACAAATGTGTTTTACGCGGTCGCATCTGCAGTTGAAGACATTATCAATGAAGACAAGTGAACTATTGAGACAGAGAAACAGGGATAGTGTGGCCAAAGATGGTGAAGCGCAACGTTTTGTGTTTTAGTGCTGTTATGCAACGTGATTCTGACAAGGGTAAATTATTTTGTAGGACAGAGCAGGAAAGTGGCCTTTATATTAAACCAGCAGTACCGACCGCTGTCAGATGGTTGTGTGACGTCTGAACATTATCAGTCACCTGGTTGTGTTGCTGCAAAACAAGTATTTCGAAAATTGAAATATTAAAATATTTAAATAGAAATTGAAGAGTTGATGAACATGTGCACTCTGGACCAAAAAGCATTTTTGATAAAACCACCTAAACTTTGATGTTGGCATTTAAATATAAACATTTCAAGGTGTTTCGGGAAATCCTTAGAAAGGACCACTGACTGGGTTCACACCCACACTAGGGCTCACGCGAATAGACAGTAAACTATTTAAAGAAATATCAACCGCTGATTTATTATTTTAATTACTCATGAAGAACTCATTACATATAACTACACTACTGAAGCACCTCTATGGGACAACTTGTTTTTGGAGATTAACACTTTTAATTCCTGGTTAGGGGCAAGTGATTAGAAAGTAAAGGATTTGAAATTAACATCGGCGCAAGCTTTCGTCATAGACATCTGTGCCAAGTCGTTCTGCTATTTCAAAAATAGCTCTTACAGGTGTGAGACGAGCCATTTGAGGGAGGAGCTAAGGTGCAATGAGACCAGTGAATGCAATAATGTATTTAATACTGACTTGGAGATAAGCTGATACAGTGAACATAGTTTGCATGTTCCACAAGTCAATCTGTCCGTTTATTTTCATGAGGTTGTACAGGCGGGTAGCTAGTTGTTCAAGCACTCCGATTTCACCCATTATTGGCTGGGTTTTGTGGGTCACTACAAACAATTTCGTGGTTGTTAGGCTAACATTAAAAAGCTAAAAGTTACTAGCAAGTACGGGAAATAACCAACAGATTAAAATGAAAGCAATAAATCCAGCAAGATTTTAATGGAAACTGGTTTTGCACCCCTCAAATGGCAAAAAGGAGAGATCTTCCGAACATAAAACGCTAGCTAACCCAAACACTTAATTTCACCAGACATTATATCATAATGTTCAGATGGTAAAGTCAGCCCTAACAATGAACAACACTCTGAACAACGGTGTGCGTTCAATAGATAGTAAGGTGCTGTGTACCTGGGAAAGGTGTACATGTGGATGTAACATGACTGGGGAGTGAGTCTGTATGAGTGGCAGTTGTGACCACCAGACTATATAGCAAATACACCTTGCTGTTTTAAGTTCACACAATTCAACATCTCCATTCAAAAACACTTTGGTTTGTGGCAGAAAAAAAGATGAAATAAAACACCACCTTCTGGAGAACAGGTTAGACCTCTAGGTAAGATCTATGGGTTAGACCTCTGGGTTGGGCCTCTGGGTTAGACCTCTGGGCTAGGCCTCTGGGTTGGACCTCGGGGTTAGACCTCGGGGTTAGACCTCGGGGTTAGACCTCGGGGTTAGACCTCGGGGTTAGACCTCGGGGTTAGACCTCGGGGTTAGACCTCTATCTTTGTCCTATGGGTGAGTTTCACCACCATTCACTCCATTCAAGTTATCACTGAGCTGGAAATTAACTTACCTGGTTTTAGTTTAATCAATAGAGCGCAGTCAGTATATATTGAAATATCATAAACATTGAGCTGATACAGGCAGCTGATACAGGCAGCTGATACAGGCAGCTGATACAGGCAGCTGATACAGGCAGCTGATACAGGCAGCTGATACAGGCAGCTGATACAGACAGCTGATACAGCTGATACAGGCAGCTGATACAGCAGCTGATACAGGCAGCTGATACAGGCAGCTGATACAGGCAGCTGATACAGGCAGCTGATACAGGCAGCTGATACAGGCAGCTGATACAGGCAGCTGATACAGACAGCTGATACAGGCAGCTGATACAGGCAGCTGATACAGGCAGCTGATACAGGCAGCTGATACAGGCAGCTGATACAGACAGCTGATACAGACAGCTGATACAGGCAGCTGATACAGATGTGTCTTCTGCAACAAATAACCCTTTAAAAACAATGTTTAAATCAACGATAAGTAGTGTATCAGTTAACAAATTCCAAAATATGCTTCATCTGCCCATTGGAAATGGGTGAAAGCTCCCGTTCCCTCCACTTCAATGTGACCTAAAGCAAATGTTTCTCACCTCTAAGAACATGGAGGGGTACACACATTACCCTCCACCAGGAATCAAGTGGCCCTTCCTTCACAGCTGATTGCAGGCGCAAATGAATATTGTAAAATGAAGATCAATACATCGACGGGGCCAAATCGATGACGGCTAAATTACGGACGGCTTTTCTCCC
Source organism: Dallia pectoralis (assembly GCA_029465975.1). Lineage (NCBI taxonomy): Eukaryota > Metazoa > Chordata > Actinopteri > Esociformes > Umbridae > Dallia > Dallia pectoralis. Next base: position 15,039,119 of record CM055730.1, read on the forward strand.
TCATTCAAGATGAGTTGTGTTTTCCTTTCACAGTCGATACCTCGCAGCCTCTAATTCATTTCTTAATAAACTTGCAGATGAATTTCGATCACAGCGAATCAGTGTGATGCGTGGAGAAGCTAGACGGGCGAACAGGGGGGGATGGGGAGGGAACTGTGCTAGGGCCTTCGAAACAAGCTGGGTGTGTGAGGGGGGGTTCTCTACTATCCAGAGCTGGGTTCCTTTCCTCTATATATGTTGCTGCACAACACTGCTTAGCGTCAGTGAGGGACCATATGGAGTTCCAGTACCAAACAGACGTGTAACGATCACAGACCAACATCAAGTGGTGCCAATTAAATCCACATCGATAAATAGGCATCTCATTCTTGGAGAAACACTCCTGTGCCGATACGATAAAATGGGCGGAGGGAAAAAAATCAATTTTCCCGAGTGGGATTTCCTGGCTCTCTTAATGATTCCAGTATGTGAAATAATGTCACAGTGCACTCCTCAAACCCTACCTGACAAACCGCTTGACAGCGGGAAGAGTGGGAGAGTGTGTGTCATGTCAACCCTCTAATTGGACAAAAGGACTGTCCTCCGAAAACCTCGACGCCATCTCCGCACGCTCAAAAGGCTCTCTGGCTGAGTTTGTCTGACTAGATGAGGAGTGCCTCGGTTACTGCCGGGGAGCTGGAGCTAAATACCGTCGTCTAATGAGACGGACGTGAAACCCTGAGTAACAATCACCGCGTCGTGAGCCGGCTATAGGCCTACATGTCTTATATTACACTGTACGCCAGCCGTGCGCTAACAGGGACGCCATTGAATCCCCGTCGTATAAAACACATCTGTTTACATACCTTGGTGAGTGCGTTTGATCCATATCTTACAGTGCGTCTCGGCCGCAGCCCATCCCTGACTGGCTGCTACCAAACCCTGCCCGGCGGGGGAGGAAACCGAGGGGAAGCGCTGTATCTGATCAGCGCAGAATCCTGCACTTCAAAGAGTGTCGCTGCTTAAGGGCGGAGGGGAGGCTGTCGGGTTCGGACCGGTGGACGAACCCGAAGAGCACACGACGACTGGACTGATCGGGTTTGATACAGGACTCAGCGTTTTACTGAACTGCCGAGTTCTTTTACACGGCAATTTCCGCCCCGGGAATTAAGTCAGTACATAATTGTACGTCTTCCCGACTGAGTGAGGATAATGAGTTCAGGCGAAGTGCGCATCGCAATTCATGGCAATTGCATCTTAACGAGCGTTACAGCCAATAGGAACCCCTGAACATGAATCCGTACGTATTAATTATTGTTCACATTTGCCGTGTTGTATAACATTACACTTTACAGTGTATATACAGTGTCTTGATCACAGACAAAAACAATCGAATCACTAATGACCTCGTTGTCCTCTATGTTGATAAACGACTGTCGCCTTGTTCGTTTTGTAAAGAGTTTGACGCACTGGAGTCGATACTGTCACCCTGACGCGAAAACTTTCTGATGAATCAGTCTTCAAGGACGTCTAGCCTCAAACCAGACCTGGCGTGAGCCGCTCACTACGCGCACATTATCAGCATCGTCTAAAATCCTTCAACCAGTGTTAAATAGCCGCCCTCTGTGAGGTCGAATAAATGGCTCTAGTTACAGCAGCCTTGACTTGTACTAATAGCCCAGAAACCTAGCTGGTCACCAAAGGTCTGAAGACGAAGCACCCTGTCACTCCCTGGCTTGGGAAATTAGCAAATAATGTTCCCTTCCCCCATGAAAAATGTATGACAGCCACCATTCGCCAGTCATTCTCCCCTACAGTTATGATGCATGTCCTGGGTCGCCACTAGAGGATACAGGCGAAGTTTACTGACCCTCAATTTACCCATGACAAATGAGGTCCCATGAAATGTGCGATTTCTGGGGCAGAGTAGCAGTCCATTCTAACCCAATCCCCGGTATATGTACGGATTTCACTGATTAGAATAAATTGTACCAGAGCGTGTTGGCGGCGGCGCTAGCATGTCATATGACTGCGGGCCTCAACAGAGGTCCTGGGAGGGGACTTCCTCTACAGGCCAAAACACATGTTTTTAAGTAATCCACTGATAGTTTGCCCTTTCACATTTGCGTCAACCGCATGTACTGGAAAAGCAATCAGATAGATTTTAGCCAACCGGAGTCACCTGAAGGACTTTTTTTTTTAAACCTGTACCAACAAAAGCAGTTCCTCTAGCAGTGCTTAATAAACTGTGACGTATCGACTAATGGACAGCTGGACCTGTCTCCTGTTGATTTTCTACAACCTCGTTGACAGTCTGATCCTCCAGGCACCTTGAAAAATGGATAACCAATACATGGACCAAAGACACGCAAACCTCCTTCATGTGACACTAGTACACGCTGTCCTTCTGGAGCGGAAACATTGATACATGAAGCATTGCTGGGTAATGAAGAGATTTGAGTACTGATATGAGTAGTGTTATTAAACCTTTGGCCACAGCATTGTTTAAAATGGGACCAATGGGAGCAGTGTATTTCTCCGGCCCCGTTTAGCGGGTCAAGAGCAGGAACAAACATTTGAACAAGCCTTCAATTGCTGAGTGGCCCTTAAAAACATACTCTGGAGTCTTGTAGGGAATCTGTTTCCATGGCTGCTGTAGCCATGACTGAACATACTCAATGCATACAGGATTATTGACGTGCACGTTACCGCGGGTTTTCAAATTCCTGTTAGTTTTGGAGGCAGTCCAGAGCGCCAACCCAAGAAGGGACCACCCTTCGCTGTTCGACTTGACTACAGTCTATGTTGACTCCCGGTAATTTGTGATAATTTCTTTAATTGGGCGAGTTAAATCTCCACAATTAGGGCCGGTCGGGCGAGAAGAGTCAACATGAAAAGGCCCAGAAAGCGCTTCTCGCGGCGGCGCGGCTCCGGAGTCACGCTTGAAGCACGGCGAAGATAAATGGACCTTTGATATGCACACGTTGCCCGGGCCGTTGAAATGGCATGTTGTGCGCCCTGTAGACGAGGGAACGACATTATGTGTGCTCTTTTTGTCGCCCGTCCACGTTCGTAACCTACTTAACTGTCCGCGACTTAACGTGCCTCCCCCCTATCAACTGGCAATTACAGTACATATGAAGTTAATCTGTCTCTAAGTGCCAGGAGCTAGCGAACGTTTTCACTCCCTCACATGTCGACCCCGGTACACTCCGGGTGATCCACGGTGAGAACAGCAGAAGGCCGGGGAGCGAGACTCGTCTTATCGGTCGCTCTCTCTTTTAATTCACCCCGCTAATCAATTGCGCCGCTATTGCCTCCCAGGGTAATTTTATCTTTCTACTAACTGGAACAGAGCAGAAACCGAGGAAGGAAGAAGGAGGAAAATCAACATAGATCCATAAGGGGACACATTCCCCCAGTAAAACCGTATGGTAATCATCCCTATCCGCTTAGCCCTTGTGACTAATGGGGTCTGTTCTTAAGGGACCTGGCACTTTCACTGGGTTGCTATAGAAGCCATTAATGTCTTAACTTATACACCTTTCCAGGCTTCACACGCGCACACACACACACACACGCACGCCCGCACACACACACACGCACACACACACGCGCGCACACACACACACGCACACGCTTACCGAACACACACACACGCTTACGCACACACGCTTACGGACACGCACACACACACACACACACACACACACACACACACACACACACACACGCTCACACACACACACGCTCACACACACACACGCTCACACACACACATACACACACACTACACTCTTGTTTCATTATCCCTACGCCCGGTTGGCCCCTGCTCTGCTACTACTGGGGAAGATAAACACAGGAGTGCCAGGCCAGACTGCATGGTTGGAGGGGAAAGGGGACGGATGATGTGGGGGTGCGGGGCTGATGAGAAACAGCTGTCCCAGGGTGGAAGGAGACTAGGGAGTGGGGTCCACTTTTAAGCTTTGTGCTCAAGGCCAGGTCTGGGTGGTGGTGGGGGGGTGAGAGTGCTTTGACGTGCACCCTTAGAACAGACAGAGGGCTTCCAGGTCAGACAGGCGTTGACCCCGGTGACCTCTGACTCCTCACTAGTGATGACGGATAAGACCGATCCCACCACCCTCTGTTACCCTAGATAGTCCACTTTTATTTGTGGACACACACACACACACACATGCACACACATTCTGAGCTGCATTTGAATTTCCTTCTCAATGCTTCTCATCAAATGTTAATATGATTTTGGTCCATCTGCTGATTAATAGATGCAAATCTGAGCGCTGAAATGTAATTGTCAGAGGGAATTATCCTGATTGTTACAGAGCTCGGCAGTGCCTCGTTCTCATGGCGATTCATAGCAGTCCTTACACCAACAAACACCTCCGGCTAGCTGTGCAGTTCTCACATTTAACATTCCAGCTCCTGAGAGCTGGGGCCCTGGTTAGTCCATCATTAATGCCTTGACACTTGGGTTCTGTTCAAATGCTTTCTTATTTACAACCTGGCCACAGACTGCAAATAAGTGGATGCGTAAAAGCTATGCACAGAATCAAAGGCAACCTTGCTCTAAATCAGTGACATCACAAAACACTACATGAAGTGTGCCTGTTTCAAAGTGCATGTGTTTTAGCCGTTTGGATTTCGTACAGAGAGGGTGAACAAGCAAGGCACAAAACACACGGAGGAGAGAATATCAGGCGAACAGCCTGACTCACCGGTGTAGACGAATCTCCCAGGAGCCCCTTTGCAGAACTGCTTTGACTTGTAGGACAGCGTGACCTCCACCACACCGGGGATGTGCCTGGGCGGAGTCTGCACGCGGATGGCGTGGGGCGTGATCAGCTGCGAGACAGAGACACGGGAACCATTGAGTCTGACGATGTCTACTAAGGCCTCGTACAAACTTACTGGAAAATCGATGCGTCACACACGTTCTCATGTTTTCCTGCAGTCTTTGATCATCTCAAATAGGACGTAATCAAAAGAAACACGATAAAAAGCGCAGACCTAGTGTCTCTCACACAATCCCTGTGGTTTTGGATCAGGTGCCGTTCCGTACCTCACTCCATACGAGCATGGTGCCGAACACGACCTGCAGGCCGTCGAAGAAGTTGTCCCCGATGATGATGACGGTGGCTCCTCCCGTGGTCCAGCCTTCACTGGGGCTGATGGCCTTGATGCACGGCGTGGCTGCTTAACACACAGACAGAACGGAGTCTATTCAGAACCGGCCCGTCCACACGGGCACGCGTCTTTATCCCAGCAGAAAGACATTTCGTGGAAATGAGCCGGGGCGGAGTAAAATATGATGGATTCGCCCATTTAGCCACAATAATAGAAATCATTAATCAGCACGTCGAGGTGCTGTAGTTAAGCGGACCCTTCAACCGGTCCACATCCCGACGGCTAAGCGCCGGGGCCCGCGAGGGGAAACGATTCGACGGGGGGGAGACCGTGCGGCGGGCCCAATGTGACGATCGCAATCGATTAAGCGCAGCCCCGTACGCGCAGTATGATTTCCGAGTCGAACGCGTCTCAAACGAGTCGAGAATGAGACGGCCGAACGAAAACGACAAGTCAAAGCCGCGTCGTCGGTTTCCTGTCGGCCCCGTCGTCTTTGTTCCGCGCGCGTTCCGGCGCGTTGTTCAGAATGCGGCTTCACGTTTCGCAAACATGAATAAATTCATGAATTATTCAGGCTGGGCTTTTGCCTTTTGTGATGAATTCAATTCATTTTACATTGTTTATTACTGCGCATTTCATCTTTGCGTGACTGTCGCTGTGTGTTGCCATAATCTAATTTAAGCGAGCTCGTGTCAAACTCTCCCTGTCGTTTGATATAACGCCTTAATATGGCGTTGACCCCGCTACTATGTTTACAACAGGCCCCGCGCGGCGTGCCGGCGAACCCGTAAAACAGCGCAATAAAATGTCATCTCTTTAAATCAATACGAATGCGCCTCGGCAGAATTTCATCCGTGTGGGTTCTTGAAAACGTGCCGTACTGTTTCAGGCGGATCTCTAACGAGAACACAGCTATCACTGCAGTTTAGTGGAAATGAATTAGCATCTGCTTTTGTTGTATGGATCACCACAGACAAGACATCTCCCTTTGTTTGATCCGCTGTTGGGGTTGAGCAGGTTATGTTTGCTTGCTCCCCATGAAGAGTGAGTGCACACACACACACACACACAGAGACACACACACACACACACACACGCAGACAATACAGGGAATCTGACTTCACCAGGCTCTGTTGACTTCATGCTAATCACCTCTTACAGAATTTCATCTCTGAGGTCTGGACGACTGACATTTGCTTTCCTTAATTGCTAAGCGGAGCATCTGAAAGAAGCCCATCCCTCCGTGGGATCGCTGTGTCCCCTCAACGGAGCTGACCTTCATCAGTGCTGCCGATTACAGCAAATAATTCCCCCCTTCAAAATTACTGTAAACAAATTGACTTTGGGGGCCGGGAGTGAGTGTGAGGCCAGGGAGAAACACACAGAGGAAGAGAGAAAGAGAGCGGGACAGTGAGTTGGGATGGGGGGATGGAGGAAGAGAGGAAAGGGCAGAGAGAAAGAGCAGGGTTGGTGATGGTTGTTGGGGGGCAGCTGCAGCCAGAAACCTACACCCACACACACACACACACACACACGACCTCAGACATCCAGACACACACACACACACACACACCCCGTCCCTCACACAATAAGGACCCATGGAGAGGCCGTCCAGCCAAACATTTGCATATGTCTCAATGCACTGACAGAGGGGAGTCTGTGTGTGGTGAATGGGGACCGTGCCAAGTGGATTACACACACAGTGCAGGTGATCTCATGACAGACACATAAAACGGCCCCACAGACACATACAGCCACACAATGACAGACACATACAACCATACAATGACAGACACATACAGCCATACAATGACAGACACATACAACCACACAATGACAGACACATACAACCACACAATTACAGACACATACAACCACACAATGACAGACACATACCACCACACAATGACAGACACATACAACCACACAATGTGCACACGTCTATCCGGTGAACCGACGGGAATGTGAAAAGCATCAACGTAACGGCCCTGGTGTCCAGCGACAGACCCACACCGATTCGGATTGTTTTTCTAAACGTTCAGGTTAGCATCAGAGAAGAAATCCGATCGTAGAGATCAGATCAGGGCCCGGCTTCCTGTGGCCTTGCGGAGCCACAGAAACGGGCCTGACGTGTCCAAGGCTGTGGCGTTTGTTGTAACGCTCGCTGTTGATACATTCCTGGATGTTTCCCAAAATGTTCGGATTTTCACAGGATGAAATAAGAATAAAATTGAGAAGAACCGTCCAACTAGGACTTCCGAGAAAGCTGGGAATTTTAGGAAAGTTACCAAAATCTTGCAACCCAAGCCTGCACAAATGTGTTGTAATTGGGCTGTGGGATGTCCAGATGGTTGGCTGATAGTGCAGCTGATGGGATTATACCTTTTACCTCTCTTTGGACCATCTGTTACCCCTTTCTCTCTCTCCCCCTCTCTCTTTCTCTCTCTCTCTCCTTTCCTCGCTACCCCTCCCCCTCTCTCTCTTTCTCTCTCTCCCTCTCTCTCTCTCTCTCCCTCTCCTTTCCTCGCTACCCCTCTCTCTCTCTCCCTCTCTCTCTCTCCCTCTCTCCCTCTCCTTTCCTCGCTACCCCTCTCTATCTCTCTTTCTCTCTCTCTCTCTGCCTCTCCTTTCCTCGCTACCCCTCCCCCTCTCTCCCTCCCTCTCTCTCTTTCTCTCTCTCTCTCTCTCTCTCACTTCCTCGCCCGCCTTTTCTCTCTGTTTTTCCTTCTCTTTCAGAGGGAACAGGCCGGATTCACATGTCTTTATTGCATAAACCCTAACAGAATTACGGCCACTTGGCATGCAAATGCCCGGGACACCGCAGGTCTCAGATCAGTTGGGGCCGTATTCTCCGCATCTCTATACAGTGGAGGCGGAACCCTCCTGAGGTAAGTGCCGAGTCAGTGTGTATTAGCGAAGGACTCTCTGTATATTCACGTCCAAACGCGTACAGCCTGTGTGACTGTTCAGAACGTCAGCCGAATCATCTCCCGTTCAGCACCAACAGGGGGCAGCACTCGATAGTCAGCCTGACGCCGTCGCCCCAGTGTCGACACAATGAACAGAATAAAACCCTTGTTTTTTCAGACACCCAGGCGGTTAAGTCAGCCACATATCTGAGGCTTCTCACCCAGTGAACTCGGCAGTGGAGAATGTGTTACTAATTTAAAGCACGCTGTCTGTCTGTCTGTCTGCCTGCCTGCCTGGTGTCAAAACTCTGTGGAAGACACGGATGGGATTACATTTCCTGGCGGAGGGTTTTCAGTTGTCACGTTTATGAGTGGCTGTGGTGTGAGACATACGGGATTGTACAGTGGTGGTACACACAAAGTGTTTATTTTACACACTCCGTTTAATTAGGCTGAGATAAAAAAATATACAAATACATTGAAAAGTGCAAATGAGTAAATGATCTTAACAACGTTGCCTGGTGATTTAGGAACTGTTATTTGGGTGTACTACATAAGTCATTACAGATACCATGCTAAAGTAAGGCAAACCTGCTCTGGAGCTTTAAAGAAGGAAAGGGGGAAAAGAGTGGGCAGAGGAAATCTGTTTGGAGCCTTCCTAACACACACACACACACACACACACACACAGTCCCGTGGGATTGGGGAAACATGGAGGAGAGGACAACCTCTTTAATTGCTCTCCTCATTAAGACGCAGGTTGCTAGGCGATCCACACCTACCGTGTCATAAACGTGAGACACAGACACAAACAGAACGTCACCGAGCATAATGACTTCGATGCTCAGGGCAGGACTATAATTATTTGATTTTGTTCTCCAGTAGAAGAGTCATTAATAAAGACAAAAACAAATAGATTAGCTTTTCTCCCCCCACTTGGACCGGAGTACATCAGATATATTAATTAATTGTCTCGTCGTTCATTTTTTTCTATCTGTTATATTAAATGTTACATTTGTTTTTGGTGATAGGACTAATAATGATTATTAAAGTGGAGAGTCTGCGAGTCTGTTTTAGTCTGCGGTGTGTGTGTGTGTGTGTGTGTGTACAAACTGTTTACACAACCGTAATTGCCCCATGAAACCTGAAGATAAGCAATTTGCACAATTGTCATGCTTTTTCTCCATAATATTTCAGCTGTGTGTTCCCATCTGTGAGAGGAAGCCAGGAGGGGTCAGGAAGTCATGCTTAGTGCATTTTTACATTTTGAATTTCCCATGGTTTGGTGGTCCTGCTTCTCATTTCTGTCTGACCAGGCAACCAGTCTATCATATGGAATTAGTTAGATAGAAAACAGTAACTTCTGTTTTTCATATAAATCCCTCTTCTCCTCTCAGCTGAAACTGCAGCACCCATGGGAAGGAAACTGACGTCACCGCGATGCTGGCCTTTTTCATTGTTTCACAAACTGGTTTAATATTTAGTCTATTATTTGATAACCTTTAACATAATGATTATTAGCATTATTAGAGTAACAAGTAGTCGTTGTATCGTATTCTGTACCACTTCCAATTCAACCGTATGCATGAAGGACATACCAAAGCAAATAAGACACGGGATGAGAAATAGTCAATCGAAGAACAAAAAAGAAAAGCGTAGCAAATAATAGGATGTGAAATGTGCCTACCGTTCTCCAGATAAGGAGGCGTACCTTCTGAAGGGTCGAGTCTGCGAGCCCTTCGCCCGTGCTTGGAGTTGTTGTGAACGAACATGTTGTCCGAGACAGCCAGGACATGGCCGTCCACGTTGACCGTCGTTGAGACGACGACCTGCAACGAGAGCGATGGTGAACCGTGTCATTTAGCAATCTGTTGGAGAGGGACTGCGGGGCAATCGTGTAGGAGACATCAACCTGATCAAGTCTTCTACCCGTGTGTGAAGGTTGAAATAATTCCTTCGAAGCAACCCCCCCCCCCCGTGCATGAAACGGTATGTACACATGTAGAAACTGCCTTCAGAAGCTCTAACGGTTGTGAGCTGCATTGGGACGGATCCCCAACTTCAACACATCACGGCGCATGTTATTGGTTTCTCCGTCCGCCACGTCTCGGGGCACAACAGTGGGCTAAGCCATGAATGGGGAAAGTGTTTCCGAGCCGGAAGGAGAGACCTCTCAGGTTCTGCTCGCCGGTGAGTGACCTCGGTGTAGCCCGTGGAATTCGGGGGCTGCTTTTCTTGGTTCGTTCGGGGGGGTGGCGTCGGTGAGGAGTTGGGGGGAAGTGGGGAGGTGAAAGAGTTCCATTCTTGCTGGCAGGTTCAGAGCTGGGCCAAGCTGGAGTTGATGGATGCAACCTTCTCTGGCCTCCAGCTGGTTTTGGGGGGTAATAAGTAGAGTAAAGACTCGCAGAATACACAACCTTGGCCGGAGTAACACCTATAGTAGAGCATCTGGTAAAAAGATCTGCTAGTGTAATCCTTGGCCCACCCAACTCATGAACCCAGAATCTAAATCCCGCCTCTATTCCCCTTAAGAATAGTGATGTTTAAATAATAGTACGTTTTTTGATAATGTCACAGATAAACGGATATATAAGTCATCACCTGTCTTCCACTTCCGGAAACATACGCCTGTTTCAGTTTTTAAGATAAGCGAGTGAAATTAGGCGTGTCACCATGATAACGAGAACACCTGAGCTGTCTGCTGAGGAGAAAACATGAGGGAGGTCTACTGTGACATCTGAAGGAGTCTGTTTCATGTGGGAGGAGAAAACATGAGGGAGGTCTACTGTGACATCAGAAGGAGTCTGTTTCATGTTTCATTGAGAAGACAGAAGGGAGGTCTACTGTGACATCAGAAGGAGTCTGTTTCATGTGGGAGGAGAACTCATGATGGAGGTCTACTGTGACATCTGTCTGTCAGACTAAATAGATGTGTCCATCATGGTCTATGATTGACAGTGACTGATGCCCCCCCCCCTGTACTCCAGAAAGATAGGATGCCGGGACTTTATTTGGACCAGACCTCCTACCTGGAGTATACGGGTCTGGGTATCAATAACTTAGCTGGCACACCTTCACATTTCACACAGAACGTTCCGGAGCTTCTGTAGCCGATTAGACATGACGGTATTCACTCAAGATAAGTGTCTTTGGTCACATTATGATATCAGTGCAGCCCACAGTGTGATGAAAATCACCTCTGTGATGGTTCCCATTGGCCGCACACTTTATATATGTGTGTGTGTGTTTATGGATGGGGGCGGGTGTGTGTGTGCGTGTCACCCCTGCCAGGCTAACCCTGAGTTACGCTGTTGTTACATGTGGTAGAGACATCCTCCCTTCCGTACTGTGGTTCAGAGAGCGGTCGGGGCCACAGTAAATCCTCTCTCCATATTTGTGTCAGATGGTGTTCCACATTTAATAAGCCATATGTGTTCAGTTGAACTATAGCGCACCCACTGTGTGTGTGTGTGTGTGTGTGTGTGTGTGTGTGTGTATGTGTTCTATTTTGTGTAACTTTCAGTTACCTGGAACCTGCGCATGTCTCTTGGATTTCCCGCATTCTTCAGACAGTTCTGATTGCACTTCAGGAAAAACTTCAGGAAGAATCTGAAAAAGAATCCAAAAGACAAATACAATTGAAGTGCATAATTTAACAACATACACACATTGTTAAATTACTCTAGAATAAAAGTTTTCCCAAAAATTCCAAAAGGCCCTATAACATGTCAACAACCAATCAAAAAGAGTGCACCAATATCGAATGATAGATACACGGTAAATATTACCACAGATATCGACAGTTGCTTCTAATATCCCTCAGCGGCAACTCTTCGTCGCATCATCCTCTCACCTGAGTTCCCAGCTTGTTCCCTCATCCATCTGCTACTTACACACAAGCAGTCACTTGATATTCCACCCACCTATTTAATCCCAGAACACCCCCTGTGCAATTACAGTTGTGCTGTTCAATAGGAAGGCAAATGAGGCCCACCTGTGACCAGGTCTTGTCTGAAGAGCATCGGGGATAAAGGACCTAACAAGGTGAGAGCGCCACACAAAACTTATAGTCCTGTCAGACAATTAGGTGGCCACTCCTGGGACCTTCACGCCACACACACACACACACACACACACACATGCGCGCCCGTACAAACACACACACATTGGTGGATGGGAGAGGCAATTATAGCACAAATTACAGCCTGGCTAATTGTCTATGAACAAATGTCATGTGAGAGAGAGAGAGAGCGAGAGCGAGAGGGTGAGAGAGCGAGAAAGAAAGAGGGAGAGAGAGAGAGCGAGAGAGAGAGAGAGTGTGAGAGAGAAAGAGGCAGAGAGAGAGAGAGAGGGAGAGCGAGAGCAAGGGAGAGAGTGAGAAAGAGAGAGAGAAAGTCCTGGAGTTGCTTAGTCGATGAGCCACTGTCAAACAGGACTTCAACTGCCAACTGTATACCAGTGAACGTCAGACGAACACTACGTCCCCGTGGTTTTATCGAGAAAGGCTCCTTTCTTGAGCTCCGCTTTTTAACGTAACCTTTTCGTGTACCAGCAGATAACATAACAAAGGAGACAGGTGGAGAAGGCTTAGCGGTCCCTGACTCGGTTTTCTGTGTCCTACTACAAATGTCTTTCCTATTACCGCTACAATTGATGACAACAATATGTCCTAAACCTGACAGTGGGATCAATGACTACAACAGCAGAACATACCGCGACACACTTTCATCGACTTCCTTGTCAAGAACAGTAAATAAATGCTACCCAAATCATAACGGTCCCTGTTTCTCTGCACTTTGAGTTTGATGTAAACACAGATGCTTACATCTCCCCGTCGTTCATTCGTTTTATGTACGATTTTATGATTTCCATTGAAAACCAAAAACGGCCACAGATTCCCTTTATTGCGTTATCGTGGATCGAATGACGATTTTTGCTTCACGAGGCATGTTCCTTAAGGCCTTCCAGCCTCCTATTTCTCACTCCACGGTGGGTTTCGGGCCAATAAACGAGCGGATTGAAACGAGCCCAGTAACCCGGGCCATTAACACACACCCTGGTCATTTGGAATTGTTCTTCAGTCGACTCCAGCGCCGTCGGCATTGCTGCCGGGCCCACGGAGCACGAGAGGTGGGAACGTATTCTCATTCCTGAACCAAGAAGCTTTGGCTCAGGCGTCAATTAAAAAAACGCAAACCAAAATGCTGATTATCTTAACAATCCTACACGACTCTTTACATGAGTCCATTTGGACTAATTGCGTCCAGTGTGTTTTCAGCTGGGTCCGCTGGCCGGTCGTCAGAATGGCCATTAGGTACTCTTAACTTTTTGACCCTGTTTTCATTTCCCCACAGAGTCATAATGTGAGAGCTGCACACATCTGTGCAAACCTAAAATACAAATGTCCGCCGCCTTTCCATACAGACGGGGTGTGTGAGTATGTGTGAATGTTTAAGTGCCTGTGGGCACGAGTGTTTCCCAGATTTATGTACTCTGCATACATGTCACCTTTTGCAATGACACATCACTGTATAAAGATATACTTATAGTTGTGGAAAAATATCTGAAGGACATTTAAACAGATAAAATAATTGTCTGGCCAAAAACATTGGTTCTTTTAGTCCTTTAAGAGTCCTCACGCTTTTTTTCTAACTCTGTTTTCCAGCTGGAAACTGCAGTAAAACAAAAAGTGAGCAAAAAAAGACGAGGACCGCTTGGGAGTAGAAAGCAACTGAACTATCATGAACTGGCACATTCATGTTAACTGTTATGAAGACGATTAAACAGAATTTCACAGCTAATAGATAAGCTTCATTTTACCAGTAGTTCACGTTAGTTGCAACAGTACAGCTCTCATCACATTAGACCCGCTTAACGTTGTACATTCTTCTGAGAGCACTGTCAATTGGTCCTTGGTGAAATGGCAAGCAATTAAGACGAGCTCTCCCTTTTACTTGTTAAATATATCCAGAACTTTGTGCTGATGTTTTGGCGTGCTCTGAGACAAAAACTAGCTTGTTTAATTGCTTTTTAATGGGATATCAAGGCGACGATGCCATTAGATTTTGGCAACTGAGGGCAAAGGGGGGATCGGGAGAAAGAATGAACTGCAATTAGGTTTGATTAAAGCTATCCTTCTCAATAATCAGTGCTTGTGACAGGACAGGAGGACCCTGGTGGCTGTGGAGATGGAGGAAGGTGTAGAATGGTATTAAGGCCAATGAAGGGGATATTAACATGGCTAATTAAAGCAACTCCTCCAAAGCCAGGAGTTGAAGCGGCGCTCTCAGCGGACCGTCATGGATGAAATAATCGGCCCAGGCAGCTATCGGTTGGAGGAACGAAACGGGGCGGCAGTTTATCAGAGAGAAAGAGAGAGAGAGAAAGAGAGAGAGGAGTGAAATCATTGGGGCACTGAAGGGAGAGAAGAAATGAGGAGGAAACTATGAAGTGTGAAGAAAGACAAAAGACAGAGGAGGAGACAGGCAGAAGCCTAAAGAGATTGACTTCCAGTACAGGAGAGCGACGCGCATCCTGACACAGACCTCTCCCTGTCTGAAGTCTGCCAGTATAACTAAGACCTGACATCAGCTTTTATCTTGCGACAGGCCGGAGTTACAAGTCCACAAATCAACGCTAAAACAATTCCCTTCTAACGGAGACTAGGGCAATTAATCGGATTCTCTGGTAGCCTGTACCTCCATGCTCGGCTATACTGCCGAGGCTGGCTACTAATCACGCGATAATGATTTATCTCCCTCTGGTCAAAGGGGAAATAGATTGTGTCTTTAGTAATGCAACATGCTCTGCGCTTTCCACACGCTTTGGTAATTGAGGAGAAAAGGGCTGACTTTGGCACTTTGACTGATTTGAAGGCAGCTAGACCCTCTCTTATCTCGACTCTGATCATTTTAGGCTGACACTCAAAAGGGGGGAACATCCGAGCTCGGCCCTCCATCATCAAATGGAAGAGGAACGGAGAAAACAGATGCCTTCAGATTTAAGGAACTAATTGGAGGGGGGGAGTGGGGGTCATTCCCACCTTGACATTTCTGCCTTTAATTTGTGGTGAAATGGGAGTCTATGACTCTATTGTATTATTATGGCACTTAAAAATAGAGTAACATACAGTAACATACAGCAATATACAGTAAAATACAGCAATATACAGTAAAATACAGTAAAATACTGTAAAATACAGCAATATACAGTAAAATACAGTAACATACAGTAAAATACAGTAACATACAGCAATATACAGTAAAATACAGTAAAATACAGCAATATACAGTAAAATACAGTAACATACAATAACATACAGTAAAATACAGTAACATACAGCAATATACAGTAAAATACAGCATCCCTTACACAGGGTTTTCCGCAGCAGCCATTTCTCAGAAGCTCAACATGCACAGACAGTTCGACTGAGACATCCACGAGTGTCAAGTATTGACAGTCCTCAGGCACTGATTGGTGCCCCGGCGATAACAACTAGCATGGAGCATCAACAGTCGACAGCCATGACAGTGAGCTCATTTGTTCCAGGGCTGTGTGTGTGTATCGACCGTCACCCAGCCACAGCCCTTCAGACTCGGGGGGCGGGCCAGTCGCTACGGGCCCCTGTGATGGAGGAGACCCGGAACGTGGAGCGTCGCACAACACCCCACTAGGATCTGCTGACACCAGATCTCCTCACTGAGACAATAGTACACAGGTCAATAACATATTGGATTTCCAAAACGCCCGGGTCTTAATGTCAAGCCATCTGCATCCCCTCCAGCTGCTGTATGTAAGGCAGTTCACAGTAATTCATCTATTACCCACTCAGGTGGTCTCTGTTTTGACAGGCCCGGGGTCCATTAACTCGTTTGCTCTCGTGATATTCCCTTATAAACCAGGGAGAGAAAGTGTTTTCGCTCCACCTGCGGCTACCTGTTTCTGTACAAACACATTTTAATTGCACCTACAGATGAAAGACGCCACTAACGTTTGATATTTCACAGTGATTTTGAGTAATCTGTTAATTGGCGCCTTGCTCCTGGGTTGTGCTCGTCATCTACAGCGGTTATTCCTCCCCTGTCCTTGTAGTAACCACAGTGCATTAACAATATTTGCTCTACCCAATACAAGCACCCGGGGACCAGACCCAGAGATCCTATCACTTCTTTATGAGGGAACGAGTGCCTCACCATCCAATGTTATTGAGTTGGGGAAAATTAACCCTTTCCACTCACTTACAGGCTGTTGCCATCCACTGAGAATGCTATTGCTGAAACATTTCGCCAGCATTGTTTGTGTTCTCAACATCCACTATTCCCTGTTAATGAGGAGGTGGGCTGTGGAGGTGGGCTGAGGAGGTAGGCTGGGGAGGTGGGCTGAGGAGGTGGGTTGGAGAGGTGGGCTGAGGCAGTGGGCTGAGGAGGTGGGCTGTAGAGGTGGGCTGTAGAGGTGGGCTGGAGAGGTGGGCTGGAGAGGTGGGCTGGAGAGGTGGGCTGAGGAGGTGGGCTGAGGAGGTGGGCTGGAGAGGTGGGCGGAGGAGGTGGCCTGTAGAGGTGGGCTGAGGAAGTGGGTTGGAGAGGTGGGCTGAGGAGGTGGGTTGGAGAGGTGGGCTGTGGAGTTTATTTGTGATTACAGCCCTTGGTTTCTTGCATGCTGTAGATTTGTATCACACCCAGCAACAGGACTCCTTGCTAGATGGTGCTGGGCCAAATGTCTCCGCCCTTCGTGAAACTCCCGGTCAATGTGAGGATTGTGCGACCACAGAATGAACACGACATTGAGGTCATGTCCTGTTGCGGCACACAGAGGAGCCCGTCCTAGTGTACTGTATAGTGTACAGCGGCATTTACATTATTAGACTTATTATAAAATAACATAAAAAACATGTTACAAGAAAAAAAACATGGTTATGAACAAAATGCCTACCTATATCAATATGTCTTAAGGCCTGTTTAAAATGAGCCCCGAGTCAATAGAGACTTCAGGTGGTTCAAAACGGCATTCCAGAGGCTAGGAGCAGTCGAGCTAAAAGCCCAATCCCCCGGAGAGCAGAGCTTGGTCCTGGGGATATGGAGGAGCAGGCTGTCACCTGAGGGGGTGGGTGGGGTTATGGAGGGGTAGCAGTTCCTTCAGATATAAAGGGGCAATGCTGTAAATACACTGGTAGGTCAATAGGAGGGGGTTAAAGTCTGTCCGAAATGAGACAGGAAGCCAGTGAAGAGACGCTATGACGGGGGTGATATAGTTATGTTTCCATACTCATCAGTATACTGGCAGCACTGTTTTGGATGTTTTGCAGTTTTTCAAGACTTCAGCCAGGGATCCCGTGAAGAGCGGACTGCAGTAGTCTAGCCTTGAGAAGATAAAGGCATGGACGATCCTGTCTGCTTTATATGGGGCACGAGGGGAACAGAGTTTTACTATGTAAATATAAAATGACACTTTACACAGTTGTTTGATGTGACTGTCAAAAGTCAGGGAAGAATTAAACTCTACACACAAATAGGATAGTGATGAGAGTGACAGGGCATGTCCTGTGGTGGTGAGTGGAGTGTGGAGTGGAGCAGTGTGGCAGGGTGAATTAACCCGCTAAAAGGTGCCACTGCCATCAGGGAATGCCATTGCCACGAAGGGGTGTACCTGGTCTGCCACAATCTTTAGCTAGGTGGCACGTGTCATATTGATGCCCGGATCGAGACCTTATTAGGAGATTATCAACGTTATTTGCATCACCTATGAGCGGTCATAATGTTCTGGCTCATCAGTGTATATGTATGTATTAAAACGTTGCATGAATACATTCTCCAGCGCTGGCCAGCTGGTTATTTCCAGGTTATTCCTGCATGAGGGAATGTGGGGCTTTGATTGCTGGTTAGCATTTGGGTTTGGGGGCCAAAGGAAATACCAGTCAGCACCTCTCTGCACCAGCAAGATGGAAGATAAGCATATGCCGGAGTGAATGGCTGTATTAAGGTGGTTGGACACACAGCAGGGGTGTCTGGAAGGCCCACGTGCCGGCCCACAATGAGACTCACACACAGCCAGCCAGTGTGTCCACTCCGGAGGCACCTACCAGTGATAAGCTGGAGGACAGACACAGGAGAACCCAGCAGCTGTACACGGGGTCTGACCATTCACTGACAGCCAAGCAGCATCGCATGCTGGTGGGCTATGATAGACGTGCATGTGTGTGTGTGTGTGTGTGTGTGTGTGTGTGTGTGTGTATACTCGCAGTTGTGGCATTTGTGCCTCCAATCCTGAGTTCTACGTCTACCCACATTTGTTCGTGTATACTTTTACATGGTATTACTACGAATGTATAATATATGTATCTCAAGTGTCTGCCAGGACCGGTCAGTCATCACGAAGCGTGAGACAGGCCACTGTGGTAACGCTGCCATACTTAGTCTGCCTCAAAACACATCCACAGTGGACTGTCATGTAGGCGAGGCACAGAGAAAGAAAGGCAGGAAAAGAGGAAGCAGGTTGGTGTGCTTAAAGCTAACAGGTAACCTTTCTTTGCTCCTAGGAGAAAGGCTGAGGAAAATAAAATGTCAAATTAAGAGGGGCCAGGCTGAGAGATGTAGCTGCCAGTGCTGTTGGCAGCAGAGATGGCTGCTTTCTGATTCATCTGGGGCCGTATGGCAAAGCTTTGTCAGTCTGTGCGAGGTATAAATAATTCAGGGTGAGAGATGGCAATTACAGGGGCCTGCACAACCAAAATGAATATTTTATAAGGACTAAAACTGCCCTGGAATGAATCACACACATGGACTCTCTCTCTCTCTCTCGTACACACACTCGTACACACACTCGTACACACACTCATACACACACAGGTAGTACATAAGTACCCTTCGCACAGCTGTATCACTGCGGACAATTTCACTATAAACCCCCAGAAAAAAATGTGGAACAAATGCTCATGCTGTAGAGATTGGAAGAAACGACAGAATGTAATTATGTCATAGCATACAGACCAATGTATTAAAATACACAGGTTAAATACAGTATTTGCTTCAATTTAAATATCATCTTACATTTTTTCTGAAAATACTAAATATCAGCCACAACAAAAATGCTTTAACTGTACTATTTGTTTGTTAAATTTTTTTTATTTTGAGCCCACTTACTTTAGGCTCTACAAAAATGTTTACAATGCTTCTTTGAGGTTTTGAGAAAATCTAATATTCATAATTTCGTGTCTATAAGTACATGGTAGAGCAGCAAAACAAATACCCGTTGGAATTATTAAAAAATAAATATATAATATGTTTTTGGCATATTTGTTTCTGAAGTCTACCTAAGATTTACACTGATTTCATTAGTATTACTGCAAACTGCATAGACAGTGTCATTGGTTACCTGTTTAGAAAGTTACAGGAAATACAAACAACAACTAATGTAATCTGTTTGGATGTTATGGGCAATCATTTATATGTATTATAATCATTACCACATCTCTTAATATTGCAGAATTTTAATGCTTTGATTCTGTGAATCCATCTGTATTTTCTGCAACGCCAATTTTCTAGGACCATGTAACTCTGTAAGTCACTCTTGATGGTAAATGAACAAAATGGAGGTGTAAATGAAAAACATAAAACACTTTAAAAGCCTTCTGGGTAATATTATTATTAAGCTAAAACAATATGACTTTAAGGCAGGCCAATAAAATACAAATGACAAAACACCCAGAAGTCATTTCAATACATATCGTAATTACATTTTACAGAAATATGGTGACTGGCCATATTATTCGATTACCTTTCAGGTTATGCTTAATTTTTTAAAAGCTGGCTTTGATCATTTTCACATCAATTGTACTTTTCAGAAAATTAGATATTGATATTGATGAGTGCTTCCTTAGGACTCTTGAATGAGAAATGGAATCACTTGCAGCTGAACTAAAACATAAAGTAATTGACTTGTGTGACCCAATGTATGTACTTTTGACCCCGCAAAAATGTTCTTTGTATCCAAGAGAAAGAAAAGAATGCTAATGGAACAAGGTAAAACCTCAAAAGCCGCCTCAAGCATTTACCTCTAAAGGTTTTTTGGTCTGTATGACTTCCTGCAAAAATCTGCCTTTTTAATTCTGAGACAAATAATAACATTGTCCTGGGATCCCGAGGAGTGCAGTGAGCTGGTTGAATGGCCATTGTGTGAAGGAAGTTAATGATACCTTAGCCTTTGTGAGACAGAGGCCAGGTAGCTCTGTGACATCACCGCTGCACAAGTGCTTCTCTGTCAGGATGTTTAGGAGAAGAGTTTTGTCCGTTGTGGGAAAATTGTATAGGGAACGAACACGCCGTATTCATTTATTTCCTACTTGTTTTTTCCATGGTGAGAAGGTTAATCGGGAAAAAATGAGGATTCCTTTCATGGACGTTTCTTCATTATTAATTTAGCTCTCGTTTGGAGTGTGATTTCTTTAGGGAGTTTGTGTCGTTGCAAAATGCATATTCCTTCAGTCCAAATTGGGAGTGAGAAGTCTCTGTGGGAGGGGAGATGCCTCCTAGAGCAGTAGGCTATAGCTGAGCTCAGCATGAACACACACACATCATGTGTGTTTGGTAAGTGACAGCGAGGCAAACGCTAACAGAAAGCTGCTTCCCACTGAACCGCACACTGTTAGCAATCGCTAGCTTTTGTGAAGGCAGCTGACAAACTCCTAGCGTGCCACATCTAACCAGTTTGTGTGAGTTGTAAAGGGTGTGATTTGCAAATAACATGAAACTGGGCCCGGAGTAAATGTGAAGCAGCCCCCCTCCCATCCACTCCACAGAGGGAAACCCTGACTTGTCAGCTCAGTTCTTTGTCAGAAACACTGACAGATAAAAAGACAGTGTTTTGCCTCTCGCTACTCCTGGGTTGTATACACAAGCGTGTGTGTCTGTGTGTGTGTGTGTGTGTGTGTGTGTGTGTCTGTCTGCCACTCGGCTTGCACACATTGACTTGCTTTAGGGGAGGGATCTGTTGAAAGACACCCTGCTGCTTGTAGAGGCCATGAGGAAAAATCTCTTAGACCACTGCAGACTGCCATACTCATATTTGACTACAAACATTTGAGGTTAAGCTAAGTGCTTATTTACACTACACATTTATCTGGATGGCATTTCAATTTATGTAAGATTTACATAATATGTATATAGTTTTTTGTTAAAACTTGCAACAGAAACGTGTCATGCTGACGAAGACAGAAAACCTGTGTGCACCACACCGAGCTCTGTCAACATTTGCTTGCAACAGAGCTAGATTGTTGAGCTAGCTTGTTTAGTTAAGTATAATTAGTATTGTATATCTATTTAGAAAACAACAGGTCACATAGATTACTCAATCTATATGTTTTTGATTTCATGGTGCTAACCAGGCATCAAGCTTAAGCTAACACGAGCTATACCAAATTCAACCTACTTACATTACATGTTGCAGTGAAGCATCCCCATAGCATGATGCTGCCTGTTCTAGACAGAGTCATATTTCTGCAATAATCTCTAGGTTTACTGATAATGGTCTATACTGGTTATATTTAACCTGAATCATATGAAACACCTTGAAATTGCACACAGTAGGACTCAAAAAGATTATTAGTTGTGCCTCAGTCAAATCAAGTGTGTCATAGCTAAGGCTAGTTAATACTGCGCATTCAAATATAATATTTTTAGTTTTGTCTTGGAAACTATGGACTTTTTTGTGCTTATCAGTCGCAAAAAGTGAACATTTGATGTTTCTCGATTTTGAGTAACATTATAGCATTACCAATCGTGAAAATGAATACTTTTGAAAGGCACTGCACATCAGAAATGTATTAAACTAAGACATTATTTAACTAAGACAGTTGAATGATAGTTCATCATCTGAGGAAAGCAAATAACATTTAGAGTTAATAAAAACATTTATGATTAATCACAGAGTCCAACTGTACAATCATTTGGTTTACACCGGAATGAGTTAATCTCCTGATCTGAGTTTGATTTGGCACTTTCGAGAGCAATGTTGTATATTATAGCTAGAATGTGAGAATTGCATATTCCCAGGGGACAAATGTTTATCACAGATTATAATACACAATAAAAGCAGGATGCAGCGCATATATTGAACTGTTATGAACATCTATGTATTGCCTTGTCATGGTTATTGATCCTTTTGGTGTCTGTTGGCTGAGGTATGCATAAATCCTGTCAGTTCATTGGTTGTCAGAGGGCAGAAAAAAGGTTGTTATGCTGTCAGTACAGGCATATTTGACGCCTTTAATTGTATTTCAAGCGGCTGAGTCATTAGGCCTATCTTATATCTGTGAAAAGGTTTGATGATTATTTTGCTGTAAATAATGTCATTTTTCTCATGCGTCTTTCTTTCTTCTTACAGAAAAAATGAACTCACTCTTGGCCTGAAACGTACACCTTCCTCGTGTCCCTCCTTAATTTAAAATCCAACCAGTGAGTAACCCGCCCACCCTTCAAAATGCTTATTTGAGAAGTGGCAGATGCCTTTAGAAAAGAAAACAAATTGCATGCATCTGCCTCTTTACACTTGCAGGCATTCCAAAAGCACATGAAGAGCTGACACATCTAATGTACCCGCGGTCACAGGAGACCAGCCACCTACCAGTCCTGTTGATATCCACAATTTGCCCCGGGATGGATTAAACATTCAATTTGTTACCCACCAGAACACCACGTAAAATGAAAAACACACCAGTAATCTATTAGGCTGCTTGGCCTGACACTGTATTACGTAGCATTTCTATTTTATTCACTTCAAGGAAATTACGATTCAAGTCATATTTATCTTCGTGAGAAAATGTGTGTCTAAATGGAAATCCCTTTTAGAGAGCGGGTAGATGTAGCATCATACTAATGTGCTCCCTGAATCATGAGATGTAGTCATCCGGTATGGATGCAATGTGGCTCGCCTCTAAACATCAAACATACTTCCCCAGTGTTAAGCCCACACCCTAAGCACCCCACCCACCCCGATGCTGTTTGATAATTATTACGCTTACATTAGAGTACAAGCCCCTGCCTGTGAAGCTAGAACACACACACACACGAGCGTGCACGGGACGGACACACACGTCCCTCCTTTCTTACATAGCTAACGGCCTCCCAGTAAGCTGTTTACACTTCAGTGGCTGCTCTAGGTGAGAAAAACAACGAGCAAATTGGGAGGAGTCTCAAGAAAAAAACTTTTTTTCTTTACATTCATTGACCAACACTTTAACTGAAGCTGTAATAATAGACAAATGAGGAAACACCATTTCTTTGAAATAGGCGTATATTATTTCTTGGTTGGTTCAGCAAAATAAGTTGTCATCAGTAGTTGCACTGATATTAAGCTGAGCAAGATGCACGACTTCACTCCGTGTCATCAGTAGCCGCACTGATATTAAGCTGAGCAAGATGCACGACTCCACTCCGTTTCATCAGTAGCTGCACTGATATTAAGCTGAGCAAGATGCACGACTCCACTCCGTTTCATCAGTAGCTGCACTGATATTAAGCTGAGCAAGATGCACGACTTCACTCCGTGTCATCAGTAGCTGCCCTGATATTAAGCTGAGCGAGATGCGCGACTCCACTCCAACACAGTCGTGTACAGCATATGCACATGTGGACAGGATCGCCTCACGCTGTGACAGTGTTGGAAGCTTAAACAGTGGAGATGTTTAACAATGCGCTTCAACGCAATTAGCTGCTGCAGAAATTGACCTGTTTTGCGGTTCACTTTGTGCGACAACGCCTTGTATCGGTGAATCTAAGACAAGGTTGCATAACTTCCAATCGTCAAGTTCTTAGAAGTTCTAGCTATACGGCATACTTGAATTACGCCATAAGATTCATTTACAGCGAATCAGCTTTCAGAGGCAATAATCCCGATATTCAGTTAATCTCCCCCAGTGCCATTTCCATCCAGATGTTTAGAGTTTTAGGGTAATCAATAAAGAGAGAATAAAGATTGGCATTCGATAATACTCCCCTTGACAAGCTCCAGCCCAATGTTTGTCAAGCAAATTAAACACACTTAGACTTTTCACCTGCTCCTACAACGACGCCACATATGGCCGTGAAGTTAAAAATAAGAAGCTGTGCATACATTACCATGCATAATGCACTCCTCCGTCCATTTAATATGCTAATTCTGTAAAAATATTACTGAATACCTTCTGTTCGGAATGAATAAATTTGAATTGCAATTAGAATAATCTTGTATAATTAATGAAAACTGTCAATTTTGGTTGGGAAGTAATTTGATTAGCATGTTGATAGGACACTTATCAAGTTCAGTAAACTGTTGGATTAGAGAGATGAAGAAGAAAATGTAAAAAATCGCCTACAAATATGATTTTAGGATTGCATTGTGAACAAAGACGCTAGCTGGCAAACTCCCTAAACAGAGGGCTGAAAGAGCGACATAAAAAAGACAGAGAGAGAGACAGAGAAAGGCTGGAGACAGAGAGCGTCTTGAAATTCTCAATGAGTCCCAGTCGACGATTAGGATATCGACTAGGAATAGATGAATAGGAATGTTCCCTCGCGGACCTTAAGCCAAGCCTGCTCTTGTGCACTCAAGCAAAAGCAGAGTTTAAGCACTTAACGTCGGGAAGTATTTGTAGTTTTAAATCACATAACCGTGATGAACGAATGATGACCTAACGCCAGTTCTTCCAACAGACAACGTTCAGGTGACCACTGTACTTTGCCTCAGTGTTGAGGGCTGACAAACGTAACACCTGCACCATCTACAAATGAACGGAGCCAATGACCTCCTTTCCCCCTCTCTTTTTCTGCTCATTAACTACCCTTGAACCTTCTTTTCTTGCCTTCTCGGTTTCGAAACCCCCAAACGAGACCCAAATTGCTCGCGATACAGGTTAGCTCGGGGGAGCGTGGGCGGGGGTCGGGGGGAGGGGGGCAAACATCTGTCGCGCTAGGTATTCACATTCATCCTTGGGTATCTCCTGCGAGGAACTTTGGGATGTTTAATTCATAAACGCTGTCATCCATGTAAACCTCCTGATTTCATAATGACTAACTCTCGGTGCTTTAATTAATTTAATAATGCCTTTCAGAAGCCATAAATGAAAGGGGTTCTGAAGTGGCACATTAATTAGCTAACACCGATGCTACTCCTGTCAGGTTGCTGGTGGCTGTCAGGATGGGGTGCCGAGGAGGAGGGGCACAGCTGAGCGGGGTCAAAGGTCGCGCCAATCATGCTAGTCCCCGCAATTAGCGAGTCATAATTTGTCTCTAGTATACACATGTTCCAGGGTCATCCTTCGGTCGTGCTGACGTTCCATGACGTTCTACCTGTTGGATTACACCCGGACTACGATTGGTTGCTGAGCAATTTCTTTCACTATAGTATTCATGTCAAAAGCATTATCGGATTTAGGAAGTCTCCTGTGAAATGTGCTTGAACTACCGAACCTGAAATCACTTTACCAGAATATGTGTCTTTTTCATATTGATTCAGAATGAACTAGCAGAGACTTGTGTCTGTGCCTGTCCATTTGTTAGCATAAAATCAGTTGACGGAAGTATCTCAGTATCTGTAGAGGCAATTATCTGTTTTGAGAGAATGCTTAATATGGGACTTTGTAATGGTATATTTTGGAGTCAAGGCACAGATGCGCTGTGCAGAGCCATACTGTAATTAGAGAGAAACGCTGTACAGGTTTTCCACTAATTAGCAAATTATGCTGAAAATAGAATCAAGCTAATTAACAGTTATTATGGCATTTTTGAAAGTATGACTTTAATTAGCAAAGTCCTGACACAGGCAATTTCAAACTCGTCTCAGAGAAGAAGGATAAAAGAAAAAAAAAGAAGAAAAATACATGGCATGATCAAAAAGATACCCATATTATTACGATGCTGTCAAAACTAGAAGAGAAAACAGAGGGAGTCTGGTGGTTGGGGAAGGGGAGCAAAGCTTTGTGTGCTGTGTGTCTGAACCTCCATCTAAGGGAGGGGACATGTGTGTCTGAACCTCCATCCAAGGGAGGGGACATGTGTGTCTGAACCTACATCTAAATGAGGGGACATGTGTGTCTGAACCTCCATCTAAATGAGGGGACATGTGTGTCTGAACCTCCATCTAAATGAGGGGACATGTGTGTCTGAACCTCCATCTAAATGAGGGGACATGTGTGTCTGAACCTCCATCTATATGAGGGGACATGTGTGCTGTGTGTCTGAACCTCCATCTAAATGAGGGGACATGTGTGCTGTGCCATGTTGCCATGTGCCATGTTGCCAGGAGGAGCACTGAGCGGGGTGGCCAGTGTCAGGTGGCAGCAGCTCGCCCCACAGCGACCAGGCAGAGACGAGGCTGAGCTCAGCTGGTGCCCACAACCACTCACTTATTCTACTCCGCTGCACATTAAAGCAGCCTGTGAGTGGAGCCAAACAACGGCAGCCAACCTGACAACACTGTGCCTCCTTGAACAACTCCACTCACAGCCAGTCTTCTGGCCAGCCTGCCTCTCTTTGCCTGCCTGTCTCTCCCTCTCTCTGCCTGCCTGTCTCTCTCTCAGCATGTCGGTCTTTCTCTCAGCATGCCTGTCTCTCTCTCTCTGGATGTCTGTCCTTCTGCCTGTCTCTCTGAAGAAATAGGCCACTTAAAGGATGACAGACACGCTGAAGAGTTCAGCTCCTTGGTGACCTACAGAATTATACGAAAACAAGCAGAATGCTCCGGTGATAAGGTGATATTTTAGGGGATATTTACATTGTTATTCCACTGGAATTAAAACACAAAACCCATAGAACCAGAGTCAACAGCCTCATCCCCACAACAGCCTCATCCCCACAACAGCCTCATCCCCTTCTACAACAGCCTCATCCCCACAACAGCCTCATCCCAACAAAAGCCTCATCCCCACAACAGCCTCACCCCCTTCAACAACAGCCTCATCCCCACAACAGCCTCACTCCCTTCAACAACAGCCTCATCCCCTTCTACAACAGCCTCATCCCCACAACAGCCTCATCCCAACAACAGCCTCATCCCCACAACAGCCTCACTCCCTTCAACAACAGCCTCGTCCCCTTCTACAACAGCCTCACTCCCTTCTACAACAGCCAAGCTTTAACCACTAATCTATCTGATTCTAATAGTGCTCACCAATGTCTACTCTCTGGTTGTTGAGCAATATCAATGTTTTGGGGACATGGAGAAACTGCTAATTTTACTCTGGCAGTGTAGTCATCCCTATGAGGAAACAGCATGGGGAATTTTTGTGGAAATTCACCTACGTATGTGAGGAGAGAAGTAGACAGGGGTTTTTCAGGGGCCGATGCGGTGTGGGCAGAGAGAACAGGAGTGTGCCTAGCCCCCAGGCTGCCTACAGCTCAGTCCTATTAGCTGAGCTGACCTTGCCTGTGCCTTTGTCTTTGTGCCGTCCTCCTGCTGCTCTCCCCTTCTCAAGCATTCTCTTTTTGTGGTCTCAGAGGCAGCGCCGGGAAGGAGGCCATGGCTCTCGGCTCTCCGTGCCTCTTTACACCACCGCGGCGAAGGGAACCCCCCTCTCTGACCCGCAGAGGGGTGTGTCCAGTGACAGCGACACACACTGGCCAACGGCTACCTCTCGCCACCATTGGAACTTGGCTGAACAGCCCAGTGGCCATTAGGGCCCCCTAGAGAAGAACCCCAGAGAGGGGTTCCACATTGCGGCGCTGCGGGCCCACATACGTACAGTGTCCCTTGGCAACCCGGGCTCTTTATTGCCAGAATCTCATTTGAGAGGACGGTGCCGCCTGGCTGCCAAGTTTTGACACAGCCACATATGGCCTCCTCCATCAATCGGACTAATCAAGCATCAAGAGGAGGCAGGGCCAGCTTAATTGCCAACCAGATATAGCTGCTCTCACTTGACACGCCACCTGAAATAGATACCGGTCTGAGGAGAGCTGACGGAAGATAAATTACTTTGGCCACTCCTCTGACAAAACACACGAGGAGCCCCCACGTATATTAACCTGTATGTATATGCTATTAACATATGTGGTATTACAGCACCTTGATACTTACATTCTAACACCACCGAAAAACGACAGATTAGGAAAAAAGTGAGTGTGTAATGAAAACAATGTGTTATCGCTGTTGTACGATTATTTACATTATCAGGACATTTGATTATGAGCTTTAGAAGAAGTAAGATTTCGCGAGGGCGTTTATGAAAATGCCCTTATCTCAAATGGACTGCAGAGCTCCGACACTGTGGCCATTATGCGTCCCGAACGAGGATGTTTTAATGAGCGAACATCATCAGCAGCACGATAACGCATTGGATTAAACATTATCTAAAGATGTCAACAAACACATGAGACTGTTGGTTCTAGCCGAAAACAACCCTTTATTTAGCTACCTTTCTAAGGAGTGGAAACCTTTTTTTGAGACAAGACAGAGGTAACTAAACACACCAATGTTTAGTCCGATGCTTTGATCTACCAATGGTTTCAGTGCACCACAATAACGATTTACCGTAATGTTTTGGTTTATGCTCACTTGCTGTTTACATGTTTCATTTAGTAGAACTTCTTTCTCTTTTCCTCCTCACCTTGAGCATACTACATCCTAAAGCCCGGTAGATCAGGGTTTGGTAACTTTGGAGATAAAGGAATCACCAGTATACTGTCTTAGGCTGCCAGGACAGCTTCAACATGCCCCACAAAACCGAGTGCTTGAAACTGTTTTCGATTGATGAGACATTATTCTTCAACCATAATTCCCATAATTTGTTGTTCGACTCGGTTGATACTTGGAGACTGACAGCCAATTAAAATTATGTTACCTCAGCAAGTCTAGCAGTCTTCATCCAGAAAGCTCCTTCCAAGCTTACGCCAACAATCGCACCTCTTTTCAATGAACTAAAAAAAAGGACCACTGGACCTATCCAACATTTTAATACAACACCCTAAACTATGGGATGTTTATTTCCACAATACAGAGTCTCCTTCATTCTACCATCTACCGCACGTGAAATGTTTTTGTGTGTGGAGTGTAATGCCCCAAAATACATCCTAAGTACTCTAACAATAGCTTAGCTGATAGCATGGCTAGCGCTGCAGAGCTAACGGTTGGCTCATAGAGGAACTGTGTTCTCAGTCCAGCTATTCCCACACATCTAAATCACCGGCTGTCAGATGCAACATGTGTGTCATTGTATCCCCATCAGCATCTTTCATTGTAACCGCCATCACCTCTGAAGGGCTGCCTCTTATCAGTCGAGTGTCAGAAACCCCCTCTGCCCCCCCCCTCACTGCTCCCTGTAAATGCTTTTCTATTAAGAGCAGTGTTGTGTCCCCTCTGATAGTGGCCGGCCCTCAACTTCATCATTCATAAATCCCAGCAGGCATCAATGGACATGCCTATTCAGGGCAACCAAAGGCTCTGTCATTCACCGCCACCGAAAACATCCGAAATTAGAATGTTAATCTGAGGAGGCATTTATACAAAAGCACCAGGACCTGGTCTATCAGACGAAAGCACTCTCCGCACGGAACGGTGCACTGGAAGGTATTAACCAAGACCCCTGCTCCTGGTTTGTTGTTTATGTTTTATAGATTACAGGGTTTCTGCTCGGCGGCGAGCTGAACAAACACAATAATCTGTTGTGTATCAGGATATCTTCAGATGTCTCAAGAGGATTGTCAAATGGAGCTTTCATTTTATTTATAAGCAGTGTATGTATGTATGTATATATATATGTACGTAAGACCTTTATTCTTTCCTTCTCTACGTTGCCCAGTAAACATCCTCTCATATGTCGCATAGGTGTTGGAAGGTGTCAGAAAGAAGTCATTCCCCTGAGGTATACAAGCACCTTGTTCGCCCTCCGTACCATGTAGGATAAACAAAGAAGAAAAGACACTCTTCTATGTTATGATTACTGTTGAGGCTAACTGTCAGTAGCGGGATGTGTCTGAGGCTAACTGTCAGTAGTGGGATCTGTCTGAGGCTAACTGTCAGTAGCTGGATATGTCTGAGGCTAACTGTCAGTAGCTGGATCTGTCTGAGGCTAACTGTCAGTAGCTGGATGTGTCTGAGGCTAACTGTCAGTAGCTGGATGTGTCTGAGGCTAACTGTCAGTAGCTGGATATGTCTGAGGCTAACTGTCAGTAGCTGGATGTGTCTGAGGCTAACTGTCAGTAGCTGGATATGTCTGAGGCTAACTGTCAGTAGCTAGATATGTCTGAGGCTAACTGTCAGTAGCTGGATGTGTCTGAGGCTAACTGTCAGTAGCTGGATATGTCTGAGGCTAACTGTCAGTAGCTGGATGTGTCTGAGGCTAACTGTCAGTAGCTGGATATGTCTGAGGCTAACTGTCAGTAGCTAGATGTGTCTGAGGCTAACTGTCAGTAGCTGGATGTGTCTGAGGCTAACTGTCAGTAGCTGGATGTGTCTGTAATGTGGCCTCCACGGAGTGGTGAGATCCTGCTGTGGACCTCAGTGAGATCAGCAGCCTCCTCACTACGTCTCCTCACTGCGTCTCCTCACTACGTCTCCTCATTGCGTCTCCTCACTGCGTCTCCTCACTGCGTCTCCCCACTACGTCTCCTCACTGCGTCTCCTCATTGCGCCTCCTCACTACGTCTCCTCACTGCGCATCCTCACTGCGTCTCCTCATTGCATCTGCTCACTGCGTCTCCTCATTGCGTCTCCTCACTGCGTCTCCTAATTTTGTCTCCTCACCGTGTCTCCTTACTGCGTCTCCTCACCGCGTCTCCTCACTGCGTCTCCTCACTGCGTCTCCTCACTGCGTCTCCTCACTGCGTCTCCTCACTGCGTCTCCTCACTGCGTCTCCTCACTGCGTCTCCTCACTGTGTCTCCTCACCGCGTCCCCTCACCGCGCCTCCTCACGGCATCTCCTCATTATTTGCTAAATAGGTTTGGTCATGTCCTCAGTAAACAAAGCAGTGACTGACAGTCGAGGGAGAGGTGAAAGCAGGAGTCAACCTCGTTCCCAATTAGAGTCGCCTGAGGCCAAACTTTAAAGAGGAGATCAATCCAGCAGATCGCTAAACTGATCCCGTCACAGCGCCGGGGAGATTTCAACCACCGAATGGAGTGGCGCGGGGCCGTTCTCGATACAGTTTGGCAGCGTCTGGCTAACGACCGGCGCATGAATCACTCACCAGGATACACTCCCCACAGCGAGGTGGCAGTGATTGACTGCTGAAACCAGATCTGCAACTCCCGACACACAACGGGCGTGATGTAGAAAGAGCCCTCAGTGTGTTTTCCGCACGCCGTACATACACTCATACGGAAATGTACTGATTGTCTCCGTCCCGCTCACCTGTGAGGGTGTGTTCAATCACAGATTCAGAGTATGTTAAATTAGCCCGCACTGGGTTTTTCCCTTTTTAACCCATAAACTTAAAGCTAGCAGGTGGATGAAAACACATGGGTCCATCGTATCCATGTCCACTTCCGGTAAAGAGTCATCTCGTACAAATGCCGAGCCTAATAACGAATTAGGATAAGAAAGATGAAGGTGCCGCGAGGAGCGAGAAGAAACTGTGATGTCAATATGACATACTGGAACACCGGCAAATATCTGCGACCACAATGAGTGGCAGACTTCCAAAAGCATGAAGATAATGAGAAGCTAGGACAAAAACAAAGGAACTGAACATTTAAATGAGCGAGTGATGCATTATGCATTTCCGCGGAGTTCCTCTGTTGGAATTAATTATGAGCATAAAAAGCAAACCAACACGCGGGGTTTGCTGCTAATATTCTGTAAATTAATTTGAAGCCAATTTATTGTCGCGCCGACGAAGATGAGCAAAAAAGTGTGGCTTCGCTTGTCTTCACCTTTTATTGAGAGTCAACCGCTTTCAACTTTATTTGGGGATTATTGTAAATCCCCGGTACAAATCATATCAGGAAATCATGTAGTCGGGGCATTGGATGTGTTCTGCTAATGCACATGGAAGATCCCCTGAGGGAGTGATTGAGTGAAGAGAGAGAAAGAGAGAGCGAGAGAAGAGAGAGAGAGAGAGAGACAGAGAGCAGTAGAGGAGAAGTGTGTAGAGGAGAGATGGAGCCAGAGATGAGGAGAGCAAGAGAGACGGCGCGGGAGGGTGGCAGCAGTCAAGCTGCACTTTATCCTGACAGATCTCCTTTACACACTAATTTCCTTGTTAAAGAAGAGAAAATGCCAGTCAATCCGAATAGATCCTGTGCTCGTGCTTCAGGCCTGTCAGCGCCAGTTCAGCCCCACTGGATGGGAGGACGCAAACACTGCTCTGTGTCTCCCGCTAACCCACACACTCCCGGCTGCAGCGCTGAATCTGGTTCGGACGGACGACAAAACGCCGCACACACACACACACTGTAGAACGAGGTGTGCCGTGTCACACACTTTCACTCACTTAAAACGTCAGCTTCGAACCAAGTTTTTTTGCAGAAAATATAAAATGGTACAGAACAAACCGTGCCCCTACAAAACCTTTCTTTTATATTGTTTTTTTTATTGTTGCTGTTCCCTCCGTTCTGTACGAACATTTCCAAAGGCCGAGAACATCGTTTCCTTCCAACGCATGGCTTTTAGGAAATATTAGCGTTTGCAATGATTGCCGCCGACGTATTGCACCGTTTGAAACGCAGCACATAGATAAATGAAATGTGCAGACGTAGTGAATGAAGTTAGTTAGGCCAGAAGAAAAGAATTGTTAGCTGTTCGTTCTGTATGGTCTCATCTCCCAAGATTACTATTTGCAGTGTGTCAAGACTACTTTTCAGAAATCTCTGTAACATTTCAGATGCAATCGATAAGGAGTGAGTTTATTTTAAGGGCTGTACACAGGCAAAGAAAGGAACGACTCAGGCATCAAGGGTAGAGGAATGAATTTGTTTTGTATTTGATTTTTCCATTAAATTTATCACCACTAAACCTCCCCTTTTCTCCATCCATCGCTCTCTCTCTCTCTCTCTCTTCCGCTCGATCTTTTTGATCCTCTCTATTTCTCTCCCACGAATCAACAACAAGGTTGTAAACTAGCTGCTTTCCGAGTCATCACCTTCAGTCATTTCGGAGTGTTTCACACCCTATCCCCTCCGAAAAATGGCTTCCAAAACCGTTATTTGATCGTCACCAATGGATAACCGTTTCTTGGTTTGTTCAGAAACCTTTTAGGTTCCATGTAGAACTCTCAGAGGAACATTTCCTAACCGTAACGTAAAAACTGTATTCTAACTGAAACCACAAGGGTTCTACTATGGGGACATCTGAAGAACATATTTAGGATCTAGCACCCTTCCTTTCTGCGTGTGCCCACAGTGCCTTTAAGCGCTCATACGTAACCTCATGAAACGATGAGGTAAACATTTGTCAACAGACGGACTTGGTGCCCTTTAAATCACTCTGGAGATAGTTGCAAAACATTGTCTTACAAAAACATTCAAAATGTTCTGCCAAAAAGTTGGATGGCCGGGCCGTTACCACAGAGTGAACCAATGCCCCAGGAGGCATCCAGCAAAACTCTGCACTGTTTGCACAGAACTGGAAATCCTCCCTTTCTCAAATTCAGGGGTCACGGAGGCAGCCCATCGGCACGGACGGAACGGGACAAGAACCAGCTGATGAAATAAATCCATACTTCATGACGACATGATTGATTTTCCCTCAGAGTGCTCAAATGTAGGATTGTCTTCCTGGACCGTCTCCCGCGTCTCACCTCAATCTGTCCGGCCGTTCACCCTGCTAACACCTAACGGATAAATCCTCCGCCGTCTCGGGCCACGGAGAGGGGAGGTCTGAGTCGTGGAAGAACAACCGCGCAACAGACGAAGGGTGAAATTTGAAGGAGCAATTTTCCTCCTGTCAATCTGACGTCAAGAGAGCAACATGACCACCAATCAGTGGAGTCGATTCTAGTTGGCGAATCAGTTTTGAGTGACAATGTCATGTCATGGCGTTAACCAGCCAAAACGGGGGTCGGAATCGGGTGAGATGTTCATTTTTTGGCTCAGGATTCGTATACCTTCTCCGCCTTACTGAATAAGCAAACCGGTCAAACAACATACCCTGTTATTGTCTACAATTTAGGATTCTGAATATGGGGACCGTTATCATCTAGGTGCCTCTAAATACAACCAATTAAACTTGCCTCAATTATTTAAGGTGGAAAGTCATGAAACGAAAACTGCCACAAAAAAACATGCTTCCAGTCAATTAGGATAAAACTTTAATAAGCCAGGATAGAGAGCCATAAAAACCGATAGGCCCTCGGTCATGAATTATATATCCGTATGGATTGTTTCTTTTCCATACAAATCGCAGGTAATCGTATGTTACCACACGTAAAGTGCACTTGCCCGGCGAGGATAAATATGAACTCTCAAATATATATGAGGCGCATGTGCGATTATGGCCGGCCTCTGCTTGGAAAATGATGGAAAAATCTGGGTTGCGGTGAGGTCCTCTGGGAATTGGAATAGAGGGTGCGATGTTTGACAGGAAGAGGCCATTAACGGCAGCTTGATATGTTGCCTAGTTAGCGTCACATACAGACGAATAAATATGTCTTTTATTATTTGTGGCGCGGCCATCATGTCTCTCCTAATAGACAGGCAATATGGAGTTTAAACCACATTATCCTCCATGAGAGCATCACGATTACTCATGAGAGAAAGGTCTGGTGTGTGTAAAGCAGGCTGCTGCGCTAGCGTACACGAACACTCGCACTGTGGGACGGAGGACGAAACGATGTGTGTGTTGGGGTGTGCGTGCAGGGGAATTGTTACTCTGTGGAGGTCAGGCGTAGTCGGCGAGGGAACATAACAAATAATAATTTACCCCATAATCACCGATACAGAAACAGAAGACAGGCTCTTATGTTTGGGTACTGTAGTACATGAAAGTGCATACAGGCTGATGCTACGAGACGTCAGACAATGAGGAATTCTGACAAAGCAAACATGTGCTCTTCATGCAAAACCTCCTCGTATGTGAGCAGTTAAAAAAAACGTGGGCCCACTTTTTACTGTTACAAATGTGATCTGATTATGAATTGGGCTAAGGGGCGGGGCTTTACACTCACCTATCAGCCAATCAGGGCTCCGTATAAATGTATTTTTTTTTTCAAGATTAAAAAGGGCTCAAACAAATAAATAATTAAAAACATGTTTATATTTATTTATATATTTTTCATAAATGCACACAGTCATAATGTAGTACACATGTACGACTTCAAAAATCCAATTGCCAACACTTCATGGAGGATTACCGGAGGATTGATGTGTTTTGACACATTTTATTTTTAATTTTGAAACTACTCCATAGAAACGATGTTTTCTTTCCTCTCTTTAACTATGCTTTGTACAAACCACCCAGGGACCATGAGTGATGGCAGACATTGTTTTGCAACGTGAATTCCCTGCCATCAGGCCGGATATCTGTGGTTATTGCGACATGTTGGTGCTCTTCCCAGCCCCAGTCAAACCAATCGAAGAAGTCCTGTCAACGTTTTTACTTGATTTTTTGTTTCATCTACAATACGCATGGGACGCAACTTTGCCAAGACAATAATATTGTAGTCTACTTGGAAGTTGCATTGAACGTTTTCAGATTGGACTGGCCTGTGTGGTCACTGGGTAATACTACTGCGGCTGTAATATATCGCTTGAGTCAGGTTATACAGACGCACACTATTTCTAGGGATTATGAGGAGGAAATGGGAATCCAGTTGGCAACTAGCGGCACACATACCATTCTATCCATGCCTGGTGGGCCCAAGTCAATCTGCCAGATCAGGACACAAAAGAAGTGACAAGACATAACTAGCTAATAACGGACTCGAAGGTCTGTGACGATATTCAGATATAAAATGTGGTTTAGGTATGTACTTCTACCTATTTAGTTATACTGTAGAGGTGTCTGATTGTAATATTTAGCATTAGCGGTGGTGCTACTTCAGGATTCATTCCGTGGATCAATACTGCAACCACATGAGCTGATTTGAAGAATTGGTGCTTTTGCGCATAACATCCATTGCTATCACTCCATTTGAGGTGTTGAACAACTACAGAAGTCAGTTGGTCTGTCCCCTTTTCACTATCATCTTTCGGTCAATGTCACGTCTTCTAAAACAACGTGCAACAATCCTAAACTCCAATTTAGTGGACCTCATACCGAAGCTGGAGTGCAGCTGTCATTCGAACGGTTAACGTCATCTAACGTTCGCGTTCTGAGGTGAAAGGGCACCGACCTGATCGGCGTGCCGTCTGGTGAAAGCGTTACTCCTGACCCGAGTAGATAACCGCTGAGTTAATTGATAAGCCGCTACTGCAGCTCATTAGGCCAACGGAGCAGGATTAACGAACAACACAGAGAGTGACTGTCACTGAATATGCTAATCAAGCACTGGCTCAAGCCACACCCACTTCCCGTTCCTTCCCGGATCCAGACCGATCGCTTAGCGTCAACCGGGACGATCTGTCCACGTTGAAAAGAGGGAGAGTGACCGAGGGGCTGTGGATGTTATTGAATATAAATATATAATGGCCGATGTAAAAATGCATCATTTGGCCTTTTCACAAAGGCAAGGATGTACGCGGCGACAGACGAGCCCTGTGCTTGACGTGCACACTGTAGGTGCCGGGGGACAGCCCGCCGGAGCGAGAGAAGAAGCTTTTTTTATTGTCGCCCAGCCCTTCCACCTAAGTGCACGTGGCTGTGAGGGAACGGGGACCTCCGGATCTGACCCCTGCCCATGTATATTTAATAAGCCATCAGTTGGCCGGGCCCGGGTTCTGATCAGGATTCAGAGGGGGACTTTGAACACCCCTGTGTATTACTGAGCGTGCAGCCTCAAGCTGCTCTCCCCAGCTGTGTCACTCCCACTGTTACCACAGCCGTCCGAGGCGACCAAACTGGCTACAACGCCAGTACCGTCTAATGACTACAGAGATAAACAGGACAATAACAGTTGGCGCGAGGTTTGCCGTCTCCCACCGTGTAACGAGCGGCTCACATCCTCTAACCCTCGCTCCGTGCGGTGATAGAACGGCGACCCGAATGCGCACTGCGTTTCGTCCTCCGTAATGACTGAAAATCTCACAGTTGTAGAAACCAGGGGGCCACTTGTCTCCCGCCTTCTAAGACGACGCTCTTAGTCGAGGAGCGCGTAGGCGTCTCTGGGAACGGTTCGTTTGAAATACATTTAATTCGCAGAGGTGATATTGACAGGCGGTGCCGCTGTTTGTACGACAACTCTGGGTGAGTTCGGCGCTACTCTGCTATGTGACAAAACAGCGCCGACAGCTCCTGATCTCTGAGGAAGAGAGGGAGTGAGGAAGTAAATGTGTCGCGGTCCTGTGAAGAAATGAGGAAGAGCAGGAGGCGCGAGGGAAGCCAAAAAGGTCAACGGTGTATGACAACTAACAACAGACAACGTTAACACCAGCAGGTTTTTACATCTGGTTTAGAATGGTCTGCAAAACATTCTGACATTTACCTGTGAGACATTGAAGGACAGACAGAGAGTATGTGCAGGGAGGCAACTCAGAAACGTGGACATATTCCCGTAAGCTCCACTGTAGTATCAACATGCCAGTACTTCTTTGTGGAAGCCATTGCTTTGTAAATCCAACCGAATCAATACCATTATTTTCAGAAGGGATCGAAACACCTTCACAGAGTTAATGGAGGATTTCTGCTGTAAATTTTAACCCTGTCCGTTCCAGCAGAGTACCGGTCCGTATTTCACATGCCCCTAATGTGGACGCTCCGAAAGGTGTCATTTGGGTAGATTCGTCTCAGCGTCCGGCGGCAACCCAAGCCTAAACACTCGCCGTTAATCAACGCCATTGCAAGAGAAGAGTTTTTTAGGAGACACATCGTTTTCACTAGAGCTAAATAAATACCTCACGTTATTATTCACATGGCCGGGCTTTAGATTGTACTGCGTCTCTCAGGCGCTGCATGGGGCCTCGCTTGGCAAAGTCAAAGCACATTCTCCTATATAGCAGCATATGCTAAATAGCTCTTCAGCCAAACAGATGCCTAGCTGTTAAACAGGCTCCTCTGCACAACCCAGATGGGTCCCAAGCTGTGCCAAACCCGCTCCTCGTCTACTGCTATGAACTAGGGCGTCACGTGACCACCGGAGACGCTGGTTCTGCGTCGTCTTGGCACAGTATTGCCTCTCATGCCTCGTCTGAACCGTGTCTACTAGACCTGAGGTAGCTGACTGGAAGACACGACTGCCGTGTCGGCGGCGACCGTTAACAGTCGCATTCGGCGAAGCGACTACAGAACGATCCTTTTCTTGGGTTGGGTTTGAGAAGTTCCATTCTGAAAGGGCGGAGTTGGATGTGAGAGTAACTGAGCGTAGGATATTTAGTCATGAGTCACTGAGTTATTGGTTTCCGCCCTGTTTTAATCGCTCCGGACCCGGGCCAAAAAATCTCTGAGGATTCCCAGAGAGCCCTTTCCCTCCGTCGTTCAGCAGATTGGAATTTGTATGTTAGTGCCTCACGTCATGCGAGGCGTCCTTCACAGCTTCTGGGGCCCTAATTCGAACCACATGGAGGGCAGCGTCCAGTTACGGACATCTGCAGAAGGGCCACACTCCCATTGGCTGCTGCGGAATGGGAAATGGTGTGTCTCAACAGAGAGAAAACAAACAGTTCATCTTTGACATGATGGAACGGTGAGCCCAACCTAGTACCCTGTAATATTGCTCGTATTCTTTATTGACAAGCATATATATTTCCGCTGTTCCCTGCTGACTTCACAGGCCTGAACTCCATTTATGAATGATCTGACGTATTCCGTGCAATCTTTCTGACAGGAGTACTCATAGGAAATTTCAAAGCACCTTTCTCCTGACAAGTAGAAATATCAATATTTGAATAAATTGCTGATTTAAATCTGTTCATATGGATGCACTCAAGCAAGTGCATGTGTTTGTCCGCGTGGTGGTGGTGTGTGTGTGTGTGCGTGTGCGTGTGTATGTGTGTGTGTGTGTGTGTGTGTGTGTGTGTGTGTGTGTGTGTGTGTGTGTGCGTGTGTGGTGGTGCGTGCGTGTGTGTGTCTGTGTCTGCGTGTGTGTGTGTGTGTGTGTGTGTGTGTGTGTGTGCGTATGCGTGTGTGTTTGTTCGGGTGTGTGAGTTTGTGCGCGTGTGTGTGTGTGGAAAGGGTTTCTTTTCATTCTGTTTCCACAGTCTTATCCCCCTGAGCCCGCAGGCGCAAACCCGTATGCAGCATTTCATTAGGGAGAGCTCCTCTGAATGACATGTGAAGCACACCTCGGCGTCGACCTGATGAAGTTGACTTCCCTCAAAATGACAAAAAGCCACTTTGTAGTGCGGAAGAGAAGGTGATGGCAGAGCGACAATAAAAAAAATCACGAATGTTGTTTCACAAAGTGACAGGCCAATCTTTACACAAATAGACTGGCGTCGAGAAAAACGCGGCTTCAGAGATATCCGGGGACCTCGTGGAGCTAAGTTGAACCGATCACTAGAACAATAATTGCTCATTTGTACGTGTGGGAAGAAGGAAACACTTTACTAATAAAACAAATCATTCAGTGAGTATATAGTTGTCCTACATGCTATCTGTATGAGAGGTCAAGTTTCAGCCTGCGCTGTTTTCAGCCGTCGTGACTTCTGGTGTTGTGTCTTAACTGAGAAAGTCCTGCCAATCTGTCTCAGTGTTTTTACTGGCAGTAGCTGCCATCCTGTCTGTGATTGTGCTGCTGCTGATAGATCACTGGAGAGACTACCCATCAACCCCCTCAATTACAGACACACACACACACACACACATACAGACACACACACACACACACACTCACTATTTTCCACCAGGTTTTGTAGAGCTTGTAAAAGGTCTGAGCCATATGAGGCTGCTCAGGTTAAAAAAAAAAATCGGTTCCAACCTTTTTAACCCAGACGCAGACCTTTTTACGACCTGCTTGTTTTACGTTCCCCGTTTCCAACAGAAAACCAAAACAGCAAACAAATCTTGACATGCACTCCGTAACTCAGCGGAGAAGCGCTTTTAGCGAGGCAGTTCACCGGCTAGCAGAATGCATGACCTGAAACATCCGACTGTCTTCTCCTTCAAACTTGGCGCATGAGACAGGTGAACCCATGTGGATTGTCTAACTCAATCAATACAATCTCCACCTCTCCCTCTTTCTCCTCGTTCCTCATTGTGTGCAGAACTTAATAGTCAAGCCAGTGTGGATTCCTATTGTTGAATTTCTGGAACCGGGCCTGGACATTCTCAGTTATCCTGGATCTCCATGTGGAGGAGGCACCAGGCCCCCTCCACCAATCTCCATCTCTGTTCTGGCGAACCCATGCTGCTCAGATGGCTTTCACTCTCCAATGGTTACAGTGACACTGTATTGTCGGACCAGGTTGACTCAATTCGAAGCAACAAGCCATTGGACTAATACAACAAACACACAACAGTGGCACTAAATACGAATATTCTCCAAAGCAGAAAACAACACGATCTCACATGCATTTTTAACGCACATTCTGGGTTCCTGTATTTATGGATTTTGCAAGACTTCTTTGGGAATGGTCTCGGTTTTCTCGATCTGTCTCCTTCTGTTAGATCAGATAAGAAACCCCCAAAACGGGCCCTAGAACAGAATAATAAAAATACACTGGGGTCAGTCGGCCAATAATCCCCGAAAATAATTAGTGAAAACAAAGCGTGCAGGTCTCTGGCATTTACCTCATCCCATCAGAGTGATCTGCACGTGCATTGGGGCTGAACATAATATGGTGTGACTTAAACCATACAATGAGCAGAGAAAATAAATATGCTAAGAGCACAAGGGTGGACTGGCAAGGCCTCTCGGACTATGTCATCAGTCCCCCTGGCCTGTACAACGTGTCCCACCCCAGGGAAGGGCCAGTGATTATGAAGTCTCAGCTTCCCTCTAAGAAAACAAACCGGAGCTGCAGTCCAAACAGGTCCGTCAGTGAGAGAGCAGAGAAATGCCAGGCAGCTCAGGTTGTGTTGCCTTCAACCGGCCCCGTCCGTGCATTAGCACAGTAGACCTCCCCAGGACAAACACAGAACCGGGCCCCGTCCGTGCATTAGCACAGTCAACCTCCCCAGGACAAACACAGAACCGGGCCCAGTCCATGCATTAGCACAGTCAACCTCCCCAGGACAAACACAGTCCGTGCATTAGCACAGTCAACCTCCCCAGGACAACCACACATCCGGCACAGACACAGGGTCCAACACGGTAGAGACGGCGCCTCCATCACAGCGGAGGGAACTATCGGTTCCGATTAATACCGTAACGTAACAACTTCCATGGGAACGGCGAAACGTGCCGTCGGATCGGTCCGGCTCAAATGTAGCTCCGAACACATTGAGAGGCATCTCAAAAATGCGATCTCCCTGGGAGGACATGTGGTTTTCCCCAATTATCATAAAACTGTAAACTCCTGGATGTCAGAGATTGGGGGATAATTTCTTTCAGATGTCTGTGGGCCTGCGCCGGGACACAGACCTGCTGGATGGGAACAGTTATTTTACAGAGTGGAGGAAGTCAGAGTGATTAAGACTAAGACATGACAGAGAGAGAGGCGAGGGGTCTGGCAGTACTTGTGCAGCTCTCTACCCAAACTCTGGGCTCTAATACTGAGGTTGTGGGGGGGGAGAACACGTATATCTGAGGGTGGGATAACCAGTGAGAGGCCAATTTATATAAAGCCATAGGAAGTCATGTCATGGTGTTAACACGCAGAAATCAATCTGACGTGCACACGGATGAAGCCCGGCTTAAAGCATTCCATTTCAATTTCAGACAGATGTGAGTGTTCTACTTTCTATTTGAATTATATATATATATATATATATATATATATATATATATATATATTATATAAGAAACGGGGCAGGTCGTCTTTAAAACATTACTACTAACTGACCTGTCATACAAATAAAATATATTATTGTTACTTGGTTTCACAGGGAGAAAAACGTTTGGACGCTTGTTTTTCCGCTTCAGGCCCACGGTGAAACACACTGGCCATGTTGTCGTCGTGACGATATAGCTCCTCGCATATGTATACGGGCTCTGGTCTGGACACAATGGCGTTTGTTCATTCACTGTATCGAACCTGAGGCTGAACAAGCAGAGGAGTGTTTTTTATTGTAAATCAATAGTGATCGATCCGCAGACGGGGTGGCGAATATGGATCGATATCACGCCAGGCTGTGGAGGAGATCCGATTTCAATTGGCAAGAGGAGCCGGCAGCAGGTTTCTATCAGGCAGTAATTCAAGACACGCCAACATAAGTCAGACGGATTGATAGAGACTAGCCAGGACCTCTGTTGCCACTGAACCAACACAAGAAAATGTCTGTCATATATCATTAACACAGTAGGGGCAGGATGTGTGTGTGTGTGGGGGGGTGGTTGACCAAGACCAACCACTATAGAAGAGAGGCTCGCTTCCCCCCAAAAAATAATAGAATATTACCTAGATATACTTTATGTCTATAACACCGAAACAGATGCCAAACAGTGTGGTTTCAAATGCAACATGGTTCTCTCCAGTTCGTAAAGACTTCTGAGGTCGTTCTGTTAAGTTCAACTTTAGACACATATCATATATGGTTTTCAACTGTTAGAGTATAAAGAAATTAAAGCAAACTGTTCAATGTACAAAATAAATATTTTCATAGTGTTAAAACTGACCAGACTAAATCAAAGGTGTGTATATTATAATGAAACAAAGCTACATATACTTCTAAATTACTAGTCCTGTTTAATAATAAACAGTGTTTCGAGTCTCTTTTTCTGGGGATATTTCCTTCAGATCCATTCCAGGCAGCTATTAGGGAATATCTGATCCAACAGCAGACCTGCGTATTTCTATGAGGTAACTGACCACAATTTATATTTTCACATCTTTGCCCTGTGACCCCACACCTTAGGGAACAACCAGTTCTGATGCCATCATCCTCTGCTTTCCATCCGAGTTTTGTATCACACTACAAAATGCTCAATATATATATATAATTTTTTTTCTTGAGATAAAGGAAGAATAAATGAGGATATAGTAAAGTGGAGGGAGCGGTGAGTCAACCAGACCCAAACGGAGAGTCCCGAGGAAAGAAATTACTCTGAGATCCCAGCCCGAGGAATCACATCATGGCAAACATATTGATCTGATTTACAAAACCTCCAGCCTAATGCAAAACAAATGGCATGGGCGTGAACTGGCGCTTAACCGTAAAACCCCAGCATTACTCTGTCCCCGATGTAATACCACATATATCCCTCACCAGGGCCTAATGTGTTGTTTTATGGCCTGATACAGCTTAGGTTGACCCAACAGTTTGTTTGACAATTAGGGGGAACCTAATAAGGTTTGAATGGGAGTGGAAACATGCCAAAAGACAGAAAGAAGACCCTTTTTCAAAAGGAAAAAAAATCATGTAGAAACTGGGTGACCTAAATGCAACCGATAAGATAGGAAAAGCTTTTTTCGTCATCTTTAAGAAGCCAAACAAAGATTTCTAAACAGATACTGGGTTTAATTATAAAGGAGTTCCGTTAAATATTTGAGATCAACATGTTTTATTTAGGTTAGATTAAATTTTTTACTAATGTATGATTTACATTATACAACAATACAGACATTGTGTATTGCACTGCTGCTTTAAGTTTAATACATTAACTGTATCAAATGTGTGTATATTTACCGCCATGTGA
Source organism: Dallia pectoralis (assembly GCA_029465975.1). Taxonomy (NCBI): domain Eukaryota; kingdom Metazoa; phylum Chordata; class Actinopteri; order Esociformes; family Umbridae; genus Dallia; species Dallia pectoralis. Next base: position 15,082,879 of record CM055730.1, read on the forward strand.
CAATATTTGGTCAAGCATTGAGTGTAATGTGAATTGTTTTAACAGGAAACTTTATCACACATGTAACCCTAATTTAAAGAACGTAATAGGAGACAATGGAATTTCACCAGCAGAAAAGATTGTAGCGCCTGACAAATCCCACAAGGCTGTTAGCCGGGTCCCAAAAATAAGCTATTTCCAACTTAGTGGTTATTTTTAGGGTTAGGTTTGAGTTATGGTTAGAACGGGTTAGGGCTAATATTTGGGTTAAAGTACACTTAGGTGATCGGCAACATGGATGTTTTATTTCTGGTGTCCACAACAATAGAAAAGTGAATTTGTAAGTGGATTGCAAATACTGGATTTTTAAGGGGAATCAATTTCGATGTCCCCGTTTAGATATATTAGTGCAACATGCAATGTGTCCGTATGGGCCAGTGTGGCTCTTAGCCGAGCATTTATCCCATCAGCTCAGCTCTGTTTCTGTCAGCGGGGTTGTAGAACATGGGAATAGAGGAGGGTAGAGAAAGAGAACGGGGTGGAATGGGATAGGGGTGGAATGGGATAGGGGTGGAATGGGATAGGGGTGGAATGGGATAGGGGTGGAATGGGATAGAGGTGGAATGGGATAGGGGTGGAATGGGATAGAGGTGGAATGGGATAGAGGTGGAATGGGATAGGGGTGGAATGGGATAGGGGTGGAATGGGATAGAGGTGGAATGCGATAGAGGTGGAATGGGATAGGGGTGGAATGGGATAGGGGTGGAATGGGATAGGGGTGGAATGGGATAGAGGTGGAATGGGATAGGGGTGGAATGGGATAGGGTGGAATGGGATAGAGGTGGAATGCGATAGAGGTGGAATGGGATAGGGGTGGAATGGGAAAGGGGTGGAATGGGATAGGGGTGGAATGGGATAGGGGTGGAATGGGATAGGGGTGGAATGGGATAGGGGTGGAATGGGATAGGGGTGGAATGGGATAGGGGTGGAATGGGATAGAGGTGGAATGGGATAGGGGTGGAATGGGATAGGGGTGGAATGGGATAGGGGTAGGGGTGTAATGGAATAGGATAGGGGTGGAATGGGATAGGGGTGGAATGGGATAGGGGTGGAATGCGATAGAGGTGGAATGGGATAGGGGTGGAATGGGATAGGGGTGGAATGGGATAGGGGTGGAATGGGATAGGGGTGGAATGGGATAGGGGTGGAATGGGATAGGATGGAATGGGATAGGGGTGGAATGGGATAGGATGGAATGGGATAGGATGGAATGGGATAGGGGTGGAATGGGATAGGATGGAATGGGATAGGATGGAATGGGATAGGGGTGGAATGGGATAGAGGTGGAATGCGATAGAGGTGGAATGGGATAGGGGTGGAATGGGATAGGGGTGGAATGGGATAGGGGTGGAATGGGATAGGGGTGGAATGGGATAGGGGTAGGGGTGTAATGGAATAGGATAGAGGTGGAATGGGATAGGGGTGGAATGGGATAGGGGTGGAATGCGATAGAGGTGGAATGGGATAGGGGTGGAATGGGATAGGGGTGGAATGGGATAGGGGTGGAATGGGATAGGGGTGGAATGGGATAGGGGTGGAATGGGATAGGATGGAATGGGATAGGATGGAATGGGATAGGGGTGGAATGGGATAGGATGGAATGGGATAGGATGGAATGGGATAGGGGTGGAATGGGATAGAGGTGGAATGGGATAGAGGTGGAATGGGATAGAGGTGGAATGGGATAGAGGTGGAATGGGATAGGGGTGGAACAAGGAGAAGGGGTGGAATGGGGGAGGGGTTGTCTCAACGGACAGATGGACTGCTCTTTCTCAACACATGTGAAACCATGTTTCGTCTTTCACTACCGTCAAGCTGGAGCCGAATCGGTCGGTAGATTCTTGTACCATATACTTCTCTCTCGCTCTCTTTATCTCTCGCTCTCTCTCAAACACACACAGACACACACACACTCTCTCACACAAACGCACACACACACAAAGACAAACATTCACCTCGTTTTTTCTCTCCACACATGTTAAAGTCATCACCCCTGCTCAGCGCCAGTAAAACACAACACCCCTGTCTTCTGCGCTGTTGTCAAGTCGTGCCATTAGCTGAGGCCTCTGGGGAATCATACCGCAGTGGGGTGGGTCTCCTCCGGGAACATCCGGCACCATGTTACCTTCAGACGCCACTCATGTGAACCCAAACATGAGAGCATCATTTGGAAAATATCATTTATAATGTGCCCCTTTGTACGTGTCTTGACATTTACAAACTGCGATAAAACCGACATGAGGGAGAAGGGAAAAAGCCGAGGAGAATAATTTGAGGTAATGTTTTGCTTAGCGAACACCATTACCCAGTAAACAGTGTTACCCAATCGTGAATGTTGGAGGAGTGAGAAGGAGTTTCTGGCTCCAAGTCTGTGGGGTTCTAGGTTTCATTTTTCAGCAAGTGTAAGCCAACAAAGAGCTGCCAAGTACAGCTTTTGCTCTCAACACTTCCTGCTCTTCGTACTCTGGTTCAAGAAGAGATCATTACTAAAACATTACTCAGATCTAGGCAAAGCTGGGCAGTTTCTCCTCGCTATTTTTTACATTGTGTGACAAACTCACATCTGTTGCAGGAAGGACACTGAAAACTGTAAATAAAATGTGGAAATGCTAATATTGTTAAGGTATGAATATGAAAAGTCGCAGCTAATTTACTTAATTACTTCCTAGCTGTATTCTCACATTCTATTGGCAACACCTCCAGCTCCAACTCAACAACACAAACTGCTGATTGGCTTGATCACTGTGTTGCATCATTCTCTGTTGCCAATGAGAAATGATCACCATGTGTATGCTAATGATATTCTAATGAGCAGAGCAGATGCAGTGAAAACATGTCATTTTTGTGTTTAAAAAAAAATAACTCTCTTCAAAGGTTATCAAAACATGGACTTAATGAAATCACCCCTATTTTCAATATCTAATTAAAATTGTCTTTGCGTTCCTCTTAGCCGGTCCGGGGCTTAGCCAAAAATGTAAATTACATTATAGGATACAATACATTACAATTCCCTTAAATTCATTATTTTGCAGCTTCTTGATTACATACAGTAGCATTTTCACAGCAGACAAAAGCGTACCTTAATAAATACTGACATTTGTTCAGCCTGGGAGTTGAGTGCTTTTGAATAATAATAATAACTCACAAACCAATATGATACGTGTTGTGTAGAGAGCATATGTATTTCAAAGCTCTTTGGACCATCTCAGTCTTTTGTTCCTCACACAACATTTTGACATTAACCCATTGCATTGTGATAGGACCTCATAGGTTTTTCGCAAATTAACGGTAAAGCAGTGTTTTAGAAAATACTACAAACTAATGCATAACATAACTAGAAAGCTAAGCAAAATGTGCTAAATCTGTAAACTACATTAACAGGTGAACAGGTGTGAAGAGGCCATTATAAATGAGCTAAATTAACAAAACCCTTCCTCAGCACAACTGTCTAAAGTAAATTTAAAAAACAGTCAATGTCATGAATAATTCGGTGGCAGGCCAGCCTCCGGAGGTCAATGTTCTTTGACCTTTGTGACAGGAAGTAAAAGGGAGAGTAGGGAGTATACCACAGGAAGATGCAGAAATGACACGTTTTGGTCCACCTTCCTGAATGGAAGCTTAAATTGACATGGATGCTAAGCTGTGTGTACATTTATTAGATTCAAAATGAATGTATGGGCAGCGTGATCTCTGATGACACGTTACTTTTCTGCTATCCTTACCTAATCGGCTGCATCTTCTCCGTGATACAAGTGACCTTTCAACTTTGACAGATAGAAAGAGTCATTTTCTTTCCTTTTCCTCCTAGCAGCATGTCCTGACTTCTTATTACAAAATCCATGTGTAAGCCTGGACCATGTATCTAATTCATCATACAGAAGAAAACCAAGTCAATATGCAGGAGAGTGAAGACAGATACCAGAGTAGGAGAGTCCTCACAAATCGAGTTATGTTTGGCACACAGCTCTGCACATACTGTAAATGAGGAAACCAGCTAATCAGATATTGGCCACATCATCACTATAACTCGAGAGACTCAAATTACCGCCCCGTATAAACCCGCTCACTTTAAGGCGCCACTATAGATGTGACATCCATTCCACCACTTACTTCCTACTCGTGAGATATGATTATAACCAACCTGGAAGAGCTGTAATCATAGCGATAGTGGTAGAATTGGAGATCAAGTTTAAGAGCAAACATTGTTTCTAATATTCCTATTTCCTGATGAACATACGCATGCGAAGACTGACAGAAAATAAAATAACTTTTGTTTTACATTCAGGACAGATGCCCGTCACAGCAGCACACACACACACAGTCACTATCTTTCTCAAGAAAACACATTCGAATTATGTAGTAAAGACATCAAAAGTCATATTTAAAGATCCACTAGCGCTGAAGCTAGTCAAACTTTTTAAATAATAATTTCCCCCCCCCAAAAAAAGAAAACAGGGTAAAAAAAAGCCTGGCTTGACCAAAGGAAAATAGGACACATTTGGAATGATACGTTTCCCAAACTCAGTCGGATATGCCAGATCCATGGGAACGCCAGTTAATGTCTCGCTAGATGCCAGCTAACTGTGTGAGCTTTCCCCTCGTACCATCTGGGAAAATGTAACAGCGAGGCAATGCCATCAACGACTCACTCCAAATGTGTTTGTTGAAGGTAGATAAAAAATAGGATGCAGACACACCAAGCAAACAGCAAACTGGGTCAGTTTCCGCAACAACCAAGAATGATGTTGTGCGATGCTAAACTTCTGTGCCTTGGTCCCATGGATATTGTTCTGCAACAGCGTGAAGTGAACCAGGTCACAGGCAGAGATGCTGTGTATGACTATATGAGATTAAAGCGTTTGGCTCATCATCATATCTGCAGCACTGCTCATGGTAACGTCATTTCAAGGAGTCGCCCTTTAAGGTACTACTGATCCTCTAGGAAAACATAGCAGAGCTTAAAAAGTCGTTTTAAACAGTAACTCTGTCACACAATCAACCTTCGGCTCCACTCAATATGAAATAATCACTTATTGCCAGAAGCAACCAGAGCACAGGTGCCACTCACAATTTGCATGATAAACTGACAGATGTAACAGGAGAGTCTGTAACACATTGAAGCTTTACAAAATCTCACCCATATGTTCACTAAAAAAAGACTAAATCACAACGGTTAACTGAGTGCAGTGTGTCTGCAGTGGACCTACAGTGCACGTGAGAGAAACTCCACAACTGGCCTTTATGCAATTCTCTATACAGTCAGTGGGAAGTCAATGGGAAGTAGTATAGGTCTGGGAGGGTGAACTGATCTGCTCATAGTTACGACATGGAGACAATGGGAGGGTCTAATGAGGAACATATGCTTTTGTGATTCAACAGACCACTTCATTGTGCAAGGAAACAGATACTTTACTCCCATTCACTGCGGTCACAATGAAAATCTGAGCTTTTTTCTGAACCGGTTGAGTTTACAATATCCATCCGCTTTTCTTTTTTCCCTCGTTCACTTTAATTCTGCGTGCATTCATTTGGGCTATTGTACTTATGTGGCATGATTTTTACCACAGAATTAAGATCAATAGAGTGTAAAACGGAACACAATGAAGGTGGCAGTAGAAAGGTAGAAAGCAGCGGAAACTATATGTTCAGCTCCCATACTTTAGGTTTCCGTGTGAACAATGTAGCCACTGAATACATCGATCTAACCAATTAGATTCTGCTTCGTAAAATGTATTTTATCAATGAAGTGTTGCCCATTACATTGTGTATGTTAAGTTTAATGTGTTGTATGTGATTACTGCTTTTAATATTGTAAAACATATTATACATATATAAATAAATAAATGATGAAGGATAGTTCATGTTGATTTGACTGTGTTGACTCCGTGAAAAACAACAAAAAACAAATCTTCCTAAAATTGTCTCATTGGGGTAAACACAATGTGTGATCTTACTTGATCTTAATTGTGGCTCAATAAATTTATAATGGTAAAAAATGCTTCTAGAAAACGTAAAAATGTTATATTCCATTTTGTTCCCAAATGCCAGTGTAACTCAAGAACAACCCTCACAGTAAAGTAACAGCAGCTCTAGTAGATGGAAGTGGCACAGAGAAACTGGGGCTGTGGTAATCCACAGAGTCACCGAGGGCAGCATACCTCACGATGCATGAGAAGCTGCCAGAGTGGCAGGAACAACTGTTCGGCCTTATTTGAATACTAATAAGAGAGTTGTCCCCTCTGTCAGATACCATGCGTTCTCTGCTAAGCAAACAGTGATTCTGGCTAGTCAAATATTAGCATTGCTGCCTCTAACCACTCCATTAGCATTGCTGTCTTTGCCCACCGTGTAGAGAGATACATGAGCTCAATGTTGAGGCACGCACACACACACACACACACACACATTTTTTTGTGCTGTGAATACCTTCCGTGATGCCCCTCTGATTGACGGTTGGAGTCGACCCAACTGGGGACCCAAACACTGGGGAGTTCTAACTCCCTCACTTCCCAACAGAGCATGAGGCTGGATCTAACTCAGTTCACAATCACAGCAGTATAAGGGAAAGGTGTAGACGTGGACCTACCTGTCGATGATCACAGGGTCTGACGGAGTCTCGTTCCTGTTGCCGCAGCTCTTCTTGTCACAACACCGGCTAGGGGAATAAACAGCACGTTAGTGATCACAACAGTGGCTGTTACTGTTTACATGGCCATATTTGAGATTAGACCCTCACTTTCTGCATGCAAAAGGGCAACTGTGTACATTTACACGACATTTTAGAGAGATTTAGAGGTTTCACCAAATCTATCATTTCATAGTTGATAGCGGATGGTTAATTAGGTTTGAGAAATAACATGTTTTCGGTTCACTGTTTGCCATGGCGCTGGAGAGTTGGTTGAAAGGCAATGGAGTGGGGATTGGGCCAGGAGGCAGGGGTCACTTTTCACAGCTTCAGCTTTTGTTTACCTCTAATTGCCAAGCTGCTTTTTATGGGGAAAACGCAAGATGCCACCATGAACCAGTATTTCTGTGGGGTATTTATCTAGTATGGCCTCAAAGCACCTCCTCCACATCATTTTCACATTCTCTAAACCTAATAAGCAACTTCAGTTCTTTGAAGGGAAAAAACACAAAGCATTTCAAAAGTTACTGTGAGTCCATTCTATCAGACAAATCTGATGTCCCGTGTCCATGCTAATGACGAAATGCAAAGACATGTTTGATTTCAATATAAAAGATAAAAAACCTTGTACAAATTGCTCACATAGGCCCAGACTGTGATAGCATGTACTCCTGAATGATATCCTTCAGTATGCAGTCGTCTAATGAGAATGCACTTTCGGTTTTACTGACAAATGGCATGCAGAACGCACGCACATTCTACTTGTCCCAAATTAGTAGTGTTCGCATTTACACATTGAGCATGATTTATGCATTAAAAAAGTCATATGAATCTCCTTTTTTCGTAAGTGCACTTGCTCGCGATTGACTACAAAAAAAATATGGCGGTGCAGCAAAAAAGTTGAACCAACAGTATCCGAATTCAATTATCGCACGGTCCCACTGGGTGAACAATAACAACAAAAGACGTTTTTCTTTAAGTATCAGTGACAATATTGAACAACAGAGGGACCAGAAAGCTTGAGAGAGAGTATACGTGGTTACCTGAATCTAAAATGCTCGCTTATCATTGATGACAGGTGGGATCTACCAAGAACCTGAGTGCATATTTTGAGGGTCAAACTCACTGGCATCATACTAAATAACTCCCAAGAAGCTAAGAACCAGTGGGTTAAATTTCTACTTATTAGGTCAAATTTGTGCCATATGCCAATATGTATATTTGCTGAATCTATTGTATAATAATGTGTGCCCTATGCCAATATGTATATCAGCTGAATCTATTGTATAATTATGAAACTATGAGTTTTGTAGCAAAAAACACTTACCTGCACATAATTTCGTGCGTAAGAAGGACTCTGCACATTTCTGGATTTTTGTCCTGACCCTCATATATAATGGCCTTAGGGAGAAAAAGTGAACACACACACACGTTTCTCAAGTTCAATATAAAAAACATACAATAATCAATAATCATCTTTATAATGGCCGAAATACAAACGCCATGTGTTTTAATAAAATAATTACAAACACGTACGTCCAAAATATTACAATAGCTATGACGATATTAATTGAAAAATAACAGTGTTATGAAATTAAATAAGTGGTTTGCTGTACAAAGAAATTAATGTTATGTTCCACCATTTGTATAATGATACAAGCAGGTTAAGATATCTGATTTTTTAGTAATATAAAAGTAATTGATGTTACAATAGGCCTATATATTTATAAGACGTTATACGTTATTAAGCATTAGGGGGAGTTATGCATAAGAGACGATCCAATGAACTGTCATTAAGGCCTATGGTTTTAATCTGTGGATATTTGGGGGAAAGTGTTAATGGGCAATCTGTTGTTTATTTGGAGCTGCTAACAATGATCTCTCCGTGGATAAAAGCGGTGTCTGGCGGTACGGTTGGGTAGTTTCTGAGCATTGGCTGAACCAGATGGTGTGCAGCTATCAGTTGTGCCGCTCTCCATCCCGGGTTCCTCCCTCCCACTATTCTGAAGAGGGGCACTTTGCTCTCCTTTATTGAACTTGCCTGGCTCAAACATGCATGTTAAACCGCACGGTAACTTGCCATGTTTTCACAGGGCCTATATGGCACTTAAACTACAGACATTTTGAATAAAAACAATTTGCCTGTAATTAGTAGAAATAATACACAATTAAACTCTGAAAGGTTTCACGTCTATTTCTTACTCGGGTGAAAATCCACTTGACTTTTTTGATATCTCTGTTTTTGTTTGTTGAACACCGAGCGATTATTGCTTTGATTTATGTCGCTATTCAGCAGAAACAGAAATCCATAAACTGCTTGTTCTGCGTCATTGGCTGCATCATTCGCAGAGGTGTGTGTGGTGGTGGATGCTTTAACAGCTCTATTCACACGGTATAAGCCTCGGTAAAATAGCCCATAATATCCACCATGGTAAAAACGTCTCAAATATGGCCTTCTGTGAGAAGACAGATATTATAGTCACCGTAATGGAGGGCGAATTCCGGTGTAATTGCGTGAATTATTATACACATTTAAATGTATCAGCAGAAACTCTTTCCAATTTTTAATTTTTAAATTTATGTTTAAATTGCTACGGCTCATGGGTTAAGACAAGCAACATTTATGTCACAAATTAAAATTAATAAAATAACGTATGCATGGGTATTTTTCAATGTAGTTTATAATATGGTATGACCTAGACTTAAAAACAATATATTTTTAAATATATTTTATCAATGTCGGTAGAAAGCACCAGTATGTTTTGGATCGCTTAATGCATGAGTGCATCAAGATAAAACATCCCATTTGATATAAAATTCATATGCAGTTTACATTTGATAATGTCTGACGTATGGAAGCAATGTATAAGTAATCTGTAGGAGATAACAGTACAGGTAACAGTGGCTTACTTGTTTTGTCATGGAATCGATTAATCGTATGAAAAGATCCTGTTCTGTTCTGACGCCTGAGGGGAAGAAAATATAAAGTTAGGACAAAATAATGCATAGACTTGTATAAAATATATGTATGATGAAAAAACACGAATAATTTAGTTTTTTGAACAACTATATTGTGTTATTTGTTTTACCTGAACAATTGAAAGAAGTATGCAGAAAATACGTTATTAAACCTATTAATTATTCTTATTATTATATTGTCTTCATCTTTTGGATGATATTGAACTGAATACACAATTGTTTAACTCACCATTGCTGTACAACAACTGCAGTTTGTAATGTATCCCATTGTTAGTTTTTTCACTGTTTGGTTCCTGAAAATGATCAACATTTAGATGATGGTCAGGTGAATATAAAGAACATTTATATCCATCTATCTGATAGTTACAATGTATAATTTCTCAAAAACAAGACTTAAGTCTTACAATTGACTCATGTCACCGAGGAAAGAGGTTAAAAATCGATATTGCACGTGACCTGCCTTATTGAACCACAGCCATCTCTTAAGTAGACTACATCAGGTTAAATTAAAAATACAGATTATGAAATTCAATAGACGATTTTCTCATAACGCGCTTACTTTTTCTTTCTCGACAAAGTCCACATAAGCTGTCCTTTCGATTTCCACGGGTTGACCCTGTCTGTCATACAGTGCCAGGACGAAATGGAAAAAATTGGATTTCCTGAGGTTGGAAGGCGGCTGCTTTTCATAATGTGCCCGTGCCAAACCAACACCGCTGCGGGGAGAAAACAAGAGACCATCTCGGTTAAGTATCAGACACGGGGGATAGATGATGGTGCTGATGAAAACATGGATGTGGAAGCACGGTCGAGCAGCCTACGCGGGATTTCTCCATTTGTCACAATAAGGGTAATCGGATGTAATGAGAGAAGAGAGAGCAGAGAAGAGGGGCATTGGGAGACCGTAATTGTTACAGGAGTATTGAGGGGATTCAGGGTCGATATGAGAAATGCGTGCGAAAGTCTGATGATTTGGCATGTGTGTAGCCTACCTTTGGGCGGCTGTGTTCGCATCCACCACCCCGGCTGTGTGCATCCATGAGCGGACTGAATTCAGCCCACCCAGCGGCTCTTCCTTCATCGTCGTCCCACCCCGCGATATAGTTTCTTGAATCCCAAACATCGAGAAAAAGGGTGCGTGCAAAGAGCCTCCTGTGAAACGTCCAAACGTGTTATCCTTGAGGGTTTGCGGGATATAGTCGTAAGTGCCGTATCAGCTTTGCAGGCGGACAACCCAGTCCTGAGGTCTCGTCTCCCTTTTCCAGTCCGTCCTGAGCTGCAGAGATGTGAACAATACTCAAGTAGTCTACTCGTAATTAGTTTGAGTGGTATCCACAGACTGGAAAAGTTACTTGTTCAACGGACTTTATGTTTTTGCTATTGTTCCTTTGTTTTCCTTATTCGCAGGAAAAAAAATCAATAGCAGTTTTTTGTGGATGGAGCTCTCAAAGTAGTGACATCCCTGAAGCACCGCATCCAGAACCTCCAGGACAATTGAAAAAAAAACTCCTGAAAAGGAAAGCTGCTGGGCTACTTCTCCTTAAGACAAACACAGGAGCTGATCACTGCGGAGGTGTTCCCGGTACACATGAGAGGAGGATGGATAAGGGGGCCTTTCGAGTCGTGTAGGATGGATGGGAACATGCAAAACTAAGCCCTCTTTCCCCGAGGACTGATATCTTTCCCGGGAGCCAAAACTCGAAACCCACGGGAGAGGCTCAGTCAGAATATAACCTAACGTGGTGGGCGTAAAAGAAACGCCTCAGCGATGTTCCAAAATCCTGGTTTGAGGCTAATACGGAATACGCTGAAGATTACCTTAAACTCAATACCGGATGATTCTCCCGTTCGTAGACTTTGCAGAGGGTTGTCAGAATGTTACGCTTATGGGGCGTGTCTTTTACCTTATATGGAGCACTGACAGTTCCTGTCAAGCAATGGTGCTGAACTATACGATTATAGCCTATAGTAGCAACAAGAGAACACTCGCTCTACTTTCCTCTTGCAATGTGGTGAGTTGATTTTTTTTTTCAATTATATGTTCAACGAGGTGTGACAATCAAACAACATTATTCACTATTTTAAAAACATATTTACACATTTAATTGTAATTTGTCATGCTATAGTCAAACGTACAATATTTTGTAAAATGTGCAGGCAAATAAGATTTTGTTCATATTTAAATTTGATTATATAATTGAGGGTAGGCTAATATGACATGTTAAATTCCTACGTTATGCGAACGAAAACATTATATAGGCCCATATACTATATGAATCAGGTTTGAGTTTTGAATTAGTTTCATAACTTTATTTAATCACACATAGCCTATAGACCATCTCTAAAATCACTTCGATTGGATAGTTAAAGGGATTGTGTTGTGGTTAATTTATTGCTATGCAGTAGTTAAAATAATTACAAAGTCTCAAGATGTTGTTTACACCATTGCATATAAAACGTTTATGTAAGAATAGTTAAAATGCGTTCGGAAACTGTTCAAATTGCGTGCGTTCAAAATTAAATTAATCAATGAAACACTATCGCTTTATTGCCAATTCGCACTATGGGACATACATGTATCTATATTAAATGTCTCAAAATGTTGGCCAGAACAATTTATGTTGATAAGATATTGAAGTACTCTGCAGTCAGGCTTGGCTATACCACCCGTACAACAGAATGGATGAGGGAAATGTGTCTGTTCCTTCTATCCCAGATGCTATGTAACTTCTGCTTTACCATGGTTGTAACAGATGCCTCCTCAATGATCCGTCTCTGTCTGGGTTAGTCACACGTGATCTATCAGACACCACAGGCCCTATATTAACGACATTTCAGTGAATGATCTTTCTTGCCGCTGAAACTCGGTCCAAGGGGGGCGCTATAATAATCAACTGAATTTACACGCAAAATCTGAGACCAATCGGACGGTTGCACTCAGGTGAACATCTTGCCCATAGCGATAGCTGCCTCAAGTAGACATGATTCCATGTTGGCATAGACGTCTCATCCACCATTTAAATTCAAAATGGTTTAACTTTAGGCTTCTTTGGTTATTATTGACTGATACCTCTTGATGACCCAGTTGGAGTAATGACCACATTACTAATACTCTTTTTAAAGTCCCGATCACTTGATACATTTGTGACAAAATGGGGGGCGAGCAAGTTTATCAATGACTATGATTACACTAGGCCAACTCATATTTTCTCTGCCCACAATTTTGTGCACATTTGAGGTTTAATTGCCATGGGTTTACTAATGTACTGGTGGCAGATCTGCTTGAAGGCAGACATTTATGTGATTTGGTGAATCAATGGAGTGAATGGAGTGGAGCTTTCAAATGGGCTCAATGGTCGAGGAAGACAGTTTAAGTTTTAAACCATAAAAGCATTTCCCTTCATATTGTAGAAATAGGTTTTTATAAAGAATGGGTACATGGCAAAAGCCCATATTTAAATCTATGATATAGGGAATGCACTTCTAGTAGCTAGATATAAACAAATCTTTAGTTGCGAGACTGAGGAAGTGATGGATAGACACTCGTTTACAGAAGACGTCATAAAAAATATGTCTCAGTTTTATTAGTTGCACTTGATGAGGGACAAATTCCAACCGTAGGAGGGTATAGTCAACATAATGAGAAGTATGTCCTTGCTGAGCCTAAATAAGTTTTGATGAATTTCTTGAACTGTTTGTAACTAAACATGCCGTTAATATGTCGCTCCTAAAACAGAGGTCAAAGCTATTCTTTCTATGCATATTTTATAATTTTAAGTAGTTTCAGTAGTTTCATCTCTTAATTGAAAACCAATGATCTTAAGAAAACACTGAATGTGGGTTACTGGACCAGTCCAATCGTTTCATACTTGACTTTTAAGAGAAATAACTTGATGTGCTAAAGAAAGTAAAGGGTGCATATTAAAAACAACGATACCATCTTGTAGCATCGTACATGCACAGTACAGGCTTTCAGATGCAGTGCTTAGCTGATGTGCAAATAATGTAGTAAAGACTGTCTTCCAGAATGTCTCACTGATCAAACACAGAGATCCACTGCACAAATACCTACCAGCATGTTCTTTAGAGGGTGAAAGTCATTACCCACAATGCTCTGTGTGTACCATCAATACAAGCAGAGCCATAAACAATACATGTCTTAAAATATGTTTCAGTAACTTCAGAATTCTACTCCTACAGCAAAGCTGTTCTCATTATATGCTTATACTGAACCAGGATTTTTTGCAGAGTAAGCACATCACTGCACACATGTTAAGACATAATGAAACATATGAGTTCAGAATTATGGACATTAGCAGATTGGGAAAAAATATATATATTTTTTCAACATTATTTTAACAACACATTTCAATAAAGCACATCAGGTTTCTCGTTTAATGTAGGCCTATATTTCTTGTTTTTCATTCAAATCATAGTTTTATCATTCAATAGTCTTTTTACAATTACAATATTTTGTCATTTATTGTCTTAATCTCCTTTCTGTGTTACTGATCAAAATGTGATGATGGTGATTGTAATTCTACAGAGGCTCTGAAGAATGAAACCGTGATCTCGTGTCAGTCTGGTGGAATGATTCTTATGCATGATTTGAGGGAAAAGCTCATCTATTACCCATATTCAATCAGTATTGAATCAAGGTCTAGAAACACACTTAACTTAGGTTCTCTCATATCTTGCTCCTTGTCACCCAAAACCGTAATACCACATGGAGCCAGAAGAAGGCCCCGATGATAGTAAAGGAACCCAGCCAAACAAGCCAGAAAAAATCTCTACACTACCACATAGCAGATATTACATGTGGTACCAATGCCTCAAGTCTTTTCTCACAGGACCTCACTCAGATTCTAGCCTAAAGCAACTAGACTGTTAAAAAGACACCCAAAAGGTATCAACTACATATGATATGACATAGATCTGTCTCTTTTTTTGCAAAATAAAAGGATAATTTATTATATGCACATTTGCAAGATAATATGTGCACTAGTTACACTCAGACATAATATTAACACACATATATGGATTATACATACACACCGACCCGCTGCTATACACCTCCTTTGTATAAATTCAAATTGTCTGCCATGGTGCCAAAAAATGTATTTATGCCTGCATGCCCATTTGTTAATCTGTCCCTGTTATAAAGTCTACTACAACATCTCTGAAACCTAATATACATGGTGGTCCGAGTTTCCATGGTTAATGGTTTGATGAATGAAGGCTCTTGAAAAACGAGTCTTTGTGCATTCCAGATTGTCAACCTGTCTTTCTTTACAGGCCTATAGACAACTGGTTCTGTAACGTGGCTCTCAAGTGATTCATTAGAACTTAACCCCCAAATGCACGCACAAAGGCAATTTAAATCTGATTTTCAAATTAGGATACATTGAGGCAAATCCTCTTACATCTGATTCTGTTGACTGGGGATGGGGACGTGTATCTCTGTTACGTAGGTAACGCTGCTGTCCTGAAAGGGATCTGTAAAACGTATGCTTATTTGACAACAAATGCAGCTGCCCCGCTATTTCAGAAGATATTAGAGGGAAATGAATGCAAATCTGTGTTCAAAAGCCATCTGGACGTGCATGGCGAGAAGCTTTCAGCTGCTCCACGCAGGCGACATGCCTGAATCCGTCTCCGGGATCATCTGCATTGTTTACACTATTTTGGAGAATGTTGCAGTCACATGTTCCTAATAAATAACGTTGATTTTCTGTATGAAACTGAGTAAAGTGTTTTTATTAAGAACCTGATATATCGTTTATTTTCCTCAATTAGCTACAACCCAATACATGATCAAATTTAAATCCATCGTGGCATTTAGGTCGCTCTTAATCAGACATTATAGATAAAATAATGTATTTTTTAATGCGCATGTTGTAAACATATAAGCTATGAATCCAAAAACGGTGACATAACAAAGGGTAATTTCTTAAGATCACGCGTGGCCTCCACTTTATTGAGGCAGCCGTCTTTTTTTGTTCAAATGTACCGGACGAGGTCGATTTGCATGTTAATGGCGACATCAGTGGATGCGCGTGCCACAGGTCAGCAGTCAGCCGATGCGCGTGCCACAGGTCAGCAGGCCTCACAGATGTCGAGGCAAAGTCAATCAGACCGCCGCTGCCCAGCTGTCCGACTGCGGACTTAAGGGAAACCATTATGATCACATGCATTGATTGAATTGATTATTGAACGGATAAGCCACATAATAGTGAACTTTCACTGGTTTTTATTGGAAACATAATATCAAATACCTGTTTTCCCACTTAAAGAATTAATCTGGAAAACGTATTTTCAACCTGGAAGACGCTTCTCGATGTCTTTTCAACATCCTATGTCCAAGGTTAGCAGCAACGTCATATCAGGTGCCATATTATAAACAGCACAATTTTGCACAACGTTTTAAAGAAATAGCCCTATAAAGTGTAACCGGTAATACTCGTTTATGGAAGTAAACTTTTTAAAATTCGTTTCAAAGTTGCATGGAATTTAAGTCTACACCGGTTTTCTGGACCTATAATTAAAATATAACTGTGTAAAAATATAACTACTTTAAAATTCATAGACTGAGCTATGAGTGCAACGCCTGACCATTCATTGTATTAAAAAAATCAAATAATTTAGTTAACCATGTTTCCACATTTTACGTTTACATTGTTTACAAACTTAGAAGTAAAACGGGTTAAAGATGGGTTCCTGATATAGTCATATGACAGCTGAACTAGTTCATGATGCATGTTATAGTCTGGGTTCTTAAAAATGTATCGGTGCATATCATTCATTTATAATACCAAAGATTGATGTAGACACTAAATATGCGGCTTTAAATACGTCTCACTTGTAGCATAATCATATGCCTCAGATTGTAGAATCTCTATATGACACAAAAGAGTGTCATAAAGACATTGGCGTTACGGCTAATTAATACAGAATGAAAAACAATTAAGGGTTAGAAAAACGCGCTTATAGGGCTTGCATTGAACACATCCTGCATGTAGTCTAGGAAAATCCAAAATGTTTAAAAAAAAATTATTTGCTCGTTCAGTTGACTTGGGCAAACAGCGTGCAACATTTTACAGATATAGATGAACTGAAATCGCGTGTGGAGAGTCAAGACTCAACAGGACAGTTGATAGACAGCGCCCCTCGTTGGTAACAGTAGAGATCATGTGTCGATTGAGGCCAGCTGTCGTCAGAGGAAAGGTTTCCACTGATTTAGGATTATTAGACAATATACATTTGGAAAAACAAGTAGATGGCCTATGGCCTATCATTGCAACATTTAAAATGGAAACTGCAGATGTTGAAAAACAGTGCCCACGATCGAACAAATGTTTCACATCATATCACACATTTTTATTTTGTCGAAGATTATTAGGCCTAATCGAATGAAATTATAATGGAAGATGTAACTTTTTCTCGAATTACTGTTTGCGGAATAATATGATATGATAAGCACGTGTTTATTACGTAACAACCAGCACAAATAGCATACACATTAAACAATGCATGTAATGCATTTAAATAAAATATTGATTTGCGTGTTATAAACTAGCAGATTTTTTTATTTTGAATTTAACCAAAAAAGTTGTTTCAGATTTCAGTTCCACACGAATAAGCACAAAACAATTGAAATAGCCATATTCGAAATATTAGTAAATAATTGCGATATGTTGGTTAGGTTACCTGATATGCCTACATGAAACAGATACATGGACATGTCTGTCTGTCAACTTTACTAATACGCAATTTTCAAATATCGATAAATGAAACTAGTGATATCTTCAGGACAATTCTTTTTTGAGATTTACGTCCTAACGTTTTTGTAGATTCACGACAGTGCTGCTAAACGCACTATGGCAGGCAATCATCAAATTTTGCAGAGGCCTACGAACTTTATGAATATTTAGTTCAAGATAAATGAATGAGCAGAGTTGTACCCATAGTCCCGGTAAATTAGAATTTGAGCATAGATTAAAATAAATGGGTTGTTAAATTTAGTCTTTATTTGAGTATAAACTATCCATATATAGACTACCTTTTTAGTGAAAATATGTTTTTACTTACGACAATCGCTCAAACATTGTCAAAAACATATGAGCAATATATTAAGCTTTCAGTGTAAAATAATGATATCGTAGTCATTAGAATTTTTTATATTCTTATTTCTCTTGTTAATGTACTTATATAGTGATACAGCGTGCTCACATTTCCGTAAGCAACGTCAGTGATAGTGGTCTTGTTAATTGGACAGTTGTGAATTCTGGCAAGAGCATTGACGCAATCTGCATTACTATTCCGCTGGAAATTAGGTGAGTTTCTGCGCGGGTTCTACCCTTGCGGCGCAGTCTGCAGGCAATTCACGTAAAGGCGAGAGAAATTAAATATGAAACCGAGACCACTTCAGGGCAATTAAAAACTAAAATATCCCCTGGAAATTGACCCTGACAAATAGCATTTATATTTACATCGCATTAAAATTCCTTATTTAAAACCCATGTTAGCTTGTTAAATGTTCAATCATAAATCGGTAAAAAAAAACAACAAGTTATTTTTGCATTCTTTATAAATCAGTTCTTCATAAAATTGTTTCGATCTCGGTACTTGCTCACTACCAATCTGTTGTATTTATTTGAAATTAAAGATGAAACCTTAATCTTAACCATATGTTAAATGACAATAATAACAACAATGGTAAATATCATCAAGTCATGTCTGCCAGCAAAACACAATTCAGAGTCTTTTTGGATTGTTCCCTCTTTGACTATTGACATCCCTGTTTCACTCACTGAGCCACTTGATTAAGCTCTTCTATGGGGATATTGCCCCACCTACAGGAGTCTGTGAAATGTTCAAAGACGTGAAGAATATTAGAGTTTTAAAGGCATATTAGAATGCAAGCATATAATACATTGGATTCAAAGACCAGAATAATTGATTGGTTAGGAAATACACAAAGAACGTAACAGTCATTTTAAATAGGAACAAACAGTCGACTTTAATTGCGCGTTTTTATTTAACCTATACATTTAGCCATGTAAACCAATTGAAAATCAATTGTTATTAATTATTTTGACTTTGAAAGTATTAAGTACGCAAAAAGAGATTTGGAGGTTCAGGTTCCTGTAGCACCTTGTTTGAGAATGGTGCTTACAGTTTAAGGGTTCTGGGCACGTCAGACTGTACACAACCAAAAATATATTGTGTATGTGCTTTATTTCCTCAGGGTTCCAGTGTTCAATAGAACAACTCACCACTGTCAGGAGGTCTGCATAAGAGCCTCTGCTGAATGTCTGAAATGTAAAATATAAACCTGCTGTGTGTAAAATCTGAACCCTAAAATCTGAATGCTGATTGGTTCAAAGCCATGGCATACAACAACTGTAAGGTTAAATATTTACTGTTATAATTGCATTGGGTTTGTGGTTTGAGTAATGGTCAAATACTGGTTACATAGTTTGTGGTATATTGTCAATACCATGGCTAAATGCTGTGTCCAGGCTCTAAGAGCAGCTATTCACCATTGAATGTTGGCCACACACACACACACACACACACACACACACACACACACAACACTCACTTATGCATTATCGCTTAAATTACCAAAAACGTGATGGTACTGTTTTGTTAAATGTCAAAAGAAAGCAACCTGAATGCTAGTTTTAGCAAGTTTATTTTTAAACAAAGACAACAGAAATAACTTTCCCTTTGTGCCTGAACGCTCTGATAAAAGCTTAATTGCAAGGATTTTATCACCATAAATTATAACGATAATGTCAGACGATTGAAAGGGTCTCAAGTTGAAAGCAACACAGCATATCTCGAAACAATCCCACCTTCAGTATTTTCCTGCAGATTGTAGAAGCGTATCACTGGTTAGGAACCATTTTGTTGCCACAAAGCGGCACAATTTGGGAAATAAATTAAGTTATTCCAGTTTTTCCAAGGTGTCAACCGGTTTTCCTTTTAGTTCCATGTGCAGTAACTCAGTGCCTATTTTCTAATCACTCTCTTCCCGTTGCTATTGGAAGTGATAGAAAAGGAACAATGTTGGCCTTTGTTTTTTTTAGAAACAAACCACACAAATAGCCAATCTAAGCACACACACAATAACATTTTAAAATGATCAGCTTAGAAAAGCAACGCCCTGGTGCTTACTTGGTCTATATTTCAGCAGTCAGCAGCAGAGGGTGATGAGAAGAGGAGAAATAGCACTGAGGAGAGCATTCTATAAATAATGTTTTATAACTCTTAAGAAAGCATACATATAGTTTAGACCTGTTGATAATCATACTTTTTTCAGCACCAGTTGGTTTACACAGAATGGAAGACTAATACAGAAATACAATGTAAACAACTAAAGAATAATGGGGGCTTGACAAGTGATTTATGTGGGTTTTTACTTTTTAAGAATCTAAAAATCAAATAAGTTGTCTGAGTGATTTAACATGCAATTAGTTGTATGCCATATAGCTTTATTGAAGAAAGAGGTGGAAGAACACACCTAAACCATGTAAGGTGCAACGCAAGGTCACAATAGACCAATAAAATCCATTCAGTTCCACAAATCATCAATTGCCATACTGTATGAAGTACTTTTCAGACAGTAAGCTGAAACTGTTTAAGCTCAACATCCAGTTTTCAAATCAATGTCACAAGACTGTCAATGCTGTTTCTGGTGCTGTGACATCCTCAATAAAAAGGTACAGATCTAAGTAAAATGCAAGGAGAAAAAATGGTTCAAATCACAGAAATCATAAAAGGTTGTCGTGAGTAGTCTTTTGTCCGGCACCATTGAAGAGTTTTGTTGCTAAAGGGAAGGACAAAAGCAAAAGGCGCCACAGGTATAAGGTTCCCCTGAGCAACAATGATGACAGTTTCAACTTGCAGCACATGGGTGTAACTTTAACTGGAATAATGTGGATCAAAGACTCACACAGTGAGTGGAAATGCTGGAGGAGAGCCAGTGTTCAAGTAAAGGACACGTTCACCAGAGAAAGCGGGTTAGCATTTATGAAATGCAGAAGGATAATCTGTTAATACCTGAATACTTGGTTTACACGTGAAACCACTGAACCCAATCCATTAGGTTTACACATGAAGCCACTGAACTCAATTGATTAGGTTTACACGTGAAGCCACTGAACTCAATTGATTAGGTTTACACGTGAAGCCACTGCACATCAATAATGTTCACTAAGAAAAAATATGGTGTTGGTGACAAAAAACAACAATGCTGCTTCTTGTACTTCATACAGAATAAACACATCCATGAGCACCAGGAGATAATTGAGCTACAGCATACCGCCAATAAAATAATGTTCACAAACACCGTCTGGACAAGCTTAAATTCATTCAATAAACAACCAATTAAAAACACATGAGTGAATCCCTGTCAGACATGTGGTCTTGATATGGCTGGCGTATATTAACTCATCGGACCGACCAGTTTAGTGTAGAAGTATGCCTGCAACTGAACCTGCACATCCATGTGTTATAAGAGGTCCCTTCAGTATCCTGATCTCCTGGCATTTGCTTGTCCTGTATAGTGTCATGGTACAGGCAAATGTTTAATTGTTTCTTTTTAGTAATGACGCTATACAGATACATGACAGTGCACTTTGGTTAAAAATGGTGAATATGTAAAGGAGGATTTATGTAAGGAATGAGTTGTGCCTTTAAGGGTGTCAATAATTCAGCAGAATAATAGGGTCACAATTTACTTTGATTGTGAAACAAATCACTTTATTTATGAATGTCGTGTCTTGTAAAAACACGTTTTAACTGATCCTGCAATAAATTTGAACAACATAAGGTGTATATGTGGTATTTGATGTATTTATATTTACTTCATTCAGCATACACACATATCCAGTTCGTGTTCATATTGGACCCCTTGAATCAAGCCACAACCTTGGTTTTAAAGGGCATAGTAAAAAGTGTCTCCATTGATCATCTCTGTTTTTGCCAATGCAATATTAGGTACATGAATAGTTGATGCTTACCATACATTCTGACCAGTAGTATGTGAATTTGAAAGTGCACATTGATCAGTTTTAGGTTGATCATTTAGAAGCCTGTTTGCTGTAACAGACCATAAGACGGTAATGTGATTACTCAGTGCTATTGCGCCATCTAGTGGAATGCAATATAGGCTAAAGAAAATGTCAGTACCTTAAATGTTGTTGAAACAAATCATACAAATTCCTTACGATTATAGCGTTTTTTAAATGTATTTTGTGTGATTCAACTAGTTACAGGTTTAGGTATCCATATAGCCTACTGATCTATTTAGCAAGTGTGCAAGTTTAACTAGTGTGAATAACCAACCATTCTTGTATGTCAGCAGTCAGGCAAGATTTGAAGATGATCCATATATTTATTGTCACCAACGGCAATTTAACAAGCCAAACCAAAATGCTCAGGCTTTATATTTTCCTGTATTTCCTACAGCAGTAGGCCTCAGGAACATGCCCCCGGAAAATAATGAATGATAATCGAATTCCTTGTTTGTTGTAAACTTACTTGATAAAACACTTTCATTCTGATATTAGTTGGCACAGAATCATAATGCAAGTTAGACATGATGTTCCAGTTCTTTGTTTGAGGTAATTTGGTCAAACTTGACCTCTTTCATTTTTAATTGAATACCTGTCTGCCCTAAACCTCAGGGAAATCCCACTTATATTGAAACCTTATAGGAAAATGTCAATGTTGCAATATTAACATATACACAAAACATTATGACCACACTAATTTGCTGTTGGTCCTCTCTGTGTGCCAAAACAGTGCAGACCTACAGATGCATGGACACTACAAGACCCCTAAAGGTGTCTCGTGGTATATGGTACCAAGCAGATCTTCCAAGATCTGTAAATTACGAAGTGGAGACGGTTTTTGGCATATCCCTGCTCTGACCACTATTGCCAGGTATTCACCGCTGTTGACAAGAAGCACCTCACATTCCTTGCCAGTTCTGAGATTCCCTGACACAGTCGCCAGGCCATAACCATGTGGCCCTTGTCAAATTTGCACAGGTGTTTACTCCTGCTCATTTCTTCTACATCCAATGCAATGACTATGCACACTGATTGTTTGCTTACCATCTAATCTACCCTAACTAGACATGCCCTTGTTTGGAGATGATCAATGTAATTTGCTTCATTTGTGAGTGGTCATAATAAGGGTCGGGTATCGAGACCCGTTTCTATTAAGGAACCGGTTCCATATTTCTCACCCCCCCCCAGAAAAAAGAAATTATTACTAACGATACCACTGTGAAACTTGAGAAACATCAGTAATTTCATTTAAATCAAATCACTAGTGCACAAACACAAAATTGATTGTCTACTAGAGATATTGATTTCAATTGAATTGCCTGCCAACCACCTTCAAAAAAGAAGAAGAATTGAATTGACTCATGTCCTCATTCGCTACACTTCTCTTCCGTTGCTTGGTAATAAGCGGTCAAATCTTGGTAACATTTTATTAAAGTCAGAGATAAGGAGGAAGCGGAATGTCACTCATGTTCAAAGTTAATTTCTGGAAAGAGGGGAAACACACAACACCAATGATAAAGTACCTCAAATGTGTGCATCAGTAAAAAGAAAAACGCAGTACCTTGGACTGTCTTCAAGTGGAAACGCTGTCTACTCCGTCTGCCAACTACTTACGTTAATGATAGCTAGCTCGTTTCCAGTGACGTAAATAAACGCTACTAACTCATTCTGAAAGCCTACCTGCTTTAACTGCTCTTGTTATACGAAATGCAAATTCACGAACGAGGAGCGAAAACGTCTGAATTCTTCAAGTTCATAATTACAGGAAACGGATAACAACCCATCAAATTGTTATATATTTTTATTTTAAATATAACGGTGGTCAGGTGGTACACAGACCCAGGACAATCATCCTCTTCCACCCAAGGTAAGCATGGTGAGCACACCCTTAACAAGTCTCCATTGTTGCTATCAATAAAGACATGAATCGTTAAGCAGTCTCAATAATGGTGTCAATATCAATAAAAAATCACGATACCCATCCCTAGTCATAATGTTTTGGCTCATCTGTGTACATCCTTTAATATTGCATTACCATGGCATATCATAAGTGCCATCACCATTTTTTATTTGGTCCTTGTGCAAATACAAGCTTTCAGCATTTCCCTGTAAGAAATATGTTCTTATTGTAAACCAGCAAAAGCAGCTTCGTTTTGTAATCTTAAAAAAACTCTAGCAGGTGAGCTCCAGAGTAAAAACTAGTACTGCCATTGTTTTGAAAAGCCTACACTGGAGTAAAAACAGCACTCCCATCAGGATGTTGTCTTTACAAAACTAGAGAACACGTGTCACAATTTGGCTGCCTATCCTGCAAGGCCATGACCATTAGGAACATAGTTTTGACATGTTCAATGGCTTTGATGAACAAGGATAACCACATAAGTACCAACTATGATGATATATTTAGATTTGGATTAGCATTAATGTACCCAATATAAATATCTATTCAACTGTTCAGACTAGAGACCAACTTTTTGTTCGAGTTAGCCCAACTCAAATTTGTAAATGGTTAGGCTTGCATTGTACTAATTAGTGTAAATTGCATAATGAACATTTTATAAACACTAAAATTGTATCTCTGGAAATTGATTAATCAAATGGCAGTATGGCACATTTTTGCAGGAACCCTGCAGAGGATCGTTTGAAATCAAAGACAATTGTCTTTGGTCAGGCGCAATAAAAACACAATTTTCAGTAAAATTGGGTAATATTGAAATCCGCAATCATCGCTGCAAAGTAAAACATATTTGCTGTAACATACCTAGTAAAATATGGGTATTAAGGTCCTCGCTGCTATTGTATAAAGCCTTTTTTCAATGCAACACCAATATTACAATTAAGTAATTGGTTTAGGCCTACTTGTATATTTGTAAAGGGTTTCGACAACCTGTTTTATAATAAAAACTAGGTATTTGATAGATGTATTTTTGTTTGCATTAAACATAGACAAAACTGCCTTCATGCTGGGGTGGATAAATAGATATGAAGTGTACTTAAAGTAGCTAATTTTTGATATAGGTAGACAGAAGAATGGTTGGAGGTATGTCGTGGTGACGCCATCAACATGCAATGTGCGCCATTTTGCATGGAAAGAAATCACAGACGATTTCTGTGGTGTCTTGGCAGAATCCTGCATTAGGAGCCCTTTTTACCTTCATACAAATTGCATTGATTGAACAAGCAGTGTTCTGTAATAGCCAACTGAACTAACTAAATGAAACGATGGCAGGTAAGCTACTTTTGTAACCAGGAGAGAGTCCCCATACCACTTACCTGCTGCTGTGTGGCC
Source organism: Dallia pectoralis (assembly GCA_029465975.1). Classification (NCBI taxonomy): domain Eukaryota; kingdom Metazoa; phylum Chordata; class Actinopteri; order Esociformes; family Umbridae; genus Dallia; species Dallia pectoralis. The sequence goes on from CM055730.1 coordinate 15,107,894, forward strand.
TGAATGCAATGTTTAACTTAGCTAGCTAGGCGTGCTAACATTACCGACCACACACCAGTTCACTCTCAATAAGTAGTCGCTCTGACACTAAGCGCTAATGTCCTTTCTATTATACAGGAGCTGCCGGTGGAAATGATTTTCAGTGGTGTTTTTCACAAGTGAAGGGTGCAATTGATGAAGAAGTTGCAGAAGGTGAGTAGTTAGCTATGCTGCTAGCATGCTAAATTATGTGGCTAGATGCATATCTACATTAACGCAGCAAGTTAGCTGGCTAAACGTTTTGGTTTTAACAGAAATGTGATGCCTGGTGGCACTATATTAGTGCATTCGTTTACTGTTAGGTTTAATGATTGGCCTTTTAAAAATATTAGAGGACTACCACTGCTTCTGTCTGGGTAGCACTGAGTTTATTAACAATAATATTATTGACTAACGCTAGCAAATGAATTGTTTTAGCATAATACGCAAATGAACTAACGACGTTAGCCAAACTACAGCCGATATGAACTTTATTAGGTATGTGACGTTATAAATGTGTCCGTCATAATACGTCACACTCGTGTTTCTAATGACGTTTCATCCTGCTAACTAGGAGGTAGCTACCATCGCTATTTCCTTAACCGTAACAAGCGTTATGTGATTTATTTTTATTTACCGATACTTTTGTCTAATAGGTATAGACCCGTATCGTTCTGATTAAAGTAGCATGGTTTGCATATACTTCGGTGCAAATTAAATATTTGTTTATCACGGTATTATAGCGCGTTTACCTGTCTATCACACCTGACTGAGATGCGTCCAGTCAACAGCTAGTTTGTTATGTTCCAATACGGTGTTGTGTTCAAGGACAACTTGTCCAAAAGGTTATGACAGACTTTCACCTGAAACCATAGACCAGAACCAAAAGGTTATGACAGACTTTCACCTGAAACCATAGACCCAAACTCTACCCTTTTCTGACATCACACACCGCAGTGCAGTTCATAGAATTTCAGACAGTTAAGAACTGTGTTTATTAGATATTTCATTTACTACTTTAGACTTTGCGGATTGATGTGTTTTGGGTTCATTTTCTGTCTATTTTTTATGGTAGGGTTGGAAAATGTTTTCTTACTACTAAATCTCTTAGGGGGCATTTCCCCAATCCACCAAGCACACAGAGTCAACTTAGACCTTTGTCTTTGTTTACAAACCGTGTTTAAAAATGGCTGCAGAAACGCCTCCAAGCTACCACAGTAACCAACGTATACATTGATTCCTACAGGCTGGCAACATTCTTTCCTTATCATCCTTTAATGTGGGACAATTTGATTTATTTGTATTCTCAGAAATGTTAAATGACAATAAGCAACTAGGGGTGCAATGGTATCCTACACACAGTATGTAAGTACATATTGTAATTTGAGGGTCATAGTATTGTACAATTTTGTTATAAGTAGAAAAATGCACTGGCATTCGTAATATGGCTTGAGCACATGGGTACTGAACTTATTTGAAAGCGGTATTCTGGAATTTTGTTCATGTTCTGTCTCTCACTGTTCCAATAATGTCTATGTCATGTCTATGTCATGTCTATGTCATGTCTATGTCAGAGGGCTAATGTACAAAATCAGCATGGGATCAAATAGCCTCTGTCTTCACTGCATTGGCGCCGGTCGTGGGATTGGCGTCAATTTCTGACCAGTATTACAATCAGCAAATATGTATGAAAGTTTTATTTAATTCATTGAATAAGAAGGATGTGGTCATAAGTGATAATTACAAAATGTATTTACGTCTATTTTACATGTTTCACTTGTATGCATTTTTTATTCAGGACTGCCTGATAGTCATGCTTCAGAATGCAGTTTTAATGTGTTAATGTCATTCTTTCAGCTGATATCATCTCAACGGTTGAATTCAACCATTCTGGAGAGTTGCTAGCAACTGGAGACAAGGGAGGCAGAGTTGTCATATTTCAACATGAAGAGGAGGTGAATTTACACTTGCATGCTACGTTTATTTTTCTGAACACTGACACACACTGACACACACTGAACACTGTTATGGGTGAAAAGGCACTGAACGAAATTCTAAATACAGTATCTGGCTTTATATTAAAGTTTGTCACCCACTCTACCTTTCTCTTTCAGTGTAAAAATCGACTGCAGCTGCGTGGGGACTACAACGTCTATAGCACTTTTCAGAGTCATGAACCTGAGTTTGACTACTTAAAAAGTTTAGAAATTGAAGAAAAAATTAACAAAATTAGATGGTTACCACAACAAAACTCGGCACACTTTCTACTTTCAACAAATGGTAAGAACATTATGGTTTTATCTGCTAACCGTTTTTGTTATGTTCACTGTCAGCTAAGTCCTGTTTTTGTTTTCTACAGATAAAACAATCAAATTGTGGAAAATCAGTGAACGAGACAAAAGGGCTGAGGGTTACAACTTAAAAGATGAAAGTGGACGTCTCAGGGATCCCTTTAGAATTACCTCACTGCGGGTTGGTCTTTGTTTACCCTTTAAGATGTCTACAATATTCAGGCTTTATATGCTTCTACTGTGCCACCATCCATATGTTTTGTTTACAGGTGCCAGTGTTGATGCCCATGGATCTCATGGTAGAGGCAAGCCCACGGAGGGTCTTTGCCAACGCTCACACATATCATATCAATTCAATATCTGTAAATAGTGATCATGAAACTTACCTCTCTGCTGATGACCTAAGAATTAACCTTTGGCACATGGAAATAACAGACAGAAGTTTTAGTATCCTTTGACAGAATGTTTTCTTAAAAATATATATTTTTATGTCCTGATGTTTGGATGCAAATATTTGCTGTGTGCAAACAGTCTTGTTTGCCTTCGAGACATCAAACCATTTCAGTTCATTTTCTTAACGGTGTGATCTCAGACATTGTAGACATCAAGCCTGCCAACATGGAAGAACTGACAGAGGTTATCACAGCGGCAGAGTGCCATCCAAATCAATGCAATGTATTTGTGTACAGCAGTAGCAAAGGCACCATACGTCTATGTGACATGCGAGCAGCAGCTCTCTGCGATAGGCACACCAAGTGTGAGTATTTATTCATACATTTAACAGATACATATGCAGTGCCTTGCCAGAGTATTCAAACCCTGACCAGTTCATTCAGATTACTAATATTATGTTAATATATTTCTTATTTTACCAAACATTGAGAAATAAATGTACTGTACTTGTCAAAGGTCAAATAATACAGAATACAAAATACTTTTTTTAGTGCTTTGACAGACTCTGATGGAGATCCTGTAAAATTCAGATAAAACGTAAATTCCCAGAAACATGGTATTTCTGCTGTTTCTCTTCATAAGCAAATTACCTCAGACTCCTAAGTAAAACATATATCTATGATTCTTTTAATAAACATTTTATATCTGCTGTTTTTTATTGAAATTATGTGGTCCTGGCAAGTCACTGCTTTTCAACTGTTCCCCTGGAGAATTGTAATCCTGTTTTTAGTTTCCAGAAACTCACTGAAGCAGACTTTCTAGCTGCCCTGTGTGCAAGTGATACTAAAAAATCCTTAGGTGCTGACAATTTAGACCTGTGCTTACTTAGGTGCGCAGCACCTATCATTGATGGTTCAGTGACTCATATTTTCAATGAAACATTAGGCACAGGAAATAACCCTGTAAGTGTGGAAAGCAGCTTTAGTTTTGCCATTACATAAAGCAGGTGAATGGGATAATTATCGACCCATTTTTAGGCCCCCTTGTCTGGCAAAGGTCCTGGAATCTTTAGCCCACATTGTGTTACAAACGTTTCATTCTGCTAACAGTAGTCTTAGCATTAATAACGTTACATTACACAACCCAGTGGTATCGATGACAGTATCGATAAACTCGTACCTCATTGATTTTTGGGTTTGGAGAAATATGTAACCAGTTCCTTAATAGAACCGAGACTCGAACCCCTCCCTATTTATATGCTTGTTTTTAATGCTAAGAAAACAAATGTCATGTTTGTTTTCTAGGTATTAACAGGTCTCTGCATATACATACTTAGGGATGGTTAGATGAAAGGCTTTCTTTTGAACAACTTGTTACTGAATAGCGAAGAAACCCTGTTTGAATTCAAGATGGTGTTCCTTTACAGAGGAACAGGGGTTGTGCAAGCTACATTTATGTTAGTTTTTAGGTTGTTGATATCATTTATTTCCATGCTTTTGCAAACACATTAAAACCGCTGGATGCTATTTACTGTTGTGCACTCAGGTTATTCACAAGTGAGGGTTACAAAACTCATGACTGTATTCTATAACAACATGTGGATGGGGCCTCTATCTGTGAGTTGGTTAGGACTGCTTAGTTTTTTTTTTTAAACTTAAGCTCTGCTGTCTTTTGATCATTATGTTTTTATGCTGGATCAATATGATGTTGTCTGTGATTGTTTCTGTAGAATGGTCTGTCTTTGTTTTGTCTGTTTTGGAATGTTCCTTTTCTAAGAACAAAATTTGTATGAAACTGTCAACATGTTTACACATGTTAATAGGAACTATAGGTCTCAGACTTTTTTTTATTTTCCAGGAAATATTTGTATCTATCTCTGGCAAACTGTGTGACTTTTGAAGCAATAAATACTATTGTTGCCCGGGATTTCCTGCAGATTCACAACTCTTGGCAGACATTTACAGACTTTTGTGAAAACAATTTGTAGCTTACAATTTTTTGCTGTTTTCTAATGGAGAGTTTTGTTCTCTGCAATTAACCTGTTCACTCAGATCTATTTGATATTGTCTCCAGTCAGGATGTTGGTTGATCATGTTGAGTCTTTTTGTGCTTCTAGTCTTTGAGGAGCCTGAAGATCCAAGTAGCAGGTCATTCTTCTCTGAGATCATCTCCTCCATTTCTGATGTGAAGTTCAGTCACAGTGGGCGTTACATGATGACAAGGGACTACCTCTCAGTCAAGGTGTGGGACCTGAACATGGAGAACAGGCCGGTGGAGACGTATCAGGTAGTCACCTTGGTTTGGTTGTGTTGTCTACTTATCCATCATTGTTTTAATTAGGTTTGTGATAGTTGGAAAGACGCTGATATATTTCTAAACACACTAATTAACCTTCTCCGTTCTAGGTTCATGAATATCTTCGCAGCAAGCTTTGCTCGTTGTATGAAAATGACTGTATCTTTGACAAGTTTGAGTGCTGCTGGAACGGAAGTGACAGGTTAGAAAACCTAGGACTTTCTATGTATCAGCAGCCTACAACCAATACATTGTATTTCAGAAAAGGTGTTTACCAATATTACACGCTATCAGGGTAATCTTTTTTGAAAATGCTGTACCACCCACTATTTTCTTTATTTCTCAGCGCTATCATGACTGGTTCCTACAACAACTTCTTTCGGATGTTTGACCGCAACACCAGGAAGGACATCACACTGGAGGCTTCCCGGGAGAGCAGCAAACCCCGTGCCACCCTCAAATCCCGAAAAGTCTCCACTGGTGGCAAGCGGAAGAAAGATGAAATCAGTGTGGACAGCCTGGACTTTAACAAGAAGATCCTGCACACTGCCTGGCACCCCAAAGAAAACCTAATTGCTGTGGCAGCCACCAACAACCTGTACATTTTTCAGGACAAGATCAACTAAAAAACAAATGTTGACTGTATCCTGAGGACAAGGCTTTACTGTTCTGGCTAAAGTTAAGCCTAGTGGTTTACCTGTGACAGAAACGTACAGCCCTCTCATCCTTCTGGTGAAGTTGAAAGCACTCCTGTTGTGGCAGAAAGTCGATTGGCCAGACAGTTTTCCTTCTGTTTTTGTTTTGGGGGGCAGAGATCGGACCCTGAGATCCCATCTTGCATTGAATCAATGGAACGCGCTCATACTGGTCAGACACTTGAACATTGGTGTTTGAGTTGACATTGACAACCTTCATTTCATAATCTGACAACTGAACTATGGATAGCTCTGGAAAATGAATCATGTCATTATTAAAACATCCTCAATAAGATTTTGGGGCATGGTTATTCTGTGGGTTGTACCTGTTAACATTCCCCATTTTTACCATGTGTTCAGGCCAACTTGCAAGAAGTTGACATTGGAAAGTGGATTTTCTCTTTACTCTCTTTTTACCTCAACGTTTTCATGTCTGGGAGATAATTTATCTCACTGACTCGATATCTATTCAAATTTACCTTTACATTCAGTTAATAAAGTAACTCGAACTAAAAAAAAAACATTTTAAATAGATGTATTAAATCGTGTTCTTAATTCTTTTGCATGTTTTTTTGTTATAGAGACGATCTGTTATTTATTTGTTGTCTTTTGTTGCAATTTCCAAATGAGCTCTTCAGACAATTCTGAACCATCATTTGATATATTTACAATTTTTTTAGCGGGGTAGTTTATGCTCCATTACCATTTGGAAAATAGTTTTGTTACCACTTCAACATATATTTATTTTTGTTCTTGAATGTTAGGGAAACAGGTCTAAATGTCAGTTTTCCCGTTGTAGGCAATTATCAACAAAAACAGTTCACATTTTCGAAAGATTAAATCAAACTTTTGAGTGCATATTGCCCTATTAATTTGTGTAGATTTAACTGGAACACTTAATTATACTTTACTTCTACCAGTTTTTTAAATGGTGTAGAATCTCCACTTAGCTTTCTATCAAAAGTTTGTCTGCAAAAACCTTTCTTTCCGTTGAAGATGTTTCACTGAGATAGACGTTTACACTTCACACTAAGTGTAATCCTATAAAATGTTTGTCATGTTAAGCAGCTTATTGTTGTTAGACATTGACAGAGTGTTTTTACATTTGGAAACCTCCCCTATAGCATTAATAACATGGTTAATCAAGAACAAAGTTAAAAATGTAGTTATTAACCTCGTTTCACAAAATGTGTATACTGACGTCCTGCTTGAAACCACAATATGATACACATTTGCTCTAAAAAAAACTAGTATGGTCAGAACATAGGAAAGAAATTGTGCCGGCCTCTGAGGTTGCAGCTGGGAAGCCATTGGACTGCCCTGCTGATTGGCAGATTCAATTTAATCTGGATTTGATCAAGCAACCTTTTTGTTCCTAACCTTTAGGTTACCTGCTGGCCAAGCTGTGGACATGTAAGCAACCCTAAGAAAAATTGTGAAACTTGATAAGATTGTTCCTCCCACAACGGACCGCTTGTGATGAAACTGATACAAGTTATTCGCACTTTGTAAACATTTTTTAAATACATGTATACCGTTGAGTCAAATTATGTGTTAATGTCAAGATATTTATTTGTTGCTCATTTAAGATTCATGCTGGAAAGCACATGGAAGGCGACAATATAAAGGGAACACTGTATACAGCCTTAATCTGTACGTCTACCAATGACAGCTACCGGTTATGTCCCTAAAAGTTTTACAAACCTTATGTGCATTATATATTTTTAAATTCTATTTTATAGTTTTGTCATTACTGCTGCTATTTGTGGCTGTCTGCGAAAACACCAGGTATCCAAGGGAAAATTCTGCACAGACAGATCTAGTGATATACAGAGTGCCTCGGGAGCGTGGGAAGTTGATGGTTCAAAAAAACCTTTTTCATGTGCCCTGATTATTCATTGGGATGCCTCTAAGGTCAGAACTGCATACTTTGTTATCGAAAACATGTACCTACAACGTTAAAAACAGGACGTTTTTGTTATGATTTGTTAATCAAAGTGAAATAAAATTGGAATTGTTTTCATTTGCTCTATATAGGATTGTTTTTAAATTAAATGTGCTTTTTGTTGCATTACTTTTCTAATATGTTGGGGGGACAGGTGAAATGCATGTTTTGAAGATTTTCAACATGTTGATAATGCTCAATGATGGCAATATATTATAAATATCGGTGTTATATAATGACTAACAACCGTTCCTGTTATATGCAAATATATCAGTCTCAAAAGGCACCTGTTTCGTAGACAGATCCTTTAATACCGAGGTGAAATCCGTTTTATATTCGATATTCAACAGATATTCACATCCGTTTACGCTCCCCAACAGATTTAGGGACCAGGGTAAACGTGTAGACAGCCTGTGTTTTAATTCCATTACTCTGTCAAAAAAGATCATAGAAACTTCAGACTTGTTGTACAATATTCTACTAACTAGTAGCTGACCAAGTTGTCCAGCCTTTAGTTTGGTGATAAAATTTATTATTGATTAACCTATTGCCAATCAATCAATGTAAACACCAATTTTGCACTGTTTCCTCAATAACTTTGCCAAAAAAAGCTAATAGAAACCTTACAGTTGTTGTACATTCTTCTACTAGTAGCTAACCAAGTTGTCCAGCCTTTAGTTTGGTGATAAAGTCTATTATTGATTAACCTATTTCCAATCAATCAACTGAAACACCAACTTTGCAGTGTTTCCTCAATAACTTTGTTATTGCTAATTACTATAAGTATGTACAGGTCCAAAAAATTACATAGAAATGCAAAAACCAACGTAAATGTATCTAGGCCCTGCTAGTGAGACTCCAACACCAAATTATTACTTCGTTAAAGAATTGTGTGGTTAAACAAACATTTTGAAAGTGAGATTAGAGGAAATACACGTGCCACTTAAAATAATATTGTTTTCAAATCATTATTTGATCAATTATAGTCTTTATTTGTTCTTCTTTTTTTAATTCCGCAGATGATTAGTATTATTACAGTAAGTGTATTATTATTTCGTATTTTTACCTACATTATGTAGGATTGTTTAGGACAGAACACTTTTTTATGGAATATTGTAATATCGCGAGAATCGTCATATCCGGTAGATTTTGGTGTGAACCGGAGGTAAGCAGTTTTGTTGTTGTCTAGCATCAAGCTAGCACCTTAGCCCCTTACCTCTATTACGATTCATAAGAAACAGTGTCAACGGATCCAACTACAATATCCTTAGTCTTTATTCATTGTATTAAACCAAATTCAGAGGTAAGATAAAAAAAAAATCTTTTGTAACTATTGTTTGTCTATAATTATCAGCGGTCACTGTGTTTGTCTGATGATGGCCTACGTTATTAACATTAGCTTCCAAGCCTTACCGTTAGCTAGCTAGTAAGCTATTTTACTACATTGCCAGGGTGAATTTTTTATGTCGACGATAGAAAAAGTATTAGCTGGCTATCAGCGTTTGTGAATATAGACATGAGAAATAATTGTTACTATTATGTTCGGCATCTCTTAGTACAATAATATCATATAACGTTTGCCTGCTTAATAAAGTTACGTCTTAAGTTAGGTCGGTTTCTGCGCGTGGCAATGTTTCTGCGCCCTAGACCAAAGACAGCTACTAATGTTTTTTCGCGGTGGTTATTTGTTTCTGATATGTGTTTACTGAATGTATACATGTCATCCGTAACTCTTTTCTGTGTGCCCGTATTGTATTATTTTTATGCGTTGTTGTGTAACGCTGTTTTCTAAAACAGTACTTCCGTGTAGTGTCCTCTACCCATACATTGTGCACATGGAAACACATCTTTCTGTTGTTAGTTTGGACACGTATGTCCGTATGTCTCATCGGACACTGCATTGTTTTGGCGAGATGGCAAAATACGACATTTTAATGTAGCCTGTGAAGCTGGGCTACGAACAATCTAGTTTGTTAACTTCAGTTTGTGTTGATAGACTTGAGTTGCACTAGGGCTGTAACGACATATCAATTTAACGTAGATAATACAAATATCTACGTTTTGTAGAGTTCCATATTGGTCTGCCGTCTTTTTTAAAATACATTTTGGAAAATCATTCTTTTCGAAAGAGTTGACCTGTTCTTAATCCAATTGAAGATATGTGGGTGAGCTGAAGAGTAGGTTGGTGGTATGGTTAGCCTAGTAAATGGGCTAATAGGTTTCGTCGGTTTGCAAGGAAGGGTTTTTATATGGCATAAGCTTATTTATTCAAAGCTTCATTCAAATATTCTAATCTATAGCATATTTTTTCTATTTGATTGTTTTTTTAGTATAACCGGGCACCACGTTCTGAGTATCCCAAACAATGCTCAGTTATTCTTTTAAGCCTATTGATTAATTTGATGGTGCATTTTGAAATAGACGTCTTCATGTAAGTCTTGTTAAATTGAATTGTTAATCAATTGTTTATTGGGAGATGTAATTCTCTTCAGCTATGGATATACACTTTATTCTCCTTAAAAGGAATGGGTCATTGTTTAAATTTGTTTATTATCTGCAATAATTTGTTGTGTCATTTTACTGATTTCACCCACCTCGATCAATTTTCAGATGTCCGAAGATTTGTTGAAACAGTTGGCCAGCTATAAAGCCCAGTTACAACAAGTGGAAGCTGCCTTATCAACCGACCCAGAGAATGAAGACCTCCTCAAATTACAGAAAGACTTATCGGTAACTAACTTACTAACTAGCTAGTCAGTCTTAGTTAGCCCACCTTTAAGAAATAAATTGAGCTGCAATGAAAACCAGCAGCTTGTCATCAAAACCATTGACATGACACTGTTTTAAGTAATCCATTGCAATTTACCTATATACATGTTCATAATCAGAATCAGCCTTATTGCCAGGTAGGTTTACACATGTGAGGAACTTGCTTTGAAATGTTGGTGCTTAATAGTGCAAAAGTAAAAAATATAAATAACCATACAGTAGCAACGAAATGGAATGAAAGTGTCTGCCAGGAATGTGAAACACAGTGAAGCAATGTGCAATTTGCAAGTCAGTGTCCAGAGTTGTGCCTTAATGTAACACCTTATGTGAGGGGGACGTGTGTGTGTGTGTGTGTGTGGTCACTTGGCCTTGTTGATGAGGCCAGTTTGTGTTCAGGATGGGAGGGGTCAGCCACAATCTTTTCTGCACGCTTGAGGGTCCTTGAGGGATGGCATATTGCAGCCAGTTTCAGCAGATCTAATGACACGCTGTAGCCTGCACTTATCCTTGGCGGAGGTTGCTGTGCTTCAGGTGGTGATGGAAGAGGAGAGTATGGACTCAATGATGGCTGTGTGGAAGTGCACCATTATCATCTTTGGCCGATTAAATGGCGATGAAGGTTTTTTTGTTCACACTTGAGGGTCCTGAGTGTTAATGATGTCCAGGAAGCGAACAGACTCTGCAATGTTGACTGCAGAGTCACACAGGTTTGTGGGTGGGGCTCCACCATCTCCACGGTCTTTAGAGCGTTAAGCTCCAGATTGTTCTGACTGCACCAATACACTATGGTCAATCTCCCCCTGTGGGTGGTCTCATCCCCATCAGAGATGAGCCCAATGAGGATGACTAGAGGTGCAGCTGTTGCTGTACAAGGAGCAGAGCAGAGGGGAAAGGATGCAGCCTTGAGGGGATCCGGTGCTGATGGTCCAAGAGTCAGAGACATGTTTCCTCAACCTCACGTGCAGCCTCCTGTTAGACAGGAAGTCTGTAATCCCCTTGTAGGTGGATTCAGGCACGTGCAGCTGGGAGAGCTTGTACTGCATCAGTGGGAATTATGGTATTCGAAGCCGAGCTGAAGTCCACAAAGATGATCCTGGCATAGGTTCCTGAGGAGTCCAGGTGCTGGAGGTTGAAATGGAGAGCCATGTTTACTGCATCTTCAACAGACCTGTTCGGTCTATAGGCAAACTGCAGGGGGTCCAGGTGAGGGTCAGTAATGGCTTTGAGGTGAGGCAGCACAAGGCGCTCAAATGACATCATTACCATAGAGGTCAGGGCGACGGGTCTGTAGTCATTTATTCCTGGGATCCTTGGTTTCTTGGGGATGGGAATGATAGTGGATGTCTTGATGCAGGCTGGCACATGGCATGTTTCCAGTGAACACCGGAGACAGCTAACCAGCACAGGGCTTCATACTGACCCGAAACGAAAATCATTCTCTTTTAACTGAGCTACACTGGATATAAAATAATAATTTGTGGTGCAGATCACAAGTAAATATTGCTATATATTAGTCAGCTCTTCTTGTATATAATACCTATATAGTCTGACGGCCTGTTTGGTGAGAGATTTTGTATTAAGAGGTTTGTAAAATTGTCTATTATTCCTTATGATTCTTGCCGGTAATGGTTGCCAAATGTACTTCCGACCAAGTAATTGCTCCACGGTCTGAAGACAAGCATGTTCAAATCTTTCACATTCTGTATCAATTTTATATTAATTTGCAGATGTGAAGATATTTATGCAGCAAAGTGTGAGGATTTTTGGGCGTGTAGGTTTTGACCAGCAACTGAACATAAGAAGGTTACATGTTTCTTTATGCCTCCAGAAGTGAGTACCGGTAATGAAATCATATCAATGTTTTGTATCCTTTATAGGAAGTCATAGATCTGACAAAAGATCTCCTGACGTCTCAGCCATCGGAAGGCCCTGCTAGTGCCAACAGCTCTGATGCTGCCCCCCTGAAACACAGCTGGAGCGTTGGGGACAGGTGTATGACCGTGTGGAGTCAGGATGGACAGTGAGTGTCACAAGTATTAGCTCGGTCAATATTCAAGTGACATGTTCAACTCATACATGACCAGTACCTCAAAGCTTATAAGTGGTGGAGTCACGTTCTCATTTAGTTGTTCTATAAGGCATACCTGACACGGTTGTTGTAGATATTTTGTAGTGAACTTTCAATAGGATATGAATAATAGGATATGATAAATATATTGTGTAGTAGGGCTTGAGTCTGGCTCGTACTCACCTACTTACAGCGGTGATTGTTTGACAGGGTGTATGAGGCTGAGATTGAGGAGATTGACGGTGAGAACGGCACTGCGGCCGTCACCTTCTCTGGCTACGGCAACGCCGAGGTGGTTCCTCTGCAGAACCTCAAGCCCGCTGAAGAGGGAAAACACTCTGAGGAGGACGGGAAACCCAAGTCAAGGTACGGGATTAAAAAGGGCAATTATATCCTGTCTGGGTATCGACTTTATTTGATTATGCTCAGGACTGTCCGAGGGTGATCTACAATTGTAATGGTTAGTGTTTGTTTTCACGCCATGACAGGAAGGAACAGATAGCGGAGCAGAGGGAGTACAAGAAGAAAAAAGCCCAGAAGAAAGTGCTGAGGATGAAGGAGCTTGAACAGGAGCGGGAAGACCAGAAATCGAAGTGGCAGAGTTTTAACAACAAGGCCTACAACAAAAACAAAAAAGGACAGGTAACACATGTTCATCTACTTTCCGCACACATGTGACTTTTCTTTCATTGTAGCGATGTCTTCGGATGAAAAGCAACTGATTTTAAACTCACCCAAACTCTTGTGCTTAGGTGTGTTTCAAATCTTTCTGTGGTTGAATTAGTTTTTATTTATGTACCACAAATGTGTGTTTACTTAATTTACTTTAATCTTAAATCGAATGGTTTATTTGTTTTTACACATGACAATTATATTATTTAATTCCCCCTATTTAATTTACTGTTTGATTGCACCTACTGTCAAGTTTTAGCACATTTTTGACTTAACTATATATACAAAAATTCACCAAATTCAAATTGGGCAATGTTGGCCCAAATCAGGCCTGATTTGTTTAATTAGTTATTAAAACAACTGACCCTAATAATCCCTTATATTTAGTTACATTTACTGGATGGGTGATAGCTTTCATACCTGAAGATTGTGATTAATTACGTAGCAAAACAAATGACAGTAAACTGCTCTTCGGTTGCATTTTTGTGTTTTTGCACTGGTCGTTTTCTGAAAACATTGCATCGCATTCACATAAGCATAAATGTCCTAAAATTCGACAAGTAAATTTTTTTCTACCTTTTTTCATTGTGGTTTCTCTTTTTAAAAAGTTCACATGACTCAGATCTTGCTGAATTTCGGTAAAATCAACGCATTCATTTTCAGTAAAATACAACGCATGTGCTTTCAGGTTTTACTATATAAATTGGGACAAAAATATCTCTAAATTGATTGATGCAGAAACAAAAATGTTTTCTTTTCCCATTTTGAAAGACATTTTTTGTGCTTATGTTTTAGATTTAGAAGGTAAATTGAGGTTAGTGAAATGGCAGGGTCTGTTCTCAGGTTAGAATAATTAAAAATACTTCATATGGGCAGTCAACTTTGGTTTCCTCATAGCATAATAAACATGCGTAGATTAGGTTTTATGTCTTTATTTTCTAAATATGATGGCTTATTTTAAAATGTGGATATGTAAACTCATTGTTGTTAAGCCTTTGGTCTTGATAAAAATCCACGACAGAAGGAGGCAAGAAATGTATTATTTGTAGCATATGATTTAGGAATAGAAATAGTACCGTTAACATAATATTAAACTGGGATAGCCCATTATTGTTCCATTGATTTTAATCTTAGTAAGCTTGCTTAGTCATTGCATCATTTCTCAAGAAAGGTATTATATCACAATCTAACTGAGAAAAAATTGTTTTTGTTTCAGGTGAAAAGGAGTATATTTGCATCGCCCGAGAGTGTCAATGGGAAAGTGGGAGTAGGAACATGTGGTATTGCCGACAAACCAATGACCCAGTATCACGACACATCAAAATATAACGTCAGGCATCTCATGCCACAGTGACCTCACATGTTGGTATTCAAGTATTCCATTGTATAGTAGGAGGGTCAATGCTTACCATTGTATTTATATGGTTTAGGTTACTCACTTAAAGAAGTGTCAAAACTAGATGCTTGCTCATTATTGGTTGGCTCATTGAACGTTGTTCCTCCCGGTATATCATATAGGACAGAATAATACAAAACATAATTGACCCCCATATGAGAGTTACTGCACTGATGAGTGCATCCTGAATTGTTAAGAGTTTTGTGAAATTAGGCTGCACCGAAGGCCAACAATACAATAATGTGTGCATGATTCAATGTTATCAATTTATTATACATTTTTACTGTTTAATAAGCCCCTTTTTAAAGCAAGTGATTCAACCTAATTTTACATTTTGGTTTTGTACATTAACAGTGAAACTTCTTTTGGTTTTGAAAGTAAGGTTTGCTCTCGTTTTGCCCTAATATTGAGCCATAGGTCTGAAGATGTTTTCATATTGCTGCTTAGTCTTGTTTAACACAATTCCATCAGGTGGCAGTACTGTCTTTTGTACCATCCGTGTTCCATAATGTATGTCAATGACCTTATGTCACTGCTGTTGATATACGCTTTTTTTCAATAAAAGTTTCGTTGTGGATTCAATTGTCATGCTGCAGTGTATATATAATCTCCAAGTAGAAAGGGGATGTGATGCAAAGAATAATCATTTGTCAATGAAGTGGTAGAGGTTTATTCATCAAGTTAACAGGAATCACAAAATAGTTGCATGGGACCAGCAACATGTTATTTGTAAAAGTCACCTTTGATGGCTGATTTGGCACAGTATTGTTTTTTTAGTCTTTTTCATTGTGCATTTTACAAATTATCCAGCACTCACATTGACTAAAGACTTTGAACTAAGAGACCTGTGCCAGATTCAACTTAGCCATATTAAGACACAGTCGGCGGTAAGAATCTAGAACGTTGTACCACAAATAGAAATATGGTCATCAGATGACAGGTCCAATTTGGTTAGTGGAATAAATAGTCTTGCGGTACAATCGTGTGAGTGTGTGATTTATAAATAATCAGTATTTTCAGCTTGAGGGTTTTTACTTTGGAATGCTTCTGGGGTATAAAGCAACACAAGTAAATATAAGAAAAAACCATTCACCACTCATTAGTCTGCCACATGATATGTGATGTACATGCTACAAAGACAAAAACTATCCGATCAGGTCAATCCTTAGCACATGAGAAATTTCCAATCTACATTCAACCACATGCATACCGTGTTCCAAATAATTACATATTACTTTTTGAGGTTGATAAAGGTTCTAAAGTTGCACAATTAGCAAGTTAAATTAGCTTTTGGGCAGACTATTCTGTAACATTAACTGCCATTTTAGGCGAACCATAAATGTCACTGTTATTGCTTCAGGACTTTGCTTGGGAGGTACGGAGTAGCTTATATCTGTTCACAAACAACATTACTTTGAAAAACCTAAGGAGATCATCAAGTACTGAGTTATATGTTTAGGCTGTCTTACACCATTGCTTTAGCTTTTGTCTGAGATCAAATCAAACTTTAAAGTTAACGAAACATACAAATATTTGTCATTTGTTTTCATAATTCAAGTGTGACCAAGGCAGATTAAATACTGGAAAATTATTCATTCATAAATATTAGGAAAAACATTTTGTGGCTTGTGTCAAACCATTTGGGGTATAACTAGGCTACAGACTCAAGGTACCAGAACGAGTTGTGAGTGCAAATATAAGCCTAGTAACTTCTCAGGTGGTCACAGCAATTGATTTCCATTGTGGGAAAAATGTTCTCCACAGAATGGTGTGCTTTTGGCTTTTTTGTGCTGGTTTTGGGAAGAGACCGGTGACGTTAGACTGTAGACACAGTCGCTTACATTTGAGGACACATGCAGTTTAGAGCTGTTGTGGGAGGTCTTCATTTCTACGCTGCTGATGAGGTTTCGTTTTTACCTGGTTCTTGGGAGAAGGCTAGTTTCTACTAAGGGTTTGCTTATTAGGCTGGTTCCTAGGAGGAGAGGTTCAGGTTCAAACTCTAGGAGATTAACTATTTGAGCTAGTTCATAAGAGTAAAGGACCGGCTCACTAAAGGTGCTTGAAATTCAGGTCAGTTATAAGGTGAGTTCAGTTTTAGACTGCATGAGAACATCAGGCTGAATCTTAATGGAGGACCAGTTAAAAGACTGTAGGTGGAATGGTTTAGGCTGGTTATCGGAAGGCCAGTTTTGGTTGCCAGTGCAGATGATGAGCTTCAGACTGGAGCTTAAGATGAAAAGGCCATTTTAAGACTGCAGGTAGAATAGCCCTCATCGCTGGCCAGGCTCTGCCGACTGCTGTGGTCATCTAAGTCACTACATCCGCTGATGCTATCTAACTCTCCATGGGAGAACTCAGTGCTTTCCACATCCACGTCGATCTCTTCTGCATCTATAGAAAGGAGAGGAAAATATGGAATAATCCCCTCTTAACATATTACGATTAGTTATAAAAAAAATTACTTTCGTTACAATGAATGATGTGTGGCACCCAATGCTACATTGTAGACAATAGCAAATGTAACTCATACTGTGTAATAAATACTACGTTCTGTTGATAGGTTGGATTACCTTGGTCTGAGTCTGAGTGTTCGGAGGCTAAAGGGAGTGTTCTGTTCATAAGAACCGTGGCCTTCTCTTCACCTCCCGGGGCCTGCAGGTGGGCCAGCTGCCTCTGCAGATGCCTCTGTTCACGCTCCAGACTCTCCAGCTGGTGCTGACTTCTTCGGTCCATCTCCTCTAATTTCTACACACAGAGGAGAATTACTCAACCCCAAGTTTTTTTTAAACAATTTTCGTAAAATGGAAAACACTTTGGGAGCAGCAATTTTTCACAGTTTCAGAACTATGAAACAACCCATTGAGATCCATTAAACTACACAGTGATGGACCAAAACATTATGACCTAATACGCTGGTGGATCTTTGCGTGCTGCCAAAACAGCACCGAACCACCAAGGCATGGATTCTCAAGACCCCTGAAGGTATTCCTTTGGTATTGGGCCCCAACATATTAACAGCACATCCTTCAAGTCCTCTAAGTTGCAAGGTGGAGCTGTTGCGGACCGGACTTGTTGGTCAAGCACAACACAGATACTCTGATAAGCCAAAACATTATTAACACTCACCGGTGAAGCGAATTACATTGATCGTCTAACAAGGGAACATGGCAAGGTCTGAGTAGATTAGATGGTAAGCAAACAATCAGTTCTCGTATAGTCAACCTGTACAGTGGATATAAAAAGTCTACACACCCCATGTGAAGAAATGAGAAAAAGATAAATCATGTCAGAACTTTTTCCACATTTAATGTGACCTAGAATAACCTTGTTGCATTAGTGTGCACACCCTCTTATAACTGGGGATGTGGCTGTGTTCAGAATGTTAAATAGAAGTAATTAAACACCTGTCATCATCTAAAGGGACTCTGATTAATCACAAATAAAAATGAGCTGTTCCAGAAGATCTCAGAGCAAAAGCCATGGTCCGCAGAGAGCTTTCAAAGCATCTCATTGTTGTCAGTCAGGAGAAAGGTACAAAATAAATTCCAAAGCATTAGATGTACCATGGAACACAGTCATCATCAAGTGGAGAAAATATGGAACAACAGAGACATTACCAAGAAATGGACGTCATGTGGTGTTTTGACTGTATTTATGTGTAACTGAGTGTTGTCCTGAGTGTTGATTGTTTTTCTCTTGCCAGGTCTTCACTGCAAATGAGGATTTATCCTCAATTGGCTTTCCTGCCAATAAAGGCGAAAATAAAATGTCATGCAAATCAATGCATCCTTCTGGGCAAAGGGACATTTGTTCAAAATAATGAAATGGCAAAATTATTCAAACCCATGGCCAACAAGCCACATCTTTAAATTAAAAATGAATATCTACCCACTTGGCCCAGTGTTGGAGTTATTTTGGCAGGTTGTTCACGTTGGTTTGACAATACTTGTATGGGCAGCTTTGAGTTTTGGCCCATAAAATCCCACATTGCAGCTGGGTCACACTCAGGCATTCAGACGGTACTTTTTGTGTAATGACATCTTTCTTGCCTTGCTCTTCTTAAGGCTCGTTTAATTTGGAGCTCTTGATATGGTTGACCAGTGCATCGGTACTATACTTCCACTGAACTCTGGCGCTTCTATGAAATTATTGTTGACCTGAGCACTGAGTTGAGGGACAGACTATTTTTGTCCGGCTGAGTGGTGTGATGCAGCTTCAACTACCTGACAATTGATCCAAATTGGCTCACTGGGATATCCAAACCCTGTGTTACGTTTTCTCTAACTTCTTTAGAAAATTATAATTTTCCATCAGATTCACAACTAATGATGCTTCAACAGCAAAGTTTTCATCCAGAAAATCTGAAGGTATCATTAATTGTTAATTGGTCCAGGCCAACAGGCAGTTAATATTATCTTTGTTAGTGCAGTTTCTTTCATTTGTTTAAACTGGGAGTTTCCATAAGGCGTTAAATACTTTATTATGGGAAACATTTAGATTGAAATATATATATTTATATAGACATCACCATGGTGACATTGTAGACAGTCCTACCTTAATGTCACCATGGTGATGTCTATATAAATATATATCACCATGGTGACATTGTAGACAGTCCTACCTTAATGTGTCCCTTGGCTTTGTTGAGCAATCCCAGGGTAGTATGGCGACTGCAGTCTGGTCCCAGTGGGATCAGTGTCTTCAATCTCTCCAAACACAGGCGCAGATGTGCTCGCCTGAGTGGGTGGAAAAACAACTATTTGCTGAAACCAATTAGGCTGTTTTTACACAGGCAGAACAATTTTCCTATTTTTTAAACCAATCGGCGCAGTTCTGAAAACTGTAGAGGGATCAGAACTGGACTGTGTAACTGCCGGGCTACAAGGAATGCAGATGCAATGGATGGAATTTAATGCCAAAAAAATGTGAAGCCACATTCCACCTCCCTTAACATGGATGGAGTGTATATTTGGATAGACAGTATTAGTCTTTGTTCTGGTTAGTAATGGGATACCTAGAAAAGATTTGACCACAGTGGCAATAGAAATGAGGTGGCCATCTTCCAAGCACTCCATTCCAAGCCAGATAAGCGAAAACAAAGTAATGTCCAGTCAAAACATGACAGTGTGGATGTTAGCTAAACATTTTAGAATTGGCTTATCCCCGCTATACCAGCACCATTTTAGTTAGCCTTGCGTACAGTGAATATGAAAAGTCTACACAACCGTTAAAAAATGCGATGTTTTTGTGATAGGGGTGTTCTGAAGAGGGCTGTGCACAGGAGAAGTCCTTGTAATCTGACAGATTTGGAGCGCTTTTGCCATGCAAATCAACCTACACAAAAAACGGAGTGCTGTAATAAAGTATTAGTTTAACGGTGTACACATGCAACCAGGTTATTGTATGTTTGTTTTAATTTGTAACTTATAGATTTCAGTTTGTTTTTTAATTGAATTGTTCACGTTATAGGTCACATTAAAGATGGAAAGTTCTGACATGATTTATTTTCTCTCATTTTTGTGTAGACTTTTTATATCCACTGCACATTATGGTAGCATCTGTGTTGAGAAGAGAAATTGGCCGGTATGGCGCTACATCCTTCCAGATCTTGCACCTTTTATGTAAAGCGAAGTCCATACATATTTAAACATGGACAGGTTTTGTTGTTTTGGCTGTAATCTACCATAGTGAACTATAATAGTGGCTTTGTGTTTATAATAGTGGCTTTGTGTTTCTCTATTAGCATTGCCACACTCCTTTCCTTAGCAGAAATTAGACTGATAAACTCAGCCCACCCATCTATGCCTCATTTTTATAAATGTTTTCTTTTGTAAAAATACACTAAATGGCCCAAAGTATGTGGACACCTGACCTTCACACTTATATAAACATCCCATTCCAATATCATGAGCATTAATATGGTGTTGGCCTTGCCTCTGCACCTATAACAGCTGCCCCTTGTCTGGGACAGTTTTCTACAACATTTTGTAGAGTCCCTGCCGGGAATTCATCCAATCCATCCCAAAGGTGTTCAATCGGGTTGAGGTCAGGGCACTGTGCAGGCCACTCAAGTTCCTCCACACCAAACTTGTCAAACCCTGTATTGTGCACATGGGTTACAGTCATGCTGGAACAGGAAACAGCCTAACCCAAACGGTTGCCACAAATAAAGACCCAATTGTCTAAAATGTCATTTTATCCTAGCCCACACTCTGAAAAACAGCCAGAACCAGACCTGTATTCCTCTTTCACCAAACATTACAGTAGTCACTATGCATTACTGTAGATAGCATTGTCCAGGCAGCCACCACACCCAGATTTGTTCATCAAACTGCCAGATAGTAATATGTAATTTAACTTGTTTCTACTGCTACAGAGTACAGTGGTGGCATGCTTTAAACGATCCCAGCAGACACTTGTCTGCATGTAATTGAAAGGTTGTGTGTACAGCTGCTTGGCCATGCAAACCCATTTTGTGATGCTCCCGACCAACACTTCTTGTGCTGTTTTTGCTTCCATGTGGTGAGTAATGCCTTTTTAATTTTTGCCATGTTCACATGCTATGCTTTTCAGTTCTCAGCAGTCCCTATCTGTGAGTTTGTATGGTTTACCACTTTATGACTGAGCTGTTATTGCTTCTAAATACAATACGACAGAAATGTCCTTAACTGACTTGTGTCAACCTAAAACAGCGTTGTGTTTAAAATCACTGGGTGTCGACATATCTTTGGCCATATAGTGTATAATATCAGAGGACTGAGACTTAAAATGTGCCATAACCTTGACTGAAGGTATTTAGGAGCACAAACAAGGAAGGATTCATCTACAGAAAGGACAGATCTTTTGAGATGGTAAGTTACTTTTCCAGTGGTCTTCCCAGTGCATGTCTATCAAGAAAACCTTAAGACCCACTTCCAAAGTCCAATATATATTTCATTGTCAATGAGACGCATAGCAACATTCATGAAGAAATTAGATTTTTTGATTTGGGAACCTTGAATGGTTGTGTGAACTTCCCCTAATGTCATTCATGTACAAAAACATGGTAAAGTGTATTTACAAATCTCAAAAGACATCATTGTTCGAGAATTGCGATGATTTGAGTTTGGCATATTAAGTAGCTGTGTTTTCAAGATGACAAATTCACTGAATTGTGCTTCTGGGTTGGGATAAATTGTCTTTCTTCTGTAACAAAACAGTTGTGTGGATATTCTTCATAGAACCAGTATGTTATCAATTGTAAGTATCGATTGTGAGCAGTAATAGTAAGTATATTAAATAATAAAAATAAGTACATTGAAATGAGCCAATGAGTAGGTTGAATGCGTATGTATGGACTGTATGATGAATTAAGATATGCAAGACTTATACACCTACTCACTTTTACACGTAGTCTTTTACTGTAGTGCTCTACCCGATTTTTCACACATGTTTAATTAACAAAATCACATCAGGTGTGGAATGGATTAGAAAACAAAATGGTAGATGAATGCACAATGCACATGCTCATACTTCTTGAGATCATCATGTGATCAATAACAAACAGTAACTGTCAATGGGAGTCCTCGCAATGGCACAGAATGATATTCACTTGTGACTTACCGATTTTTCTCCAGCTCATTGTGTGCTGACCTGAGTGTAAAACAAAATTGACACGTCATAGACAGAATTCCTAAAACAGCATGTTTGTTAGCCCTACAGTTTATAAAAGACAGTACACTTAATTTCCTACACATTTCACTGGTGAACTGGAGCCACGTCCAACAACGAATAAAGGGGAATCTGTTAGTATAATATTGATTAACTTACCTGTTGTGAATATTGTCCATTTTCTTACTCTTGAATTTCCGTTGTCTCTGTTGATGCGAGTTCTTAGTGTCAGGGTGTGTTGAGGCGTATCCATGTTCGGATTCTGCTGATTCAAAATATATGTTCATCACATTAGGTCTTTGTGCTATACTTTTTTGTACTTTGGCTTGGAATTCTGTAATTTATTTCAGAGACAAAAAGCAGAAGCTTTCATGGTACTGTTTGGGCCCAAACATCCGGGACACTCAAAAAATCATGGCATACCTACCGTGGATATAGAAAATCTACACACCCCTGTTAAAATGCCAGCTTCTTGTGGGTTGGGATAACCGGGCATTTGTGTAGACTTTTTATATCCACTGTACATCATGTCTACAAAATCTTTTGGCAAAATAATACAATCCATAAAGTTGATAACTGTAAAAAAAGAAGAAAAAGAGGAATAATTCAATAAAATCTCCTCCATCTGAGCTTTAACATGTTCTTTAATGTTGAATTCAAATCTTGCTTATAATCCATGTACACTACGGCCTTCCGTTGTTGGGAAAGATGCACTCTAATTCGTACAAAAAAAACACAGCGTAATTTTCTTTGGCTCCCACCAGAATCGAAAAAACATAATTGTTTGAGACTCATTAAACGTTTAGAAAGGTCAAAGGTCATTTTAAAGTTCATTTATTTTATTATTTAGATTTATTTTTTTAGGAAAAGTATAATGACTATATTAAGTATTAGTATATTATATTATATTAGTATATATATATATATATATTAGTATATATATATATATATATATACATAGACAGTGAAGGAAGAAATAATTTGATCCCCTGCTGATTTTGTACGTTTGCCCACTGACAAGTCTATAATTTGAATTGTGATTTATTTAAACAGTGAGAGACAGAATAAAAACTAGAATACCCTGAATAACGCATTTCAAATCAGTTAAAGGGAGTGCTCCTAATCTCAGCTTGTTGTCTGTAAAAAAGACACATGTCCACGAAGCAAGGACAACTTCACCGCATCAAAGGGACGATGGATGGGGTTATGAACCATCAAATCTTGGGTGAGATATACACACACATAAATACATACACACACACACACGTAGAGAAGACAAAATAAATCATCCACTTATTTGTATGGGAAAAAGTTCATGTTCAAAGTAGTGATATGTTATGTTAGTATGGTAGGGACAATATGCCCCGCCCCTGAGTGTCTGTGAGGCAGCCCAATATCAGTAGAATTACGTTCCCTGGGAACTATTGTAGGAACACGCGATTACGTTACTAGTGAACGTAGCTACCATGCATTTATGTTAAAAAATAGCATGTGGAACTGAAGCACTGCATACGGCTCGGCAGGCGAGCGCCCTACCCACCGCTCCACCAGGGTCAATGTTTTATTGCTGTGAGGTCATAACAGTTAGAAGACTGGAGAGTTACTTTTAGACATGTATGGACTCTTCTATAGACTTGCTGGTTGAGAAAGCAGTGTGATACGACCCAGAACAGCATCAAATGTTTTTCAGAGGATATATCTTGACATCTCCTGCTCCAGGTATAATGAGAGCAACTGTGGTGTGACAGGGTCATAATTATGAATATTACATCACAAAATTGTGGAGACAAAAACATTTGTAAATCTTGCCATTACCTTCTGTGGTAATGTTCAACACTTGTGCCAGATATCCTTCATCCACAATTGATGTGTGAATACAGGAGCAGTGATGTATGAGATCTGTGTTCAAACTCATAGGATGTTTCAGCCCAATGTATGAGCAGACATTTGGCATTCACCAGAAAAGCGAATGATGTTACTGGTACATTGCTAAATTGGTTAGCTATCTAGCCAACCTCTTCTTACACTTGTAGATTTCTCAGCTAGTTTCATGAATAAAGGTTTCTTAGCTAGTTTCATGAATATACTGCCCTTCAATAAGGGTGCTTATATGTAACCAGTCAGGAGGCAACTTCTTTGTTTAAACTTATGACCTAAGAAAGTCATGATGTTAGCCAGCATGGAACTATTGTATTTCTGTGGCACTGGTAAGCAGCATTCTCTATTTGTTTTTAGTTTCATATAAAGTTATACTGACAGGCTCAGCTACGTTCTCCTTGCAAGGACAGGGACATACTTGAAAACAACATCTAAAACAACTTGAAATTCTGTTCAGGTCATTAAAAGGTTGACAAATTACACATCACATCAAGATTATTTTGGATTTGTTTCAACCAGATTTTCATGCTACAAGCCTATATTTGAGAAAATGTATATTAATATTTATATGCAATAAAATATTCTAATGACTTCTTCATACTGTAAGCCTATTCATTAATTATCAAAGATGAAATATCACCGGTATGAGATCTAATTAATGATTTGTCTATTCCATTGGTTAATAGCTATGGTTCTGGGGCCTAGGATGGTCCAGTACCCTAAGCCAGTACCTCCAGTACCCATTTAATGCTGCAGCAGGGTTCAGAATCAGGCCCCTGGTCCATCTGCATATACTCTTTATCTTTCCCCACTGGCACGATCCAATATGGAATGAAAACGGTCAGAAATGTGTCTTCATTTTAAGGGGCAAAGAGCGTGACTATTGCTGGCCTTAAAATAAATTTCTACGGGCAGAAAATGGCTTCTCTGCATTTTTGGCTACAGAAGCTAGTGACCATCCCTTACCATGGGCAGGCACAAAAGATATTTCTGAACTGCACTCAAACATTCTGTTGGCTGATTGCTGTAGAAACAAGGTTGAAGATGACTGTTTGTGTACTGGAAACCTATGGACCAAGATAGATCTGGGTCAAATTTCTACTTTTTTCCTAATTAACAAAAATGTATCTTAAGTACAGTAATACTGTTGTGAATAGTGTGGATAGATTTCATGAAACACAGGCAAATATATTTCTTAGGAATGTAATATATTTATTTTAAAAAACATACAAAGTATCGGATAACGATATACGATTGGTTGATTCCCCTATCACCAACGCAAGAAACAGCGTTGTAATATTATTCACAGTCCGTCCTGTTAGTAAAATGCATGTTCAAATTCCAATACACAGTTCTGTTTTCTATACCTTGTCTGTTCCTACCAATACGATCATCAATAAATCCATTTATATATTTATCTCACTAGCTCATGCTTGACTCCGCCCCTTTCCCAATGGTTCAGTCTACCGGCTTCATCAGCTTCCATAAAAAAACACAGCTTGTGTGCTATCTTATACGTTTTAAACATCTTTGGTGCTGCGTCTATATGAACTCAGATTTTGATAGGATACATGCAATAAGTGTCTGCAAAAGGAACGTGGATTTAGTCCAATCAGAACGACACATTTGTGACCATGTGGAAACCATGAAAAAGGCCAACAAACAGGAATTAAGAAATGATACGAGTGAAATAACACAGCTTGGACTCATGTGCTCAATTCAGCACAATGCAGGTGTATAAAACACAAATAAAACGGAAACATTTGTTATCTGTATTTTGTCTCACTCGAGTAGCAGGATTTGGCCTGACATAAATACTGACCTATATAAGCATACAGATTTTTTGTAGGCTATTTCTTAAGCCAGCAAGAATATATATACCAGTAAATGAAGGGAAAGTTAAAATGTTGAGAACAGCAAAAAGATAATAAGGTGAATTGAATAGCACTAGTCTATAACGCAGTCTAACCTACATATTTGTGCGAGTTAATACAAAACAAAGCATATAAGCATAATGCACAGATAATAAGCCACTACATTAGGCCTATATGCTGTAAACCTCTGTGGTTCTGAATAGCCATACAGCCATTTCCCAACCAATTGAAAATTGCAGTTTATTGGGGTTCAAATTCTAACACATTCTTAGAATTTTGGGTGCCAACCTAATTTATGGATTTTTTTACCAGGCATGTTTGTTCCATTAAAAATGAACACCCAATATGTCCAGTTTCTGTAAATCAATATGAAAACAATTGAGCAGATTGTTTCTTTACAAATTTGCATTGACAGAAGAATATTGAAATGCTATTCACAGTCCCACGAATATATAGGCATGCGAGTCATCAGCCAGTGAGCCCGTTATAACGCGTCTTATGTCGCCCTATAACCATCTCGGTCCATTGTTGTCTGCGTCTAATATCACCACAATGCGTTACTTACTTCCGCTGTTCCGTTCATTGTTCTCTATGTAATGTGCCGCATCCAGCAACACCTGCACGTTTTTCATGAAAGTGTCGATCTGGTCCATTGCGGAACATTTCGCGTATAGTACATTATTGTTGAGAGGATATTCAGACATCTCGATTAAATCCAGCTGGTCCGAGTCCGACTCCGACAGCGCATCCCTCTGATTTCTCATGTAATTCACCATGTTCTTTAATAGCAACCACCGCGGATAGTTCAGGTCTTCTCGTCCAGAGAGTAATCTGCGGTGCAGACGGACAGATGAACAAATGAAACCAGAGAGGCACCTGGCTTAGTATATGAGCTGCCTCCGCGCACCTGCCGCAAATCTGCGCAACCTGACGCAAACGTGGCATCTGGCACCGGGCTGGTCTCCATTCATTAGACAATGAGCGGTCCGTTTAGATACTTTGACCGTGTGTGTGATATAATTATATTTAGTGTATATATTTTACAGTATTCATTTTCATTAATTCGCCAGCGGCTATTTTTCTTGCGTCTACGCGCTCTGGTCTAATTAGCAAATACAGTGACATAATATGGTGGGGGGTTCCACTGTCGCTCTGTCTGAAATTGAATATATTTAGGTAAACCGGTCGCATGTGCTTGCCTATTTAATAATGCCAAATAGCAACGCAAAATGTTAATCATTTTTACACACACTTTGAATTCAGCATCTAGGTAAGAATTTAAGAAGATATTTTGTATTTTTATGATGGTCTAAAATATGCCTATAGTTCAGTATACTTCTGAGAGGCAACTATAACAGTCATTTTCTTATACCATACCGTCAATGGCCATGTTTGACCGGAGAGCAATGCTATATCATGAAGCTCACATTGAAATTAAACTCATTCCTAGACGTAAGGACTTTTTACTATTGTGTCTTCGACTAATTATGAATGTAGGTGGTGCCATTGAGGGTGAACCAAACCACGCATGTGAGCTGGTGGTGTTACTCAGACACAACAACACAATGGGTGCAGATGGCTGCTCCACTGCAGATGTGGCCATGGCTGTAACTGATGCCTGGAGCAAACATACGCGCACGCGCACACATCAATTGTTACTATTACTTTCAGATAGCCTAGCTAGCTAGACCCAGATAAAAAAAAAACAACGAAAAGGCGAATTGTAAGTTAAGTGAGGAACTAACAAGAGGCAAGACCTGCAAAACCACATTGTGAAAGTTATCTAAATAACGCCAAGAACTGTTCTTTCACTATAGATCTGCCAGCTTTAGAGTTACATTTTCCAGATTCACAAATACTTATATACGTTGCATAAGAATTATATCTGATATATAAATATACAAATAACTAGTTACAAAGGTGGAAATAACAGTGGGAAGACTGAATATGGCATGGCAAAGTACATTTCTGTTTGGAAGTCGTCATACATGCGACTTGCTGGGGAATGTAACTGCCTCAGATTGGTACCATTGCTGCCATATTGAACCTGCAGTCACCTCACCTCCTGGCTAAAGCCTCCATTTGGGGTTGATACATGTATCATCTGATACAGCCAATGTTGTCGTGGTATGATCTAATTTCAGAATTGCCAAACCTATTTAAACAAACACAAACAATCCTGTATGATTGAAGCAATAGTGGGCCTTGGTAAAATAATTGTTTTATTATTACATTTGGTGAAATGCAATTTCATAAGGAATGTAGTAAAATGCAATTACTGTAAGCAGCTGCTAAACAGATCAGAACGTATCTTATAAAACCCCAGTCAATACAAAAGCAATTGCAACAAACATTGAGAAACAACATAAACATTAGTATTGCAGGTTACCCAATGAGAAGTTAAACATGATAATATACTGGGTATATTTAATTCAGTTAATCCTATAATACTTCAGAGCATAAACTAAAACTTAGCATCAAAACATCAAAATGTTAAAGCAACCATTACAAATCGACCTACTTTCCTTTCAGTATTGCAGGTTTAAACAGCTTCACCAAACATAGTATTTACAAATGAAAACCATGTTGCTCCGTTTGGGCTGAAGAGAGCATTCACATTGCTATTTGGGATAAGCCAAATTGCTATTTTATACAATTTGGGATATTTATGTCTTTAGGTCTGGTCAGATTTTGGGGCCCCCAAGCACAATCTGATTTGGGCCCCCTAGCTTTCAGGGGCTCTAAGCAGACACTCTTAATTTCTTTCATGTCTAGCAACGATCCTATGAACTACATTTTAAAACAGTACGATTGATTTTGGAAAGGCTATACATATTCAATAAAATGTTTGTATATTTTTCGATGATTGATCAAATAAAATGTACTCCTTAAAATTGCCGTGGCTTTAGTTCAATACCTGAAAGGGTTTTGCCCCATTGGGAGGAAAAAAGGCATAATTCTGTCATTATCTGACAAGTTGTAGCTTACTGGAACAACTTTTTGCATTTCATCTTACCATTATTAATACAGAGAATTCAAGCTATGCAGGATAGTTATACTTTTACATTACCTTCCTAAATGAGATATGTGTTTATAAATGTGTGGAATCCGTCAAACATGTAAATGATCTATTTCAACACTGTAACAAAACTAACACAAACACACCAAATTGATCTTTAATTTTAAAAGTATTTTTAAGCCCATCTTATGTTCTTAAATTTGCAATTTATCCATGCGATATGCATGACAGCATTTTGGTGAATGCGCCAAAACAATCAGCAATATTAAGGTGAGAAATGGGATTTTTAACAAAAATTATAAAAACGTCAGTCTATTTTGTCACAATAACGAAAAAGCAGCAAAAGGAAAAATAAAATCACTGTCATCTATAATAGGTTTATATGCATTTAAAAAATGCAGCGTTCGGTTTTGCATTAGTAAAAGTATGATGTATAATATGATTATTAATAACAAGACGTATGCAATGTAGTATATTTTAACCGAATAATCAAACACTGCTACAATACACAGCTTACTAGTAACAAATAGATGAAAACAACTTCCTAAGGCTTGACCAAGAATACTTGGAATTAGCGACTAGATCGAGACGTGTGTCAATTTATATGGATAGTTGTGGCAAGAACTTCATCATTAACAATTATTTGTTCATTGCAAATTCACAACAACCAAGTCAAAAATAAATTGATAATTTTGTGTCTTGATGACATTTAGACACAATCCCACGTCCTATTTCATTAAAAAGTACATATTTGTATCATTAACTGGTGGGTGGGGTCAATACAAAGCACTCATGGGTAGGATTTGGCCCACGGCCCACCTGTTGCCCCCTCCCTCCCACCCGTAATATTCAGTAAATTCAACATATCCAGGCACAAAAATATAACACTTTCTTAACACCGTCTCATGACATTCAAAAATCTTACCTTCAACTATGGCCTTTCAGGAATTAGCTTTTCAATCTTAAAAAAGGAAGTTCTGTAGCTATATATATTATCTTTGTTCGGATTACACAACGATGAATTGGGTATAGGTACAAAGAACAGTGCACTTTATAAACTACATGATGAAACCATCATGTCCAATATTAATCTGAGAAGCTCTCAGAAGCAGTGATTATGTAATAAGGAGATTCTAATAACAAGCATCTTGTTAAAGTTGCTCCCCCCTAAAAACAGGAGATCTGTTAAGATCTTAGTGATTCACATTTCCTCTCTATGGAATGCAACTCATCCTGTAATATCATATTAAACAAGCCGAACACTTACAAGCTGACCGGCCTTTGTTCAGTCTCTCTTCCTTTTAGGACTCAGATTTATCCTTCTTTTTACTCTTTTTTAGGAAGGAGGGAGTGCGAAATTTATTTTTCTTCTTCTTGGGAGACTTGGTTTGGCTGTCGGGGGTCTTGTCTCCCCCTGACTTCTCCGAGGTTGTTATGGAGATATCGACCTCTTCTGTGGTGCTGACACTGAGCTTGGATAACTTGATGTTCAGTTTCTCCTCAAGTTCTTCCATATAATCGTTCCCATTGGGTATGTTCACTGTTAACATGACGAAATGGGTCAGTGAGGAAGGGTGAGTGTACGAGGCAGTTACAGGAAGTATGAAGTAAACAATTTGTCTGTCGTGCACTCTTTGATTGAGAAATGTAGCTACTAATTGTAAATGTATCGGACACAATGACACTTTATTTTTCAAAAGTCTCCTACCTTTGGCTGGAGACATGAGTGGAGACAGGGACAGTGAGATAGTGGAATCATCAAATGTTGTCATCTCATCGGCGTCTGTGGCATCATCAGCATCTGCAATTTCAAGTGTGTTTTATAAAGCCTGTGGAGTTCCTGGTAACCTGGTTTCAGGTTACCACTGACCATGATGTCTTGAGGCCAATGTTATTGGACATCACATATTCAGCAACAGACAATACAGTAGAAAGAAAATGTGATTTCAGAGTTGAGAATAAATGTGACATTATATCTGTATGGTAAAGGGAAACAACATACCATCCTGTTCCAGCTGCCTACGCTCCACAATGCTCTTATACTCTTCTAGAACCTTCTCTGTCAGCACACTGAAGGGGTTGGGAGGAAGAGAGCGTGTCTGCTCTTCATCCTCTATAATAAACTCCTGCGGGGAGAAAAGGCACAAAAATGGGATGAAACCCCGTGTAAAAAAAACCTACAAGCCAGCAACATGAAGAGGAAATATTTCCACCGTTCCGGGTCCAGTGGCAACATGCTTTACACCACACCGATAGGTTAGCATTGTGCGTGTTGATGTGAGACGTGCCTGCAGCTGCACGAGGCTACCAACCTGCAGTTCTTGTACTGATGTTTCTACCAGAGGCAACTTGGAACTGGGTGTCAAGTAATGCAACAGATGTTCCGGGCTGCCCCGCTCTGTATGTTTACGTGGTCTACCACTTCATGACTGAGCTGTTCCTAGATGCTTTCATTTCACAATTATAGCACTTCAAGTTTACCAGGGCTGATTTTGTACAGCAGAAATTTCCTTTACAGACTTGTGGCAAAGGTGACACCCTATGATAAGAGTCACTGAGCTCAGTACGACCCTTTTTACTGTCAATGCTTGTCTATGGAGATGTCATGGCTACATGCTGGATTTAAGGCACTTGTGAACTCATTAATTAGTAGGCTTGTGCATATACTGTTAGTTTAGTTTATATGACCAATATAAGATGGCTATCAGCCAATCGACCTTCAGGATTCTAAGCACTTGGTTTACAAGTAAGCAGTAATGCCCTAGGGTGTGTAGTATACAGCAGATATAGCATCGCTAAAGGAAAACATTAAGCAAAGTGTTGCAATGTGAACAGCTCTTCTCATTGGTACTGTCCATATACCACACCAATCAAGCCTTATTGTGTTCATATACCCAGAATAACAGCAAATCAGCATTCAGGATTTAAACTACCTGGTATATAAAATCAGTCATTCAACACATTTACAGCGATTACCACAGCCAATCACATAACACCATCATTCCACCATTACAGCAGATATTCAGTATTATGTAAATTGTCAACAAGCGCAGATTGAATCCCCCATGTTACCATTTGCATGCAATCACTGTGTTTGTTTCATTTGTTCATAAACTACATGTTTTAGATATGGTGATATTTGTTACCTCACGGTTCTTCTAATTAATACTAGGCTTTTATTAAAACATTCAATTGGCAAATAATAGAACAAACCAAAAAAGGTAAACATGAACGAGTTGTAGTGTTTAATAAAAAATAACGTTGCCTTTGACTTCTGTTATTGCTAGACATCTATGCGATCCTGTAATAATCCCTAAATCTGTACAATCCCAAAAATCAACCAACAGAAACAGAGCCTATTACTCCAGCCAACCCACCAATTATAAAAGGACATACCAAAACAGATGCAGTAGTGACATTCATGAAAAATGACCATATTGATTGCAAGGTGCGTATTCAGAACCACACAAGAACTTACTGGTCCGGGTATGGTGTCCACAACAA
This sequence comes from Dallia pectoralis, assembly GCA_029465975.1. Lineage (NCBI taxonomy): Eukaryota > Metazoa > Chordata > Actinopteri > Esociformes > Umbridae > Dallia > Dallia pectoralis. The sequence continues at coordinate 15,140,361 of CM055730.1, forward strand.
TGCCAGCTAGAAGATGGGACTTTGGTCCTGGAGTCTTGTGATCAACTGCATTCTGTTGCTGTATCTAAAAACAGATTTCCATTACAAATAATTTCATGTTTTGTTTTCTGGGCCTTGACATCAGTCACTTTGGCAATTAGTTCGATCTCGTGAGCCCAAACGAGTCCCTAGGCTATGGTAAACCGACGTATATTTTTGTTCTAAAAGCATTTGGTGACAGCACAGAGGCCTCCATTAAGAAAAAGCCAATGGCTTAATGACCAATTGATGCTATGGACCTCCCAGCTGACATGCACAATAACGATCACTGCAATTCACGCTCACCCTGTTCCTCTTCTCCAGTACATCCGTGGGGTTTGTGTTAAGGGGAACAAACTGGTTGGGGTTCTCAATCTTTATGGGGGTGCCAGTGCCATTGCTGGTCTCTTCAGATATCATCCACTGAAATTAAAAGAACAGGTGTGTGTTAAAGATACTTCGCCCTAGCTCATTGGTGATTCACACTTGCATACAATGCACATCAAGCAGAAATGCTCAAGTACTGAACTTCGGATTTTGTTGTACTTAAAATCTAAACTTGTATTACTCAAGACTTTTTCAGACATACAATGCCGCTATAGTAGCAAATTGATAGCAGCAACAAATATCCTTTCAGACAATAACAGGGTGCATTGGAAGTGGCCGTAGCTGTTCAGACAACAGAATTCTCCTGCGTCATAGACGGTTAAGTTTTCAGGGTCCTGGAATGTCTCAAAAGTTGAAGCCCTGATTTAATCCTATTTAAGTCCTATGGGGGATATAACTTAGACATCTCATATCCCTGCATGTCCTCTTCTGAGCCACTCCGATTGCTGTACGTGTTATTTGTCCTCTGGTTTTCATCCAGCCCATCTCCTCACTTTTGCAGCTGACGCTATCTGACAGTTTCGGCTTCCAATGTGCCAAACTCCCAACCCTCCTGATCGTCCCCTTGTGACTGTATTTGACCTGGGCAATTTTATAAATCTAATAACCCATATTATTAAGTCTAAATCAGGTGTCTAATCTTTTTGGAAGGCTGGACCCTTTTAAGTTACTGTGTAATTTTCAATTTTTTATGATAATCCGGTACAGTAAAAAAATACTACAAAAACACATTGAACATTAGATTTGTATTCCGTATGTTACAGAAAGTACCTTTTATGTTCACTATGCTGATATTTCTTTGCAAGGTTATGGTTGATGAAAACTGGTACGAGTATTAACATATTGTCTTGAAGCAAACGTTAGAATGTTCCTATAAGCTAAGATTTTAAAACAGTTCATACATGCAGTTACACAACCATCCACAAGAGGGCAAGCCAACCTACCACTTGAAACTGCTCCGGCCAAAATAAGCCTGATATTTGAGCAAGAATTGCAACAGCGCTAAAGGAACACGGATGTTTACTTTGAAGCACATAAGATACGATATTGCCTGTACACAATGTATTTTACAAGGGAAGAAACAGTGATTTATAGCAACTCACTATGGTCTTGGTCCTGGGGCTGCATTCTCCGCTGGGTGAGTGTTCAGCGACATTGACCTTCAGGTAGCTGTTGGGAGAGTTTAACCAGCGGGTCCTCTCCCTCTGTTGTTTGGTCACCAGCGGGTTTACTGGGTTACCTTGACCTAGGTGACCCTCCTCAATCGGTACAGTGTAGACCGTGGCAGGAATCTCCACGTCATTTTTTGTCCGAATCTTTTCCCTCACTATCGGGTGGTGGTATGCATAGCCAGTTCGGTAACCCTAGCAACAACAAGAAACGATGTCGTTGCTCATGACAAATAAATCTATGCAAACTCATCTGCCGGCTTTCCATCAACTGTAATGTATTCATTCATTGTTGAATGTTAATTAGGAAATGAGGTTGTCAAGAAAAAATGTTTGGGGAACATATTCATGTTCAGTTCAACAAGGTGTTCCTTTTGAGAATATCTCCCACTAATGTTTTCCGACATATTGCAGGTCCCATAGTTTCTCTAACAAAGTTAGTTCAAACACTTCCCTAACAATTAAACATTACACCTATATTTTGGAGAGTTTCCGAGACCACCCAGTGAACAGCCTCCAGGGATGACATTCTTAACATTAGAACACGTTATACACTACAGATAAACAATCCTTTCAGAAATGCCTGATTTCAAAGAGAATAGATAACGTCTGGCCACACAGTGCGGTTGGCATAGGAACTGTGGTTAGGAACACATCAAAGAAGGTGTGTGTGTGTGTGGGGGGGCTCCCTACATCAAACTCCACCGTGTCTATCAGAACCCAGAGAGTGTGTCGCGTTTCAGTCAACCGTTTGTGGCCTTGCGCCCTTAACTCTACACAGCATGGCCTGCCATCTGGAATCCATGACGGGGGAGGTGCCGTGGTCACACAGGGTTTCACACGGCTGTAATACCAGCCCAGCCTCCTACAAGTGGCAGGTTATTAATAGATCCAATAGAAATCAGGCTTGCTCAGACCCCTGTGGAGCACAGTATCTGGCCCCAGGAATTTGCACTATATTTTAAATAGTCCTGTTTAAAGAGGAGAAGCCCTCGGAACATCACTTATCTGCTGAGAACAGCTACTCATGAAGCCGACGTTTTCACTACTATATGATGTGCATGTATTCACGGGTGCACTCAGGATATGCCCGGGAGAGCAAAGCATCGTGGGAAAGATGAGGTCACTTACCAGGTTGTCCAGCATCCTCATGAGCGACTCAAACTCCGCCTCGCCCACCCTCCACTTCACGTCGTCAGCCAGCGTGACCCCGGCAGCTGCCACTCCATGGGTCAAAGGCTTGAGCTTCTCCCTGTCCAGGACCACCAGGTTGTCTACGCCTCCAGAGCAGCGGAGAGCATTCACCTGCAAACACATTCAAATCAAATGTCATATTTAGGGACCAGGAGGTTCTGACCACACAACCGGACCAGGTCGGACAATAAACGATTCATCTAAAACTAGCTATTACAGTGAAATGTGCCATGAGACGCCAGTTGAGCGTGGGAGAGCAAGAAGTCATTCTAGACTGACCACAAATGGAAAAGCAGCAGTATCCATGACACATTCGATAACGGGAAACCACTGGTCTGCTCCTAATCTGGCCTTGAAATACAACCTGACTAAGTCCTACATCACTCCACTCCACCTGGTGTGGTTTAAAAATAGTGGTTTCAATTGCATAGAATCTTTGATTGTGCTTTGTTTTAACAGATGTTTCACTTTCCCTGTCACTCCATATCATTAACTGTAAAATGACCAGCTGTATAATAACCAGCACCAAGTTTGTTGGAACGGGATCTGGCATCTCTCATCTTTGGACAGATTTAAATCGGGAACTTATTTGCAAGAGTTCAGTAGTGGAATTAAAAATAACATCACAGTTTGCAATATTAATTAAAATAAAAGTGATTGTAGTTCCATCTTCATTTGCCTGCTCTTACTATAAAGTTGAACATATGTTTTTTACTCACATCTGATTAAGCAATAAGGCGTAAGAGTGGGAAAATGATTTTTCTATGATTTTTATACCACGCCTAATATAAACATTGTGATGCATAGGGATATAACCCAGAAGTGCCTGATTTATCTAATAACTGGTTATGAGCATAATTTTATTTGTTATGCCCATGGTACTATATGGACTCATACACCACGACTTTCAGCCAATCAGCATTTAGGGTTTGGACCACATGGAATAAAGTTTAACATGTCTTGATCTCACATTTATCGAAGCTAAATTAACATGCATGAACTGTAGATAGACTTCACCAAAGTGTTATTTTCAAGGTAAGGAAACTGCAATTTACATTGTGATAGGATTAGGCGTTACCTGGATCTCACAAGCCTGCTGGGCGTGGTAAATGTAGTGAAAAGCTTCCTCTATAGTCTCCCCCAGAGCAACCACACCGTGGTTGGTCAAAACAAGCACCTGCAAAATGAAGGAGGGCAGAATCACAAAGTTTCAGTGTCGAGTGGGGTCTTTTGCTGCTTAAACTTTGACAAATTGCTCAAGCACTATAAACGTTTGGGTTGGGAATTGCATTTCCGGTCAGCAATAATTAAAAACAAAAAATCATAGGTCATTTATTGTTTATTCTCTTTGTAGTCACTTTGCTTCGTATTTTTATGTATGTTACGTTCTACATTTTGGCGTGTCTTGTGGTAGTTCATAGCTGCTTGGATGTTTTTTATTAAGTAGCTTCATGTGGTGGCGGAATGTTAGTTAGTGGCTGGGGAGAAATCTGGGATCAATAAAAGAAAAATTCACTTCAGTTTTCTGAAAAACCAAACCGTGAGATTTAGTTGTATTTTCAGTTTTGGATAATTACACAAACACGCATGTCAAAAATCTAACAGAGTGCCTTCTAAGAGGAGTAAGGTGTTTCCGGACAACAAATAAACACAGATTTATTTACAACTTTTCCCCCCCGATCAACACCAAAAATCTATAACATCATTGTGAAAGAAAATAATAATCTCCTATATGTGCCATATTTCCTAATAATGAAATTAATACACGTCAAAATGTACTAAAATCCAACCCCTGATAGGTGTTTTCGAAGAACCATTCCCATACTCGTTCTTAACGTTTCTACATCTTTGTCATTTATTTTTTGTTTGTTTGAGTTTCAGCAATTTAGAGAAAGACAATCGATACGTTGTAAGGGTTTTAGATATATAGGTTATAGATATATGGGTTATAGATATATGGGTTATAGATATATGGGTTATAGATATATGGGTTATAGATATATGGGTTATAGATATATGGGTTATAGATATATGGGTTATAGATATATGGGTTATAGATATATGGGTTATAGATATATGGGTTATAGATATATGGGTTATAGATATTTACCTTGGCCGTGGGCCCTAGGGCTTTCTGGAACTCCACCTTCTCATCGTGATCATCCAAAAGCCCTTGGTAACTGAAGTAGGCAACATCACCCAGAACCAGAGCCTCTTGGGAGATGGGTAGGATGCCACATTTCATTGAGGACACCTGTAGGTTTAAGATTAACGCAACCATTCACTAGGCTGTGTCAGGAACCCCTAGACTAGGCTGTGTCAGGAACCCTAGACTAGGCTGTGTCAGGAACCCTAGACTAGGCTGTGTCAGGAACCCTAGACTAGGCTGTGTCAGGAACCCTAGACTAGGCTGTGTCAGGAACCCTAGACTAGGCTGTGTCAGGAACCCTAGACTAGGCTGTGTCAGGAACCCTAGACTAGGCTGTGTCAGGAACCTTAGACTAGGCTGTGTCAGGAACCCTAGACTAGGCTGTGTCAGGAACCCTAGACTAGGCTGTGTCAGGAACCCTAGACTAGGCTGTGTCAGGAACCCTAGCCTAGGCTGTGTCAGGAACCCTAGCCTAGGCTGTGTCAGGAACCCTAGACTAGGCTGTGTCAGGAACCCTAGAATAGGCTGTGTCAGGAACCCTAGACTAGGCTGTGTCAGGAACCCTTGACTACGCTGTGTCAGGAACCCTTGACTACGCTGTGTCAGGAACCCTAGACTACGCTGTGTCAGGAACCCTTGACTACGCTGTGTCAGGAACCCTTGACCAGGCTGTGTCAGGAACCATTAAGGGCCTATTCATTAAGGGCCTATTCAGTCTAGGGTTCCTGTGTCAGGAACCCTAGACTAGGCTGTGTCAGGAACCCTAGACTAGGCTGTGTCAGGAACCCTAGACTACGCTGTGTCAGGAACCCTTGACTACGCTGTGTCAGGAACCCTTGACCAGGCTGTGTCAGGAACCATTAAGGGCCTATTCAGATCAACAAACTAATTTGGGATGGCATTTTCATAATGTTCCTTCTTTTTAGATGAGTATATATACTTTTCTTTGTAGCTGGAATATATTGGATGGACAAGTGCATGCTTGGAGGCAAGTTGTGTCTAACATTTGCCCAGTTCCCAGCAGTGGCATCATGTCACATGGCCCCTCGCCTTAGCCCTTTTTTTTTACAGTGCAACTATTTGCTCTTTCCCACTTTCCACACGTTTTTACAATCTCAGCCTAAAAATTATAACGTTGAGAATTTGCCAGAGAAAATCAAACCCTAGTTATTCAATGAAGAGGCTGTGCCTTTTCTGCAGTGTCATTCAGAGAACCCATCATTTAATGCGTTAATAGAACATGTACTCACAGCAGTGGTGGCAGAAGTGTGGATGTGTATGATGCAACCAGTGTCAGGACGCATGGAGTAGATGGCAGCGTGAGGGCTGAAACCAAACTGGTCCACGTCCAGGTAGGTGGACCCCTGGTCCACAACATCACCGAGCATGTTCATCTTAACCTGGAAATGGATCGGAATATCACATGAGCGGGGATGCCAGAATAGTCACAGGACCATGTTTAATATTAAATGGATCTGGATATCACATGAGCAGGGTTGCCAGAATAGTCACAGGACCATGTTTAATATTAAATGGAACTGGATATCACATGAACGGTTGCCAGCACATTTGTGAGCGGGTTGCAAAACAATTAAGAATTTACATGCAGTGTTTCACTGCAAAACGCATGAAATCACGTCAATTGAATGCAATGAAAATCAAAACCATGGACAAAGTTGTCAATGATCTCCATTAATGTATCGCTGAATTATAAATATATTTGAGTAAAATGAATTACATTTACCAGGTATATTGTTAAAGAACAGCGCATTAGCTAATCTTGTACACTAAGAACCTTGGGAAATTTTGTAGGGAAGAATAATACAATGAGCCTTATTGAAAATACAAACTAAATATCCGTGGCCTGCATGCACAAGGTGGCTGGGGATTCATGTTCTACTGGGACTTAATCAGCACAGTAATTATAGGACACCAAACTATCACAACAAGCTCAAAAAGATTCAATTAACAGAACTTCGTTATTGAGAGCTCAGTGAATTGATTGAGGCATGTTTAGCAGCACAGCTAGAAGGCTGTCTAGTGCGGCTGTCTACTCTTTGATTATGTGGCCTGGCCAACTGAACAGACTCTAGCACAGTAGCACTAGAAAGAGTACAATTCTTTCCATGGACGTTTTATTCAATGTTTGTCTACAGAAATACATCTTGAGGACGCTTACACCTACCAGATTGCCTGCTGTGACTTCAGTGAAAGAGAGTCCTTGAGGGGTGATAAGAACATGGTCTTGTTCTTTGCTTACTCTGACCTGTACATGGAAATAGAAAAAAAAAACTGTCATCTCTAAAATGATTTTCTACAGACTTGCTAAAATGTAAAAGTAAATCACCATTGGGAAAGACAGAGCTCAAATGAAATTAAATGTGTGCTGACCATCATACGTCAGGAATTTGGTATAAAGGGATAAGGCAAGGAGATAAGGCAAGATATGAACTATTGAAACAGTGGTAAACCTGTGTGTTAGAGGGCAGGAGTGAATCTTGCTTTCAGAAAAAGAAGGATTAAAAAGCAGATTTAGGAAAGATACAGAACTCTGTTGCATTCTTGCTTCATCAAGTCTCTAAATCTGTGGCAACACCTCATGGCCAAAAGCCAATTTGGAAAGGTTGACAGAAAATACGTCTTTGTTGGAGCAAGGTGATATGGTCAGATGAAACAAAAATAAAGCTTTAGTCAAGTGGTGGGTTTGGTGTTGAAAGAAGCATAAGCAGAAAAAAAACTAAAATAAATGTTTTCATTGGCACTAGTTAAGGTCTAGTTGAAAGTGAAACCTAGTTGCCTCTGTCAGAGGCTCAAAAGTAACTGCAGGTAGATCTTGCAGCAAGAGAATGACACAAAGTGATGCAGTATTCGCAAATGTTGATAAAATCTAAGATATCTGTATAAAACCATTCCTCCACCCAACAGTAGCTCTATAAAAAAAAACAGATTAAACAGCATTATCATTACACAGGTCTTCCTTGTGCTGTGGACAGGAAAGGCCCCGTCAAGAATGCACATTTGTCTCACAACACAATGCCTCCTTTTTTAAGTGCCCTTGGAATGCTGACTACCGGAATGTCACCAGTGCTGTTACCAGATAATCTAAGTTATTAGATTAAACGGCTCCTCTGTACGCTGTCCTCACCGGGGTCTTGACCTGGTGGTAGTTTTCCTTAGTAAACAAAGTTAATGTTCATATGCTTACCTTTGATGGCCACCTGACATCCAATCACAGATTAATACTGTTTACAGAGGTAGCAAGCAGACAGCAAACTCTGTAATGTGTGTCACTTGAAATGTTTGTGCAGTGTAATAGGTTCATATAAGGTTTAACTCACGGTTATGTATGAGCTTGTGAGATGGGCCCAGCTGAACAGGTCCACCAGTCTGTAGACACTGGCAAGCTTACAGCGACTCTGTTTCTCTCCTTTGGTAAAAGATGGGGTCTCCACCCCACATAGGTCATTGACTGGGGTCACCATCCCTAGGCCTGGAGAAAGAAAACACACGATGAGGTGATGTGACTGAGAACACAGTCACTATCAAACAACAACCTTTGTGACATGGACCACAACTAAATAAGCAACTAGTTTTTTCCACTGATGTTTATGTCGTGTTATGACATGGTCTGCAGAATTTGTTATCTGGTTTGAGCTCACAAATAGCAACTTCAGTTAACAGCTCATAAAAGGGCCCGGCCTCTCAAGTCCATCTAACATCCGGCCGATATAACTGCTATTTAAAAATAAATGTTTATTCAACTTAGGTCACTACATCTCCGCGTCCCTTGCAACACTATTGGATGAGTAGCAGCCACAATTTCAAAATCGTTTACATCCGTATTAGGGCGTGGAACCGAAAGAAACATTTACAACCTACTTAACAGTGACCGTGGGTCTATGAAGAGACAGTTCTACCTCCGTTTCTGCTAAGCTATGTGGGAGTGATGTTACATTAGCACTGCCTGACAGTTCATGTAAACGTTCACCATACAGTGGATATGGTGACCTTCATTGAAAATACAACATGCTTGACGCTCCAGACAGCTGTAACTCTTTATAACCACCAGAACATGTGGTCCACTTATTAGAAACATTTGAAACGTGGAATGTTGTCAACGAGCACTTCAGCAGAACCTTGCTGCACAAGGGCTGTAATTGTCACAGGGTTTTTCGCTGATTCCATTTCCCAAAACGTTGCCATGGCAGACAATCAAGATGCATCACTGAAAGACTACGCGGACCAGCAAGCACACAGCTACTTACTCAGGGGAGATGTTAAAGAGCATGTTCCTCCCATAGAACTGGCCATGATCAGATCCGCAATCTGCCTAAGACCCAGTCCTGTTGGACTATTGCCCTTCATCATCTGATCCTGGATCTGACCTTCCAGTTCATCCTTAAAAACCTGAAACCAGGGACATGTTGAAATTACCAGCCTGAAAAAAACATGACCAGCGATCAACGTTTTTTTAAATACACTTGCAGACATTTTTTGTGCTTGACTGGCAAGAGAAAGGGGTTTAACCGTCAGACTGCCCTTGACCACACATCTGTTTGAGACAAACCTAAAACAACAAATTAATGAGTAACTGCCAGCATATTTCCAAGCAGTGTTGGTTGCATTATTGTAAATTGATGCTTAAAAAGAAACAGGATGAAGATAAACACAGGCAAATCCCCAGCCCCTCTGAAGGACAAAACAATTTATCTGGGTTTCTGAGGGATAAAAACACATTTTTGGGTTTCTGAGGGACAAAACAATAGATTTGGGATTCTGAGGGGCAAAACAGAGATTTCTCCCCTTACCGGCTCTCTTTTCGGTTACTTTTCAGATGCACTAAGATTAGATTACTCTGCAACCAAGCTACTGCTCTATATGTATTACTATTGTACTATTTACCCTGCTCCAATTCCCTGACAATCCACACAACATAATTACAACAGGGTACTGTCTATAACCCTGTATGTGTATAGAGCTAACCGGTAGGTAGCCTTTCTATTAGGGCCTAATAATTTATCCCTGCAGTATATATTTGTAAATCTCTGGTATGTATTCTTCCCAAAAATACTATTCTCCTGTAAGCTGCTTTGGTGAAACGCCAGCACTCCACTCCATCTCAGTGCAGTTCCCATGGTGATGAGCTAAGTTCCACTTGTTGGAGTCTGTTATACAACCACAGACGAGCGTGGGCTCATCTTATTTCCATGCATTTAACTGGCATGTGTTTGTCGTACCTCCTACCAGCATCTCACACCACATTTCACTGCTCAATTATCGTTCTCTCTGATTCAAAATGTAATATATAATGCATTGTATTGCAACGGTATTGCAACATGTATTGCTCAAATGTTGCAATAGAAATACAAATACAGTATACGCATATATACATCGAGTGCAAATAATGTTTTGGTTCATAGCTGAATTGTTCCAGACAACAGAAATGATTTGTGAATAATGAAGTGTGAACTAGTACATAAAATACATACTGGACTCTGTAGGATGTTAGTGACCCTCTTCTTCTGCTCCATCATGTTGAAGTCCTGCCGTATTTCAGGTGACATGCTCCTGCTACGGAGGTACTCCGGGTCGCTCTCATCTCCTCGGTCGAAGTACCTCTCCCTGGAGTCTGTGCTGGACAGAGAAAGGGTCATGGACCCAACAGCCTGTCTGATCTCCACGATGACTTTAGTCTTCACAGTGGACTAACTCTCACCTGCCACAAGCCAAGAGAGCTGGCTCTGGAAATCTGTTTTGAGACAGACAAAACTTTAGCTGTCTGGAGACAAAACTTCAGCTTTCCAACAGAGCTGATGAGGCACCAAGACCAGGTCAGATGTTGGAAATTAATAGTCGAACAAAAAACAGAATCATGTATTTAAAATTGCAGAGGACGTCAAGCAACACCAAAAATTCACAGCAGGTTTTTAATGGCAATACCTCCACCACGAAGGCAGACGGACACCGTGTGTCTAATCCACTGTGGTGTGGGGGGATGGGAACAACAGTCACCTATGTCTATGGTCATACATAAAACATGTCAATAGGACACCACAGGGGGTCTTTGTATTTGCACCTCATGTAAATCCACTACTTTGTGAGGGCAGTTAGCACCTCGAGAGTAACAGTACCGGGGGGAATACGGGTCAAAGCAGGGTACCCATGACTCAGGAATGTCTCTTTCTTTGCATAGTCTGTTCAAAATCAAGGCCCTCACCAAGATTGTATCAACTTGGCCAGCATCTAGAGCATTTAAATACCCAAAATCACAATCTGAATCACGTCTGCCAAAGCAAAGTTTCATTTGTTTCCTGTAGTAATGAGTCAGAGAGGTTCTACTTAGTTTTATATACATCAATAAGAGAAATCCCAGGCAAGAGTATTTCCTGTGTCACACATATAGAATAAATCGGTGGACGTCGCTTTTCAACAGACAATATATCTATTTGAAAACGATATTACACTTATTTGGCCTACCATTACTTAATACTTAATTAAGATTCAGATATGTTGTGCAAATGCGTATCCATTTGGCAATAAGCAGCATGCAGAAAATACCCAATCCGCAATAAAGGGCTTAAAACAACTGATCCAAGAATGTGATGCGATTGTATCAACAGGAGAGAGGCAATTCAAGTGCACGAAGCACCAGATCTATATTGCATTAATCAGATCAGAGATACCCAATTAACTCTAGAAATGGGTTAGTCACAATTACGAAGAGAGCATCACAAATACGCCTAATCGATTAACCCTTGAACAACACCATAGGATAGACAACAGCACTTACAATAGAAACTATTTCAAACAAACCTTTTTTTTTTTAGAGCTGGACTGTATCTCCGTATCCAACACCCCCGGACGTCATCAACAGAATGAAAAAAATCCGAAAAGAAATTATGTCAAATGTATTGTAAACGCCGATGCATAGTAAAACAGGGTAAACTTTTGTTTCGTTCGAGTGCGCCCTATATCTAGTGCGTGTGCGTCCGCGAGTAATGTTCCCGTGTGGGTGTGTGTTTGTGAGGGGAAAAGGGAAAAGAGAGACCATGTGATTTCCCATATCCGCCTACTGACCTGGCTGCTACATAAACTCTATAGTGATAGAGAGAATGCAGATACGTTTAATATATATTCCCATTGTTTCCCACGATTTTCCAGGTTCATATGTCAATGTAATCAAATTGTGTGTCGTTGTTTTTGAATATCTGGTTAGTTTAGGTCAAACGTTTTTCTATTATTATTATTATAATTATAAGTTCACTATAACCCCAGAATCATCCATTTTGACAAAATGTGTCCTGCTGCTGAAAAAGACCACGGATACTATAATGTTCATTGCCAAAATGCACAATTCCCAAACATTCCTTTGTACTTTCTAAACACTTTTGGTAAAACATCATTGTAGGTGTCCTATTACTCCGTGCTTACGTTGTATTTACACTCAACAAGTTCTGTAACTCAGGGTAACAACCCAGTGTTAATATATTGTAAATGCATGAACGTCAATGGGTCCCAGCTCCAGAACCAGCTATGCATGAACGTTTATGGGTCCCACCTCCAGAACCAGCTATGCATGAACGTTTATGGGTCCCACCTCCAGAACCAGCTATGTATTACCATCAGTGGGTCCCAGCTCCAGAATCAGCTATGCATGAACGTTAATGGGTCCCAGCTCCAGAACCATTGTAAAGAAGTGTTACCACCCTTTCTTTACAATGGGAACACAGGGATAATGTCTTCTTTACAATGGGAACACAGGGATAATGTGGTCTTTACAATGGGAACACAGGGATAATGTGGTCTTTACAATGGGAACACAGGGATAATGTCTTCTTTACAATGGGAACACAGGGATAATGTCTTATTTACAATGGGAACACAGGGATTATGTCTTCTTTACAATGGGGACACAGGGATAATGTCTTCTTTACAATGGGAACACAGGGATTATGTCACTGTTGTCATGTATGTGGGTGGGTTGGACCCGGGGCTGATAGATAATGAAAAAACTTGACACCTGAATGTCCCTAATGATTACTGCAAAACAATTCGGCCAGTTACTGTAATAGACATAGGCTACTCAAAAGTCTGTTTTCCAAATTGTGAGGCCTCCTTTGTCACGCAACAGACATTCTAACATCCCAACATCCAAAGAAAGTCCCGCCCACTGCGGTGCCCGTACCTTTTCAATGGGCTGTCATATTAGAGCATAATCTTCCTGATTATTAATCCGCCGCGCTCGCCCTCGTCATCATGAGGTTCTTAAGAGACTTGTCAGGACCCCATTAGAGGCAGATTGGAAAGATCAATAGACCTACAGCAACAAGGGAAAGTCATTATAACCGCTATTCAGACCGCCACACCACACCTGTGTGAGAACACCGTTTGTTGACAGTTGTTAAGCATTTAACACAGTTGTTTCCTCCAAGTGGGGCCAGTAATCCATCATGTGCTGTAATAAACCAGCAGCCCTGAATATTATACAAAATATCATAAGTATTTCGTATTTAGACAGTTATTTAGACAGCAATAAGTAATAGTGATTCTTAGGCCATTTTGCACCTTTCACTCCAGTCTCTGTAGTTTGGCTGGTGAAGTGTTCTGTTGATGTAGTAGTGTGTTTCTGGTCTGTCAGAAACACACTAGGTTGTTTTTATTACAGTGTGCGTTCTTTAGTCATCAGGTCTGCATTGGTTTATCAGGTCAGTTGCCACAGCTCTGTTGGGCATTTATTTATTCTGCTTATGTTCCATAGAATTGCTTTTGGAATGTCAAATCTTTCCTTCTTTCACTGAATTATACATTAATAACTTAATAAATGCAGTGATCTACCAATAGCACTATAGATTATAATTAATGATACCACAACTAACTCAACTATTCACTGGTTTCAAGTGGATTCTCCACGTTGTACCAAAGCACAACGAGTTGTGTTCCTGGACATGTAAATCAGGCCATCTTAAAACAAATGCATGTGATTAGTAATATATGTCAACCCTACAACTATTTTACATTTTCTACAGGGTGAGGAGATTTCAACTATTCAATGTGCTAACCAAGGACTTTTAGTGGGAATTGGACACCCTGGCCTGTCACGGAAAAAACTCTATATTTTAATTATCATCAGATCAATTTCTTTCAACCGATAAAAGGAAGTTATATATTTGTTATGATGCACTTTGGCCACCTTACTGGATTTAATCCATAATTTTATTTTAATTCCTAGCATATGCATATAAACCCATATGTCTTTCAGTTCTAATCTGGACCACAAGATCAGCAGTGTAGGATAGAGGACACATCCCACGATCTTCCTGATAATCCACTGAAGGTGGATCTACCAATTTATAGTAATCATCTGGTCTGCCTGGACTTTCAGCTTCATTAGTCAATACACTCCTTTAGCCAGGTCATCAATTATGACTCATCATGGCTTCAGACCCGAACATCAGCGAGAATCATTGTCATTGAAGAGCAATGAAGGTGAAAGTCCCAGTAAGGCGTAAGGAGGTAGACACCTGTCAACCACAACCGTGTAAACTTGTGGTGGACTCGATGGGCATATCCAGCAGAAATAAAAGGGCATTGATCATGACAGTCATTTGATTATGGATTGTTAACTGACCTCCATATCATATAAAAAACATAAACACATTACATCTTTTGTTGTCAAGATGTCATTTTGTATAGGCTACCTGTTTGCTGTGAGTGGATAGGCTACATTCTGTGTGTAGCTGGAGGACATTGCAGAGAATGCTTGCCCACAATCATTGCATCCACCCACACACATTTCAGAAGTGGATGAGTAAGAGAGCACTGCTTTCACTCTGCTGCTCGCCTGAAGTCACTTGGTGGAGAATAATTATCGTAACTAGAAAAGGAAATTGATAGACGTAAATGTGGTGTCCTTAATAGCATGTTTACAGTATTTACGGTTCATACAAGTTAGCGGTAGTGGCTACAGTTTTACTCACAGGCGTCATGGCTTGAACAGTTTTCTCCCGAAGTGACGTCCGTCGCTGTGAATTCGGCACATTGATCTGTCAGCTGGTAGGTGGGAGTTGCTTGCCCCTCTGGGAGTGAATAAAACGAATGAAAGAACGGACAAATGGCTAGTGCACACAGTTACAATGGATGCCTTGACAATGTCAATAAGGTCAGTAGATTCACTGGCATTAACAAGACTCTTACCTCGCTCAATTGTGTTACCATGGCCTCATTACGCCTCTGTGTTTCCCCCGAACATGTCCAGTTCTCCTGCTCAGGGTGGAAGATGAGGCTGTGGATGTCAAAGGCTAATCGATTCCTCTGATAAGATGCATGCTAGTCAAGGCTAATGAGAAGGCTGCTCTCCAACTCAAGATCAGTCGGCAAGATTTCCTTAGATAAAATGGAACAGGTCAGGAGAGAAGCTTGAGAGTTTCCTTATCTGTAAGGATGAACTTGACGAACTACTGGACTGAGTGTCAGGGAAAACAAGCCTATATTATATTATAGTTGTGGTATATTACTATTATGTGTGGTTGCATGGTCAGTTGACCTGAAATTCAATTAGAGTATTTACTAAATTGGATATTCTTCTGTTAGTAGCATTGTAGCAATACTGAGAGGAGAGAGAAATATAAACCCTAATGCCTACAGTGGAGCTTTGTAAAGTAACGATATCATTAGAACATTCAGGCAAGCAGAAAATTGTGAATGGAAAGATTTTTGAGTTGAATGGAGAACTATTCAATCATAAGAAAAACATAGATTCCGATATTAAATATTATGCTAAGGATTAATATAATATTAATATTTTCTTAGTGAATGTGAAACAAGTAGATAATTGTATAGTCCACATGGCTGTAGCACCCATAGCATATCAACATGTCTTGACGCTAAAAGATAGTAAAATGTTATTCACAAACATCTTTTGAAGAAACATGTTGCTGTAGCCTGGGGTGCTTCTGTTGTCTGGTCCAAAGTCTTTGAACAGCCAGTATATACAATACATTCCACACCGTGGGTTATTAAAGAGGGTTCACCACTTTTCATGTCCAGTACAAAAATTGCCAGAAAGTATACATTGTTCAAAAGTTTGGTGTCACTTGGAAATTTTCCATAAAACATACATAAAATACGATTGAATAGTTATATACTATCGCTGTGAATGTAAATGTATCGCTAACTATAAGCACGTGTAGCCAGTCTTGCTGTAGATTACCTGGCTACTGATTATGATATAATAGAACCACACAATATTAAAAATATATTTTAATATTTATCCTATTTTTATTATATGGGTCCCACTCATCGCGGGCCAACTGCAACCCCTGCAGGCTCGATAGTAACACATGTGCAGTCACTCCATTAAAGAACAGTGTACCAGCTTATAAATTCTTCCCAAAGTAGTTCTTGCATTTTTCGGAGCTGTGTTTTGAGTCATTGTCCTGTTGTAGGAGGAAATTGTCTCCAATCAAGCGTTGGCTACGGGGAATGGCATGTGGTTGCAAAATTGAGTGAAAGCCTTCCTTCCTCAATATTTATTTTACCCTGTACACATCTACCACTTTACCACCACCAAACCACCCCCAGACCATCACATTGCCTCCACCATGCTTGACATATGGCGTCAAGCACTCCTCCAGCACCTTTTCATTTGGTCTGTGTCTTAAAAATGTTCTTTGTGAGCCGAACTCCACAGACCTTTGTCTGTTGATAACACTTTTTTTCCCAATCTCCCTCTGTCAAATGTTTATGTTTTTTTACCCTCTATATCTTTTCTTTTTATATTGGCAATTCTGGCAAGGCTTTTTCTTTGCAACTCTGTCTAGATGGCCATCATTCTAGAGTCACCTCTTCATTGTTGACGTTAAGACATGTTTTGCGAGTACTTCTTCATAACCCTGTCCCTTTGCTCAGTTGTGCACGGGGTCATCCTACTCCTCTTTCTATTCTGGTTAAAGAGAGTTTGCCCTGTTCTGTGAACGTCGAATTGCATGTTATTTTAATGAACAAATTTCTAAGTGACACCAGACATTTCAATGGTTGTGTATGTACCAAAAAATATAATTGTGACAACAACTTTCTGTCTTTTTCTGGGTGTCAAATTTCCTACATCGGGCACATAGTACACCATGACATTTTTGGCATCCTATTTCATACACCCTATTTCCAGAAGGGAACATTAAACATTGGTTGTAAAAGCCATGTGATGAGCCATTACTAGTGTGGTCATAGTCATATGCTTAAGAAAATACCCGAGACATATAGAGCAGTCTTTGTCAGAGTTCTCAGAATCACATTCAAAACAAAATATGTTTCTCCATCTCAAGTTTTTCTAAAGTACTATTAATAAACAACACTTCCATCTGGCACGTAATTAGTGGCAAGTATTCAGTTACTTAAAACCATTTCATTATTAAGTTGGTAAACGCGGATCAGTCCTCTTTGTAGAGGTCAGGAAAGGCACATGCATGTTATGTTTCTGGGGTATTCACTGTTTGTCTTAACTCTTCTAAAGTAAAGCATTGCAACTGTATTGTTTTATGGCGGATATACTAGAAACATTATGGTTTACATTACACATGACATTAGTCCTACATACTTATTTGTTCAAGAACTCTTTGTGGACGGGTCTATTTTCTCCATTGAATTAAAATGAGAAACTCTATAAATCCTTTTCCTATTCACTGACTGATTGAACATAAATCCAAGACTACAGAAGAATTGTTGTCTTGTTTCACAATAAGGCATCCTTCACCTATGCTGCCAAGCTAACCGTTGGCAACCCCTGACAATTACATCATCGTGTATAGTCTTGCCCTTAAAGAACTATAGACGTTTGGTTGTATCTGAGCGAACAAGATGCCATCAGCAGTTACATCATCAATGTAACTGTTGAGCCAATTTCAAAGTGGCCCAGAATGCAACACCTCTTCCATCATATCACCACTATACAGTACATATACACATTATATCACCACTATACAGTACATATACACATTATATCACAGCTATACATTACATATACACATTATATCACAGCTATACATTACATATACACATTATATCACAGCTATACAGTACATATACACATTATATCACAGCTATACAGTACATATACACATCATATCACCACTATACAGTACATATACACATCATATCACAGCTATACAGTACATATACACATTATATCACAGCTATACAGTACATATACACATTATATCACAGCTATACAGTACATATACACATCATATCACCACTATACAGTACATATACACATCATATCACAGCTATACAGTACATATACACATCATATCACCACTATACAGTACATATACACATTATATCACAGCTATACAGTACATATACACATTATATCACAGCTATACAGTACATATACACATCATATCACAGCTATACAGTACATATAGACATCATATCATCACTATACAGTACATATACACATCATATCACAGCTATAAAGTACATATACACATCATATCACCACTATACAGAACATATACACATCATATCACCACTATACAGTACATATACACATCATATCATCACTATACAGTACATATACAATTCCCAGCTACGTCATTCGGTATATATATTTTAGCTGCTTATTAACGCATCGAATCAGCCAATCACGTGACAGCAACCCAAATAGTGGCTGAGAATATTTAACACTATCATTAAACTATTTAACTTAGAAATGTCCTTGTTTTCCATGAAAGCACACATCAAATGAGTTTAAATAGCAAAGGTTGAAAAATGAACAATAATGCAAATACATTTTGGGTGACCAGCAGCTTTTAATTTGATAAATAACGTCTTTGGGACAACATCATCACCTAAAGTGGTTTTGGAAAATTGCTGCTCTCAATATGCACTCCAGCCTGATATTAATGTAAATTATTAATGTAATAAATGAAAACTTTCCTCTTGGAAGCAAATAAAGGTATATGCACCCTCCCAAAGCATTTCATTCTTATATCGGTTTTGTTTGTGATATGATTTTTACATTCAGGTAGGGCGTGCTCATATCAGCAAGGACGCAATAAAATTAATGCAGTCTGTAAATTTTCTATTTTTTTATGTTCTACATAACACAATCTATCATGTTATAGTAGCTCTGCCTTGATAGCGTTATACCATAAACATGTTAACAGGTTTACACTCCGCAGGCAAATTCCAGAGTTATTGACGGAGCCTATTTTAGAATATGGGGCCGCCGTTCTTCAATGGATGAGTCCATTGAAAGAAGATGGAGCAGTAAACCAATTACCGACAGCTGAGGGAAGCTAGATGGGCCATTTTTATATTATGGCTAAGACAGTATGGAAAGTGAGGAGAAACCCATGTTCACAGTAGGTGCTATTAATCCAACACAGGGTCACCATCACTTTGTACTTAACGACTGCCTTCCAGTCAGGGCTTGACTAAAAGAGGAAGAGATGGCTCTGAGTCACCTTTCCTCTGAATTACCCAGAATGCCCAGAGATTGACGGGCCTGTTGGAGGGAAATGTTTGGCAAATGTTACATCTTAAACAATAAAGGGATAAAAGATGTCAAGTTGTTGTCTTCCTATCGTAATGTAATGAAACACAAATGTTGCTGTCTTTCAAAACTGACTTCCAACATTACTGTGTCCTTTCTTAACACACGATGTTATAATAGAAAAAAGTGGCAGAGTTGACATTTGCAACTGTTTTTGTGATAACTGCCGCTGTTACTGCTGCTTTTTTTCTCTCCAGAATTTACTATATTTTGCCTTAAGTTAAACAATACATTACACAAACACACACACACACACACACACATATATATATATATATATATATCTGCCTTTGGAAACAAACAGGAACAATTCCAATCTGCAAAGCCCATTGCAGACAACGCAGTGATTTTATTTTGTGTTCCGTCCATGATCTCCTACAGGCAATTTATATTTAGATTCTGTGGGAAAATGGGTGTTATAATAATAATCATTTATTTATTTGCGTTAACAAGCAGTTGAACATGTGTACCTAATCTAATGGTTTCTGAGTGTATAAATCAGCACATACAGTAGGCTATGTGTCTTGTTATCTGTTCCAGAATATTTCCGGTGGCATGTTTATTCTTCTTCAATATGGACAATATCAATCCTGGTGTGACCAAATTAAGTCACTAGTGGTCAAGGACTACATGATCCAAGGCAAAGTCATTTTCAAGCTGTTCAGCACACCTGCAGCATTACTAGTAAACAACTGCTCAGAGTAACACATTGGTGCTTTATGAGGCTTCACAGAGGTTTCCGAACAGCAATGGATTCACCTAAATAACAACAAATTAACAAATTAACAATCAACAATGTTTAAGTGCCACAAATACACTTATGTCCCTATCCACAATTATCCAAATGTAAATAGCAGTAGTACCATACACGACCAAGTGCTTCCTCTGGCTGGATGTGGAATGGGGTTATATAATGGCGGCTACCCATCATTGCTTTTATTGTGAAGCATTGATTTTTGATGTCTTGCCAGATGTTACCACATTTAATACCAGGAGAGTAACAGGGGACATATGCATTTAAATGGCATGCTCTTCCCCAAAAGCTTGCACCCCAAACAGATACTGGCCTGGATATATGTGTGGATCTTATAAACAGACGCAATTAGTCTGCTGCCAAAACTTAATTACAATTTGGTGTTATATGACCTGATGTAATTAAAAGAAAGCCACAGCAGGCAGAAACAGAATGGGTTTTCCGTTGGTTTTATATTGAAAGTCACAAGGATCGGTGGAGAGCAGTTACTAGTGTTTTGGTTCACAGCAATCGTCGAACATAATCAAATATTAAAATAAAGCAAAGTCTTTAATTTTATATTATTATTATGGGAGGTAAATGGGGTCTATACACATTTACTTCCATTTACATTGTGCCTCTGTTCAGCCGACCTCAACATTAAATACAACATGCAAGTAATACCTGCATTACTAAATAGCAGCACGATATGAAACCACATTTGCCCTTGATTATATTCTTCATATCATGGTGGGTTCATGATTGGCTCCTAATTCGTTTTTCTCTCTTTACTGCGCCTTTACTGTCACCTAGAAATACAAGCATGTTATTACACATATTCACCATTAGAGGACAATGTCATCCCATGAAAACACTACGCCTTAAAAAAACCAAATTGATCTCAAAACAGGATTTTCTCATTTATTCTATGTAATAATTTCTAACCATTGGACGTTAATAGTTTTATAATAAGACACACTAGGCTTTAACATTTACTCTATCATGGAGGGTTCGATATAATTAAACTCCGTTTTAATAAAATGCCTAAGTTGTTGTCCTGCACATGCACTATTGATTGTCAGAGCTTCATAATCGTGGCATTTCGCAGAGGCTGAAACATAACTCGCTTTCATCTATTCAGCTGCAAAAGAGTGTAGTACATATTCCTATCAATTCCAGTCAATCATTAGACAAGTTTAATCTGCATGATCAGTTACAATCCCGGATCCGCTAATTTGCATATGACAAACGTCTATGTTGAAACAAGTAAACACAATTCCAATGGCTTACAATTGGTCTTGAACTAAGAGGGCAAATCCATCAAACCAGCGTGGCAGAATTCATTCAGTACGTTATTATGGTCGGGTTTGAAAGAATCCAGGCTTAAGTTAATAGGTATTTAACTACAATAATGCATCATGTAATTGGACACATTAAGAGAGGCGACTAGTGGTGGAGAATTCTGAGATAGGAGTTAGGGGAATGTATTTATACAGCCTTTATGATTACTTGGCAAGACCTCACAGACAATGGAGTAATACATCATAGTTGACTGCTACACATCTTATGTACTGTATGTGGTATGGCAGGTGTGCACACTGTGTGTTGTTGTGTGTATGTGCGGGAATGTGTTTGTCATGCATGCGTGTGTGTGTGTGTGTGTGTGTGTGTGTGATGTCTGGTAAAGCTTATTAAATTGTGTAATAGATTTACTGACCCTGATATGCCTGTAGAATAAAAAGTAATTATTCATACAGTCTAATTTTAACCAATGGAAAGATTTTACAAAGAGGGAGATGGAATTAGTGAGCCTTGAATAAGGAGGGAAATGGACTTTAGGAAAGCTTTCTGCTTTCTTGTTAAATGATTGCGACGTCTAGGTGTAAAAAGCAACATACATGATACCTCCTTTGTGAAGGATATGGATTGAACATTTAAATGTTTTGTTTTCCTAATTTGAAAATGCACTGTGATTTAAAAAACGTATGACTTATTAACAAACACTTTATTTCTAATTTAATGGACAGTAGACACAACGAATAATGGCATAATGAAATAATGGCATGGTTCTATTTAAATGTATTTTGCTGAGGTTTGGCTCGATTAGTGCGGTAAAGAACTATCATCGTTGGCGGAAACATAAAATAAACTGAGAAAATGTTAGATAAAATATAGAAGATAAACCATATCGACATAAAGCAACAATCTTATAATATTAGTTGTCACGAACTAGGAGCCGGATATCACGTTCACTTTTGGTATTTATTAAAATAAAAACGACCAACTTGAACGGAAAAAAACATGTAACTGAAGTAATAGAAAAATGTGCATACTAAAGTGACTTATAAACATGGACTGTGCACGGACTGAAAACAAACCAACCGGAAGTAACGTGTGCAACACAGAACAAGCTCCCTAGTGAAACTACACCATGACCCACTAACTCAACCGTGACAGTACCCCCCCAGACAGGCCAAGGAAGGTCCACTGATGAGACGGGAGGGAGGGCGGGAAACCGCCAAGGAGATAGTTCCGCAGGAGATCTCCCCAGCAGCAGCATCAGTCCTGAAGGCGGGTCTCTATAAGGTGTCCAGCGAAGATAGTACTCTGAAGCCACTTGCTGGCTGGATCCAGCGCGCAGGTACTTCTCCGCAGCACCCCTAGAACACCCCTTTAGCTCCCCCCAAAAATAATTTCAAGGGTGCTTCAGGGGTGCTCCTGTGCTCGGTTCTTTGGGGGGACCACCGACCCGATTGTAGTGGTCCTAGCTGCATTGGTGGCTCGTAGCCAAAGTATGCACATAGATGCTCATACTCCTCCTCAACCGTCCACAGTTTACTATAATCCACCGCTCTGGGGTGCCACGGTGAGCTCTTTACCCCGGGGAGCTATAGCTAAACTCCCCCAGTACTCTGCTGAGTGTCTGGCTCCGCTGGCTATCTCATTCAGGGTTCGGCATTCTGTCACAAAACAGGGTGTATTGAAATGCAAAAAAACACACGCAAAAGCCGTATATCACGTTTGCTTTTGGTATTTACTAAAATAAAACATGACCAACACGAACGGGAAAAAACTGAATTAAATGATATTCTGCATACTAAAGTGACTCAATAACATACATAACAGCTACACACACACAATTACCAATTACTGAAACGTGACTTAAAGAGCCACTTCACCGATTTTGCATTTAGCTTTGTATCAGTAGACAAATGGTAGTATTTTCCAATGACCTTACTCCCACCTCTCAACTCCATCTGATAAGAGGCATATCTTGATTTTAGGTCAGGAAAAAATCCTCCAATGACGTAAAATGACGATTTTTACATCATTGGAGGATTTTTTAAAAGAGGCTATGAACTACAGACAGAAGTAGATGCTACTTCCGCATTTTTATCAACCCGCCCATATGGGGTGGGGCCTCGTCACAGATTTTAAAAACAGTGTCAGCCATCTTGTAAGGACTAAGGACCAGGTAGTGGAGAAATGCGAGTTTTAGACTAAACGCAATGGCAGAAAGTAATTTTGAAGACGAAATGGAAGAAAGGGATTTTGAAGATCTGTTGCGCGAATCCGATGTTCGTGGCTGCCTGTACGAGCCGCAATACAGCGAAACACAGTTGCGGTTGACGGAGGAACAAGAGGCTGTTGCTGCAGAGGAGCGAAGCTTGCCTGGCGGTCATGAGGAAGAGCCCGTACAGAGTCGAGCTGGGGCGGACTGGTGGTGCCAGTGCTCTCGCTGTGCGCCTATGGACACAGAGTCCCGCTGCTGTTGCGAATTTCAGCGATGCCATTTTCTTCTTGAAGAAATAACTGAATCTGCATTAGAAACGGGACAGCCAGCATGCGTAATATAGCACCCCAGCTTTGATCCACACGAGTTTTTGAAACTTATTTCAGGATTCCGAAGGTCAATGGGAAACGCCAGCCAAAGCCCGCAGGGACAAACGGACGCTTCAGTATAAGTGAGTATTTATTTGTTGTTCACGTCAGTTAGCTGAGCTATCGGTTATATTTACATATATGCTAGCTAGCCTATTGTAGGTGCAAATAGCTTGCGTTGCTAACGTTGTGCTTATTGTTTTCAGACATACATCGCCTAACAGCCTACCGTCACTTCGTGGAATGGGTCCTGCAAGGAGAGAGACTGGGGAAAGGCTATATCGTTTTGTTTTGCCTGCCTGTGTTGTTCAGGACATCAGACAGAGATTTCCAGCTAGTGACGGACAATAGTGTGGCTATCAAGAAACTGCTGAAGCTCTGGAAGAGCTATGAGTGTGCAATATAATGTATTACTTTGTTTTACAAAAGAGTACAGGGAAATATGAAGAAATGTATATACTTTTATTAATTACAAATATTCTCGGAACTTGGGGTGGTCGATAGCCCGCAGCCACTGTTTGCACCGCTCTAAATGTTCAACGGGAAAACGATGGAAACTAACTACATGTCCTTTCCTTGTGTTGGATGTACATCCCGGTACAACGCAAGGCTAGTATTTAAATTACTTCAAATTATCAAGAAACTCATGTTAACCGGTGTCTTCTGTTTTCCAGTCAATTAGCTAGTAGCTAGCCTTCCTTTCTGCCTGCCCTCTCGAGCCGGTAGGCGTGGCTTGGGAGTGCATTCGTAGAGCAGCGAAACAAGGGCATTCTGGGATTTGGTGTATTTCATCCACATGAGCCAAAACACTTTTTAATCTTTTTCTCTGCCTAGAAGGCACAAATTTCTAAAATGCTTTCACATTTCTACTGCATAAGTGACCACGATAAGTGAGAAAAAATATGTTTTTTCGGTGAAGTTGCCCTTTAAATCCAATCATAGAACTACAATGTCGAACAAGGTGCCATTCCAACCTAGAGAACTTAATAGCCCCGTTGATTAGCCTGACTTACAACTGGTGTGCACAAACTGAAAACAAACCAACCCGGAAGTAATGTGTGCAACACAGAACATGCTACCTAGTGAAACTACTTGTGAACCATTAACTCACCTGTAACATTAATATTTCTTGGGCAGTTATAATAACCTTTTCAGTAGTTTCGTCTTTTCAACTGCTAGGTCTGACCTAAACCTTCTACATGAAAACTCAAGTAATAATATTTGGTTATTTGTGGCCAAATGTCACATTTGTCATTACTGTGGGTAATTATGATTGATTTAGCATCCACATTACCTCATTTTAATTACCGGGATTGTGCTCTGGTTAATGCATGTTTTTAACTACTCAACTCATGTGTGTAACCAATGACGCCCGGTGGCATCAAATCCCTACATTCTCATTAACCTTCAAGATAGCTAAACGACTGAACATTATAATTTTGAAGAAGTATTTAAAAAAAGTTGTGCTAGTAGGGTAGTAAGAAAATGAAAGTGATAGCAATAACTTTTGCCCTCAACGAACAGAGGATGAATGTGGTGCTATGGGATTTATCTCATATATTTCTTTCTTTCTGCCATTTTTGGAAGATGGGTAGTGACTCTGCTTCTCAGACATAACGGTGACGGGTTTTGACTGGGCTGGCAGGGAGCCCAGAGGTGGAAGGACCAAGAGCCAACGACAAGTGATGGAAGTGCACAATTTGGGTTGTGCTGAAGAGTTTAAACTCATTAAGATATTACAGAATGTTATTAATCAGCAAAAAAATACAGACACTAAAAAACCAAGATCACCAGAGAATTAAAGGAAAATTAACATTAATTTATAGGATCTCACTAACTCATGTTCAATTTTTGTATTATTATGATTCGTCAGCCTTCTGATGAAATTGAAATATAGTACAACTTCTCATGCCCCTGTTTAAAAGGAAGCAATATTTTATAGTCATCATTGAGAATTCAGCATTGATGAGTGTGAAGTTATGAGTTTATTCTGCAGACAGGGAGTCAGGTAACTAATGCCAGACTCCCTGCTTTACTGCCCCACTATGTTCTCCAGGTAAACCAATCTGCTGCATTGTAGTGACTATAGTCTAATTTCTAACCAGGATATTAACATATATAACGCCCTAACCACTACTATAATTTCAGAACTAATTTAGAATGCTTTGCGTGTTGACCGTTTTGGAAGTAATGGAAATAAAATATTATGATTTTCTTTTTGTTAAATTATCCCCCCAAATGTACATTATTTTCTAAGCCCCACCCAATGACAACAGTGTGGGGTCACAATGTTTCTGCAGTAATTATGGTGGTGTCTGTAGTATGTGTGTGTGGCAGTTTTCCTTACAGGGCTGATTCAAATGAGCATGATTTCTCCAACGATTTCTAAATTATTATTATCTAAATGAACTCTATTTTACATTTTACCGGCACCCTGTTCTTAAAATCCACAAGCTAAAAACAATCCAATATCTAGATGCTGGGTATCAGTATTCCATATCGCTATTAATCTACAGGACAATGTGACAGTTGACCTTTCTGAAATGCTAAATAGAGTCATTCAGTCGGAGGCATTCAACAAAATGGCTGCAAAGGTTGAAAAGATAAGACCTAAAATAACACATAGTATCCCCAGCTTCCATACTTGCATTACAAAAGGCCACATTCCCCCACGTTTATATTATTCCTACAAAGTGTGTGAATCTGTCACTTTTAAAGACATTATGAGGGTTGTTTATAGTTTTACATATATTACCACAATGAAAAGGTAGTGTAAACACCCCCATTAAACCCAGAATGAAAGCAAAATATTACAGGGGGTGTTACTCCGTTCCCTTAACAAAAGTCTATATATTTTACGAGATATACTTCCACTAGTGATTAAACTGTGAATGAACTATGTACTGTACACATCACTCTTTGTATTTACCATAGCATGACAACTTTTTTATGTAGTAACTAGCATGCTACAGTATGTGTCCTTGTAGACACCTAGTCGTTGCGCTAACAAACGTTAGCATCGGCTCACATAACGAGTTTGAACATAGTGGACCCAGATGCATGTGAATAGTGTCTATCAGTTTATCTGACCATGATATGTAACTTTTGCCCTGTGTCTTGAGTCAATTCTCTCGGCCACCTGCCAGCTCACATTGAAATTAAACTCAATGATGAAACACTCATGTCTTTTCAATCAATCAATCACATTTATTTTATTAAGCCCTTATTACAACAAAGTTTTCACAAAGTGCTGTTACAGACACCCAGCCTGAATCCGACAGAGCACACATCGACAAGTTGAACAAGTTGATACACCACGGCTAGGAAAAACTACCTGATGGGGCAAATTTAGAAAGAAACCTACAGAGGAACCAGGATCTGAGGGGAGGCCAGTCCTCTACTGGATGTGCTGGATGCATTTTTTAAGTGCAAAGAGACTTAAAAAATATAATAGTCCCGGTCAAATATAATCAGAAAGGGACAACCGAGAGAGTTGAGGGTTTGTCATATTGGCCGAAACTGTCTGGTACCATCAGCTGCTCAGCCTGCAGCACAATCAGGGGGTCCCAGGATGGTTCCAATACATGTTTCCAGGGCTGATTGGTCCCACAGTGTGGCCAGGAGGCACGGGTCCTCCTTAATGGAAGTGGAAACAAGACACAGGGAAAGGTTAGACACCACAGCTCCCGGCACAATACTATAGCAACATAAATCTTAAAATGAGACAGAGGGGTCCAGTGAAACTGTGTCCCTTAACAAGGTAACCTCTGGACAAGGCCCAACTCAATGGAGGTGGAAACAAGACCCAAGGAAAGGTTAGACACACTAGTTCCTTACGTCCCCGGCACAATAGTATAGCAGCATAAATCTTAAAATGAGACAGGGGGGTGCAGTAAAACTGTGGCCATGAACAGGGTATACCCTGTATAGGGCCCAACAAGCCGGAAAAAACCCACCTACTTTACCAAGCATCAACCAAGGGACACCGGTCAACTGCAAACACTCGGGAAGGTTTCGTTTTGCTCACAGAGTTACTCGAATTTAGGGAACCAAATAAATCTATAGCGAGCCAGTGACTTTACCCCCCGGGCAGCAAAACTAAAAAGTTTGAAATGTGTCTACATTTGTAACCCAGATTGAGAGCTGATTCCATAATAGAGGGGCTCTAAAGGAGAAAGTTCTACCTCTGGCTGTTTGTTTCGAAATTTTAAGTACAATAAGAAGGCCAGCATCTTTTCATTTTAGGTTACGCGTAGGTATGTATGGCTGGACTAAATCAGCGAGTTAGATAGGGGCAATTTCATGTAAAGCTTCATACGTTAGCAATATAACTTTAATGTCTAACATTTTTTGATCAATAGTTCTGATCTTTGCAATATTCCGAAGATGGAAAAATGCTGTCCTTGAAATATATTTTATATGTCAAATTTAAATATCATAGTCTACAACCAACTTAGAAGCAATAAACATTTTCAGAAATATCTTGTATTAAAATAACAAGATTTATTATACTTTACAAAGTCAATCCGTTTGTTGGACATTCCAAAAATTGTAAAATAAATTAGTATTTTTAATTGCATTTACTCTTTTAACATTGGTTGGAGGTCGATATTGCTCAACAAAACTCTGCAATTGTTATTCCAGTTTAGATTCCAACAGGAGACCTGACTCTGTTTCTGTTACAGTAAACTAAAAGTATTTGGCCAAGGAGTAATTTTGTTCCACACACTATAATCTAGCACATTGAACTTGAATGGATAGGATACAATGTGCAGACTGTCAGATTGAGGGTATTATTTGAATCCAAATCAAATTAATCATTAAAAAATATGACTTGTTTGTATATTTGTGCATAATCCTCCCATTTTAGGATGCGAACATTCATGGTTAATATTAAATTGTACCATAAAATATTTATCTATATCTTTCCAGTTCTTAATGTACACATTTTGACAGGCGTAATATTTTGTCATGTCTGCGATCCATTTTTACGGGATATGACTTGCTTACGATCACCAGATTGACTTCTATTGACAATTACTTGACCCTCGTCTCGTCAGATACCGACAAAAGACTGAAAATGCAAAAGCAAAGCCTATACATTGATAGTTCTCTTGTGCATCCAAACTACCTTAAACAAGCACAGCTGCCTAATAACAAACAGATGTGACGCTAGTTGTGGAAATACTGTTGGGACACATAAAACATCATGTAATTTCTAAACAGTGATACCTATATGCATTTACCAACTAATTGAGGTGAACACTCTCCAGTTCAATCCTATAGTCAAGTGCTAATACAGAGCCAAACCAAATAAAAAAATGTGTCACAGTCCAAATGGTTTCAGTCCTTAAGTCATGACAGTAGCATACTTATATTAAAAAAGCGCAGCATTTTATATTATGTGGTGATGGTTATTGGAGAATAAAAGTTTCTACTCAGTACATACCAACACCAGATGTTCTTATGTATCCGCTCTGCCAGATTCTGAACACTCGGACCTGGTGAGGACAACTGGATTCTGAGCAAATTCCTTGCAAAAGGAGACCACAGAGACTTAACGAATAGTTAATAGTTCAGGACTTACCATGCAGACCTCTTGATCAAATCTTGAAGTTCCTGAAGAGGTTTTGCAGATAGGTATGAGACAATATGTTCATGCTCTTTTGTTTTACATATGTGCCATGGTAACTTCTGGAAGCTACGACTCATTTCGTATCACTATGTTACCACTTGACTCTATTTTAATTCTGTCAGAACGGACTGAACTAAAGACAATAGAGCAACATATTTCCTTACCATCTCCACATTAGATTGAGATAATGAAGTTGAGGTTATATACTTCTAAGTGATTAGAAGTTTTAAAACAAACATTTTGTTTTTCATGAATGCTCACCTTGTTTGCAAGGTGTTTGGTTTTCTCTACACGTTTACATTTGTGGTTGACATTTAAACAGACAATTTTCAATATGACAACAGAAAATCAGTTTGCACCTTTTATGAATTCTTATGTATTTTTGTGTATAAACACATACCAGAAAAGTCTTTGTTAGGTAAATAGTACATTTAAATAAAAAAGTAGAATTTGATACACCTAAATGTAAAGAGAGAGTTACAGTAAATCTGAAATCCTTTTACGATAAAGGAGAGGCAATCTGGGAGAAAAGCTATTGGGATTAGATCATAAAACTGTGATTTTAGATAAACAACCTTAGTTCTTTTGTTTTTACCTGTAACAATTGTTATTTAGCATGCACTATATCTTCTAATGATTTCATTTGCATATACTTTAAGACTGCCTAGTAGCGCAAGGAAAAGCAACCAGAAGCCTGGAGTGTATATCTGAAAGGCTAGTTTCACATTTCCCCCACTGCGCAACACATTAATTATCCCCTCTCCAGGACATCAACACACACTTAAGCAGGATTTCCATAAGTGAAGTAGCACCTTGAATAAAAAATATCCCACAACAATAGCTTGCAGCAATATTGTGTTAGCCCTAGTGCGAAATTGATAAGCGTGCTTTCTTTCATTGAGCACTGCATTATATAGCATCTGTCCCTGCAACAGGAACGTAGTGGCGATAATGTGGAATGAGAAACAGGTAGTGACTCCCAGGGATATGGAGACTGTTTGGCAATGATGGAGATGGTGTCTGACATGGAGGTGCTGAAACAGTTGCAGAAAAAAGCAACGTGAGAGAAAGTGAGAGGCCGGGAAGAAAAAAATGCACCTGTTCAAAATCAAGTTACTTTTATGTCAGGGGTATAAAATCTCACACAAACGTATCAGACTAGTGAGAAAAAAAAGAGATTACTTCAGGGCCTATGCTGGATCACAAGAAGGCGTGCGTGTGTGCGTGTGTGTCTGGGTGTGTGTGTTTGTGTGTGTTTGTGTGTGTCTGTGTGGGCGCATGCGTGCATCTTTGTGGGCATGTCTACGTGTAGCTGGCAGATATTAGGGATATGTGTTCCAGCCAGAAACTCTGCAATACCTTTAGGGATAACAGTTAAACAGTAATTCAGTAGGATGAAGGAAGAATTATTTTGGAGACAATCCTGATGACAGTTTAGCAACTCCCCCGACAAAGGGCACACACACGCACACACACACACGCACACACGTAATTAAAGGAAACGCCGACATATGTCGGGCCACCAAAACATGCCAGTTTCAGTGTGCATTGGCATTGGCTCTACAACATCTTCATTAGAGGGATATGGCACCTTTCTTCTATGAATTACAATAAAATATAACTTCCAAACCCGCTGTGAAGCCACTTAAAAAAATAAAAATAAAAAATGAAATTATAATACATACACGCTAGAAACACTCACGCACCGTGTCTCCCCCACCCGACACCCACAACCCCCTCTAAACCAACCACTCCTACACCCACAACCCCCTCTTAACCAACCATCCACCCCCACTCCTACACCCACAACCCCCTCTCAACCCTCCACTCCCCACCCCTACACCCACATCCCCCTCTCAACCCCCCCCACTCCTACACCCACAACCCCTCCTAACCCCCACTCCTACACCCACATCCCCCTCTCAACCAACCAACCACCCCCCACTCCTACACCCACAACCCCTCTCAACCAACCCCCTACACCCACAACCCCCTCTCAACCCCCCCTACACCCACAACCCCCTCTCAACCATCCAAGCAACAAACCCACCCCCCGGGAACTCTCACTTCTCCACGCCAGACGTTCCACTGAACAGGGAAACAAAAACAAGACAAAGCAGAGGGGATAAAAACACTATGACGACATCAACAAAAAGCCAACTGAGTGTGTCATTACATTCTCGTAACTATTTTCACGGCTGTGGGAGTGAGTGGGTGTGTGTGCCCGTGGGCCTTTGTGTGGGGGTGCATGGGTATGTGTGCATGTGGGTGCGTGGGTGTGTGTGTGTGCACGTGGGTAAGTGTTTGTGTGTGGGTATGTCTGGGTGTGTGTGCATGTGGGTGCGTAGGTGTGTGTGTGTGGGTGCGTAGGTGTGTGTGCACGTGGGTACGTATGTGTGTGTGGGAATGTCTGGGTGTGTGTGGGTGCGTATGCATGTGGGTACGTGTGTGGGTATTTGTGTGTGTGGGAATGTCTGGGCGTGTGTGGGTGGTTGTGTGTTGATGCATGTGGGTGGGTGCGTTTTGGTGTGTGTGGTAGTGTGAGGGTGCATGTGTGTGTGTGGATGCGTGTGGGTGCATGTGGGTATGTGTGGGTTTGTGTGTGTGTGTGTATGTTAGTGTTCGTGTGCTTGCAAGTGCTGCATGGCCTCCTGCCCTGACAAATTGCTTTTGGTTTTAAAAAAATAGTTTATTTTATTTGTATCTGCTTAACCGACATGTTACCTCTCCTCCAGCAACCCCACTTCCAATTTCCCCTTAGTTTTAGACTGCAAACATCTGCTTCCCTTTGTCCGTCCTGGCTGTGTCTTGTGGATGCTGGTGGATAAAGCCTTTGCAAACATGACCTAAGAATTTTGGAATGTCAATTTCAGCCCTGTGTGGAAGCGCCACTTGTTTTAATTATACTATGTATTACTCAATGTGTAATTTACATATTAAATAGAAATAGCGTTGTTGGTCTTTTCCTTCTGTGGCAAACAAGTCCATTAATCATTGAACCATGGCGAATAACATGAATTATTGCTCATGTTAATTATGTTGGTGGCACTTAAGTCTTGCCAAACAAGACGCTCATTTCTCAGAACCTGTTTCTATGGACCGGTTGGTTTGAAGTATATACAGCACATACAATATGACCGGTCTGTGCCTCATATCCGGAACAGGGTTTGAGTCGATGAGCTTTGAGCTCTCAACACCCTGGCGCAAATTTGTGCTTGGTTCCTCGTCAGAACCCTGTAGTTAGGTACTCAGCACTGCTGCCCGGGAGCACCCCACAAGCCTTGCTGTTTCATAACTGCCCTGACCAGATTGTCTGGCCATAACAATTTGGCCGTTGTTTAAATCGTTCAGGTTTACCCCTGCTATTTTGCCTGCATCTAACACAGTAACTACAACAAGTGATGTTTGCTTACCATCTACCCAGACCGGGTCATGACGTTTTTCATCTGTGTCAATCGATTGAATGTATACATGTAAATAACAATCCAAAACAACATGAGTTCATAAAAAAATACATTTATTTTGAACTATTTGACATTATAATTTTGTTTTCAATAAGAAATAAGGTTAGAATCCACGATACACTTTCAGCTTGTGCACTACAATGCAACCTTTGCTAAATATTTAACAAGACCATCAGACAAATGTTTTATTAACACATTTTTTATTCACAATTATACTTTTACTAATATGAAAATCACCATGATCAACATTTGCTTACCATATCATGTTATTTCACAGTTTTTTGGTGACATGCTAGAAACGGCAGACGATATCACTACTGTAGCCAGGATGCCAAGGTTCTACAATTGCTAACTAAAGAAAAGAAAGAAGTTGGGTCTAAATACTTTTGATTAATCTGTACACATTTTACCCTTGAATGCCTAGTCTAAGGATTGTTTTCCAAGCAGCGAAGCTATAGTTTGCGTTTACGTCTCAGTATTTACATTCTATCTTCCTTTCGGTAATAGTACAATACAGTCATTCTCAAGTAAACACCACTGCAGTAATGCTGCGTAGCTAGAGGATTCAATAGCACTGATGGTACTTGATAAAACAAATCCTTCTTTCAACCATGGCAATGCCTATTTCTGACACAACACGCACAGATGTTAAATTAAACTTCCTTTATATTCCAATAATGTATCTACACCAAATCATTTCTCCGGCTTCAAAGTTCATTTATAAATTATTGTAAAATACATATTCAGTAGCATTTCTCAGTGACCAAATGATTTCCCCCACTATATGGTATTTTTTTATAAAGTATTGTAAAATACGTATTAAGTATCAGTTATTAGTGACCAGCCATTTGTGAAAACAAATAAAATACATTGTGCCAAATGAAACACCAGAATCTGTCACATTTCTTAAACATTAGTACAAGTAGGAAATTCTCTAGTGATCACCCTCTCTCCATTTCTTCCATTTGCTCCTGGTGATAGAATAAATAAAACAAAAATAGTTTGCTTTAACATTCCAAAATGGTTTCCCCTTCATGCTTACTGGAGCTCACAATGCAAATTGAATGAGATTCCTTTCAATGGTACCACAGTATGCATACACCGACAAATCTTGTTTATCATAATGCCTCAATGACACGAAGAAATAGACACAATTCTTGCATGCCGTACCTAAAAAACCTGAATATTTGTCAGTTGTTCCCTGTCATCTCCATTTTGTTCTTCCTTCAGTCTCTCCAAGATGTCATTGATATTCTTTGTGAAATCTGCTTGCTAAAGGGGTTGATATCATGGCCGCAATCATCCTATTTTCAAGATTAATATACACTAAACTCAAGAAGCATTGTCACCCTGCATGAAATTGAACAAAAGTAACTGCATAAACATGAACAACCAAAAATGTGTCATATTTTTGGGCCCAAACAACACAGGGATACTTTTGTTTAAATACAATCATTTCATTTTTTCAGTATGACACTTTTTCTAGTATATTTGTACATTTACTTTGTTGAATTTCATAAAGATGCCAGTACTGTACAATTATTCTATCTTATTTTGATTGATATTGCCAGCCCAACCTGTGCTGTGACTGGAAACATGCACACGCATTGAGGAAATTGAGAAAAACGTGGTATTGCATTCTGGGACATTCAGTCAGTTCCTACAAAATCTTTGGAATCAATTCACACTACAACATTTTTACATTTATTTGAATTATATTTCAATTGAAATTACACGGACATAATATGTAAATATAGTTTTCTCAAGTTAACTTGTGATCTGCTACTGTTAGCTAGCTAGCTATCATTGTCCAAACGATTGAGCACTTTGCATAGACAAACTAAGCTGTTTTACTGTGGTTCAGATCAGGGGGATCATTTAGCTAGGTTGCATGGCAAACTCTGCAACAACGGTAGTGTTACATTCGTCTTTGAGTTATAAGTGAGCGATCAAGTTTCTAGTTAGTACTGGTTAAGGATTTGAGGCATGAGAAATCGACTGCACTTTTACCACATGCTGCTTTAAATCCCTGGTCACTAATCACTTATTTTGGTGCTGGGAATTGTTAAAGGCTTTGAAACCCAGCTAACATCAGGAGTCACCACTGATAAAGCTTGCTGCCTACAGTTTTCTTTGATATAATTAAAGACATCCAGTTATGAGACAATTTAACACTATTTAGGAACATTTTGAATGACTGAATATATTGATAATTATCCAGGAGTATTTTTATGGACTCTCAACAGGCATTTAAAATGTTCCCAGCATGCTACAATCTTTCTTAAATGTGCCCTTACTTACCTCTGCTTCTGGCCTCCAGTTCTTTCTCCATGAGTTCCTTTTCTGAGGGGAACTCACTGAGCCTCATATTGGACATTGTGTCATTTTGCCCGACTTCACCAATCATCTCCTGCTCTTTTTCCTGGTTCTCCTCAGCCTGGACATGGATCCAGGGGATTTTCCTAAAAAGCCAGACATCTTTATAGTGACACCATGAAAACTAAACTAAAACTAACTTTTTCACTTTGAGAGTATAATGTATTTTCTGAATGTCACTCATACAAAAATACAACATTTGTAAATAGCGATGTTCATACGAACACCAATCAATTGATATCATAATAAGGGACATACCTTTTGAACTTAAAGATAAGCAACGCGGCTAAACCAACAAACGCCACAGAGAGCAACATTAGCATGGCTGAGCTATTGTGGACAGTGTTGGAGTCAACCAAAGGTGCTAGGGAAAGACAGACACAATGAAACAATATCACACTTACATTAGCATTCAGACCATTTGCCGTGACACTTAAAATTCAACTCTCTGTACTTTTTCTGCCCAGGCCTTCAGCCAAAACATTTTTCATATAATCAATTTAATATACGCACTGTTTTAAATATGAAATGATTATGTGCATAAATAACAAGTAGTATTGTCTCCGCGATACCCCATGTACTGAGTCGTGTACTTACAACGTATTTATAATGACAGCCCTTTGCATGAGCAATCAGCCATTATTGCACGTCATTATTTTAATTGACTTGCCTGGTTAAGAAAAGGTTATATAGAATGAAAAAAGGTGAATCTGGATGAATGAATCATGCTAAACACACACATAATTGTTGTTGACAGCGATTGCGAAACGAGAAACAAATGACGGGGAAAACCTAGGGGTGAAACCAGAACTAATTCATTGCTATTTAGTCAACATGTGTCCAATTACAACTGAGTGGTCATACAGAGGGCCTTTCTCCATTTGGTCCCTCTCTCTCTCGCTCTTCCTAAAGCTTTGAAAGGTTTGTGCTTAGTCATGGCTTTTAGTGCTGAGGCGTATTTTTTCGAGCACACATTAGACCACTCTTGCCATCTTTCTCTTTTACAGGAGGGACCAGTGAAGTCGATGACCTTTCCACAGCATTTTAAAGCCATATGAGACCTTTCCATGCGGACACAAATGAAGACAGATCAGTCAGCGGTCGTAAAAGGGTAAAGTCAGGTTGGCTTGAATGACATGTATGCTAATATCCTAATTCCCAAGGTGCATACTAAAAACGTGTTAATCGTGTCATTGATTGCCTGGCTTCAAGACAATCTACTGTCATAAGCCACTGACAGAAGAGATTACATGAAAAAGGTCCATCAATGTCCGATGGTGATATACGCAACATGATGGGTGGAATTATGTTACCGCGCAGTGCTTATTATTGGACGTGGACTGTGCATTGTTAGTCAAAGGAAGATTTACCTGTAGTTAACTGTGTGATGTAGACACTTATCCGTGTGTCGGCTTTCAATTCAAACTGGATAAATCCTTGGTTCAGGGCATTGATAAGAATGTCTGATATCTGTTTGACAGAATAAAAAAAATGACAGGGGACCACAAAATGTGAATTTGAAAAGATTGTGATTTAAAATCTGCAGAAATCTTGGTAAACCTATTTCCGTCTGTATGTCTCATTTGATGATACAAAAACACATTTGTGCAGAGGAACGAGAAGATGTGAAGAAACATACTTACACTCACTAAAGTCTCTTCGTTCCCTTTCCCATGTTCAGGCAACTGTGTCTCAGGCAGGATAAAAAGTTCTGCAGTTGTTGGAACACCTGGGAACAACGATACCAGCAGCTGCTCCTCTGGAAACCCAGACACCTGTGAAATCAGCCTTACATTCAAACATACACACAGCTACTGATTGAACATATATATAATGTTTAAGTTACTTATGTCACATTCAATAAGGACGGGTTATCCACATCATGTCTCATGTTTTTAATTGTAGGCCAAGAAATCAAAATCTTTCTAATAAAAAAGACCAACTCAAGAGAAAATATATTTTTCGTCAAAAACCGGAGATAGCATAGCATTTCCTCAACCTCCACTGAGAGTGTTAAAGTATGAAAGTGTCTCTAAATGTGTGGTTACGTCTCCAGAGCTAACAGATAACAAGTGCTGTTTCGTTTTAGCAGGAACCTGATGTTTGATTATTTGTCCACAGTTTATCTCCTAAAATAACTTGGCCTAGTGGTTGTTTGTGTGGTCGGCTGTGGTATTGTCTGGAATGTAAAATCCAAAGTGTTTAAATGTAATATTTTATCAGAGCGAAATAATGACAAGATGCAGGCAGTGGTTGGCGGTTAGTAAAAACCCAAATCACAATGAATGTACAGCACACCACCAGAGGACTATCAGAATGTCAGTGTGTGTGTGCGGTCAGAATTTCACACCAGTAGACTACGAGAAGGATATGTTGTCCAAGCTGATGGATAGCAATTTATTAACACGACAATGTGTTTTCACGCCACATGCTGTTATTGAAGTACATGCTATTTGTGTCTTCTTTCTGGCATGTCATTACATTGTACCGATAAGCTATCTAATATTCAAGACAAAAACAATATCAGCTAGGACATCAGGATGACAGCCCCACTTTTCCCTAAAGCTGGTTGTTGTTTTTAAAATATATGATTACCACTCCAAACTCGTCACTGACAGGAACATTTTTAATACTTGTTGTACGTAGCTTGTATACAACAGAACACCTTGACAGGCAGTTTTTACATTCTGATATGATGGAAAATGACCTGCACAACAATATTCTAGTGTTTGTGGTTCTGGAGTTGTCATTTGAGTCCAGTGTGTACCTGTGACACAGCTTTCCTCACCACGCGACCCACATCATCTCTCCATTCCGGAATGTCCGGGTTGTGATCGTCCAAAGCTGGAGAGAACGATAGGAGCAGGGATTTGAAGAATTCTGCAAAACAAGGAAAATATTCCCATGAACACTCAAGCAAAAAGTGTTCCCAAGCTGCAACATAAGAGATTGTTCGCTGAGAATTACTTCCTAACTTTAAATGACTTTGATAATTTCATTTAGTGACTTGACTGTTGCTTGTTACTAAGTTACTTGTCAGTAGAAGTGACGTACACATTACCTAACAATGCTTTGTTAGTCAGATAATGAGCATACAGGGCAAAAATTGCATTCTTTTTTATACAGTAGCAATAAAGACATTAGGCGTTTTTCTCACTCACTTTTAACAATGATGACCTTGGTATCCTGCAAT
The DNA here is from genome assembly GCA_029465975.1 of Dallia pectoralis. Classification (NCBI taxonomy): domain Eukaryota; kingdom Metazoa; phylum Chordata; class Actinopteri; order Esociformes; family Umbridae; genus Dallia; species Dallia pectoralis. Next base: position 15,179,115 of record CM055730.1, read on the forward strand.
ATGTTGCACCCAGAAGATACCTGAACCATAACCTTGTTCATGCCCTCCTTCTGAAATGTGTACGAGATGCTCCCATCCAAAGTTATTAGGGGCTAGAATTCAGAAGCCAGGATTCAGGAGACATAGAACAGCTCTTAACATTGTTTATAAAGCACACATGAATGACAAAAAGGACCAAACAGCTGGATCAAAAATAACAATTCCAAGGTACCTGAACTAATCCAGGTGTCCAAGTAATTGGGTGAAGGAATCTCACCTCTGAGCTGTTTTCAAACCACCAGAAGAAAGTAAGTATTCTTTGATAGACGGGCCAAACCACAGCAGTGAGGTTTACTTCATTCTTCACTATGGCCACAGTAGACGCTGATAGATACACATGCTCCACTGGGCCTGGGACACATCACAGTACGTTGCTTAGTGAACCAATACAACACAAAACATTCATCGGACCAAAATGTCAACGGATTTCTTATCAAAACGTTGACAGACATGTAATAATTTCATTTTGAATGCAAATACTCAAAGACTTCAATTTTGTAGTTTTAGAATAATCCGATATTAACCTGCACATAAGAAAAAATATGAACGATGTTGCTTAAAAGTGATTAGGCCATAAATAAATACAAACATGCTCATGTCCCCATTATATTCACAGTACTGAAGCTGAGGGCAAGATTAGGTTGAGTCTGTAACGGCTGTAAAAACAATATGGACTTTGAATGACATTTGTGGTGAGGAACCATCTGACATCAACTGGAAATAAATGAAAAATGTCCTGAAATCATCCTAGTATATGTATTTTTTGAAACATTATACAAATAAAATGTATTAAATAAATGCACATCTTGTCATTAGTTATGTTAATGTGCAGAACTGCAAAAGGTTTTTGTATTAAGAACATGCTTAAGAACATACCTTTCCGAGCCATAAAGTCAATAATGTTGAAATACTAGCAGTTTTTAAACAACGTTAGAACAACTCACCTCTTTTCATCATATCATTATATAATTAATGTACAGTTTTTAAGTAAGTGGATAATAATTAGAAACCAATTAACATTACTTATCCATTGACATGTTATGTGCATGCGCTCACATTTATGAAAGCATTTAATAATGACCAGTAAATAAGAATCCCATGCATGACAGAAACAATTATGAGTCAAACCAATAATCAACAAACAATTATAACAAAAGCCGCTCCCACCAATCAAACATGTGCTTTACAAATCATGAATACATTACACAATATGAAATAACTTAACACTAATATAATATTGTGGTAAGTGCTAAGAAAACTATTTAGAAATGCATCATTTGCATTGGAAAATCTAAATATAATGACCTCTAAACCTTAAGATAAAAGTACCATTACATAAAGTGTTACCTATAGTTGTTGAGGCCTTATTCTCTATAATCCATACCGCTGTCTGTGGCTTACTGTGGTAAAATGCTTAGGCAGAAAAATTGTGACACTGTATGAGAAATGAAAGAGCCAGCGTTTCTCATTGACGTACTGGTGATGTGTAGAAACATGGAGCTGCTGTCATATCCCTGGCTGTTCTCTGCATGCGCTGTCACTCTGAAGATGCCAGCTACTCTATAGCTGTGCTTGATCTCATCACCTCTCTGGCTCAGGTTGTACATGACAGTGATGCCATCCCCAAAGTCGAGCTGGATGGAAGTCCACAACGAGTTTCCCTGGAGAGACAGGGAGTGAGACGAGCGTTAATAGTCGAAACAGATTATGTTATGACACGGCGTTATCGTCCGCGGGATCAAGCTGTCGAGGGAAATACTTGGGATGAGATTTGAAATTAGACACGGAGAACTACTGATGACAAGGACAAACAAGAGAGAAATTGGTCTGAAAAAGTCTGAGATAAAGATAGAAAGCAAAGTTAGCGCAGACAAACACGGTGAGTCATAGTCATAATCTTTCACTTCAAAACTAGACAGGACCAGTTACGGTCTCATAGGACACGACGTCATCGTAAAACCTCAAAAGCACAACATTATCCAGGACAAATGTCCACAATGAAAAAATATTTAGAATAACAATGTATCTTCTAGTGACACCATCTTTTTTAATATTAGTTGTAGAGGACACTCACATCATCCAGATGAACCAGGAAGGTGACGTTCCTGCCAACCGTGGCACTGAGCTCTCCATCGCTGGTCATTAGTTTGAGACCTTTGGGACGCCTTGGGGAACACTGCTGTTTCCTGGCAGAGTACGCATCGTTCCCTCCCTCTTTGCAATTATTGGACAAAACCTTCCTGTAACTAATGGTGGAAAGGTTTAAAAAAATATATATATATATGAGTTCACAGTAGGCTGACCGTGTACTATACGTCCAATAAATTGTTGCACAAAGAGCTTCGTTAACGTGTGTGGCAAAAACAGAATATCGAACCACAGTAGGGAAGGAAAGTAATGCTGACTGAGAAAAATTAGAATAAGGTTTAGTAATACATGTTACGTTACCCGGTGCTGTTGAGGAAGTTTGGACTAATGCTGCAGCTTCTTGTTACAGTGTTTGGGTTAAACCAAAATGCAGATGAACACTTCCCGTCAACTTGACGTTCATATCCATAATCACTGTAAAAATAGACAGTTCAGACAACGCTGTCTACTTTGCCTTTTCTGCCATTGAAAAGCTTTTATTAGCCGACCGTTGTTAACAGTTAGAAACATGATTGTTTTCATAAAAATAAAAGATGATACAAATACTTTTTCAGTCTAAATAATAAAGCAATTAATTACTTCATAATTGGAAAGTAATAAAGAATTTGACAAGATGAAAATATAACCAGCCTCCTAGTCACATTTACAAATTCAAACCCATAACGGGATTGCGTATATTTGAATAACATATGAATTCATGAATTAACCCGGAGAACGTTTGGAAAACTAAAGATTAAGTTGAGCCAGGCTGATATTTGTGTGGCTTTGACGTGTGATAACGAGGGCTGTTTAGAACACCGGTGAAGCTCCAGTAATGAATATAATGGAACGTCCAACAGAGTGTTTGGTGATATGTTACATGTACAATCAACTGGCATAATCACTGATGTAACAACTGAGAATGTTTAACCACTTACCATTCAAAATCGTATAGCCTGCAGGTACATGGTTCTGAGGATATAACTCTAGAGTAGCCCTGGGCAAGCAAACAACGAGTCCCTGGCCTCCGCTTCATAAAGGTCTGCTTTTCCCCCATCACACACGGCTCTCCCTGTGAAACAACATTACATTCACATCCCCCACAGTGCATTTCACTATGCTAATCTGTTGTGCTTAATGCTCTGCAATGGCTGTTTGTGAATTTACAGTGTGTTTCAGCGTTGTGTGTGTGTGTTCATGTGTGTGTGTGTGTGTGTGAATATGCATGGGTATCGCTGTTCTGTGTTCACAGTGACAATAGGCAAACATGCCCGTCTTGATGTTGGCATCAAATCAATAACCTTCAAAATGTCCGTTACCTTATTATTTAGGTGCCAAGTCTGATAATCCCCGTCCATGCATCTCCTGCTAAATATGGCTTTGTAGTCAATCTTTATCAGTTGCCATTCTGAAACACGGCTTAAGTGTCCAGTGAAACTTAAAGTAAAGAAAGCATCAGTTAACACGTTTGCCAATTCTTTTTAATAAGCGTGTATAGTCTACCCAGGCCAGTACGTTGCAGCTGTTGCCCAAAACCATTCTGTTTAGCAAACATATTTCCATTCAGACATAGTCACAAATACTTATTTTAATCTCATGACTAGACGTTACCAAAAACACTTCGACTTACGTGATGATGTGATTCTCTCGTTGAATGAGAACTCCGTCCAGAAACAAAGGAGCCAGAGAGAAACTGTGGCGATCCCATTTCCTTCCCTCGTCTAGACTTATCCTAATTCACAACACACCGGACAGCGACACTATTAACATCCGATGGAATACATCATTTAGTTAATTACTGTTCACGTAATGGTGCGATTACAAGCAGGCCACAATACTGAAGAAGTTAACACTATGGTGTCTGTGTAACGTTCAAGTTGTGACAATAAATCAACGATAATTTTTTGGACGGCCGCTAGAAACAAACTGCGCCTGAATTCCTTGCGATACAGTAGAGATCATGGATGAAAAATTAGGTACCCTTATCAGCCTGTTCTTTAAGTAAGAAATTACCCAGGCTGCACATTCGACAATATAACTAATGCGTCACGGTTCAGGGTAAATGTCGAGAGAGCCAAAACATGAATAAAGAGATTCATGGTCAACTTTGAGGCCTAAATCAATATTCATGGATCTTAATTGATTGGGACATTGTTTTAGTTCTGGGGACATCAAAGTATCTCTGGGTTGAAAAAACACAGATGCCCTGAAAGTCTTTCAATAATTGAAACCAGCCTAATTTGCATAAAAGCTCTCTAAAAAACCCATGAGCGTTAGATTTCAATAGGCCACATATTTTGTTGTTAGTATTTTGACAGTGGTGAGAGAAAGAACTGCAGAGCCTAGAGCTAGCCACCAGAAGCAAACTACCCTTGCCAATTAGCATATTTAAAGCTAAATGTAATTGTTTGCAACATCACCAAAGCTAAAATCGGAATGAACCCGGTACAGAAGTGGAAACGTAAGCATTGGCGTTTATCATTTTGCACATTGTTACCTAAAAGCAATCTTCATACACAGTGAGAATAATTATTATAGGACATATTATAGCACAACACAGGCAATAAATAAGAGTAAACCAACCATATGTGACGGGTGGGCACTGTCGCAACTAAAGACACAGCAAACAAAGCACCGCCACTGTCAAGAAACCACACGCCAAGTTCTTCTTCAAAAATCTAAAAGGGAAGTCGGCAATACAGACGAGAAAGAGATGCAGTTAATAATGTTCCTAATGAATATCTTTAGCCCAAATGAATTGACGATAGATATAATCAACAGAGTCCGTTTAGGGGTAATGAGACTCACCTGTATCCAGGTATTGCCAACATCAGATGATACAAACATCCCAAGGTTAGTGGAGGACAACTCAGCACCAACATTGCCTAAAAATTGAAAATATTCACGGTATGAATTTCTATACGGGCTTATTTGCACAGACAAAAGACACACATTTGCATATTGCCGTCAATGTTAAACTGCCCTCAGTCATTGGAAGACTTGATCTTATTATGAAGCTGATGTATGCAAATGAAAAGTACTGTAATCTTCAAGTGAATGACACTCAATGTGGATGTTGAAATGTGCATTAAGGAAAGACAGCGTATCATTATTTAGTATGTTATGTATTAATTAGTATGTTATTAAATTATTGATGGACGTTATTAGGCTAAAGTTCACGTTGCAGTGTATTCTGTGTTCATCAAGGCATTGGGTAAAAGTGACGACACAATTATGAGTTTACGTGCGGCACCATTGTTACAAAACAAATTCAAAGTACACTACCGTTCAAATGTTTTATTAAATGAAAGAAAACTAATATTTTGCCCATCACAATAACATCAAATGGATCAGAAAAAACAAGCAGACATTGTTAATGTTCTAAATGAATATCAATGCCTTAGTAACACAGGATAGAGCGTTGCTGGTAATGGGCCAGTGTACGCCTCTGTAGATATTTTAATAAAAATCAGTTTCCAGCTACAATAGTCATTTTCAACAGTAAAAAATGTCTACACTGTATTTCGGACAAATTTAATGTCCTTTTAATAGACACAAATGTTGCTTTACTTTCCAAAAACAAAGACAATTCTAAGTGACGCCAATTTTTTATCGATACTGTATCTATGACATTATCGGCAGTAATTCCATATTAATTTCCACATCCTACCTGTGGCTACGATGATCCCTGGTGCAGAGTCTGTACTGGAGATGCGTCCAGGTAGATAAGGGTTTACTGGCATATCCAGGTGCAAATGCAGAGAACAATAAGGCTGCCGAAAACACACAATAGATGAAATTAGGACATGAATCTAAACCAAGACACTAAATCAATCCTGGCTTTTACGAGTCTACAGGTAACATCCAAAATGAAGGAAACACAAGTACATTTGAAATGCAGAGTGTACTGAGAGCATGTGCTTTCTTGCGCTTCTAGCTCCTAAACATAGCACTTAAGCGATTATCATCCCATCATGCTTAGGGTCATGCATCGAAAGATGTATGTTTATTCATGCATATTTATTTATCCAAAACGAAGTACTGCAGGGGCGCCCCGAGAGCAATTACGGATAATGGTCTTGCTCAAGGACAGAAGGACAGATTTTTCATCTTGCAAGCTCAGGGATTCAATCTCTATTTCAATTACTGGTCAGATACTCTTACAAGTAGGCCATCTGGTGCCGGAGAGTTCCACTCTCCCCTTTTAGAGGGCAAGCTAAATGCTAATAAATACCCCGGGTTTCTAAGTGTTCACCTTTAACCTATGGTGAAGCATTTCTATCGTAATGGTAGTAGTCCATTCTAGGATGACAATGCCTCCCCATCTATAGGGTACACGTGAACGGTCCGAAGTCACTGGCTGGTTTGATGAGTTTCAAAAGAGCTACGATGGTGTGCGCGTTTTCCACCACCACCAAAACACCACATTATGGAATTTCTCATTGAGAAGTCCTGCTTTCAAACTCATGTTGGCGGATTAGAGACACCGGAAGCATCGTCACACGGCCACCACCCAGCCAAGACTTCTAACTTTACTTGAGCATTTTATCAATATGTTGAGAAGACTCGCTTAACTATGATTCATATGAACGTTTTGAAGCAGCGCCCGTAATAAAGCAGTGGTTAATGTCAGTTACGAGTGGTGAACCCTTTATAAAGTAAAACATATTGTTATAAATGCTTTTTAACACATGTAGGCCAATGTAGTGCTTATGTAGGCATTATGAAACATCTATAAGCTCATTGTCCTTTACAGCAAAACCATTTTTTACATATGGGTAATGTAGCAATATAGCTGACAAATATGACACTCTCTTGTGAGGTTCATAATTGTTCATGAGAAACGTAGCTGCTTATGACATTTAGTATGAATAAAAATACACAGGCAAGTGAACTGTATGTGAATGTTACGTTCCGTTTAGGGAGCTGGAACGTAACAGTGAACCATCATGAACATCACAAAAAAGTGTCTAACTACAAGGTTAAACATTAGACAATATGCACCTGTCTACAAAAGCCCAAAATGTCATAGGAACAAATCTTCCAAAATAAATCTTCAGTAGAATGGTTCCAAATCACAAGTTGTATGACTTTTTTTTTACCTAGGTTCTTCAGAAGGTTGCCTGATTTAATTTGTAACTTTTTGTTTGAGATAGAGTTGAACGATTTGCCGTACATGCTCAGGAAGATGTGTCCATGCTATATCTCAGACACTAATGGGAAGGTTTTGACAATATTTGGATGAATTCTGTCTTTTTTTCACTAGAATAAACAAATGATTTGTGGCTGACAACATGTTCATTCTTGCCTCGTTTATATTTGACTCTTTGTTCTAACGGTGCGAACTCATTTATCTTTGGAAAGAAAGTTTGCAAAGACAATTTAGGAAACAAAGAAACCATTTCCCACCAAAAGATGAAAACTGCTGCAGAGGACATTGGAGCTAGCTATTCCATTCTAAAGAAAACAAGCCATGTAATTATAATTACCCAAGATGCAAAGATTAATCTGACTGAATTGTTTCGTTTGCTGATAAGTCTAAATTAAGCTACTCATCTTTCTGAATCAGCCACTTTGTGAAATATCAATTGGGGCTTTCAATAACCCAAAGGGAAGACCTTAGTACAATGGCCATGTGTATAAGAGAGACAAAAACCTATCAAAAATTTCATATTTAAGTGATTGTCATTTTTTTTTAAATTACTTTCATATTATGTTATCACTTTTAATATCAAACCTACACAAAGCAACCAATAAAACATATCTAACACAGATCACCAAATGGCACTAAATGACAGTTAATGTAATGTTAATTTTATTAGGGAGATATAAAACAAGTTTACCCCAGAGAGACTTCAGTAAAAGATATCTCAGACTGACACACTGCACAACCCACACAACAATGCAGCAACAACATTTCCATTTCAGTTGTCCATTCCATTTCAGTTCATTACCAACTTTCCTGCTTTATGCTTTGGTCCCATCGGGTAGTCTGGTTTTACAATCAGAGTCTATGTGAGCACAATTATTAGCGAAATCGGGTAATCATTTTACCCATACAATTACATTTGATTAATTAATTATTTCATTCGTGCATTATTAAAGAGACGGTGTCATTTCACACACCAGCCGGCTCCTAGCTCACCAGGTTGCAGTGCAAACTGTTTCCATTCACGTCAGTGTTCGGGGCCTGTAGTAGAGCCCAGGTCTGGCCCTTGTCATAGGTTATGAGGGTCTTCACTTCATGCCGCACCAATTTGTTGGCCAGATATATCCCGTTTATTCCCTCTACCTAGAACAACAACAGACAAAATAACTATAATAATGGTATAGAGTAGCAATATGTTTTTCAATGTGAGTTATTTTGAAAACGTCAGAATAAAGTCAATTATATACTGTGTAAAAGTAAAGTAGCGATTCAATCATAGGAAGTGCAACTTTGAAAAGGTAATACACACAGTCTCTTATGAGCACCTCATATAGGCTCCTCCACAGGGAGAGTGGCTGAAATAAGCATACTGTACTTTAGATTTACCTTATATAGGTCGACCAGTAAATTTCCACCTGGCTCTCTTCTGGTCCTGAGGTGCTCTAGAGATAGCGTGAAGTAGACCCCTGGAGAGTCTGAGATATACAGGCTGTAAGTGTCATTCTGGTTCCACTCCTGGACGGCCGCAAACACCTGCTTCTCATCAGTGCTGATGATGTGCATGTCCTGTTTGATGTGACAGCGGTAGTGGAGGAACGAACAAGCAGACGGGCAGCGATAAATATAGATGCATAAAGACAGATTGGTACACACGCGTCTACTGTAACTCAATTGTAAGAAAAGAGAATTTCAGGGAGTTCCATCAACAACGAGGTTTAATATTTGCATCTTTCTACCTACACAATGTATGCTACAGCACTTTACCTTCGAGTATATACTGTGTATATTAACAGGAATTGGCTCACTTTCATTAAACTGATTTATTTGTGAAGTTTGATGCTTACCTTTGGCAGACAATATTTGGGTAGTTGAATTTGTTTAAATGATTCCCTCATATAAGACACAAAGTAACTTGTCTGTCCTGACTTGGTAACCTGCAGAAAGAAAATGACTCACTCAACCCAGAATAGTTCCTTTCAAACATACATAATTTAAAATGGAACAACATTACATTTGTGGGAGAAAAAAAAATAGGGTACTGTTTAAGTCTGTTGATTTCTGACAATGGTTTAATGTACATAACGCATATTATATCAAATGAGAAACGTTTTAATAATTCAGGGACTTAAATCTAAAATACATTGTAGGCAATGGCTGTGTCTAATTAGCGGTACTTGTAGGTTGTGCTATTTTAAGTGACCATACTGTCTAAATGGGAGAAGACAGTGTTGGAAATCCATAAGAGTAGAAACATGGGGTGTGGAAACATGCTCGTGTAGAAACAAGCTCGTGTGGAAACAAGCTCGTGTGGAAACATGCTCGTGTGAAAACATGCTCGTGTGGACAGGGAAGAGAATCTGCAGCACAGCTGGGTGCAGCTCCCATCATTATTGACGGACAGTTAACTGCAGGCGTTTTGTTGTAGAGGCATGGAGATTTATGTCAACTATAAAATAATGCTATTTAGTTTACACCGGCTACTGTTTTGTTGTGTGCTCTGTCATGATCAATTAGGACGAGTGACAAGCCAGAACAAAATCTTTGGGCAAGACAGCGTATAATCATTGCATTTTGTAATCCATAGAGCCCTTTGTGTCGAGGCCAGTGACATATTTTGTACAGTCTATGTCGGACATGAATCTGCCTTTCATCCCAAAATACTACAAGACTAAAGTTAAAGTTAGATCATTTATATCAAGGCAATGATGGAATGAGGCGCACAATGGAGATATGGGACTCCTGCTATGATATGTGGCTTGAAAATACCATGTGGTTTTAAAAGGAAACACAGGAATAATTGGAAAAAGAGAATATTCTGACAATCCAATTTGCAGGATTAACGTGATGCAAGGTAATTGAGGAAAAAACATCTAATTCAGCCAAACACTTTAGTGTAGCTATGTAATCATTAGGATGCTGGCATTGAGGATTTAACTGTATAATTTACTGTGTAATAGATTTAGCAAGGAAGCTAACAACTGGAGGTTGAAAGTGGTCACCACTGACATTAGCTTATAGTGAAAGTCGCCACAAATGCCTAAAGTTAATTTGGCATGGCTATGAAACAGCTGGTAGCTTCCAGAACCTTTTAGGGGCTTCCAGCTGGGCCAGCCCCGCTCCTAGATACTTCTTAAGACCATGTCAGTGGAAGTATATAAGGGTTACCAGGGAAATCTTTGGGGTGGAGACCAGCAGAAGAAATGTGAAACCAGTCAGGGATGCATGACGGAGGTGCGTGATGGCCAGGAGAGGGAAGCTACCGGGTCGTCCAAAATTACGACTGCTAGCACCCATTCCTCCCAAACCACTACCAGGAGGCTGCTACAGAGACGGAACCACCTTCCCGTAAAATGGGGTTTGGCCATTAACTTTGATTTCTTCCTCTCCTTTCCCTTCTGATGTTGTTAATAAAACGCCCCCCAGGGCCCTAAAGAACACCCTCTGTGTCTCCCCCCGTAACACCCTCTGTGTCTGTTCCCTGTAACACCCTCTGTGTCTGTTCCCTGTAACACCCTCTGTGTCTCCCTCCGTAACACCCTCTGTGTCTGTTCTCTGTAACACCCTCTGTGTCTCTCCCTGTAACACCCTCTGTGTCTCCCCCGTAACACCCTCTGTGTCTGTTCCCTGTAACACCCTCTGTGTCTGTTTCCTGTAACACCCTCTGTGTCTGTTCCCTGTAACACCCTCTGTGTCTGTTCCCTGTAACACCCTCTGTGTCTGTTCCCTGTAACACCCACTGTGTCTGTTCCCTGTAACACCCTCTGTGTCTCCCCCTGTAACACCCTCTGTGTCTCTCCCTGTAACACCCTCTGTGTCTGTTCCCTGTAACACCATCTGTGTCTGTTCCCTGTAACACCCTCTGTGTCTGTTCCCTGTAACACCCTCTGTGTCTGTTCCCTGTAACACCATCTGTGTCTGTTCCCTGTTACACCCTCTGTGTCTGGTCCCTGTAACACCCTCTGTGTCTGTTCCCTGTAACACCCTCTGTGTATGTTCCCTGTAACACCCTCTGTGTCTGTTCCCTGTAACACCCTCTGTGCCTGTTCCCTGTAACACCCTCTGTGTCTGTTCCCTGAATCTGTGTCTGTTCCCTGAATCTGTGTCTGTTCCCTGTATCTCTGCCTTTTACACCCTCTATCCATTCCTTGGGTCTCTACCCGTTTTAAGAAATAAAAATGATTCTATTTATAGTTACATATAATTTTGCCGTTCTCTCCTGTTGTCCTGGATTGATCACTTGAATTTATATTGACTAATCAACTCAGCCAGTTGTTTTGAAAACAACAATAATTGAATACCATAATAACATTGAGGTTTGATCGCATTATGTAAAATATTTTATTTTCCAGAGCCGAATTTCCTCCCAAAAATGCGTCCCAAAATGCCATCCCGAAACTATTAAAAATATTATTTACCCAGAACTTTGGAGGGCCAAAACAAATTACTCCAGTTTCCGCCCCCTGAACTAAAAGAATGGCGATTGTCTCCGAACACACTACATTAGAGCTCTAATGGAATAATCCATTGAAAATCAATGGTCTACATTTTCCCAGGCAAGATTTCTGAGGATGTTGCACTTGGCTGTTCCTTCTCCCCCAAGAGACATTTGGGAGGTGTTGAAGACTGCTTATTTCATTGTGGCCCAATCGATAACCTCATTACTCTTTGTCAAGTTAAATCCAACCGCCCTAAGAAATGAAAGTCACAAGAAAGTCATCTGTACTGCCATGGCTTCCTGCAATGAACCAACTGGGCTATTTCTTCACCTAAACCTTTGAGGCCCATTCCATCTCAACACCAGTTTCAACCAGGTGATGTATTGTATTATCGTTTCTGATCCATAGAGTTGTGTATTACCAGAGTCACGCTCATCATTTAGAATAAGAATGTAGTGTTCGTTTATCATCCTTCAAATGACAGTTTAAACAAATTCATTAGTAATTGATCATAGCGCAATCCTACACGAAGGTGGCCTTCATAGACAACAAGCAAATTCGTCAAGAACACCAAGTCACATGGTTGGCAATAAAGACATGAAAATACATACAGATTCCCTGCCCAATGACCTCAGCCGATACACACAGTGTCAACATTGATGGGAATCAGCGGCTTGCATTTTAGATTCAAGACGTTATCATTTATCGTAACATGTGTTTCAAAGAAATATTAGATACACACCTGAACAAACACATAGTCATCCTGAACAACCAGAGAATTTGTGTCTATGTCTTCTGGGAACAGGTACTGTTTGTTTGATTCGGTGCATCGCTGGGCTCTGCACTTCGCATACTGAGCACCTAACGCAGAAAAGAACTAGATTAGTTGACAGTGACGATCCTTAAACAATCGTCCAATGAAAGGAAATCGCGAGCTAATGGACTTTTCTTTGTCTTTTCTTGGCACTCCACCAATTGCGAGTTAATCTGGGTACAAGAAAGCATTCATTCAGCATTGCAAATCAATGGAAAAGAACAACAACAATTCAATAATCCTCACTCACATTATACAAGTAATACAACTTCATCTACATCCACAAATCCTGCTAATTGGTTCGGATGAATGGAATATATACTGTTGGTGTTTTGGGGAGAACTGTGATCCTGATCTCGGACCCAAGGGACAGATTAATCAGGATAGAATATAGTGATCTATAATATAAAGCTCAATCTTCACCCAGAGACACATATTCTGCCGTACAGTTCTACTGGGACCTCTCCCGGAGCCCAGAATGAGTCCTATCTTTCCTGTGACCTCGGTCTAAATGAGACGCGGGGGATCCTCGGGGTCCGGCAACTGCGGTGGAATCGAGGCGAGTCACAGAGCAGCACTCACGTCCTTTAGGGATGTCTGTCTCCAAGTGGACCGCGTCCGCCTCTCTGTCCAGACCCGTTTGTGCCCTGCGACATAAGACGGGGAAAAACGAGAAAAAGAAGACAGAGAGTGGGGGGGGAGAAAGGTGAAAGGTGGAAAAGGAGTAAGATGAAGAGCACAACGAGAAAAGGCAAGGAAAGAGGAGAGCAATTTAGCAAAAGGGGAGGGGGTGAGAGAATTGCGAACAGGAGGCGCACAGGAGGGGAAGCGTTTCAGAAGCAGGGGGATAGCCTTAACGGGACCCTGGCAGGCTGTGATGGACAGCCTTACTCTGCTTCCTCTCACAGATAACACATCTCCATTTCCTGTATGCCAACTTCCCATTTGTGCCGGCCTCAGCAATTCATCTTAATTTGTGAAATCGCTAACAAAGGCCGACAGAGGCAGGGAAGCCTGCACGCCACACAACAATTACTCGTTGGCGGTCATCTCTCTCGCTCCTCCTCCGCCTGCTAATCACTTGAAATACGACGTACAGGTGAGGCAAACTCTGTTATATGGTAATTCTCGAGAAACGTTAATAGAGGCAAGAACGCGTCATGCGTGCAGTAAATACAAGCTGTTCACGGTTTCATATGCAAACTAATAAATTCCCTAAACTCATTAGGATGTTGCGCGAGGTGCCATAACTCTGCTCGTGGGGAGAGTGTCCGAATGATGTCCTTTCTTTCTCAGCTTGAGAGGCACTTTGTTTTGACACAAAACACGGCAGACCCGGATAAACTGCATCACATCAATATTCACCGCCTTGTGTCTGTGCGCTTGAGATCACTGAATGACAACAAGCAAAAACAACATGTCATACTTGGGCTTCAGATAAAAAAGGGCCAATATTCCTGACTACGTGATATGTGTTAAAGATTTGTAGACCAACACTTTGTGATCGGTCGTCTTTGTCAGGCTGTCGATACCCGTTTTGACATGCACAGTAAACCCAACCAACTGAAAGAGCGAGGTAAAGATTCATAAATTACTTCCCCCTGAGCAAAGTGCTAAATTACACATGCCAGCAGACTGAACTTGATTATTAAATGTACACATGATTTGGTGTCTGGTTGTTTCTTAGGAACGTATTAGCCCCCGTTAGCCCCAATTCTGTAGTATCCAAATGTAGTTACGACCTTGTCAGATCGCCACATGCTTGGGAGTGTTAGAGACTGTGCATTTCTTTCTTCAAGACAAGTCAAGCCATTCTGCTAATTTTCCCACAGCTCATTCAACCAGGAAAGATAGCTGGATCAGAGTGTGAGAGGTCACACTTGCTCGATGGATGCTAAACTCAGTTGTGCTGCCCTATTTATTGATTGTCAAAAGGTTTCGACACACTTGGTCACTTATTTTTGTTGTGGTCAATTGTCCTTAATAGGCTTTGACACAAACAGTTTGATGTAATTTCACAATGATCTCAGTGGCAGGACCCAGATAATGAAATGAAAGATTAGTTTCATCAAGGGCATAAAGGGGTCCCTCAAGGTAAGATAAAGGTATATTGATAAACTATAAAACATTTTGGAATGGTGATACAGTTATACATTTGATCATTTTGCAAATCAAACCCGTTCTCGTTTACCATAACCACTAGATCTTAAACTGGTGCTGAATGCTATGAAACAGATGGTATTTTCTATTCCTCATAACTGAATCCAGAATCTAAAGTATTTCCCTAGATGGAACCGAAATGTAATGTGTTCCAGCATATCAGTATCTTGATGTTTGGCTGGTTCATAGATGTCATTTATATATTTTTTTTAGCTGAATTAGTAGGTTAGCTTTAATTTAAGATTTTTATTATTGTTTAATATACAGAAAAGTATTTTGTTTGATATTAGAAAATAAATTGTCCAGATCGCTTATTTATTAGTTTTTGATTAAATACAGATATTATGTAAACAGCTGCTTCTACTTAAAAACCCTTGAAACAACAAAGCCCTCCTGCAGAAACAATCAGCGTTACTTAATGTTAAAATAAAATATATTAAAGTATGGCAACAAATTACTAATTATTGTTAATGAGGTGCAAGTACCTTGTGCCTTTAGAAGACTCTGGGTGTTTTCTGTGTTTGATAAATATAAATGTGTTTGATAATTATTTTATATTAAAATTTGTACCTGATCCTAACCTTCACAAGATTTCAACATTGCATTTTTATATGTGTTTTGTTTAATTAGATAATTTATCCCCTGTAAATCAGCATTTTGGGGATTTTGGCCACTAGTTGTAATAGTGGCGCTGTCAAGCCAAATTGTCCCAGAAAAGTGTGTACAATGTCATTTATGTGCCAGTTTGTGCAAATGCTGTGCAGTGTCTGTCATCGAAACCACTCTCAGTTGAAAATTGAATTTTGTGACTGAGTGAGGTATGACAGTGATTCCACTTATCTGTTGCGCACATACAAACAACATATTACACTCCATCCCGAAATACGAGGTTAACCTAAATCATTATGTATTATCTGCTAAACCTGGATTGCATCTTAAAACCGCATCATCAGTGCACACTTTTGAAGAAGTACCTATTCTCATTTTTTTACCTCTGAAGAAAAAATTAACAAGATTACAGAAATGAACGGGAACGAAATCATACCAGAAGAAACGACCAGTCGTCACATTCTCACTAATCAACTGCCACGTTCGTCCGAAGTCCATTGTGCTGTACACCTGACAATGAACATGGTTACATGTTAGTGGAATATACAACAACTTAACACCAAGTCCTTACATACAAACTTGACAACAGAGCAGCTAATGAAAGAACAGCATTAAAAACATAATTGTTCAACTTTGGTGTGCAGGTTACCTTATTGTCAGGACTACTAGCCAGCAGCCAGTTCTCCTGGGCTGGATGAAACAGCAGCCCATCCATGTAGAAGTTAATGGAATACTTCTCGAAGCTGGCACCTTCATCCGAGCTGATGAGTATGCTGTGCTCCCTCTCTGGGTCGCTAAGCATCATTATCTAAAGTACAGAAGTGATATTAGGGGGCGAGGGAAGGAAATAAAGTACAGAAGAGATATCAGTGGGAGAGGGAAGGAAATAATGTACAGATCATTGTGCTGAATGGAGGATATGATTGCATGGTTTCATCGGAGTAGCGTTACGAATAAAACAAGCAGCGTAACTGCATGTTTTATAAAGGCAAAAGCTACATGAGGTGAAAACATCATTAGCATCAATAAACTGACCAACAAAATATCACATATTTTGGTAAACAAAATAAAATGTAGTCTGGTATTTTTCCTCATAGAGAGTAGTAGTCCTGTAGTTATTTGAGTTCCGGAGGAGTGTGTGTGTGTGTGTGTGTGTGTGTGTGTGTGTGGGGGGGGTATAGTGTAGTGGTTGGTATAAGAAATACTAACTAGTGTGGGTTATAGTGGGGTGAGTTAGGGAGTGTGGGGTATAGTGTAGTGGTTGGTATAGGAAATACTAACTAGTGTGGGTTATAGTGGGGTGAGTTAGGGAGTGTGGGGTATAGTGTAGTGGTTGGTATAATACTAACTAGTGTGGGTTATAGTGGGGTGAGTTAGGGAGTGTGGGGTATAGTGTAGTGGTTGGTATAGGAAATACTAACTAGTGTGGGTTATAGTGGGGTGAGTTAGGGAGTGTGGGGTATAGTGTAGTGGTTGGTATAGGAAATACTAACTAGAGTTGGTTTTAGTGGGGTGAGTTAGGGAGTGTGGGGTATAGTGTAGTGGTTGGGGTTATAGTGGGGTGAGTTAGGGAGTGTGGGGTATAGTGTAGTGGTTGGTATAGGGTTATAGTGGGGTGAGTTAGGGAGTGTGGGGTATAGTGTAGTGGTTGGTATAGGAAATACTAACTAGTGTGGGTTATAGTGGGGTGAGTTAGGGAGTGTGGGGTATAGTGTAGTGGTTGGTGTAATACTAACTAGTGTGGGTTATAGTGGGGTGAGTTAGGGAGTGTGGGGTATAGTAGTGGTTGGTATAGGAAATACTAACTAGTGGTTGGTATAGGAAATACTAACTAGTGTGGGTTATAGTGGGGTGAGTTAGGGAGTGTGGGGTATAGTGTAGTGGTTGGTATAGGAAATACTAACTAGTGTGGGTTATAGTGGGGTGAGTTAGGGAGTGTGGGGTATAGTGTAGTGGTTGGTATAATACTAACTAGTGTGGTTATAGTGGGGTGAGTTAGGGAGTGTGGGGTATAGTGTAGTGGTTGGTATAGGAAATACTAACTAGTGTGGGTTATAGTGGGGTGAGTTAGGGAGTGTGGGGTATAGTGTAGTGGTTGGTATAGGAAATACTAACTAGTGTGGTTATAGTGGGGTGAGTTAGGGAGTGTGGGGTATAGTGTAGTGGTTGGTATAATACTAACTAGTGTGGTTATAGTGGGGTGAGTTAGGGAGTGTGGGGTATAGTGTAGTGGTTGGTATAGGAAATACTAACTAGTGTGGTTATAGTGGGGTGAGTTAGGGAGTGTGGGGTATAGTGTAGTGGTTGGTATAGGAAATACTAACTAGTGTTGGTTTTAGTGGGGTGAGTTAGGGAGTGTGGGGTATAGTGTAGTGGTTGGTATAATACTAACTAGTGTGGTTATAGTGGGGTGAGTTAGGGAGTGTGGGGTATAGTGTAGTGGTTGGTATAATACTAACTAGTGTGGGTTATAGTGGGGTGAGTTAGGGAGTGTGGGGTATAGTGTAGTGGTTGGTATAGGAAATACTAACTAGTGTGGGTTATAGTGGGGTGAGTTAGGGAGTGTGGGGTATA
This sequence comes from Dallia pectoralis, assembly GCA_029465975.1. Lineage (NCBI taxonomy): Eukaryota > Metazoa > Chordata > Actinopteri > Esociformes > Umbridae > Dallia > Dallia pectoralis. Next base: position 15,197,023 of record CM055730.1, read on the forward strand.
GTGTAGTGGTTGGTATAGGAAATACTAACTAGAGTTGGTTTTAGTGGGGTGAGTTAGGGAGTGTGGGGTATAGTGTAGTGGTTGGTATAGGAAATACTAACTAGAGTTGGTTTTAGTGGGGTGAGTTAGGGAGTGTGGGGTATAGTGTAGTGGTTGGTATAGGGTTATAGTGGGGTGAGTTAGGAAAGTATTGTCAAGTTGTTAGTCATTATGGTGTTAATTGGTTGAGTTATGTACAATAAATATTGGATAAAATGTGGACATTAGAAACATTTTGTCAATTCTTAATGCAAAAATACCCTAAAATACAAAGTGCTATGATAAGTGTTGAAATGTTCTTGGTATAACGACAGTCCATTAAACTGTTCATATCATTCCAGAGCAATACAATAAACGATAAAATTTCTGTTAGCGTAGTCCTAAAAGACACCGTTGATTTATTTCGCTATTCCTGGTTTAGAAAGACGTGTGGACATCGGAATACACAACCAACAAAGTTGTCTGTTTGTCACCAAATACAATGAGATGTTACACAATGGGAGCTGTCATACAGACCTTTCTCTTGTTGGTTGGGCAGATGTAGAGACAAGCCAAGTTTGACCCAACCTTATTATTCAGTTTTATATAGGTGCTCCCATAGTCCACTGATCTGTGAACGGTAAAACACATGTCAGGAACACTGTCACATGTATTTAATATTCATGCAAGTGGTAGCTTGATGTGCAGAGAATATGGTTTAACTAAAACACATCCGGCGGCTCTGACCACATGTGCTCTACTTCCCCATCTGAGTTCGGAGTTCACTCCCTGAATTCTCCCGGCTGATTCTAGTGTTTTCCCACAGCCATTGCCACGGTAATCCCGGGACTTTATCCAATTGACCAGTCTCACCTTTTGTTCCAAACCTGACTAAATGAAGTGCAAAATAATATGTCAGAAGGCTCTCTTAATAATAAATATAAAATAACTCGGTCAAATTCACTCGACTCTGTTTTGTTTTTAGGTTATTAATAACTGAATGCTTTAAATAAGTGGCTATGCTGAATTGCTCTCCAAAAACGAACAAACGAAAAATAAAAATGACTGCGCTTTTTTGGATGTCCTCTGGATGTCCTCTGCCCCCGTAGCCACAACGTCCTGTCCTCAAACATGTATCTTAATCATCTCACCTCATTTCTACGGGAGCACATCTCAGTGTTATTTCAATGCGTGATTGGATCTGCAAACTCGGCTGTTGCTGCTGTCACGATGGGTGAGCTGTGTTGTCACAGGGTGTTTAGGGGAGAGCACTCCTATGTAACATGTTGATTAGGAGCACAGCTAACCGGTTGTCACAGCTACATTCAGCTGTCTTAATCCGCCCCATAGCAAAAAATATACACTTTTATTTAAAAAAGTATATACTTATTAGGATACGGTTCTCCAAAAACGCATTGGGAGGATATACCGTAGAAATATTCCCAAGGCATTGAACATCCCCCTGGGTGCAGTAAGTGCATACTTATGAAATTGAGAGAATATGGCACAGCTGTGAATTTGTCTAGAACACGTCGTCCTCAAAACCTCAGTTTCCAGACGAGAAGGGCTCAGGTCAGGGTGGAGACCAAGAGGTCCATGGTAACGCTAAAGGAGTTCCTGTCTGAAAGTAGCTAGAACGATACAATTAGGACGTTGTTACAATTTAAAGTTTCTTCGCCAAGAAAGGCAGTCATTACTTTGAAACAGACAGGAAACGCTTGTTAAGATACCGTCTGTGAAGCTCCGATTGATCTTCCCGTTGCATTTTGTCATCGAACGTATCCCCGGGCTTATATACATAAATAATTTATTGTATTATCACAGCGATCATTTACTCTGTTTCTCACGAAAACAATCAGATGGGTTATTTTCTTTAATATCATGGTAAGAGCGTTGACGACCGCCTCAAGGAATCTCTAATTTACTGGCTGCGCCACTGTTAACCAGACACCTTGATGATGGAAGACCTCGTGTAAACAATACAGGATATCCAAATGTGTCAGGTCGGGTGTAAATCTGAGCAGCGTCTCTAGTGAAACAGAAATTAATTTGAGTCTCTCTGCTTGGTGAACTGATGGTCTTTTTGTCAGGTGCATTTTAAAATGAAATGAGTTTCCTGTGGGCTTGGGAAAAGGTGAGAGGAGAAAATCACAAGAGGCCGTGTCAGCCTCTGTATAATCCGTAATGAATTCCATTCTTATTTATGATGTGACAGCATACAGTAGCTCACCTGAACATATAGAATGAATGGGATTAGTAGGTCTACAGACACTGCATGTACAGTGATGTCAATTGATACAGCAACAACGGGATTTTCCTGGACGACTAAAGAGTACATCGTTCTAATAGCCAGGCAGTAAAGAATCTTAAGAACCACACACCATTTCAACATATTCTATAAACTAAGTGAAGTTGCGGGGTGAATTGAAACAGTAGTGAAGTAAGTAGTGGGGCTAACCGCTAACGGAACAATTGGTCCAAGCAAATACAAGCTAGAACGAAAACGACACCAGCATATGGTCGTTTAGGTTCCTTTCTTGCTTCTATAGTTAAAACTAATCAAGACAAACAGAAAAACAAAACAAGTCCAATGAATATTTTTTATGGGGGACAGTGGATTTTTTTTACTAGCTGTAATATTTATTGTAGAGCCCTGGGCGTTGATGTCCAACAATTAGCATAATTTTCATCACAAAGGCAATAACAGTTACAGTCTCCAAATTTAATGATGTAGTAACACAAAAAGGCTTGTGAGCACTACTTTCAAAACTTCTGGATGATACTGTTCAAAAGTTCTGGAGGGTCACTTTCAAATACTTCATATTTCTGGTTGTTTTGGATGTAATGTTCCAATCCGCTCTATATTGGCTGCCAGACCCACATATGCTAACAGTTATGTCTGAATATGGTCCCTGTGCATCCACACACTCATGTTATTCCCAAGTATCTGGCTGGCATTTAGTGTGGTGCTATGCGAATTCATTTAATTATAGCGTTGTACCTTTCAGGAATCAGCAGATGATTTTCATTCGTATCATGCAAATTTGCTAGGCTGTAGGCAACCATGATTGAATGGTGCAGACGAGGCAAGACGCATTTTTTTCTTAATTATTATTGTCAATTATCATACATGAATGTTGTCAATTTTGACTTGGTTACACTCAAGTTAATGTCAATATAAAATATAAAATGCAAAAATGGCTAGTCAACTTCATTCCAGTTGGTTGTTTGACGTGACTGAGTTAACTCCTCATAATAAACACGCAAAATAACTCACTGATGAAAATATTCGCTAGTGTGCATGGCAACCACTTTGTATACAACCGACAACCAGCCTTTTACATCAGATCAGTTATGATTTGATTGATTGATTGGTCCGTAAGGTTGCAAGGCAGTCTGTAGTAAGAAAGGGTTGCCAGGGCAACATTTGGAGCACAATGAGCTGAGGCTTAAGCTAAGGCTGGGGCAAAAATGGCTCTTCTAACAAGACAACGACCCAAAGCCGTCAAGCAAATCCACCAAAGAACGGCTCAGGAGAAAAAAGATTGGTCGAGTCAAAGTCTGGACCTTAATCTAATCGAGATGCTGTGGCAGGACTAGAAAGGGGCAGAACATCCCAGAGACCCCTTAAACCTCTCTGTCCCTCAATATGTTGAGTTCTGTAAGAAGTCAGTGGCAAAAATAACTGAAAAACCATGTCAGAGACAGATAAGTGGCTATAGTAGACGTTCACCCCAGGTTATCGTCTCTAATGGAAATGCCACAAAACTATTGAATGAAGTAGTTCACAAAGTCATGAATTTGACATTTTTGTTAAACAACCAATGAAAATACACAATGCGTTTTTAATTGTTGTCCCTTATTTATGATGTCATAATTACAAAGGATGTTATTTTAAAGTTTATTTTCACATTTCACATGAATAATAATCATCAGGCTACATCACCTACATTCTAGCAGGACTGTATAATTTGTAGTGGAAAAATACAATTGTACAAATGTACTTATCAAAGGGCAGTGCTGTATAATTTGATAAAACCGTTTGCCAACACCATTTTCCTACGACTTTATTTATTCTATTATTTTATGCTGCCGTGCGTTTGTCATTTCGTTCATATGTCAACTATAAATAAGCATTTGCACAAAGGTGCATTCTCACAAATTTTCTTTATAATATATTGACATCCTAATTGACAGTACTTCTGAATGTACACAACATCTTACCTCCACAGAGAACTTTCAGTGAAAGCACCCAGGTTGAAGTCATACTGTTTCGTCAAAGTCAGGATCACCTAGAAATAAGGAAACAAAGCATTTCAACTATACAGAATGGCAATTATATCTTCTGTACATCTTACAACATGCATCACCTCTGTCTAATAGGATGTAATGTAACTATCATTGATTCATTACACACATGCATTCATCTTTAATCTTTGTACATCTTTGTACATAGATACTCATTGTATGTTTTATATATATATATTTGTTATTGCCTTTTCAATGCTGCTCAACTGAACTACATATACCTCATCCTGTATAACTTGACCCTGTATTGCCTTATTGTGTTTCAGTGCTATTTGCACTCTTGTGTTCTGTGTATTTATTTTGTAACTGTACAAATGCATTAAGTAATTATTAAACTATTATAGGTTCTCCCAGTAAGTGAGTTTTTCCTAGCCGCTGTGTATCAACTTGTTGATGTGTGCTCTGTGGGGTTTCAGGCTGGGTGTTTGTAAAAGCACTTTGTGACAACGTTGTAATAAGGGCATAATCAAATATATTTGAATGAATTTGAACTTTGCAGTGCATTTTGTGTATTGTCCCAATATGTTGTCTACCACTTACTTTACTTTATACCAAGTCAAATTCTGAGAATGTATAACATACTTCTAATGACCATGAAATATAATCATTGTTTGACAGCATAATGACAAGTGATTGTCAGGTGTAGATCCGCCATTATGTTATTTACAATGATTTCAAAAGCCCCCAAGTGTCATGTAAGTATCTCATGTGGAATGATACATGACAGATGACTCAGAAAAAGGTTTGGTGAACAACAATATGAAGTCTGGCTAGTCTTCCCAGTTATCCTTCACTCATTCGCTCAATACCCCAACTCTCTTGGACTGTCACCGCTTGAAAAGGGTGGCATCAGACAACACAAAGTCATACTGCAGTCTGAAAGATTTCAAATGTTAGCGTTTATGTTTTTTTGTATTAAACCTTTAACGTTTTTATCTTAGTTTGTTAGTGCTACAAGATGCTAGTTAGTATTATTTTGGTACGTAGAATATGGACACACACTGAGGTTTGTGTTTTTATCACAGCAGGCCTAGCAGTGGAATCCAGTACCCACTCACTCTGATTGGAGCACAGACACCTTGTCTTTATTGTCCTAACGTGTGGTCCTCATCACTGTCTATAATGAAGTACCTCCTTCCCAATAGTGTTTGTTGCCAGCCACTGTATAGTTTTCATAACGCTGTGATGTTACCATTTTGTGTACATTCTGTTTTCGTTACCTTTTTCATTTTTTATTTCAAATCTCCGGTTCTCCCTGCGCCTGTGTGTCCTGCCTTCTGTTGCCACATTACAATTATTTTAACCCATACTTTCTCTATTGTTTTGTACTGTACCTACTTAATAGTTTCATTTTGGTTGAGCACATTGTACTGTACATTCCTGCATTTTATTAATTGTTATTGTTGATGCAACCAGATTGAACATATTGTGTCGGATTTATAGCTCCGCTTGTTAAAGTCCTTGGTTGCTGTCTAAATACTCTGGTACCCCATAAATGTCTGAGGTACGAAAAACGTGCTGTTATTTCTAAATGACTATTTTCATCAGTAAGGAAATACACAGAAATGGAAGACAAGTTGTCTGTATGCCGTTTAATTCTGTAGTCATTGTGTCATTTTAAATCCAAAGTGCTAGAATTAAGCAACTTCCCAGCCAGATGTCCAATTCTATAAATACACTACAGTGACAACACGATATCAACGTGGATTTAATCAGTACCTCTGCCACCTATCAACTCAAAAAAGTCCATATCTGCAAGTAGGAAGCCTTCACTCAAGAAAGCCCACTTTAACTCTTTTGAATTTGGCAAATGAGGCTAAATTATATCTGGTCTGAAGAAACCAAAATTAAACTTTCTGTGCTGAATGCAAAGCTTTCTGTTGGGTGCTTTCACATACCAAGAGAACACTATCCCTGCAATGAGGCATGCTGGTAGCAAGTGATGATATGAAGATGTTTACTTTCGTCAGACACTGGGACATTCATCTGAATAGAACGGACTATTAATTGGGCAATGATCAGAAAAGTACAAAAACCCAAGGCTACCCTCTGTAAGAAACTGGGATGGAAATGTAGCTCTTAGCAAAACAATGAACTAATGCACGCAGCCAAGATATAGTTCTTCGGATAAGGAATAAAAGGGTATGTCTTTGAGGGTCCAAGCCTAAATCCACTCAAAAATATCTTGAAGTTTGTGTCGATGTGTACCAACTTGGATCATCTTGTTGATGTGTGCTCTGTCGGCATCAGGCTGGGTGTTCGTAAAAGGCACTTTGTGAGAACCATGTTGTAAAAATAGCTTCATAAAATGAATTTTGATTTGATTGATTGAAGATTGCCATAATTTCATGATCCCAAAGGTACTCTATAAAACAGTTTATAAAATCTGTATAGTTCAAATCTGCCAATTTTAAGTGTGGACATTTGGTAAAAACCTATCCACACAGGTTCACCTCGCTGCAATTACTGCTCTCATTATTATCTGATAGATCAATACATATGGATCGATCGATCAGGGAGAAAAAGACAGAGATGAAAAAGGGACAAAGCAACATGTTCTAGCATTATAAATAAAACATTGGGTCTGAAAGACAGGTCGAAAGCTCAATTACAGTGAGTTTAAACACATTAACCCATATAGGACGGTTCAATTAACTGAAAAAGCCGCGCGAGTGTTAAAGACCAATGGCGTGACTCCGGCCCGAATGAAATATTCCAAAAATCTAATTGACCCATCAAATGATGCCCCTGCTAGGGCTGGTCTATATCAATTCCAGGTTAATTAACCAATCACGGAGAAAGATAACCATTTGCATAACTAAATGTGCCACGTCTGCAAGGACCGACACCGGAGTCAGAATCAATTTGGAATATAGATTTAGTAAAATGCCCCCGTTATTTGAACTAATTGCGTCTTTGAAAAAGGAGAATGGGAGAAATTCCCAAATAAAAGTGTCGGCTAATGTTTTTATGTTTTGCTGGTTATGATGGGTCAAGGAAGGCCGATACATTGGAGAAATGAAATCAGTCAGTAAAAACACATCCACTGCCCAACCAACACGCCTCTTTACTGTAGAGACTATACTGGGTAGAAGAGTGCATATTATATCATACCTAAAGGCAATGTTTGTCCTTCATTTTAACGGCTTAAATGATTCCAGAGGCATGCCTGTTGATAATTGCATTATAACATAACTGTAATATGTTTCCTGATTTCACCCATCATTACATTCACATTGTAGCCATTTAGAAGACAGTCACGGTCCTACTAATAACCATAAACTTACCATAAAATAGCTCGAACAACACTGTAAAAAATATTATATCCATAGCTACACAAATATATATATAAATATATATATACTGAAATATATATACACTGACAAGCCATTACATTATGACCACCCTCAGGTGAAGAGAATGACGTTCAACATCTGCGCTGTTTTGGCGGTAAGCGGAGGACCAACAGCATATTGCTGCTCATAATGGCCACTTCATTAGGTACACTGTTTCACCTACTCGTTAATGCATATATCTAATCAGCCAATCACAGGGCAGCAACCCAATGCATTTAGGCACATAGACACGGTCAAAATGATCTGCTGAATTACAAACTAAGGACCAGAATAGGGAATGAGATTAAAGTGACCTTGAACGTGGCTTTTGAGTGTTTTGAGTATTTGAAAAAGCGCTGATCTACTGGGATTTCCTCGCACAACCATCTTTTGGTTTAACAGTGAATGGTCTCAAAGAGAGAAGACATGCAGTGCGTGGCTGTTGTATGGGTGAAAATGTCTTGCTGATTGTCGAGGTCAGAAACTGGCCAGACTGGTTCGAGCTGATAGAAAGGCAACAGTAAATAAATAACCACTTGTTACAACCAAAGTATGCAGGAGAGCATCACTGAACACAAAACATTTTTGAAAGCAGATGTTCTACAGCAGCAGAAGACCACACCAGGTGCCACTCCTGTCAGCTAAGAACAGGAAACTGAGGGTACAATTTGTACTGGCCCACCAACATTGGACAATAGAAGATTGAAATACCATGCCTGGTCTGGAGAGTCTTGATTTCAGATGGTAAGGCCATATTTTGGCATAAACAACATGAAGGCACGGATTTATCCTGCGTACCAAATGAAGTGGCGGTGAACTGTTCATTGTTGTGGGGGCTTTTGCCTTTTAATTGAGTAACATTTTAAACATACCAGAAACATGGGGAAAAGTAGAGACATTCTTACACATGGTATAGGGTTACACGATTAAAAATAAATGTTTATTCTGCCTCAACATTCTTTTTGACCTATGACAAGACAAGAATTTGCATACAGCCCAGACAGCACGCTACAGCGATGTCCCCAAAAGCATCCTTCATGGCTTGGAGATGGTTTTTCCGGTGGTTTCCTGTCATATACATTTAAACGCCGAGCTGAGAAGAACCCCAAAGGATCAAATAAAAAAGAGTATGGTGGGAGAAACAGGTTTATGAATCTTGGATCAGAAGATGAACAAGTTAACGACCAGAATAGCACGGTAGCAACCGATGTGGTCGCACATGATAACATAACAAGACAGCTCATGCCTCACTTCACTTCTCTGCACATGGTGGACAAGAGCTTCCCGTAGGACATCCAGGAGCATCAGTAGATGGTCAATGTTGTATGGGCGAAGAGTAGCATGGTAGTTAAGCATCACGTGGTTGCTGACGCCGGTACTCAATTGGTTGCTTGTGTTGTGGTTGTTTGTGGTTAATTTTTTTCGGGTATTTTGTTGTTGTTTCTGTTATTTATGGTTAATTGGGCTATTGCCTAGTCGCCTTGGTGTTGTGATGTGGTTTTCATGTATATTCAGTTTTTGTTACCTTCTATTTCTTCATAAACGTCTTCCATTCTCTTTGATATTTGATGTTGGTTGTGGAATCTTGTGATTCAGGTATTTTATATTTTTTTCTTTTGATTGTCAGGATCTAACGTCCTACGGTTTTGAAGAGCGAAACACGTGAATAAAAACGGAATTGAGCGCAATACAACCTAATGCAGTACAACTGTCAAACAAAGGCTTCTCATTCACCAATATGTCAATGTTGTCTAAAGTGTGACAGCGATGTCCACATCTCTGTTGTCTCTCCCAACGAGACTTATGACTTGTAACTAACGCTGACCGAAATAATTAGGTCAACGCCACTCCACCGCAGGGCCCGCAAACACGTCCAGCCAGATGACGGCTAAGAGCACAAATTGTCCCAAAGTGGATTCATCACGGGTACGTCGCTGGAGACGAAATGTTCCCGTGTCTCTTTCATTATTAGCAGATACTAATACTAACGACCGAAACTGCAGCTCGTGTCAATCGAGACCAACTACTATACATGCAAATACTGTGGCCGTTGGGGAATGAACGAGCAGCAATGAACCTCTCTAACAAACTGTATCTGCAACGCTCGGCTATTAATGTTGCAGAAGGCACATTTTAAATTCCAGAGTTTTTATGATGTAGTATTGCATTTATGTAAATACCCAAAACAAACAAACAAACAAACAAGAATGGCAGCTATTTTGAGCCTTCTAGGTAAATACAATTTTCAATGCATATCATCACTCACTTGCTTCATGAAATTAAGTATGAGGTCCTTGCAAGGCCTCAAGCAGTGCACTTATTCATGTTTATGTTTTATTGATGTGGGGAGAGCTTTGCCCCAGGAAAGTAAACCAATGATTTTCAGATTGCCTCCCACTTTCCGTGGAGATCAGTCATTCCTTTATCCTAACATTTTGTTCTTGTTTTTGTTTTGTATTAATTGACTCTCAGAGTGCAGGATTTTGTTATGGAACCATACATTTCAATCCTGCGTCTTTTGTAAAACAGCCCAGAACAAAGCGGGCAGAAACATAAAAGGAATATTACTCAAAAGCGTTGTCTGCCCATGCAGAGATTTTGATTATTTGGAGATGCTCGAATGGACAGACTCTGTGACAAGTGAGGTGTTCCAGCCATAATTTCATGTTGAAAAAATAGATTGTAATACCAGCTGGACACATCACTTTCTCTCATTCTCTCTCGTGCATGCCCGCACACACTGTCACACACACAATTGTTGGAAAATACATTTTCTGTGTAACCAGATCACTAGGTTCCCAGACAATTCAGTATTTCTTTGGTTAGATGAGGGATGAGAAATCTGCAGAGGGCAAGTTGAGATCAATCATCAGAAAACCTCTGCCCATACACTGATTTCGCATCTCACAACACAGCAGCACATCAACAAAATCAAAACAGAGCTTTTTTCGACGTAACAGTTATATTAGCTCACATATTGTATTCCGGTGAGAGGCTTCACTGAGCCTTCACAATGCTTCACAATACATTTCACTCTAGTGTGGAACCGTTTTCAACGAAGAAAAATAAATATATTTACAAGCATTTGAACTGTCTCATATAATTGAAGATCTTACATAGACTTTACTTTTCCAAGGCTAATCTATAAGTATATATTGACACCATAGACGACATTGGTCAAGCTTTCAAAGGCCAACTGCTTTACAGCGGTCCCCTATGGCCTAACTTGTGCAGCTTCTGCGCTGGCATATTTGGGCTCTTTGAAATCTTGAAGACTTTGGTGCAAAAACATCTTACAGAATCTTTTAAAAGTATCAGATTATATTTCAAATTAGATAATGACACTATGATGTTATAGTATAGATTGTCGGCTTGTATGTGTTGGCCTTTGTGTTTCATTTTCTTCAATACATTTTTTGGAATGTCTTTTCTTACATATCCCTGCAGTTTCAATGAAGACAAAATTATTTATTTTAATTGATCTCTGTTGCATCTTGTTTCCATTGATACTTAAGACGTGAGTCCACTTGAGGTAAAATCATTTGATTGGAGATGATTTTTGAAAGGTACACATCTGTCTATATAAGAACCCACAGTGTGAACCAGCCTATAGGGAGGTGTAAGACATGGCAGTCTAGTGCCAAGAAAACACAATGTCCCCTCAACACAGATGGATGAACAGGGCACCACCCAGTAAACAGTATGTCCCCGCAACACATAGAGATCAACAGGGCATCACCCAAGAAACAGTATGTCCCCTCAACAAAGAGAGATCAACAGGGCACCACCCAGGAAACAGTATGTCCCCGCAACACATAGAGATCAACAGGGCATCACCCAAGAAACAGTATGTCCCCTCAACACAGAGAGATCAACAGGGCACCACCCAGGAAACAGTATGTCCCCTCAACACATAGAGATCAACAGGGCATCACCCAAGAAACAGTATGTCCCCTCAACAAAGAGAGATCAACAGGGCACCACCCAGGAAACAGTATGTCCCCTCAACACAGAGAGATCAACAGGGCACCACCCAGGAAACAGTATGTCCCCTCAACACAGATGGATGAACAGGGCACCACCCAGTAAACAGTATGTCCCCTCAACACAGAGAGATCAACAGGGCATCACCCAGGAAACAGTATGTCCCCTCAACACATAGAGATGAACAGGGCACCACCCAGGAAACAGTATGTCCCCTCAACACAGAGAGATCAACAGGGCATCACCCAGGAAACAGTATGTCCCCTCAACACATAGAGATCAACAGGGCATCACCCAGTAAACAGTATGTCCCCTCAACACATAGAGATGAACAGGGCACCACCCAGGAAACAGTATGTCCCCTCAACACAGAGAGATCAACAGGGCATCACCCAGGAAACAGTATGTCCCCTCAACACATAGAGATCAACAGGGCACCACCCAGTAAACAGTATGTCCCCTCAACACATAGAGATGAACAGGGCACCACCCAGTAAACAGTATGTCCCCTCAACACATAGAGATGAACAGGGCACCACCCAGGAAACAGTATGTCCCCTCAACACATAGAGATCAACAGGGCACCACCCAGTAAACAGTATGTCCCCTCAACACATAGAGATGAACAGGGCACCACCCAGGAAACAGTATGTCCCCTCAACACAGAGAGATCAACAGGGCATCACCCAGGAAACAGTATGTCCCCTCAACACATAGAGATGAACAGGGCACCACCCAGGAAACAGTATGTCCCCTCAACACAGAGAGATCAACAGGGCATCACCCAGGAAACAGTATGTCCCCTCAACACATAGAGATGAACAGGGCACCACCCAGTAAACAGTATGTCCCCTCAACACATAGAGATCAACAGGGCACCACCCAGTAAACAGTATGTCCCCTCAACACATAGAGATGAACAGGGCACCACCCAGTAAACAGTATGTCCCCTCAACACATAGAGATGAACAGGGCACCACCCAGTAAACAGTATGTCCCCTCAACACATAGAGATGAACAGGGCACCACCCAGTAAACAGTATGTCCCCTCAACACATAGAGATCAACAGGGCACCACCCAGTAAACAGTATGTCCCCTCAACACATAGAGATCAACAGGGCATCACCCAAGAAACAGTATGTCCCCTCAACAAAGAGAGATCAACAGGGCACCACCCAGTAAACAGTATGTCCCCTCAACACATAGAGATGAACAGGGCACCACCCAGTAAACAGTATGTCCCCTCAACAAAGAGAGATCAACAGGGCACCACCCAGTAAACAGTATGTCCCCTCAACACATAGAGATGAACAGGGCACCACCCAGTAAACAGTATGTCCCCTCAACACATAGAGATGAACAGGGCACCACCCAGTAAACAGTATGTCCCCTCAACACATAGAGATGAACAGGGCACCACCCAGGAAACAGTATGTCCCCTCAACACATAGAGATGAACAGGGCACCACCCAGTAAACAGTATGTCCCCTCAACACATAGAGATGAACAGGGCACCACCCAGTAAACAGTATGTCCCCTCAACACATAGAGATGAACAGGGCACCACCCAGTAAACAGTATGTCCCCTCAACACATAGAGATGAACAGGGCACCACCCAGTAAACAGTATGTCCCCTCAACACATAGAGATGAACAGGGCACCACCCAGGAAACAGTATGTCCCCTCAACACATAGAGATGAACAGGGCACCACCCAGTAAACAGTATGTCCCCTCAACACATAGAGATGAACAGGGCACCACCCAGTAAACAGTATGTCCCCTCAACACATAGAGATGAACAGGGCACCACCCAGTAAACAGTATGTCCCCTCAACACATAGAGATGAACAGGGCACCACCCAGTAAACAGTATGTCCCCTCAACACATAGAGATGAACAGGGCACCACCCAGTAAACAGTATGTCCCCTCAACACATAGAGATGAACAGGGCACCACCCAGTAAACAGTATGTCCCCTCAACACATAGAGATGAACAGGGCACCACCCAGGAAACAGTATGTCCCCTCAACACATAGAGATGAACAGGGCACCACCCAGTAAACAGTATGTCCCCTCAACACATAGAGATGAACAGGGCACCACCCAGTAAACAGTATGTCCCCTCAACACATAGAGATGAACAGGGCACCACCCAGTAAACAGTATGTCCCCTCAACACATAGAGATGAACAGGGCAACACCCAAGAAACAGTATGTCCCCTCAACACATAGTGATCAACAGGGCACCACCCAGTAAACAGTATGTCCCCTCAACACATAGAGATGAACAGGGCACCACCCAGGAAACAGTATGTCCCCTCAACACATAGAGATGAACAGGGCACCACCCAGTAAACAGTATGTCCCCTCAACACATAGAGATCAACAGGGCACCACCCAGTAAACAGTATGTCCCCTCAACACATAGAGATGAACAGGGCACCACCCAGTAAACAGTATGTCCCCTCAACACATAGAGATGAACAGGGCACCACCCAGTAAACAGTATGTCCCCTCAACACATAGAGATGAACAGGGCACCACCCAGTAAACAGTATGTCCCCTCAACACATAGAGATGAACAGGGCATCACCCAGGCTGACAGGGCAGAAGCGGATCGTGTCAAGAGCTCCTGGATGTATTCATTTTAAACATCTTGACCAGCTGCATCATTGTCTTGGTGTGGCAACCACGCCAGCGCCGACGTGCGAAACGCTTTGTAGGGTGACGGAAACGACATTGCCTGAACCGAGCTCGATGCTGTCCGTGATGTCTTTACCTGGCGGTGTCAGAAGAAAGTCCACCAATAGGCTGAGACCACCTCATGAACCACGTCCTGATGGGTCTCTCTACTACCACGTGGCAGGCATGGCTCATACTATGAGTAATGGGTTGGGTTTGCAGAACTTTCCACTCCCTAAGGATGATAGTATAGGACGTGCCACGCTTTCCAATTTGACTTAGTTCATCCTCGTCTATCCCACCGGACCGTACTGTAAAAGATCGCATCCCTCAAATATAACTTTATTCTGATTCGGGAGCAATATGATCATATATCTTAAAATGTTAATAAAAAACACTTCCAGAAAAGTGTAAAACACAATGTGACTTAACTGCTTCCTGATTAACGAGTGGAGACACTTATTTTGGAGGGTTGCTTCTCTGAGTATTCTGATAATTGCTTTCCAAGGCTCGATCAGATAATATCAGTTGGAAATCAGTGGTGTCTTGTAACATAATTCCACTTCAAGTGGAATGTACATTAACTAGTCTGCAGACAAGCAAGCAGAGTGTCACGGATGCTCCGGCGTAGTGCGGTGAAAGCCATTGCAGAGTCGTAGGCACCGTTCAAAATAAGGTTTATTGCGAAGTTAGAACACAAAACAAACCGAGTACGGCGAAAACACACTAAACTGTGAACTTAAATCAAAGATGCGCACATAGCGACTTACACACAAACGTTTAAGAACGACAGCTATATACATACACACACTCACCTCTAAAACACAGTGACATGTAGTAACACACAATGCTAAGCAAGGAGTGACTTGCTAGCGACCCCTTTATATCCCGACATAAAGTGACAGATTACTAACAGCTGTGACCACGTGAAAGAGGAAGTAATCACAGCTAGTGAGAACAAAAACACGGAAGTGGATCACCGAAATGGAAGTGTAGCAACGCCACCACACCAATCGTGACAGTATCCCCCACTAAAAGGCTAGCTCCCCAGATAGCCGAACGAACTAACAAAAACCCTAAGGGAGCAACAAGACAGAACCCACAGTTAAACCCAATGGGTTAGTCCATCAGCACGGGTCCAGTCCTGAATAGGCCACGGTAGCCGACCGCCATCTCGAGCGGCTGAGAGGCCGCCAGTTTGAGCGGCTCAGGGTGCGTCGTGGCGGCGGCCATCGTGGGCGACGTGGCGGAGGCCATCGTTGGCGACGTGGCTGAGGCCATCGTTGGCGACGTGGCGGAGGCCATCGTGGGCGACGTGGCGGAGGCCATCGTGGGCGACGTGGCGGAGGCCATCGTGGGCGACGTGGCGGAGGCCATCGTGGGCGACGTGGCGGAGGCCATCGTGGGCGACGTGGCGGAGGCCATCGTGGGCGACGTGGCTGAGGCCATCGTGAGCGTAGTCGTGGCGGCGGCCATCGTGAGCGTAGCGTGGCGGCGGCCATCGTGAGCAGTCGTGGCGGCGGCCATCGTGAGCGAGTCGTGGCGGCGGCCCTCGTGAGCGAGCGTGGCGGCGGCCATCGTGAGCGTCGCGTGGCGGCGGCCATCGTGAGCGTAGCGTGGCGGCGGCCATCGTGAGCGTAGTCGTGGCGGCGGCCATCGTGAGCGTAGTCGTGGCGGCGGCCATCGTGAGCGTAGTCGTGGCGGCGGCCATCGTGAGCGAGTCGTGGCGGCGGCCATCGTGAGCGTAGTCGTGGCGGCGGCCATCGTGAGCGTAGTCGTGGCGGCGGCCATCGTGAGCGTAGTCGTGGCGGCGGCCATCGTGAGCGAGCGTGGCGGCGGCCATCGTGAGCGTAGAGCGTGGCGGCGGCCATCGTGAGCGAGTCGTGGCGGCGGCCATCGTGAGCGTAGCCGTTGCGGCGGCCATCGTGAGCGCGTGGCGGCGGCCATCGTGAGCGTCAGCGTGGCGGCGGCCATCGTGAGCGTCGTCGTGGCGGCGGCCATCGTGAGCGCGCGTGGCGCGGCCTTCGTGGCCGGCGATGCGGCAGCCATTGTGGGCGGCGATGCGGCAGCCATTGTGGGCGGCGATGCGGCAGCCATTGTGGGCGGCGATGCGGCAGCCATTGTGGGCGGCGATGCGGCAGCCACTGTGGGCGGCGATGCGGCAGCCACTGTGGGCGGCGATGCGGCAGCCACTGTGGGCGGCGATGCGGCAGCCATCTTGGGCGCGGGCGTGACGGCGGGGGCCATCGTGGACGCTGGCGTGACGGCGGGGGCCATCGTGGACGCTGGCGTGACGGCGGCAGCCATCTTGGGCGCTGGCGTGACGACGGCAGCCATCTTGGGCGCTGGCGTGACGACGACGGCAGCCATCTTGAGCGCTGGCGTGACGGCGGGAGCCATCGTGGACGTGGGCGTGACGACGGCAGCCATCTTGGGCGCTGGCGGGACGACGGCAGCCATCTTGGGCGCAGGCGTAGCTGAGGCCATCTCGGGCACAGGCGTAGCTGAGGCCATCTCGGGCACAGGCGTAGCTGAGGCCATCTCGGGCACAGGCGTAGCTGAGGCCATCTCGGGCGCAGGCGTAGCTGAGGCCATCTCAGGCGCAGGCGTAGCTGAGGCCATCTCAGGCGCAGGCGTAGCTGAGGCCATCTCAGGCGCAGGCGTAGCTGAGGCCATCTCGGGCACAGGCGTAGCTGAGGCCATCTCAGGCGCAGGCGTAGCGGCCATCTCGGGCGCTGGCGTGGCGGAGGCGATCTCTGGCGTCAGATCTTGAAAGTCCAGCCATGCCTTCCACCACGCCTAATGACAGCCGGGGGCTGCTTATGTAACCCCTCCGGGATTTCTCTGTCCCGGAGGTAGGTGGTCGGAAAGGGTCTTCCCCCGGCGGGGGTAGTGGCTGTAGCTCCAGGGGTTTTCCTCCCCCTGTCTGCAGCCCCGGAACAGTGGGCGGTGTCTTCTGCCCGCCCCAGCCGACGTCCGATGTTGCGGGGACTAGTCGACTGAGGACGGGATCCCATAGCAGGGCGTCTTCCAGGGAGTCCTCCTCCACTCGCTCGTAGAACGCCTCCTCATCATCCGAGGAGAGGGAGTCGGACCCCCAATCACCCTGCCAGGTGTAGCGCTGCTCCTGCTGCTCCGTGGGTTGACGGTGAGCTTCATACCTCGGAGCGCTATAGCTTGCCCCTCCGAGGAATCCACTCACCGTCCGGCTCTGCGGGCTTTTGGGTGGCTTAGCATTCTGTCACGGATGCTCCGGCGTAGTGCGGTGAAAGCCATTGCAGAGTCGTAGGCACCGTTCAAAATAAGGTTTATTGCGAAGTTAGAACACAAAACAAACCGAGTACGGCGAAAACACACTAAACTGTGAACTTAAATCAAAGATGCGCACATAGCGACTTACACACAAACGTTTAAGAACGACAGCTATATACATACACACACTCACCTCTAAAACACAGTGACATGTAGTAACACACAATGCTAAGCAAGGAGTGACTTGCTAGCGACCCTTTATATCCCGACATAAAGTGACAGATTACTAACAGCTGTGACCACGTGAAAGAGGAAGTAATCACAGCTAGTGAGAACAAAAACACGGAAGTGGATCACCGAAATGGAAGTGTAGCAACGCCACCACACCAATCGTGACACAGAGTTCTTTCTCTGTCCAATGTCGTTTTTTAAAATATCTTAATTTTAATTATTTTCTTTTGGTTGGCTTGAGCATATCATACGTCATATTTCATAAGTCTGAAAGATGGCTTTTTCTTTGCAACACTGCCTAGAAGGCCAGTATCCTGCAGACGCATCTCCACCGCTGAGACGGGTGTTTAGCGTGTAGCATTTAATGATCTTCCAGTTGAGGACCTGTGAGGCGTCTGTTTCTCAAACAAGACACTCTAATGTCTCTGTCCTCGTGCTCAGTAGTGTCTTGCTCTACTTTTTGTTCTGGTTAAATCCTGTTTGCGTTGTTCTGCTAGTCGAAACATATCTTTGAACAAGCTCTTTTATTACCTGACAATTTCTTACATGTGAAAGCCTTAATATCTCAGAACAAGAACATACTGACAAGTTTTAGTTATTTTGTTTCTGGCCATTTTGAGCCGGTAAATGAACACAGAAACTCTGATGCTACAGATTGTGAAGCAGTGTGCAGAGGGCCAGTTTCCTTGCTTCTGTCACGACCTGAGGGTGTTCACCTGTGTTAGGTCCACCCACTGCAGGTGTTCACCTGTGTTAGGTCCACCCACTGCAGGTGTTCACCTGTGTTAGGTCCACCCACTGCAGGTGTTCACCTGTGTTAGGTCCACTCACTCCAGGTGTTCACCTGGGTTACGCCCACCCACTCCAGGTGTTCACCTGTGTTAGGTCCACCCACTCCAGGTGTTCACCTGTGTTAGGTCCACCCACTCCAGGTGTTCCCCTGTGTTAGTGCCCACATGACTCCTATACAACAGCCCTGTCTTAGTGCCCCACATGACTCCTGTACAACAGCACTGTCTTAGTGACTCCTATACAACAGTCCTGTCTTGGTGCGCCACATGACTCCTATACAACAGCCCTGTCTTAGTGACTCCTGTACAACAGCCCTGTCTTAGTGACTCCTATACAACAGCCCTGTCTTAGTGACTCCTATACAACAGCCCTGTCTTAGTGACTCCTATACAACAGCCCTGTCTTAGTGACTCCTATACAACAGCCCTGTCTTAGTGACTCCTATACAACAGCCCTGTCTTAGTGACTCCTGTACAACAGCCCTGTCTTAGTGACTCCTATACAACAGCCCTGTCTTAGTGACTCCTATACAACAGCCCTGTCTTAGTGACTCCTATACAACAGCCCTGTCTTAGTGACTCCTATACAACAGCCCTGTCTTAGTGACTCCTATACAACAGCCCTGTCTTAGTGACTCCTATACAACAGCCCTGTCTTAGTGACTCCTATACAACAGCACTGTCTTAGTGACTCCTGTACAACAGTCCTGTCTTGGTGCGCCACATGACTCCTATACAACAGCCCCGTCATATAACCGACAACAACTGGAAGAGACCCACCGATTGTCAAACAGCAACATCTGGCAGGTAGACGGAGAAGAACCAATGTGACGGCACCACAGTTGTTCTATCCTGGACTAACACCCGTTTCCACGGCACCCGCACGCATACGTCATTCACGGGCCATCTAAATCCAAATATGACTCATTAAAACTGTGAAATTGCCATTCCAGATAGGAAAAGTAAAATAGCAAAACAAGAGAAAGAGAAAACAAGTGATTTAAAATATTCTGTGTATTCATTAGACTAACAGGTTTGGTGATGCTCCGTCTGATTACGTATTGCCTCGGAGCACTCCTAATGAGACACTTTCACGCGTCATATTATCGGCAAACTTTTCGCAGAACTTAACGTTAAGAATCAGGTAACCGACTGTGAGAACGAGTTGGGCAATCATGACCAAACAATACCGCGTGTGACATTTATGTGTTCTTCTTATGATGAAGGTTTAATGCATTCATGCATTCATTAGACACGATTTCAATCAAACACCTGCAGTGACATTTTGTCTGCATGCATTTTCATTACATAGAATCACTTGCCACCTAATTATGTCAATCTGCACGTCAATGCAAATGGCCAATCAGCGAATCATGTGGCTGCAAGTCAATATACTGCATCGAGCATGCGGACGGTTGTTTGTCACAACATCACAATGATCTAAGCAAGTTTGACTGTGATGTAATTGTTGGTGCCAAATGTGGTGGTTCCAGCATCTTTGAAACCGATGAACTCTGGGGATTTTCCACGCTCTGCAGTCTCTCGTCTTTTCAGAGAATGATGCAGCGGAGAAAAAGCAGCCCGTGAGCAGTTCTATGGACAAAAACACATATCACTCTGGTCACTCCTACAAGCTACTCTTGCTTGGGTCCATGGCCACATAATTCATCATTCATTACAGTTAACTGACACCAATAAACGGAACTAATTGCAACTTGGCATTTTCCTCACATCTCACTCCTTCCAAAAGCGGACTAACCGAGCACTCTTCAGTGTCACATATTTTGTGACAGAAAAAAAACACCTAAAAAAACCCTTGAGCTCCATTATTTTAGCATTAAGGGGCTTTTTGAACACTTAAACACTCATTCACACTCCTGTTAATGTATGCACTCACCATGCATACAAACCCTCTCTCTCTCTCTCTCTTTCTCTCTCTCTCTCTCTCTCTCTCTGAACACACACATTCTGTATCACTCACTTCCCATTTTCTTACGCCTGTTTCCAATGTTTTGTTCTCCGACTAAATATGTGAATACTTTATATAACCAGTTGTATTCTTTCATCATCCGAAACAAACATTTCGTTACACAAACAGCAACAAAATGTGTATGCTACTAATACATTTTTTAAACTAGAAAGCAAGTAATTATAACCCCCATTTATTCTGAACAATTCTCTGTCAAAAGTGATTTGGATTTTGTTTCCTCAGCTCTATGTTTACCTTTTAAAATGTAACACAGAATCTTAGATTTAAGATGTTTCAGCATTATATTATACCCTTCAAATCACCTCCAAACAGGCCTTGATTGAAAAGCCAATGACATCAGTTATTTCCGTAGGCTCACACTTCATTTTCACAAATCCAGTCATGTTTGTTGCGTTTAGAACATCAAAGTTGATGCGGACTAGAGGGTTAAAAACGTTGACATAAGTAAGCAACTTGTTTTCTAAAGGGAGTTTCTACTCCAGTGGATGTCAGGGGGATAGAGGAAAGACAGTTGAGAAATAATCGAAAATTAAATAGTAGAAAATGTGTCTGACATAAACAATGTTACGTGTATGATGATTATTCCCAAGTACACCCAAAACAATTCATAATAAACATAGCAAGGGTGGGCTATACGATAATTGTCTTCACTATCGAACGTAATAAATAAATACACCTGAGAGCAGTGTGACGCAAGCACCTTTACATCACCGTTGGGCCAAACACTGGGCCCTTGAACGCAGCTTGGCTGGCACTCTTTAACGAGGTCCACTTTTTCCACCGTTTGTAAATTGCATTTCTTCTCATTTTGTTAATTAATGTCCTTCAGTGCCTAGAACACTGGCCCTGTGTCTATTCCCAGTGTCTTTCCCCGTTACACTGGCGGAGGATACGGACATAGCCTCAGGTTAGGGTTGTTTTGATATTCCCCTTCATCCCAATGTTCTGGGCGCTGCTATGTGGTGGGGTTCATCCAGCTCCTGGCAGACGGAGGTTGACACTTGGCTGGGACGCGGCGGTCGGAAAAGAGCGCGGACCAACAACCAGATTCCCAGCAGGACTGCGGCACATGTAATGACCGCAACACCTGTGGACAAGCCGTCCAATGAGCTGTCCCGGCCAACACCCCAGAGAGAACCACCTGGCCTGGGGCTGCGAAATGGGGAACACAGCCCAGCTGCCTCTCCTGAACGCAGCTTGGCTGCCACTCCTTAATGAGGCACACCTGCCCCCAATTTCTTATGCTTTTGTTATTAAAAAAGTTCTAAAGCCAACAGCACTGGATGTCTGTGTTTGTTTCCTGTCATAACAGCAATGAATTGGTTCACAGAAGGACAAAGGTAGTGAGGCCAAATTGGATTGCAATAAAACAAACATATTTCCTTAAAACCATTAAACTAATTTAAGAACTGCACTCAAGTCTCGTTTTGCTAACTATTCTAAATGAGGTGGTCACCATGCTTCTAATTGTGGGTACCCCATGTTGGAGAAATTGAGGCTCAGAGATGAGACACGTTTCCCACTAATATCACTAGTTGGAAGGCCTTACAGGCTTTGAACTGTTTGACAATTCTTAGTTGAACAGTCAGATGTGCCAGTGATGAGCCTAATACAAAAACATGTTCCTCTTGGGGTCCCCAGGACCAAGATTGAGGAACACTGCTGAACTAACTGAACTACCCATGACCCTACATCAGTCTCTAAATAGTAACATAGTTTGGCTATCATGTATTTGTATCACACGTATCTGAACAGTTTGCTCAGGATTAGGCACCAGTTTTTGGGATTTGGGACAATTTCTGTGTGAGTTGATGGTTCAGGGTCTGAAGCATAATTATAATGATAAAAAAGTAATTTATACAATGACAATTGACCACAGCTATCCCTAACACGAGTTGTATTTGAAAGAAAAAACGGTTAATTTCACACATGAATTCAATTGACACATTAAATTATGTCTCACTCCCTAAGTCTCACTCAGTTGTGGTAGCACATGGCAACAGAGTACATTTCACCTACATACGTTCCTGTTGATACGCCGGCACCATATCAAACTGCAATTCACACCTAGCAGAGTCAGTGCCGATCGTCCGTTAGATATAAGACCAGATGCTGCTGAAGTAGCGCTCGTGGGCCAGTTGTAGCTACTCGTCCATGTGGTCTAAATGTCAAAATCCCCTGGGCAACAGAGGGCACATTGATCTGACTATTGGTGCCGTCCGTCGAACAGGATTTTTAATTGGTGTCCTCACGCTGCGGTCACTACAGATCACTGGTTGTGAGAGGAGTGTGGTTGACCACAGTGTCGTGGTCACGCTGCGATCACTACAGATCACTGGTTGTGAGAGGAGTGTGGTTGACCACAGTGTTGTGGTCACATATTGCCCATTTGGCCCTCATACTAACAGAACTTCCTCACCAATGTGAGCTTCCATTTGTAGGCCAGATTCGAACCCGACCACCAGGACACACAATGTTTAATCATCCCTATTCTGATCTGTTTCTTTTCATTCTGATCCTGAAACATGTGTTATTGTGGTGTGGTAAATAATAATATGCATGTGATATCCACTAAAATATTGATTTCATGTTAATTTATTTCACTAGTAAGCATGCATAACAAAAAGGAATTTGGTTTGTTAGAACTCACATATCATTTTTACGTCCTGGCTCTACATTAACAGAATATTATTTATTTGGGACAAAAAATAGGCAGATATTTCAAAATTGTGCTGCAATGGTTCTTAACATGAGTATAGGCTACTGGTTGCTAATTACCCTCCTAGTTTTTCACTTTAATGTTTGTACTGTCAAATATACTATCTGAAAGTAGTCTGGCATAAGGTGTGACCTTGATCAAATGAACAGTTGCATTGGTCGAGGATATAGTGTGACCTCTATCAAATGAACAATTCCATTGGTCGAGGATATAGTGTGACCTCTATCAAATGAACAATTCCATTGGTCGAGGATATAGTGTGACCTCTATCAAATAAACAATTGCACTGGTCGGGGATATAGTGTGACCTCTATCAAATGAACAGTTGCATTCATTGTCATGGTGTAGTAGATAGTTAGGTAGGTTTTCTTCAAAATAGGAGAACATTTTGGCTAAATTATTCTAGTTGTGTTAATTCATAGTTTTCATGTTTTTACTACATTCTACAATGTGTTAAATAGTCAAACTAAGTGATTCTATTTGTGTTCATTCATAGTTTTTATGTGTTTACTACATTCTACAATGTGGTAAAACTGAAGCAATACCCTTTAGTGAGTAGGTGTGTGCAAACCGTTGATTCGTGTCGTACATCACAAGCACTAAACACTAAAAACCCACATTTATGTGAAATACAGGCGGGGAATATGGCAGAATATTTTATGGACCTGTATTGATTATACGGCACAAAACATTTCCAAGCAACCATTGTTTTTCATGTACACAAATGTTAATTGAGTCTCCGCCACACAGCCGAGGCACACCGCTCCAACTGTCGATAGACGGTGAAGTGAAGCACGGACATGTCAGGAATTATCAACCCTAACTTACACGGAAAAATTAGAGGGAATCATTCAGGGTGAGATGGTGCCAGGCCACAAACAAACCCAGAGCTCCCAACGCAAGTACATTTCCCCTGACGTGGAATAAGACGCATCCACGACATGTGGAAAACACAAAATAGAGCAGTCGAAAGATCTCCTCTCGAGGACTCCTGTCTCGTTGAAAGATAGCCCTTGCTCGCTGCGTGTCGGCAACATTGTCTGGTTGTTGCAAATATGCTCATTTACATACAATGAATAGGCTAGTTGCCAGAGACACAACGCCGATCGGTGTAACGGTTCGTTCTAGGCACATTTGCAGCTCTAGGCCATTACGGCTGTTCTGCTGACCTAGAAAATGCCCACGTCCAAGGTGTTAAATAACGGCAGTTCTCGTCAATTGCTACCAAATAATATTCCGCAGTGGATAACGTTCACTTCTCATGGGACACAAGGTCATCTGTAAGGGAAACTCTCACGGAATGCGTAAGAATGGTTTATTTTTTCATGCCCAAATCACACTGAAGTTACTTAATAATGCATATGTTTTCAGTGCATTTTAACATGTTTTGTTGTTTTATGATATGCTAAAATGTTAGCCGTTTTAAAACACGACTGAATGTATAGCTGAATGGTTGTAATGGTTGTTTAATAAAATAGATTAATGGATTACAGAACCATCTAACATCAAGCGAGAAAACAGTAAAATTGTCCTATAAATGCTGTGTTGCAGTGAGGTGTTGTTCTGATACAACCAATTTTGTGTTTCTGTACATTACAATCACATTATGGTATGCTAGCTCAATACACCAGTTTTAAATTACCAATTAGAACATGTTACTAAACATGATTAGCAACAGTAGTTTAATCAATTAGAGCATGCATATTCTTAACCAATTACCAGCATACATATTGTAATCATCTCACAGATGCTCAGAAAGGTTTTACAAAGAGTAAATTAAAGTCAAAATGTGCCTTATTTTAGCTTTTCAGTTTACACTCACGTGAAGCACTGAAGCCTATACATCATCTCTCACCTTTATTTTGACCAACTAATAGACTTATTAGCATATTCTTTGTTTAAGATAACTGAACATCCATGTTCCTCACATTTCCACCGAAGCCCTCAGGTAGGATGTCTGGTAAAATGCAGATGATATTTCAATAATAGGAACATTTTGTTTAGAACTGCCTTAAAAACGGTTCAATGTTTCTTATATGTGTTCATAAGATCGGACTGATGAACAAATGTTTTATAGCTTTTTTCTTTTTACCAAGTGGGCCAATAACAATAACACTACCAGGGCACTGTAAATACTTAAGATATGTGACATCATTATCCTACACCAATTAAAAAGAAATACTCTAACATTATTATGCTGTGGCAGTTATTATAGTATTTAATCACATACAAGCTGGTGAAATATGATCCCCTGTCTGCTTTATCTCTCTGATTAAGTCCACAACATAATGTGTGTGCATGTCCCTGTGTCTTTATGTGTGTGTGCGTGTGTGTGTGTGTGTGTGTGTGTGTGTGTGTGAGTGAGTTGAATCAAGGCAACTGAAATTCATATTTGAAGCCAATGATTGCAAAATGCTAAAACAGTGCATTATATACTGCATTACGGGGATACGGATGTGTTTGCTGGTTAATTAGCCGGTAGCACCACACAGTGTAGCTACAGATAATGCGTCTACAGGGCAAGAAGCGCTGCGTGCACAGTATCTCTGCTTGCGGCCAAGTTTTGTTTGCGCTACACTTTCTTCAGTGATTGCCATGACAACTAGTGTGGTCTAAACAGGACCTATCGCTTGGTACCTGTAGTGCTTCAATTTTTTTGCACTTTTTCATTATCGTGGGGCCCAATCGTTATGGAGATAGTCTGAGCGTGGCGCTGCCCATGAATCTGCATTTCATGCTTCAAATGTCTCCCAACTTGTGTAGAAACGAAACCTGTTCAGTGCCTTGTCAATGCACTCAAACCCCTGAACATGTCTGATAATTTACTGAATTACAAATGGTCTGTCAAAGACTTTTATTTGTCAAATGCACCGAGTAACATAGTGCCATTTTGAGATTCTGGTGACACTGCATGCAAAATCTATGCAGTAATCATTTAAGGAAGTGTATTAACGGGGAATGTGGACAATATGAATAGATATTTCAGAAATATAGGTGTAGTAGTGCATATAAATGGGTACATTAAAATATTCTAATGTGCATTGAAAATGTGCACTGAACAGTGTCGGTTTGTCACATCTTGCACCCATGTGCTGAAGATACTCTCAGTTTACACAGATGAAATCGTCCAAATTTGGACACAATTACCTTACCATTGACATCTACTTTTCTAGTGAGTTCAGCGGCTGTAATGTGGGAAAAGCATTTGTGGTATGATATTTTTGCCAAAACTCAAAGTGCTGTCTGACTGTGGTGCAAACCTAAAACACACCATCCTATACATTGACATTCATAAAATGTTGTTTCTATATTTTGTTATGTCTTGAGACATATAACTGTGTTTTATGTTGTCCTTTGTACCTTTTCCCTCTTCTTTTTTCTGATGTTCTTCTGTGTGTCTGTTAATTGGTTCATCTCCCTGTCAGTCATTTTTAGTCCATTTGTTCCTGTGCCATTACGTGTAATCAGGGCAATACACCCTTATTAATCCAATTGTTCCTTTGTTGTGCATCGTGGATCAATCAGAGCTCGCTTAAGATGGTTGGAGGTAAATTTGGAAATAAATAAATTGAAAAAGACATACACTGACGAGAAGTCAGAGAGACTGGCCGGTTTACTCAACTATGTTACTCAATGGTGTTCATTTTTAGTATTTTTCACATTGTAGAATAATACAGAATGAACTACAACTATGAAACAATAACACATATGAAATCTCGTAACCAAAAGAAGTGCTTAGCTTTTAAAGTATGCTTGGGGTCAAAGACCCATTTGTGACCAAACATAAACATCCTGTCTGATTTTTTTGTCTCATATGGATAGACGGACACACACGCAGGGCGACCAAAGGACATTTATTGAAAAAAATGTAACTATAACCGAAAAAACTCCTAAACAAGACAAAACATAGGCAAATGTATCGTTGGTAAAAATCACACAAAGACCAACGACACATACTGGGAGAGGAAGATTTTAAATAGGATGGTGAGTAGGAAGACAGGTGAGGGCAATGAAACAAGTGTCCGTGCGGCAAACGAGGGAGAGAGGGTGTTGGATTTCATGGCCAAAGTGTTACAGTCTTGAGATGTTGCTTAAATGTATCTACATAATTTTCCTTCCTTATGATGTCATCTATTTTGTAAAGTGTACCAGTCCCTCCTGCTGTAAAGCACCCCCACAACATGATGATGCCACCCCAGTGCTTTACAGCTGCGCTGGCGTTCTTTGTATTACTAGCCTCCCCCTATTTCCTCTTAACCTAACAATGGTCATCAGACCGGAGGACATTTATCCAAAAAGAATGATTCCCAGGTTGCAAACCGTAGTTTGACCTTTTTATGGCGGTTTTGAAGCACCTGCTTCAGCCTTGCTCAGAGGCCTTTACGGTTATGTCGATATAGGACGTGTTTTACTCTGGATATAGAATCTTTTGAACCTTTTTCCTACAACATCTTCTCCTTGGCTGTGGTTCAGATTGATCTGCACTTTTTGCACTAAATTTAAATTACGTTAATCTCTAAAAGAGAGAACGCTTCTCCTTCCTGAATGGTATGATGGCTGTGTGCTCCCATAGTGTTTATACTTGAGGATTTTAATTGTTCTCATTTTGGGGAATTTTTCAATTTTCCAATTTTGACTTAACCTGAGTTGAACTTCCAACACAAACTGTGTACACTGATACGCTAAACAGTATGATGCATAGATGGTAAGTAAACAACTTGTTCTTATAGTCAACATCCTAGATACCAATGAAATGAGCAGAAGTAAAGACCTGAGAAACATTGACAAGAGCCAAAATGTTATGGAGGATCTATGAAACGACAAGGCTTGTGGGGTGCTCCAGGTCAGTAAGTCCCTATCAACAGTGGTCCAAGGAGGGACAAACCCCAAACTGGCAACAGGGTGTGGTTC
Organism: Dallia pectoralis; assembly: GCA_029465975.1. Lineage (NCBI taxonomy): Eukaryota > Metazoa > Chordata > Actinopteri > Esociformes > Umbridae > Dallia > Dallia pectoralis. Next base: position 15,225,248 of record CM055730.1, read on the forward strand.
ATCAATGCACAAGGCTCATCGATGCACAAAGGCAACAAAGTCTATCCCGTCTGGGCCAAACGGACAGAAGGACTACTGCCACAGAAAATGTCAAAGATGATTACAAGAGGAATGTGTCACAATACACAGTGCATCGCACCCTGCTGTGTACGGGGCTGCGTAGCCGCAGAGGGGTCAGAGTGCCCACTATGACCCGTGTCCACAGTCAAAAGTGCATATAATGGACACCCGAGCATCGTAACTGGACCTCAGAGCAGTAGTGAAAGGTCGTCTGGTCGGATGAGTCCCATTTTCTTTGACCTAATCTGGATAGCCATGTGCGTGAGCGCCGTTTACTTGCAAGTGATGGCAGTGGATGGCAGTGAAGCCAGTGGAGAGAATGTGATGCTCTGGCCAATGTTCTGCTATGGGAATCCCTGGGTCTGGGCACTCAGAACGTTTGGCTCATCAGTGTACAGCTTGTATTTACAACATATTACTAAGAGACAGGGCCGGAGCTAAAGCAGGGAAAGGTGAACATTATTCAAAAGGTCCGTGGCGAAGCACTTATTGTAATAATGTCAATGTCGTCTGTAAGTGAGGGGCCCCAGGCGTGTATATTTTCAGGGGCCTTGGATCTCTAGCAAGTCCCTATCAGTCATTTTTAGTCCATTTGTTCCTGTGCCATTACGTGTAATCAGGGCAATACCCCCTTATTAATCAAATTGTTCCTTTGTTGTGCATCGTGGATCAATCAGAGCTCGCTTAAGATGGTTGGAGGTAAATTTGGCCCTGCATAGAGATATAGATGGCCTAATGTTGCCATACATTATGCATTACTTGTCTTCTCACTTGAAAATAAACTGATTGAACTTTGTAAAAATTTGGCAAACAGGAAAAGACAGAGGGATTACGGTGTAACGCGGTCAAAGTGGTCGACACGACGCGGCATATGCAAATCGGGTGTCCTCCGTTTAATTGATGTCACGACGGGCGACATTGCGTTTGAAATAGCCAAGGGTGATATGAAAAAACACAGTATGTTACATCTGCCATCGTTTGTCGATGGGTTTGAAAAAAAGATTATCAAATGTCACGGTGATGCGGATGGAGGAGAGGGAGTGCCACGGAACGGCCCAGCGTAATTTGTGGTGACAAAATGCTCTGAAACACTTATCCTTCCACTATAACTGTGGATATAATGTGGACATTTCCTGGTATTAGAATGCATAGGTTTTTACATTAGACAGGAGCCCGACGACTAGCTCTGCCACACAAGGCCTAACATCTGCCAAGCAGGTCATCGATCAAAGACATTCTTCCTGAGCTGAGATCCCAAAGCATAAAACTAGCTCAGCATGATAGGAAAAGCAGTGACATCCTCACAAAATACCTTGCCTGCCATCAACAAAAAGAGAGACCTCAACGCGGGGTGCCTGGGTGAGGCTGAGAGAAGAATCCTAGGCGAAAACTAATTGGCAGATGCATCTTAAAAACAAACGCAACCATGACATATTTTTTTTTGCAACTAGAAAACCCCCCAGAAACATAGAAAATAAGTGAGTCTAGGAATAACAGTTTATATTTTAGTCCTTTAGCAGAAGTTCTTAACCAGTGACATACACATGTTCAGAAAGCTAGGCAGAAAAAAACGCACAACACAATGAGTACACCGTATTCAGTGAAACAGCAAAGGCAGTGGCAGAGTGAAGTTTAAAATTGCAGGCATTAGAGTGCATGCAATTTTCCTATTCCATCATTTCTCATCATGGTGACAACCAGATAACGTATCGCAGACATGTCTCAATTTGAAATCAGATAGAGGCCCTTTCCAGTGATCCTTTACCGCTGAATTATTTTACATTCATTATAGGAACATAAGTGGGCAACTTAGCAACATCCATCTCTGGATTACTTCATGACCTCCATATCTGGATTACCTTATGACAACGCTTCTCACTTTTTTTTCCGGCAAGATGTAATACAAACGCACAGATAAGAAAAAGGGTAAAAAGTAATATATAAACGTATTCGAATCTCCGAATGAGCAAAGTTTAATCAGTGATCCGGAGTTAGACAATGCATCACAACACCCAGTTTAAAAGAAATAACAAGAAGGTTTTAGAGAGATGCCATAGCGAGGCCAACAATCACTTTAAAGAAGCAACAGAGAGAGTGACCAGGGATAAAGACGTTACTCAAGAAGTACCATCTGAAGGCATGAGATTGACCAAGCTGCAATGTAGGAAAAGCATTTTTTCTTCCAGTGACCTCTAGGGACAGCTTTGTGCTTTCATTATAGAAATAGCTTTGATGACATGGTGTACCAATCGACAAATGATGACATATTACAACGTTTTCTGGGACTATTTTTGGTTTGACAGTTCCACAAGTGGGCAAGAAATGCATTTTAACTACTTGGGTGGTTTAGAGCATATTAAAATGAAAATGAGTCCCTGGCTGTACAGCACTATTGAAGGTAAAGTCTTCCATATCTCAACACTCTCAGAGACTTGCATCCCCTAACATTGACCAGAGTGTTGATTTTCTTCTGCACAAAAGCTAAGAAATGACCTATGCAAAAGACTAGCCTATATAGGTTTGATTCACCCGAATACTCAATTGGTTTTCAAACAGTGTGAATGTGTCCCCAAGGAAATGTGTTTGTATATATTAGGTGCTATAAAATTAACTAGGTGGTCTTTGTCTAAGTTAACGGTTTTTAGTTTTAATATGTAACATTATGTAATTTTTTGCTGCAGCATACTTGCAATTATTTTACAAAATAATTATATTTCAATCTATTCATTAACTTGAATTGTGTAAAGACAGTTCATAAAAATGTAATCTGTTATGTTTGTTTTTAAAATAGGTTATAAGGAAATTAGTGCAGATGCCAAATGCAGACTCTGAGTCTAGTGTACGCAGACAGCACTCATTTAAAGCTGTCGTTGTGTTAGTATAGCGCTGGTGGAACAATATGCTCGTGCAACATGTTTCTTAATCATTATTCACAGAGGAACTACCACTTCACAGTCAACATTGACAAATGCCTATGCCTTTCCAAGGTGCCCACTCAATATCTGCGCGAGTAGACTGCTCTTTAACATGTTGGTGACTCTAGGAACACAATGGAACGGCCATTAAGAAAATTAAGACCTCAATCATGAGACAGATTTGTTTTATATTATAATTCTCAAGTCTGTTAATCATCCAGACATTCCGCACCTCCTGAGTAACCCCCCAAGACAAGAAACCGTGGCACTCCACGCATGGCTACAATCTGTGCGTAATGATGCGAAACTGAAGGGTACACATATGAAATGTAATACTGATATGCAATTAAGTTAAATAATATGTTTTATTATCCCTTTCCTTATAAGTAAACACCATTTGCAATCGTGTAGAACAGTGATTATTTGTCACAAACGACTATTATAACTCACGCTGCTGTTGTCTCCAACCCAGTGCACCATGGCCACGTTGTGGGTATAGTCTCCGGATAAGGCGAACGTGGAGGTGACCAGCGTCGGATCACTTTGCCTCGGGACGGTCCTGGGGTCCTCCCCGGTGCGTCGGTACTCACTCCTCGGACTATAAACTCCCCGTAAAGGCTCCACAAACTTATCGGACGAAAACGCCTGGGGTCCTTTAAATCCAATCCGGTGCGAATATTTACCAAATGTTGTACTGCGCTTTATCCTGGTCATATTGTTTGAAACAAGTGTGCGGTGTGTGGATTCAGAAGAGCCGTCGGGGTTTTTACTGACATCAGGAACATGGTTGGAACGGTTTTGTGACTTTTGATCTCTGCCAGGGGACTCGGCGTCCGGTGGCACGTTCCGTATAACTCCATTCATTTCATTTTGCAATCTCCCTTCACCTTTAGGAAGCTTCGGTTTTCCTCGAATTGGTTCCCTGGAAAACGCGAATTCCTTGGGCACATACTTTGGGACTTGGACCCATGCGGGTTTTAGGTTTGCGCTGAACTCGGCAGACAAATGATCCACGCCATTAAGCCAGACGTCCGTGGTTTTGGAACTCACTGTCCAACTTATTTCTGCGTATGCCGTCTTTATGTTTTGAAGATAGTTGAAAAGGAAAATCGAAACTGCCAAACACACACCATAACCGGGGACGAGCATGGTTCTCACACGGTTACCAAACAGGTACGTGCCAGAATGAGGTGGAAGCCGATGGATCAAGGTGTGAAACAGTAGTTGGGTGAACGTAACAGTCATGTGTCGCTTTCAGCAGATCTGCTCTCACGTCCAGGAATGTGTCAAAGTGAACAGCAACCAGTTGGGGAGGCGCTATACGCATCAGGCGCATCAGACGCATCAGGCGCACGCACCCAACAGAAAGTGATTGTGTGACTTGGTGGAGGGTAGTTGCGTTAAAAGCCCCTTGCTGTATCCTATGTTCAATCGACGTATGAATGTTTGAATTAAAGGCAGTATAATTTGACCATTTAATTAATTAGAATAGTATTTTTGGGATACCCAGCGTGTTTTTAAAAATCTTCTGAGAAAGTTTTATAGCAATATTAGATCCATGTGAATATGCATGGTAATAGATGCATATTATATACAGGCAAATGAAAAATAAAAATAAATCTAACCTTCACTTTTGTACATGTTGAGGTTATTATTTAATTACTGCCTCTGGCGGGCATATATGGGCATATACACATTAATTGATAACAACAGCATACGATCTATATATTTATTAATATACAAATGTATTTGGGGTTAAATATCGCACAAACATTTTTTACTAATGACTTAATAATAATCATCAGTGAAAATCAGCTCCGGGCAAAGCAGTGACAGTGTGACTGTAACTCAGAGATGCTGGAGACGGTGCCCTGACATCTAATAAAAACAATTCAGCCGTCAATAAATACACCATGCGCTTAAAATCAGAGTCTGAATAGATGCTTTAATTTGTATTCATGATAATAAGTGTCCCACATCAATACTATGTGGGATTTAGATGCTCAGTGAGTCTATATATTTTATATTACAAGCATGAGCTATCTATTAACACAATAAGGGCGTGGCCAAAGGTATTGGCTACATACACGAGGAGCCATAACATGACCGCATGCAGGTAAAGCGAATACCGTTGATAATCCCAAAACAAGGGCACATGTCAAAGTCTGGGTAGATTGGATAGTAAGCGAACAATCACTTCTCGTCGTCACTGTGTTGGATGCAGGAGAAATGGGGACCTGAGAGACTTTGACAAGGACCAAATTGTCATGTCCGTGTGACTGGGTCAAAGGAAAATCTGAAATGACAAGGCTTGTGGGCTATACCTGTTTAGCAGTGGTGAGTACCTACTGACACTGGTCCAAGGAGGGAAATTCCACAAACCGGCAACAGGATGGTAGGCGCCCCAGGCTCATCGATGTGCAAAAAAAGAGATTCTGTCTGGTCTGAACCCAGAGGTGGTCTACTGTGGCACAACTTAAATGATGATTACGCCCATGATGACCCATGCATACCGGTCAGTGTGCCCATGATGACCCATGCATACCGGTCAGTGTGCCCATGATGACCCATGCATACCGGTCAGTGTGCCCATGATGACCCATGTATAATGGTCAGTGTGCCCATGATGACCCATGCATACCGGTCAGTGTGCCCATGATGACCCATGCATACCGGTCAGTGTGCTCATGATGACCCATGCATACCGGTCAGTGTGCCCATGATGACCCATGCATACCGGTCAGTGTGCCCATGATGACCCATGTATAATGGTCAGTGTGCCCATGATGACCCATGCATACCGGTCAGTGTGCCCATGATGACCCATGCATACCGGTCAGTGTGCCCATGATGACCCATGCATACCGGTCAGTGTGCCCATGATGACCCATGCATACCGGTCAGTGTGCCCATGTTGACCCATGCATACCGGTCAGTGTGCCCATGATGACCCATGCATACCGGTCAGTGTGCCCATGATGACCCATGCATACCGGTCAGTGTGCCCATGATGACCCATGCATACCGGTCAGTGTGCCCATGTTGACCCATGCATACCGGTCAGTGTGCCCATGATGACCCATGCATACTGGTCAGTGTGCCCATGATGACCCATGCATACCGGTCAGTGTGCCCATGATGACCCATGCATACCGGTCAGTGTGCCCATGATGACCCATGCATACCGGTCAGTGTGCCCATGATGACCCATGCATACCGGTCAGTGTGCCCATGTTGACCCATGCATACCGGTCAGTGTGCCCATGATGACCCATGCATACCGGTCAGTGTGCCCATGATGACCCATGCATACCGGTCACTGTGCCCATGATGACCCATGCATACCGGTCAGTGTGTCCACGGTTGTGAAGGCCTACAATGGGCACGTGAGCGTTGGAACTGGACCTTGTTGGAGTGAAAGAAGTTTCCCTGGTGTGAGGAGTACGTTTTTTTTTTGCATGTGCACCGTTTTCCTGGGTGCTGAATGATGGCACCAGGATACGCACTCTGGGATACATCATGCAGGTAAACGGTGTGTGATGCTCTGGGCAATGTTCTGCTGGGAAACCAATGTTCTGCTGGGAAACCCTGGGTCTGGGCATTCATGTGGACGTCAATATGACAAAATTTGAGGAACAAACAAACAAACCAAATTCCACAGATCTCAATCAGGGTATGATGCTAATGTCTTGGTGCCAGACACCAGAAGACACCTTCATGGGTCTTAAGTCCATGCCCCGGCGGGTCGGCACTGTTTCGATGCCACACGGAGGACCATCAGCATATTGGCTGTGATAATGTCTTGGCTTAACAGCGTATTTGGCCTCCAATTCAGTCAGGGAATCCAGCTGTTTTGTGTCCACTTGTATCATCTTGGAGGACGGTAGTGATGATTTTTTGTTGTGTTAACTGTATACAGTATATGTATCCATGTGTGTGTATCCATGTATATGTATCCATGTGTGTGTATCCATGTATATGTATCCATGTGTGTGTATCCATGTATATGTATCCATGTGTGTGTATCCATGTATATGTATCCATGTATATGTATCCATGTATATGTATCCATGTATATGTATCCATGTATATGTATCCATGTGTGTGTATCCATGTATGTGTATCCATGTATATGTATCCATGTATATGTATCCATGTGTGTGTATCCATGTATGTGTATCCATGTATATGTATCCATGTATATGTATCCATGTATATGTATCCATGTATGTGTATCCATGTATATGTATCCATGTATATGTATCCATGTATATGTATCCATGTATATGTATCCATGTATATGTATCCATGTGTGTGTATCCATGTATATGTATCCATGTATATGTATCCATGTATATGTATCCATGTATATGTATCCATGTGTGTGTATCCATGTATGTGTATCCATGTATATGTATCCATGTATATGTATCCATGTGTGTGTATCCATGTATGTGTATCCATGTATATGTATCCATGTATATGTATCCATGTATATGTATCCATGTATATGTATCCATGTATATGTATCCATGTGTGTGTATCCATGTATGTGTATCCATGTATGTGTATCCATGTATATGTATCCATGTGTGTGTATCCATGTGTGTGTATCCATGTATGTGTATCCATGTATATGTATCCATGTGTGTGTATCCATGTGTGTGTATCCATGTATATGTATCCATGTGTGTGTATCCATGTGTGTGTATCCATGTATATGTATCCATGTATGTGTATCCATGTATATGTATCCATGTATATGTATCCATGTGTGTGTATCCATGTGTGTGTATCCATGTGTGTGTATCCATGTATGTGTATCCATGTATATGTATCCATGTATATGTATCCATGTGTGTGTATCCATGTATGTGTATCCATGTATATGTATCCATGTGTATGTATCCATGTGTGTGTATCCATGTGTGTGTATCCATGTGTATGTATCCATGTGTGTGTATCCATGTATATGTATCCATGTATATGTATCCATGTATATGTATCCATGTGTGTGTATCCATGTATATGTATCCATGTATATGTATCCATGTATATGTATCCATGTATATGTATCCATGTGTGTGTATCCATGTATGTGTATCCATGTATATGTATCCATGTATATGTATCCATGTATATGTATCCATGTATATGTATCCATGTGTATGTATCCATGTATATGTATCCATGTGTGTGTATCCATGTATATGTATCCATGTGTGTGTATCCATGTGTGTGTATCCATGTGTATGTATCCATGTGTATGTATCCATGTGTGTGTATCCATGTGTGTGTTGTCTCCTTATTCAAAGTATTTCAACATTTCAAAGGGTTGTAACACCGTCTTTCATGTTGATGGAAGTAAATTCATATTCTAGCACGACACCTATTTCCTATGGGATCAGATCGTCCTTTTGGTGGTTGGTCAGCCGCTGTAACCACCAGGCTACCAGAAGCCCCCTACCTGCCACAGAACATGTGTGCTGCAATTTAAATCAGCCCCTTATCAGTATCCACTGTCCAGTTTCAAAGGCTGTATAACAGCCCATCAGAATCAAGCCTTTGAAATCAATGAAAGCCACTACGCAGCATGTTGTGTCGCATCCTAGGGCCTGGTCCAGGCTAAGAATGGCAAAGGGTTGATTCTCGATGGCAGGCACCTGCTTTCATTCTGTCACGTGAATGGAAATAAAAATAAAAAAGAGTGGATTTTGTTGGTTTCTGGTCGAGCAGGTAGGATATCACGTTGTAATGATGCGGAGGTCAAAGTGACACATGTAATGGAGGTCAAGTGTCAGAGTAATGGGTCAGGCAAACATTTGGTGAATGTTTGTAACAACTCGTTCATTTCGATTCTTGCTTTAAAGACTTAGAATCACGTGGTTACCTTCCGATAATTAACGGAGAAAATCACTAGACTTGTGTATTGTTACTGCAGCAATCATAATTAGAGGGGAGAACGCACACATTAAAGAAAAGCATCCTTTCATTATTTGACTTGACTGCCTGAAAAGTATGGCCAGATAAAAATGTGTCGTATTTATAAGTGCACCTAACGATTGTTACATAAGAGCATGACATACATATTTGGACCGTGACACAAGTTGGGTCGCTTTGGCTCTGTACTCAAGTAGTGCATTTGCAACAATAAGCAAAAGGTTAAATGGCAGATAGTCCGCTTTTATTGTGTGGTGTTAAAATCCCCCTAAAATAACAGCCCTTCTATACGAATTGCTGTGGACGATAGACTGCTTAGCTGTTTGTTTGCCAGCTGAGTTGAATTGTTAGTCCATTCACAACAGTGGTGACAAAAGTTCAGTGCATGATTCTAGGTTCGGTATTTGCATTTGGAGTCGGTAGCTGTTGTTTTCCAAACAAACCACAATAACGACTCGAGTTCTTGGCCGGCCTAGTGAATCACCCGACCTGAATCCAGTTGAGCATGACACCACGAGAAGCAGATGACTATCTTGATGACGGTCCACTAATGTTCATATGGGCACCTGGAAAAATGAAACATTAAATAGAAATTAGCATAGCAAGATCAGACAGTAAACCTGAGTGGTCATTGGTCAGCGATGTACCAGCTGGCATCTGGGATTGTTCCAATTGCAATATCAGGTTTTGTGCTGAATATCTAATTATCCTATTACTCACTCACTCAGTCTGTTTGCTGCTCCTACTAGTGTGTAAACCCACCTGTCACTCTTGCCTCCTTCGTTTTGGCTCAGTGTTTCCTATTCATGACAGGATCAATATTGCGTACCTTGCTCATTGCCTATGGGGATTGCTATTAATGATATTATGGTGTTTATATAGTTGTTAATAGGATCGTAACACGATCATGTGATGGCAGTGAGTTAACCCAGACGAGGAGAACCTAACGCCAAGACCTCTATAAAACTCCTTGCTGCGCATGATTTTAATGAACTTAAACGTTGCATTTGCTGTTTGAACTTGGAGGAAAAGCATAGTGTTTAGTGCCAATACGTCACAGCCACATCAGTTGTACATTTTAGCTCACAATTTAGGCCTGTGCACAGGGCATTTGGAAATTGATAATTATTGTGACCTTGATAGGGCAACTACTCACTCCACTAAATGGCCAATGCCTATTGGGTTCTGTCAGGGGTGAGTCTAGCTGCAGAGTTGAACAATGCGTGTTTGAGATCCTGCCCTTGTAAATGCAACAATATGTTGTGAATTTTGTTTTGGGAAAATAACCTGTGACTACCTGTAACTATCCACCAATGTTTTTAAAAATCTATAGGTTACAAGGCTAGTGACATCTTCAGCCTCAAGTTTTCTAATCTACCAGATATATTTCTACGGTCTGGCACTTTTACTTTTCTGAAGTACTTTAAGCTCTCCTGTACAGTGTGGAGTAGGATTGGCTTTTAGACTTTAAAAGGCGGATAATGTTTAAGTGACAAGGGGATGCTGAGACTAGAGAGACTGGACAAGGTGCTACTGAAGCTGCAGTTTGAGCTAAGGGCTGTTTGGAGAAATCTGTACAGGAGAAATCAGAACAGCCCAGGTGAGTGCAGTACATAAAGTCAGGGTAACAGGACAAACAACAAAACAACTAGATAGACAGATGAACTGACTGAATTAACAGCGGGACATTGTGTAAGTGGCAGTTGGTTGGGGAAAATTATTCAGATAATCTGTTTTACATACACATTTCCACTGGTATTATGTGTTAACAAATACATGCAAAAGGTCAATGAGTGCTGCGAAAAATTTGATTTACCATTACATAATGCATGTCATATTCTAGCATAACAACGTAGGAGACACAGCAATACAAAGAAATAACATTCCACTAATATCGTTCATAATATATTAAATTACTGTCTATAGTTTTATGCTCAACTTGGAAAAAATACCCCCTGTTTAAGCAACCAGACATGACATTTGAATTAAAAAAACATGACACATGGGTTGTAGACATGATGAATAAGAGTGACACCAAAGCAATTTGTGCCCTGCTACAACCGATCACAATGCAACACGGTACATTCTTATAGGCTCACAATAAAACAGAGAAGGAATACTGTGACACCACGTCTCAGGAGTTATGCATTTGGCGACCGCTTTCTGCAGAGTTGTACACACAAATGATGATTTATACAAGTGCAGGCTCAGGCAGCAGGTGTTCCTGTCATTTCCCGCCAAACCCAGCTGAATGCAGATCACGCAAACACACTTTACGCGTTACTATCCTTGTCGGGGCATTGCGGCCATTTAAAACACTGCCTGCTCTAACCTACACCAGACCTTTACCCTACTTGGAAAGAAGCTTTTTTTTGGAGAAAATAATGTTTTCATGAATCCCTAGAAAGGTGCTAAAACCAGTACAAACAATGGGTGCTGGAAAACAAATAATAGTATATGGTCTATGAAAAGCTATTTAATTGATATGGAATCTGTACCGAATGCCTGCCCTCTGCCAGCTGTGAATGACCGGGAAGGGACAGGTCAATGTAGGACATGTAGCACAAATGGCAAGTCAGAATCAGGTTAATTTCCCAAGTCTGTTTACACACACAAGGTGTTTTTCCTGACCACAAGCTGCAGCATTTTGAACACACATTTTAACAAGTACACAAACAGTGGAAACAGAGCAAAACACACAACACGAACAGTCAAGAGACCTTGTGTAGTTGGCGTATGTACTGGGTAAATATTGAATGTGTAATATGTATCTGAATAGTTCAAAGGAGCAAATGAATGATGTGTGAGCGTATTGGAGAAAAAGAAAGAATAAGCAATGTGCAGGTTCACGTTTAAATTGTGCAAAAGAGCAATATCTAGTTAAATACACAGTTGTGCAAAAGAAAAGAAATGTCCATTTATAGTACAATTCAACAGTTCAATTTTCTCCAATCGTAGCCCCAAAAAGCTAATCTTAAGGACAATTGAATCTGTATTTTTCTATATAAAAACCATGGTAGAGAAGGGTGAAGACTTTATTTTAAATGTCAATTGAATTAACTTAGAACAGTGTACAAAATTACCGATACTCTCTATCTAGGTAGCAATCTTCCATACATTACCATACTCAAAATAGAAACATAAAATCACCACTTGTTGTAATAACATAGATACTGCTCTTATTTTTCAATTCAGGGCCCTTTTTCAAATACGACACTCGGTTTCCTGTGGACATGTGAGAATTACACCTCAACATGTGATTTGCAAGACCCACATTCAGTTTACAAGGTAGTTGCTTGATGGTTTACAATAGACAAAAAGTTACACCTGGCTTGCCTACAATATATTGTCTGAGTCATGCCCTGTCCACCTATAGGTACCCAGCTATAATGCCTAGTTTGATCTGGGTTCCTAACCAAAGGTTATGAGATTTTGATAATTAAGAGAATGTCAAAAAGCCATAGTTCATCGAATGTCAGCTAAATTACCAAAATAATTGTTTGCTGTGCCGGTAAAGTAATTAGTTAATATTACGAGTGACCTTTATTTATCATCTTTTACATCTTGTAAAACAAAGTGACGTGACTTCACATGGCGTGGAATTCGGGCCGTTTTATTTTTTAAGATTCAAAACACAGACAATATATAAATATATATATATAATATAGCAGTTTAATATATTAAAACGAGAGGTTGCAGAGGACAGCCTCAATTCAGACGTGAGCATGTGTCTGACGACAGAGGACTAGGAGAACATCCCCCAGACTCCAACTGTGCGTACGCATCTACACTCCCATCTCTTGAGTAGATAGGTAATTGGATTGAGATCTAATCATTTTATTTTAATTTTGCGCTGAACTTTAAGTAGGTTTGCAGAGTTGAGCCCTCCAAAACAAAAGCTTCTCCCCAGTCTGGGGCTTGAAACCAGCCTAGCCTCTGTGCCACATCCCAGAAGCTCTCAGGACAAAATCCCATTTGTGCATTGGCTGTTTCCATCCCAAGCTTGTTAGCTCCAACACTTCAGTAATCCCGACGGAGTGGGCACACTACAAGTAACAAGAATTGTAATGGCCATCACACAGACAGTCCGTACTCTGGCACTAGAGATGAACTGCAAGGCGCGCTCTCGTCGCCAATAAAGACAAAGGAAAAATGGAGCGGCAGCAATAACAGTTCTGGAGAAAACATTCGAACTGGTCATGAATCATAACCAGCTGACTGTGAGACAGGGACATTATTCCTGTCATTCCTGTCATTATCATTCTGTGGCACCATAATATACATGTCATTCGATTAACACATTTGGGCTGAACTGATTGTGTATTCGGGTATTAATTTAGGGTAAGTAATCTCATTCTAATCATAGGTTCACTGGTAAAATAAACATATACTAGTGTAGTAGTACTTAAAAAAAACTCCTCATAAAGAAGAGCTATGTGGCGTCAATATGAGTCAGATCTGATTTTTCATATTGGCGTCAATGAGAGTCAGATACAATTTTTCATATTTGGCGTCAATATGAGTCAGATACAACAGAAGTCAGAAATTAATTGCCTTATATTCGAAAGAAGACCATTTTGGTGGTTATAAAGGCCGTCATCCAAAGAGTTGTGTTAGATAATACCATGGTGTGTCTTTCACATGTTCCCTATCTAGAATTCTACATTTACACCGAATATTTCAAATTAACCTGTCACGGACAGACTGTATTTGGTAAAAAAAATAAACACAGGGAGTATCTCAATTGACTACTCTTTGCTTCCTTTCCTTGTCTCCTTATAACCCACTGGAAGAGAGGCTATAGACGGTGAAGATGCACATTTGCAAGTGATATCTTCTCTGTGTGCTCATTATATCAATTACTGTTACCTTACCTCGGAGCTGTCAGCTCTGAGCAAGTTCTGTAACATGCTGCAAAATCTGTGACAAAAAGGGAGAGAACCACACAACGATAAAAGCGTTGGATGAGTCATGCTAGTGTTTATGTTGACCGTCCAGGCATTGTGTTGTCTAAAGGGCGATCATGTTGCTGGGTGTCTGCGAGGGGGGAAAAACTGAATCTGAAACAGCTTTTCTAAACAGCAAGAGCTATCGCTTATGTCATATTTCTAATATAAAAACCTGAGATGAACGTACAGTATTAAGATACAGTAAGATACAGTATTAATGTTCCCGTACTGGGCTGTGAATAACTGTTGTGCGTATTGATGTTTCTAGTTGTTGGCATGTCTCAGGAGTCCAGTTCACATGGGTCCCCAGGTCCTCTAATGGCTGCGTGCTGGCTGCTTTAATGCTTCTTAGCCTCAGGCAACGTCCCGGTTCCTTCTGAACATTTCATTGTGTTGATCCAGTGTTTGTAAATTGTGGAACACGTTCGTCCCACCACACACACAGTTGCCTCGCACCGGGTCCAGACAGCAGGTGGGTGCCCGCGGCTCTGAAACATGTGACAGATCTTAAACACATATTGCAGATTGTTACTGTAAGTTCATGATATTGAAATGTACCTGAGGGAAATAAAAGAAGAAAAATATGTCTGCAGTTTCTACCTCCGAACCAACTCCTCGCTGGCTGAGTTCCTGAGTGCAACACAGACACGCACGCACACGCACACACACACACGCACACACACACGTTATTAAGCATATTTCATATATTAAGCGGTATTTCATGCCAACTAAACCCAGCCTCGATAATTATGAACACGTGAAAATATAAAAGTTTTAATAAAATTACCAAAAGTGAATTACAAACTCCTTGTGATTTATGTCTTATGTATTAGGATTATGTATTATTTTCTCAGGAAATTCATCCAAATAATTTTTGGGCATGGAGGTGGTGTCTAATGGCAGTTTTCTATACATGGTGACCCTAAAATCCAACAGTGATCCAGTGAAAATTGTTTACCTCCCGAACAAACATCTCCAACACTCACTTTGAGCTGGGGTTCATACACTTAGAACCTTAAATAATTATTTTTGGGCATTATTTTTTTTGTTAAATTAAATATGCTTGTGCTATTTGAGTGAACACTTGGAATACATACTCTAAGTATTGCCTCAAACATATACCAGCTTTTTCTCTGATGTTAACATCAGATGTAGATTTATATAATTCTGTGTTTTTTTAAAACATGGGGAAAGGTATTAGCTCATGAACGGTTGACAGAAACAGCCAGGAGTAGCGTTATTTACAAAATTGTTGTTCTGTTCTGGGTCCGTTCACTTGTGGTAGGGAAGGAACTAGAAAATGTGCTGTCATTTCGAAATGGTAATGCTAGAAAATCCTTTAATTCTGTAGCCATTTTTAATGCAAAGTGCCAATATAGAGAGCCAAAACAATGCATCACTGTCCCGATATGTTTAGAGTGTATATAAGACAACAAATATTACATGTCCAAATATGTTTAGAGTGTAAATAAGACAACAAGTATTACATGTCTCAATATGTTTAGAGTGTAAATAAGACAACAAATATTACATGTCCAAATATGTTTAAAGTGTAAATAAGACAACAGATGGCATAACGTTTAATCCTCACATAACTAGTTGTAAAAACGTTCTTTGTTCGTTTTCATCACTATACAGTTGTGATGTGGGGTTACTCATGTGGATCGTACAGTACCAAGATGATACAATATTACCTGGCAAATGCACATAGTTGCCTTTAACAGAAAACATCGAACCTTTGGCAGCGTAGCTCTGGGAACGGGCTCTTCAACATAAGCTTCAAGAACATCAAAGACACAAATGAAGGTTCAAAGGCAGTTTAAAGCGTTTCTTGTTGCATGGCACCATTGGTTCTCGGTTCCGTTTGTTAGGGGAGTCCCGCTGTTGAGTGAACAAATGTGTTAACAATCTAACCGAGAATCTAACCGAGATACACAGAAAATACCAGCATCTTAAAGCAGAGCTTCAGGACAGAGGAAATTCAACAGCGCTTCACCGAGTTAGATGTGATAGCCTGAAAAGGAATTACATTTGAAGATTCAAAATAATTTCCCATCTCCTTGATCATCCAACATTTTTCAACCGGATTGACAGAAACAAAAACAATCCCAAATGTGGTAAATGTCAAATTTACTGAAAAGCGGCAGCATACCACAAGTAAAGTTGTCTTTCACCTATTAACTGATGAATTCACGCCGACACAATCAGGATCAAAACAATAGCAGACAGCTTCCCTGAACATGCGGACATCTCCTAAACTCTGTTGCCATGAGACCTGGACCAAACTAACACGGCTCAGTAGGGACACTTGAACTCAATGAGCTCTAAACCCACCAGCTGTAAACTGGACTCTAATAAAACCAAACTATCTGGAGTCCAATAGCACACCGGCTTGCCAGAATTAGGTAATGGCATTCTTATATCCATAGCTCCTTCTGTGTTTGAGCTTGCTGCACATTTTTACTCTTTGCACAGCAGAATCTTTTTAATCGGCCGATATGAGCCATTAATCTGTTTGCATCACTAAAATGCAGTCTTCTGCACTCTTTTTGCTGAGCCAGAGTGCAGCAAGAGACAGAAGTCATGAAGACATCTGTTACTATGGAACCGTTGAAGCTACACACATGTGATATACATTAATCGAACGGTGAAAGCCAGGGGAACACGTCGGTGGAGCCAGGGGAACATGTTGGTGGAGCCAGGGGAACACTTTAATGGAGCCAGGGGAACACGTTAATGGAGCCAGGGGAACACGTTAATGGAGCCAGGGGAACACGTTAATGGAGTCAGGGGAACACGTCGGTGGAGCCAGGGGAACACGTCGGTGGAGCCAGGGGAACATGTTGGTGATGCCAGGGGAACACGTCAATGGAGTCAGGGGAACACGTCAATGGAGTCAGGGGAACACGTCAGTGGAGTCAGGGGAACACGTCGGTGGAGCCAGAGGAACATGTTGGTGGAGCCAGGGGAACACGTCGGTGGAGCCAGGGGAACATGTTGGTGGAGCCAGGGGAACATGTTGGTGGAACCAGGGGAACATGTTGGTGGAACCAGGGGAACATGTTGGTGGAGCCAGGGGAACATGTTGGTGGAGCCAGGGGAACATGTTGGTGGAGCCAGGGGAACATGTTGGTGGAACCAGGGGAACATGTTGGTGGAACCAGGGGAACATGTTGGTGGAGCCAGGGGAACATGTTGGTGGAGCCAGGGGAACATGTTGGTGGAGCCAGGGGAACATGTTGGTGGAGCCAGGGGACACCCAGCCAGTGCATCTGACCAATGTGTCTTTTGATTGAAAGGATCGGTGGAGCCACAATATATGTATCCCTTTTTGAATCAAGAGAGTGTCTGGAACTCAAACATGCGTTTTGTATTGCTGTTAGACGCCGATTATCCTGTTTGTCACTGAAACATAATCTGAGTAACTTTGAAAAAGATGCACTTTAAATGAAACTCATTAAGATTGAACAGATACAGTTAATGAATACAAAACATAGTTATATTTGCAGAAAAGTCTCTTGAACGAGGTGGTTTTGGCTTTAGTTCACCAACAACATTTTGTTGGTCTTCGTGTTTCTTCTTAAACTCAAACCACAAACACACAAAGTGTGGAAAAACCCTTATGATTCAGCAGAGTCAATGAAGATTCAACCTGCAACGCTTCATTCAACCTGCAACGCTTTTTCAAAGTTGCCGGGAAGCGGTGTGTTGCCTTAAGTTTACCACCTGCTTTCAAATTTGCGCCACAATCTACTGAAAAATGTCAAACCACAGTAGTAGATAGAACCTTTTCAATGGCTGATGACATTATTCCCCTCAACATTTTAGTATTCAGTAATTTAGTAAATTATGTTTGATTATTGATTTGCATTCAATTGTTTCAATTGTATTCCTTCGCAATGAGTTCACATGGCATTCAGAATCAATACAATAAAAACTGAAGCTGAGCCACCAGTCACACGGCACTAACAATATTGACCTTGAATGCTTAAATGACAAGAGTGTGTGTATAAGCGCTGAGCAGGGGAACATCTGGCATAGATGGTTACAGCGCCCACAACTACAGTATCACTCCCCGATTGACTATAACAACGGAGCCGAAGGGTCGGGCGTGAACGTGGTTGCGGTTTTGGAGCCGTGTCGTGTGTAGCAAAGGCTGTGTGTACGAGGACTTGATAAATGGTGTGTGTCCATCTTGATATAGCTAGCCGGTTAAGGATGCATGCTGGCCACCTCGGGTTATGTCACACGCCCTGAGGCTGTGATGTAGTTGTTATCCAAGAACCACGGCTTGTGTGGGACAATGGTTAATAGGCTTTGTCTGACATCCGTGTGGGGCAGTCGGACAATGGAAAGACGTGCCAGACACCTGGAGAGCACGGCCTGTTAGCAAAGGCTAATGACAGTGCAACGTCAATGTGTGACACTGTATCGAACTTTATATTTTGTCGGTCCTGGACATTATTTTAAATACCAGTTGTGTGTTTGGTATACTTAGTAATCGGAATGAAAGAGGAAAAAGCAGAGGTACTTTTTAACTTTACTGTTATTTATTGCTTTTCTTCTTCACATACATCATTTCCAAACGCTTTATCCTAGTCTAGACCTGACTGAGTTTGGAGTGGGTTTAGGGAATGCAGCATCACTCTTTGAGTCGTCATGTAGAGTTCCCCTCCATGAAAATAATTTACTCCAGCATGGCGTATCCTGTGTTGCAGGAAATCACATCCAGCTAACATCAACAAGGCATGAATGTGGGTCAACAATCTTTTGACTTTGAGATTTGTCAGGGGATTGGGAGGAGCTGTCATTATGCAGAAATACATGAAATCCTAGGCTGTTCCAGGCTGTTTTTGAATGATGCAGTTCATTTTGCCGTCTAGGGCAATTATGCATATTTAAATGCCATCCACCTGGGAGTTAAAATGTATTGCTCATGTCCCTTAGCCCCTATTTTAGGAGACACTCACTACCTTTCTCTTTACCCTCCCTCACTTTGAAACACACAAGAGTACACAGTGGATCGTAATACATAATTACATAGCACATACATTAGCATAGCACCATACTCAATACACACGAAACCGACATGCATTTTTTGCATTATAATATCAGGAAAGGTACACACTATATCAATCAAAACAATATATTTAAAGCCCTTTGTATGCCAGTTTCTGTCAAAAAGGGCCTTTACAGGTATTCAGCGTGAATTACAAAAGGGCAAGTAACAACAATAATTTATGCCAAGTGGCTAGTTCCTAGGTCAGAACCTATGAAGAAACCTAGATAGGAACCAGACACTGAGGGTTGGCCAGTGCATTTCTGACTGTGGACAAATTCATGCAGATGGGATGTGTCCAGAGTCTTCAGGCAGAATGCAGATCTGCACAACTAGGCTTTGGGCAGTGGCGAGTGGCGAGTATACAAAATGTAAACAGAAATTATTTTGTCTGCAAATAAAAATAGGTAAAAGATAAAATGATAGATACATGGGTAAATAATACATTTTGTACTTAAACAGCTCTTCTTTTTTCATCAAGACCCAGAAACAATGGCAGACTGGAGCAACAGAACTCTCGCAGTCAAATGTTGCTAAAATTCTACACTGTTAATTAAATTCCCATTCAAATGAGAAAACAACCACTTAATAGCATAGTGAATTTCATTTGCCATGCTAATCACTTAGAAAGAAATGCATTAAAATATAAAATAGTAGTTTTATACTGTGAAACATACTAGTTCTGAGGTTAAGTTAGTTTTATAATGGACATTTTGGGATATTCAGTTTCTCTCTCTCTATGTTCCGATGTATAGAGAGAAATGCAGAGGATTTAGGATATTCTGATAATCTGATTGTCACTACAGACATTATTGTATGACAGTATTGTTTAAAAGGCGTTAGAAAGAGCAAAAGGGGGAAGAATCTTGACTGGCCAACTTAATCAACCCTGAATTCAAGTAAGCATGAATTTTACATGACAGTAAAATGAAAGTTTTACAGGACAAACAAGCAGGATCTGAATAATGACTGGTAATGTTTTTTGCACACAGACATAAGGCAGTCATTGCATGCAAAGACTATGCGACAAAGTACTAAACATGACTACTGTATTATACATAAGGTGCTCTATCGAAAACACTTTTGGCACTCTAAAATAGAAGGACTATGTACAACATGTGCTGCAATTTCCAAATAGTTCATCACATATGGATGTAAATGCCCTGAAATTATAGCTGACAGCCTGCGCTAGTTATTCCATCATTTAAAATCCTGAGTACTGGAATTCAGACAAACAACATTATAATCCTGTCCTACAATTTCTGTAGTTCACTGTATATTCTATTATTAAATGAGTGGTGGAGTGAGATAGGGGGTGAATACAATTGCCTGGTCAAGGAATTGCACAATGATCAAGTATAGGAAGACAGAAGTGAATGTTCAACCCGTGAAATGACCAGTGTGTTCACTTAACTTTTACAAACTTGGAGTACTTAAAAAAAAAATAAACTTTTAGTATGTCTTTACTATACTAAAACACATAAGTTCAGGCGTTACAGAGCACCTTTCTGCATTCCCAGGTCACGACCTGATATCCTTATTTCTGATTGGAGTGCTCTCATATAATCCAGAGCACCTTTACTAGATCTTAATCAGCTGTTAGAGACTGCAGGTGTATCACCTGAGTAGCCATTCAACATGCAGCAGGTGGAGACTCCTGGCCAGAACACAGCACTGTCTAACAACCCAGCCAAAAAGAGAATATAACATTTAAAAAATAACATCATACTGGCTTCTGAGGCACAGCTGCAAATCATTTTTAGACTGACAAGTAGAAACATCAGTCTTCAGAAAACCTGAAGAGAGCAACAGAGAAGGGCATAAAAAAGGCCCAACGAGACAGCCCACACTGGCCGAGAGGGTATTGTAAAAGTTAACGGACATCCCCAATCACCTTAGAGATACTTTTTGCACTGACACACTTCAGGGCAACAAATCAGTGTTTAATGAAAGCTTGAAGCATTATCATGAACCCTTGCAAAGTTGAGGGGTGTGTCACTATCTGTTTGAAACTCTGGCCGAAGCTTGCAAACACAATGAGGGACATGTCCCAGGTTGTCACGGTTTCGCAGGTGTAGCGCAGAAGAAAGCCAGGCAGAGCAAGATGTCCACGTTCGGGTGGCGTTGAATTTGCACTAAATAAAACAACCAACAAACACGAATGGAAAACTATACATGACATGAAAGAAAATCGCGCTTACACAAAGCGACTTAAAACAATCAACAATCAATGAACAAGAGTTAGAAAACACTCATCCACATAACGATACGTAACCTAAATCAATAACAAGCACACGTGAATCTAATCAGGGACTTTAAATAGCCCACTGATTAACTAACCTGTGCCCGGTGGTTAGCTAAACCCAAAACAGCTGTGCTCCTAATCAACACAATACCCAGAAGCGCACTCCCCTAACACCCTGTGACAACACAGCTCACCCATATGTGACACTAGTGGGATATATTGCTAGGCAGGGTCGATACGCTTCATTTGGAGTTGTTACCACTCTTCTGATTGCTCGTCTACAAATAGTCTTAAAGCAGCTTTTAAATGTGTAAATAAAGACTAACTCCAGATATCAGCCTATACATGTCCAGTCAGTCAGATGTAGAGATGAATGTTGCGGTTGGATATTTGGTCAAGTGTGTTCTGTAAGTTTTTGATAGTCTACCAAACTAAACTAAATAATTGACAGTCCCTCTATGTCTTATGCTGTTGCGGCACTGTATTGTAAAACAGGCAATTCTTGAATTCATTTATAAACAATTTTTATTTAAATTATTTATTCATATATATATCATTTTCTGATTTATATACCTGTGTCTTTGTTGTTTGAGGAGCCTGGATGATGAAAACATTTGGCCGGACTGGATTTGATTAATTTGTCTGTCACTTATGGATATAGGAGGCCGAGGTGTACAGTGTTCTCCTACAAATTAGGGTCAATAAGCAACCCAGCTACTTTGCCTAAATATATTCTGACGCTTGTGCATGTCTAATTAACTCAACAATCAACACGTCCTCAGGACTGGCACCATTTGATATATTTCCCACGCATGAATTAGATACAGAGGACATTGCTCCACTGTATCTAAATGAGATATACCCCGATAAAACAAAACACTGTGACCGCCAATATGCTCTTTGTCCTCTGCGTGCCGCCAAAACAACGCCGACCCGCTGAGGAAGGTCCCGTGGTATCGGCCGCCACGACATTAGCAGCTGATCCTGTAGGTCCGGTAAGTTGGGACGAGGAGCCACAGTGAATCGGACTTGTCGGTCCAGCACATCCCAAAGATGCTCAATCAAATTGAGATCCGTCATATTTGGAGGCCAGGCCAACACCTTGAACTTTTCATCATGTTCCTCAAACCATTCCCGAGCAGTGAGTGCAGTGTTGCAGGGCGTATTATCCGGCTGAAAGTGGCCACTGCCATCAGGGAATACCGTTGCCATTAAGCGGTGTACCTGGTCAGCCACTATGTTTAGGTAGGTTGCACGTGTCAAATGGACGTCTACATGAATTCCCCGGAGTCAGGGTCACACAGAAGAACATTGCCCAGAGCATCACACACCCTCCAACGGCTTACTTCTACTGAAGCGTTCCCCGAAATTAAGCTAAGATATTTTTTCCCCAATTTTTTTATCATTATTTAATCAGGGAGGATTAAAAGGAACAACGGACCAAGCATGCTATGTATCGGTATTGCGAGGCAGGAGTACGTGTCTCCACTGAAGACATGTCTAAGCAAACACCGTCTGTTATCAAAGGACAACTCCGACACAATTATTATGAAATGTACGTATCCCTAAACCGATCAAGTGTTATTGCCGGAAGTTTCCAAGATGAGGCTCACCACAGAGGCAATTAATGTATGCTTACCATGGAACGCAAAGCCCCGTATAAACTAGCGATTGCCTACATCATGCTTCAGACTACTTATCTTTTTTACTGAACAGCCGCTCAGTTCTAAAGAGCCTTTCCTTGTTTTTTTTTTCCACACACACTAAAAAGAAAATCGATACTTTTAAAACCTCTGGCAACTTTTTCTGGATTTTTAAATGGGTACTTTAGCGCTGGGCAAAAGTGATGTGTTCTCTCTGCTCTCTTGGTTCCTGGGTCTTACAGAAGACAAGCAATTACCAAATGTTGTGCCTTTTCTTCCTTTCTCCCTTTCTCTTTCTGCTGTCATACAGAACCTGAAAAAAGAATCACATCTTTTCATCAACCCTGGGTGCACAAAGTGGAAAATGGCACCAAATGAAATTCTTGTTTTAATCAAATGCCTTGTGCCGAAACTACACAGCGTGACATTTTGTAAAAATGACATTGTTTTAATCTATAACTTCTTTGTTACAAATAGACTCTTACATTTGAAGATATACTATAATATGCAGTGCTGCAGGGACAATTGAAAACAAACCCCATACAAAATGCAGACGAAATTAAAACCCTTTGATTGCTACAGTTAAATAAATATATAGATTCCTACCCAAAACTGTGGTGGCTCCGGTTTGGCTGTGTGGCGCCAAACGATGACACATGTTGATACCAACAGACATGTATTGCCATTCATTCAAGCAAACAGTTATTAATAAATAGAATATATAATTATTAGCCAATTGCCCAGTTCATTTTCAAGGCATGTGGCAAGCATGTGTTAAGCTCACGATATAGCAACATAGACGTCAACTATGCAGTACAAATCACATCACTATGCAACGTACACTTTACAGAGAAAAACCACCATTAGGCAGATGGACAGAAAACATAAATAGATCGATAGGTAGAACGATAACTAGCCAACTAGGGATTCTGATTCACCCAAATTGTCTCGAGGAATAAGAGAAAGAGATGTCTCGCCTAAGCAGCGGAATTCATTAAGACATGAAGGTTATTGAAAGATTCATTTAACACGTGTTCAACAGCGTTGCAGAGGTCACTGTGCTAGTTAACTACGGACTGTAATCTCATCAGTGGCTAGCAACGACAACACAGGAATAGTTTAATTTGTATTACAAATAATACGTTTGGAAGCCAATGACCAACACATAAACATGACAGAGCCAGCTGGTTTGTCTAGACAAATACGATTGCACATTCTCACAACAAACCCAAATGGCAAAAACCTTCACCGTGCCCAAGGCTATAAGTACCTGCCGGCGGTGGTGGACTGACATTTGTTGCCAAATAAGTCATTCACGTCTTATGCAAGATAGCGCCTGTTATGTCAGTTATCCTACCTTGGCAGGCTACTTTTATATCGCTGGCAGCTGTCGCAATCACGAAGGCTGCTATCAGTGCTAATAAAGCCATCAAGTCATGAGTTCATTTGGAAGACAATTGCGTGGAATTTCTCTAATCTCAACTTCTTCTAACACTTGCCGCACAGAGGCTGCAAGCTTTTTTTCGATTTAAATGATTCCTTGTTTCCCAATTCGGTAATAACAAAAAGAAAAAAGAAAACAGTAAGAGTCAGTAGACTACGAATTGAAAATAATCAATCTGTAATGAATACTCAGAGGGTCAGGTGTGAGAATCCAATCGCGGAACGCGATGTGTTTATTAATAAACAGAACGTAAGGCAGTAGAATAGTCAGGCAGGCGTGGGTCGGCAGCGGGAGATCAGAGGTAGTAGAAGGTACAGGAGGATCAGGCGAGAGCGACGTCGATAAGGCTGGCACGGGAACGGTCCACGGGAATCACTGGGATATACAGAACAGGGTTAGGCAAAGACGTAAGTAACACAACAGGCCAGGGTCTGGTACACGGGAAATCTTCTTAAGTTCTCTAGTAAACGCTCAGTAGGTCGGATGAACGAACAATACCTCGCACAGGCCAATGGGAGGGAAACCCCTATATACCCTGCCTGATTGCTCGCAGGTGTGATCAAAACTCAGGTGAGTTAGATCGGGACTGATTTCTTCCTGATGATTGGGGAGCTGTCAGACCCGGCATAGAGGAGGACAAACCTCTGCTTCTTACACAATCAGGCTTCACCTAAATGTTCATATAGTTGTGGTGATATAGATATGTCAATATTATGCCATTATCCTACATTTTTGTCATTCGTTATACACAGCCAATGAAGGTCAACAGCATTTGTTGTAATAAATGTTCAAATAGTTGCTAGAATAACAGCACATAAGCATATCTAAATAGAGTAGGCTATACCGTTTACAGTAGACTGCGAGTGACAGACCTCAATTGTAAATTCCCACAGATATAATTTTCAATAAGCAATATTATTGATTAAGTCCTGTGTTTAACTAGCCATACATAAAAAGTGAATTTGCATTACATCCCGCTACAGATGGCTAACAGCTTCGGTAATAGTTGCAAAGTATTGCCAAATTATGCAGACACAGCCCATTACAGTAACAAGTATCAGAATCAAAATGAACTTTAAGTGCCAAGTAAGTTTACAACAAACAAGGGATTTCTTCTGGCCCGTTAGTGCAACAATTAACACAAGTAATAAACAAACACGAAGTAATAGACTATTTAATAAGATATGTACTGAAATATGTATGGTGCAATTGTCCAGTGGGGGTCTGTGTGAATGTGTGGAGCAGGCTATAGTAAGTTTGGTTCTGGGGGCATGTACCCGAGGCCTACTGCTGGAGGAAAAAAAATGTTCTTGTGCGAGAGGTTTAGGTCCTGATTGACCTCAACCTTCTGCCAGAAAGGAGAGTTCTGAATAGGCCATTTACAGGGTGAGAGGGATCAGCCTCAGTCTTTACTTTTCGCCTCAGTGACCTGGAGGAGTGTAGGTCACATAGAGATGGCAGATTGCAGCCAATAACCCGCTCTGCAGACCAGACAGTGATTGAGGAGGTCAGGATGGACTCAATGATGTGCACGTAATAGTATTTGGCTGTTTGAACTTTTTCAGCTGCCGCAGGAAGTACGTCCTCTGCTGTGCTTTCTTTGTGAGAGAGGTAATGTTCAGAAGCAAGAGAAGTGGTGCCCGGAAGCAAAAGGACTCCACAGAGTTGAATGAGGAGCCACCCAGAACGATGGGACAAAGGTCTGCTGGGCTTCTCCTAAAGTCCACTATCATCTTCACTGTCTTTAGAGCATTGAGCTCCAGGTTGTTCAGACTGCACCAGGACACCAGATGCTCAGTCTCCCTGCTGTAGGTAGACTTGTCTCCATCAGAAATAAGTCCAATTAGGGTGGTATATCAGGTTATGGGCATATTGCACTCCTCTGGTTTCTGTCATTTGAAACTCCAGATTGTTTGATGCAGGTGTACTGTTTATCCTGTCCAATCTTTCTTTTTCTACCCCAGGGGGAATTGCCATTATGACAGTGACTAGGTGACAATATCGCTTGCTCTTTGCCGCTGTATAGGCAAAACTATGAGGCAGTTGACACATTAAAGACCCAGTGCAGTCGAAAACTGGATTTCACTGGTCAAAATACAACTCTGAAATGAAGGTTATGATAATGACCTTTCGTAGGCGTTAGAATTTTTGAGTGGAATTTCGTGCCAACTAAAACAGGTCTCTAGACTGATTTCATATTTAATGATTAGTGACAAGTCATCTGGACAAGCAGGGTGAAATACTTTGGAATCAGTTTCCTAATGCCCGCACAATTAGACTGAGCCTTTTAAGGGTTGAAGAAAATTGATTAAGTTGTAACCATGGCAATACAGACTCATTATTGTCCCAACTCACTCCCAAGCTGCTCCCTCTGTCGGGCAGACTTCGCCGTTCGCCATCACCGGCCTTTGACCAACCCCAGTCCTCCTCTCACCTTTACAAGTGTCTTCTCTTGTCAACGTGCACCCCAGGGTTCCCTCGTCAGTATGTGTAAATATCCTCTCTGTTTTCCCCATGTTTTTCTGTGATATTGTTTCATATGTGAACATTATTGAAATTAGAGGCACTTTGACTAAGCAGACGTACGGACTTGTTATTCCTTATCTTTTCGGGGGAAATAGAACCCATCATTACGCACAACACAATTCCTCTAAAAGACATTTTTGAAACGTCTTGTTTGTACTTTCTCAAGAGTTATAAAGGTCACTGTCCTGCGATTCCCAAGGGAAAAAAATATGCACGAAGTTTTATGATTTGCGGCAGTCTCGACAATACGGGCTGTCCGCGGCTCGGATCACCACATGTTTCTTCTATATGGTTCATAAAACATTCTACAAGGCCTAGTGGTATCCGGATGACTGCTGAATGCAGCTCTCAAAGAATGGACACAATATTTCCCACCAATGGATTTGCTCGTTCTGTAACTGGGGTCAAAGCAGGGCAGGCTAGCGGCAAGAGAAAGTGAAGGAGGGTACTGGAGACTCTGAATAAATTAGAGTTGGAGAGTAGAGAGACATATTAAAATTGGATATGAGGAAACATTCAGAGTACCAGCCGGATGATAGAAGTTAACCTTTTAAGTTAGGTTTCCGTACTTAATATATTAATTTTAAACGGAAACTCTGTGGCACATGTGTGTGGGCGTCCTATACGGAAGATTGGGTTTTTAACACCCAACTGACATTTCATATTTGCAGCACCAAGGGCTGAAATCCAAACACAGATTAAACCTGGTTTAAGGCTATAAAACATCAAGCTCAATGGAAAAATTGAAAATCCCATCGAGTTTGATGTTTTACTTCTAGACGGTATCTGCGAAACTGTCTGGATATGTGAAAAATAAACAACCTTTACTAAAACTGGCACCTGATTGAAAAGCCAAGTCCATGTCCTTGTTTTCATACATGGTTTTATTATCGACATATGAACAGAAAGTCAGTTAAATACTGAATGATCAGAAACGATTTTAGGAATTTATATACAGTAATCGTGACTTATGTAATTGATAAATTATCTAGAGCATATCCTCATTTCAAATCAAACTGTCACGATTGGTGTGGTGGCGTTGCTACACGGACATATTTCGGTGATGCACTTCCTTGTTTCACTTCCTCGTTTACGTTTGTCTCACGGCTGTTTGTAATTGTAATCATGAGGGATATAAAGGGGTCGCTAGCAAGTCACTCCTTGCTTAGCATTGTTATATGTCACGTTGGCATTATCGGTGAGTGTGTTAGGTATCACCATTATAGTTGTTGTTTGTCAATGTTTGTTTAAAGTCGCTATATGCGCAGTTTCATTTACATTCAACCGAGTTCGTGTTTTTCGCCGTTTACGGTTTGTTTTACTTTGGTCAGTTTAATAAACCTGTCTTTAACGGATTACGACTCTGCAAAATGGCTTTCACCACATTACGCCGGTCAATACATGACAGAATGCTAAGCCACCCAAGAAGCCCGCAGAGCCGGACGGTGAGTGGATTCCTCGGAGGGGCAAGCTATAGCGCTCCGAGGTATGAAGCTCACCGTCAACCCACGGAGCAGCAGGAGCAGCGCTACACCTGGCAGGGTGATTGGGGGTCCGACTCCCTCTCCTCGGATGATGAGGAGGCGGTCTACGAGCGAGTGGAGGAGGACTCCCTGGAGGACGCCCTGCTATGGGATCCCGTCCTCAGTCGACTAGTCCCCGCAACATCGGACGTCGGCTGGGGCGGGCAGAAGACACCGCCCACTGTTCCGGGGCTGCAGCCAGGGCCAGCAAGAGCCCTGGAGCTACAGCCACTACCCCGCCGTGGGAAGACCCTTTCCGACCACCTACCTCCGGGACAGAGAAATCCCCGGAGGGTTTACATAAGCAGCCCCCGGCTGTCATTAGGCGTGGTGGAAGGCATGGTTGGACTTTCAAGATCTGACGCCAGAGATCGCCTCCGCCACGCCTGCGCCCGAGATGGCTTCAGCTACGCCTGTGCCCGAGATGGCCTCAGCTACGCCTGCGCCCGAGATGGCCTCAGCTACGCCTGCGCCCGAGATGGCCTCAGCTACGCCTGCGCCCGAGATGGCCTCAGCTACGCCTGCGCCCGAGATGGCCTCAGCTACGCCTGTGCCCGAGATGGCCTCAGCTACGCCTGTGCCCGAGATGGCCTCAGCTACGCCTGCGCCTGAGATGGCCTCAGCTACGCCTGTGCCCGAGATGGCCTCAGCTACGCCTGTGCCCGAGATGGCCTCAGCTACGCCTGTGCCCGAGATGGCCTCAGCTACGCCTGCGCCCGAGATGGCCTCCGCTACGCCTGCGCCCGAGATGGCTGTTGCCGTGGTCACGCCAGCGCTCAAGATGGCTGCCGTCGTCCCGCCAGCGCCCAAGATGGCTGCCGCCGTCTCGCCAGCGTCCACGATGGCTCCCGCCGTCACGCCAGCGCCCACGATGGCTGTTGCCGTCACGCCAGCGCCCACGATGGCTGTTGCCGTCACGCCAGCGCCCAAGATGGCTGTTGCCGTCACGCCAGCGCCCAAGATGGCTGTTGCCGTCACGCCAGCGTCCAGGATGGCTGTTGCCGTCACGCCAGCGCCCAAGATGGCTGTTGTCGTCACGCCAGCGCCCAAGATGGCTGTTGCCGTCACGCCAGCGCCCAAGATGGCTGTTGCCGTCGTCACGCCAGCGCCCAAGATGGCTGTCGCCGTCACGCCAGCGTCCACGATGGTCCCCGCCGTCACGCCAGCGCCCAAGATGGCTGTTGCCGTCACGCCAGCGCCCAAGATGGTTGTTGCCGTCACGCCAGCGCTCAAGATGGCTGCCGTCGCCACGCCAGCGCCCAAGATGGCTGCCGCCGTCACGCCAGCGTCCACGATGGCCCCCGCCGTCACGCCAGCGCCCAAGATGGCTGTTGTCGTCACGCCAGCGCCCAAGATGGCTGCCGTCGCCACGCCAGCCCAAGATGGCTGCCGCCGTCACGCCAGCGTCCACGATGGTCCCCGCCGTCACGCCAGCGCCCAAGATGGCTGTTGTCGTCACGCCAGCGCCCACAATGGCTGCCGCATCGCCGCCCACAATGGCTGCCGCCTGGCCGCCCACAGTGGCTGCCGCATCGCCGCCCACAGTGGCTGCCGCATCGCCGCCCACAATGGCTGCCGCATCGCCGCCCACGAGGGCCGCGCCACGACGACGCTCACGATGGCCGCCGCCACGACGACGCTCACGATGGCCGCCGCCACGACGACGCTCACGATGGCCGCCGCCACGACGGCGCTCACGATGGCCGCCGCCACGACGACGCTCACGATGGCCGCCGCCACGACTACGCGCACGATGGCCGCCGCCACGACTACGCGCACGATGGCCGCCGCCACGACTAGGCTCACGATGGCCGCCGCCACGACTAGGCTCACGATGGCCGCCGCCACGACTAGGCTCACGATGGCCGCCGCCACGACTAGGCTCACGATGGCCGCCGCCACGACTACGCTCACGATGGCCGCCGCCACGACTACGCTCACGATGGCCGCCGCCACGACTACGCTCACGATGGCCGCCGCCACGACTACGCTCACGATGGCCGCCGCCACGACTACGCTCACGATGGCCGCCGCCACGCCGCCCACGATGGCCGCCGCCACGACGTCGCCCACGATGGCCGCCGCCACGCCGCCCACGATGGCCGCCGCCACGCCGCCCACGATGGCCGCCGCCACGCCGCCCACGATGGCCGCCGCCACGTCGCCCACGATGGCCGCCGCCACGTCGCCCACGATGGCCGCCGCCACGTCGCCCACGATGGCCTCCGCCACGTCGCCCACGATGGCCGCCGCCACTACGCACTCTCAGCCGCACAAGATGGCGGCCTCTCAGCCGCACTAGATGGCGGCCTCCCAGCCCACCGAGGCCTATTCAGGGCTGGACCTGCGGTCCTGGACTGACCCTTTTGGGTTTGACTGTGGGTTCTCTCCCTGTTGCTCCCTTGTTTTGTTTTTGTGTTTCCGTCGGCTATCTGGGGAGCTAGCCTTTTAGTGGGGGATACTGTCACGATTGGTGTGGTGGCGTTGCTACACGGACATATTTCGGTGATGCACTTCCTTGTTTCACTTCCTTGTTTACGTTTGTCTCACGGCTGTTTGTAATTGTAATCATGAGGGATATAAAGGGGTCGCTAGCAAGTCACTCCTTGCTTAGCATTGTTATATGTCACGTTGGCATTATCGGTGAGTGTGTTAGGTATCACCATTATAGTTGTTGTTTGTCAATGTTTGTTTAAAGTCGCTATATGCGCAGTTTCATTTACATTCAACCGAGTTCGTGTTTTTCGCCGTTTACGGTTTGTTTTACTTTGGTCAGTTTAATAAACCTGTCTTTAACGGATTACGACTCTGCAAAATGGCTTTCACCACATTACGCCGGTCAATACATGACACAAACCCATATGTTAACCTCTCAAAAATCACAAGTTAATGATAAAAGACGCGTATAGACTCTCTGTGTGTTAAAAACAAACTGCACCCCCAAAAGTACAAGCACAACCGGAGTACATATCGGAGCACGGAATAATTTATAGCAAAGAGCTTTTGGGAAGTCAAGACGAACATGGCCTTAAGAGTCTGTGTATTTATAATTACCTAAACTTAAACTGCCTCTTGTAGAATGTGAGGCTGAGTCTTATTCAGACTGACATGAGGTATACTCTCTGAATCTTTGGGCCACTCACTGTTACTCTAATGCAGTTGGGCTAGTGCTCCGTGTCCAATAAAGAATGGGAAAACATTTGCACATGAACAGCGTAGTGTAACGACATGAACAGTAATACAAGATGTATTGGCACCTAGTAACATTTTGTTCCCATCATAGGATAGATGGATGTGATTTGAGCGGACAGTTTTGAACATAAGGCGAGACGTAGTTTCTGGTTCATGATGTTATTCTATCCTGGTTAGATGGTGGCTGAGACCTTTCCTGTGAGACTAAATTAAAGGCTTATTTTCTCCGTGCCCTGCTTTACTTGGCTCTTCCTTCACCCTGCAGGGTAGCTTACCAGAATGCTACGCTAGTGTCACACACATTCAATAGACTCCTGACTGTGCTCTGAACAGAATGAAGGATGTGTGACACAGCTAGCTGTTGCCTGAATAAATGCTGAGGGAAGGTTGTGACAGCTGAAAGGACATGGAATTTTCACACCACTGCAAATAACGTAAATCTTTTTGTAAATATTCCAAAAATAATTGCTGTTTTTACAAAGAATGTGCCCTGAATGTTGGTGCTAGCTTCACCTAGATACGTTAGATATGCTCTTTGATATGTCATAATCTCTAACTGTCTTTTCATGTAACTTTGACAGCGCTTTCTATTCAAGGTAATGCCTTTGGAAACAGTTATAATCAGATAAAATATTGTACATGGGACTTCAAAAACGCCCTAGGAAGTGTTATTGCTTTGTTTTCCTTTTTATTCTTTATTTGACTGTTTTCTATCAAATTCTGTGATTTTCCATTTGTGATAAGGCCCTGCTTCATAGCAGCAATTCTCGGGACAGTTGATGTCAAGAGGTCACGTCATAATCACATGCCATGGTATTCTGATTCTTGTCACTCTTCTTGCTTAACCACCTTGTCTGCCCAATGCAACAGTGTAAATACAGGGGAATTTAGCAACTGTGCTGAAATAACCGTAATGTCAGGAAAGTAATTAAAAATAAGACCGCAACATATCAACTGTTGATGGATAATTGTCATATTCTAACATTATTGTTGCGGTCTTCTTTCTGAAATGTTATGTGGAACTTTCATTACTTTAGCATAAACAAACAAATAATTAATGGGTAAGCTGTTTACTAGTGTTGCCATCTCAGTTAAAATGTTTTCTCCTCAAAACTTTCCTAGCAGTTATCTACTAATTTCCACTTTTTGTTTCAATGTTGTCACCTGGAAATAACGCAGTTATTACTTATATATAATAGTTATTTTCATATTTCAAAATAAAGTGCCACCCTTATCTGGACTTCTTCTCAGGGAGTCATGGATGACTTCTTGAAATTGACAATTTATTCAGACCCCACAATAGGCAAAATTCAGAGACCAATCTTCATGCAACATGCCTTTAGCAAACTCAGCCAGAAACCATCACTTTTTCACACAAATCGAAATTTTTTTAAAACAATTGCAAAATAACCCCTTTCGTCTTTTCTGTTTGACATTGAAGACGAGTGGCATACTTTTTTTAATCTTTTCGAAACAGATGACTTTCATGTTGCACTGATACTGTCTAGCTCTGGGTAACAGAGTCTAAATATTCATATGCTGTTGCATATATATGAGCGCAGATGAGTGAGAAAATAAAAAAACAAAACAGCAAACCATCAAAATATCAGTCAGCGCTGAGTGGCTTCCTCTCCTCTGTCTTTCCTTGGTTATATTTTCCACCAGCGTCTCCATGCCTCACAGCACAAGTGAGCCAGCCTCTTTCCCTCACACACAACAACAGGATTTAGGTAGCCCCATGTATTATAAATAGGAAAAATAAACTGAATGCGCAAACCATTTATATAAAACACTGCAGAATCAAAAGACAGACAGATTAATATGGTCCAATAAAGCATCTTGCTGCGTGGTAAAATAAAGGAAATAATGCCAGGCCCTATAAATGTGTTTTATTTCCTTGATGCCTTCTCTGCATGTCACCCCGTAACCAATTACATTAAGCTATTACTCCCCCACTTGCTGGGAGTCTTTAAATTGGTCCATAATCTAATAGTAGGCTTATGAATGTGTTTTTTTATAATTATTTCTCTCATTGAGGGTGATAGCATCTTCTTCAAAAGGGATATGTGTAGCAGGACCTTCCTCTGCAACACTAAATTAAGTGACGCACATTTGTGGGAGAACAGATAAACACCTGATATTTTGATGCTGTTTGCCCTGTACTGTAATTTTATTTTACATAAAAAATTCCCATGAAGGTTACAAGGGGCAAACTATATACCTTTCTATTAAATGTTGTCTAAATCTTTAATTTTGTTTTTATGGACGTTAGATACCCACAGGACATGCAAGGTGCTAACTTAATAGGTCTATAACAGCTTTCGTATGTCCTACACCTAGCATAAAAGTCAGTCTATACTTCCAGCTGTATGGGCAGATATGGGGAAAGTTGAGCCAATGTAAATGCATTCTCACTAGGCATAATGCAGTGGATTATTGCCTGGGTATCAGGTCAGCAACAGGGCTTGACCTGGTTATTATTAAAGTGGAGCTCCGGTAACCATGTTGTGCCAGACGGTAGCTCCTTAAAGTTTATCCCAAAATACCTCGTTTACCCTGTTTCTTCACGGTTAAATGTTGTAACAAAAACCCAATGTTGTTGTCGCCAATATAGAAGAAAGCTCTGAATGAGCCCTTTTGTCATGCAGTGTGACCATGCAAGAAGAACTTGTAACAGCCCCTATCAATCAACCAAAAACATCAATTTAAGATACTTTAAGGTAAACAAAAGGTTCGCACGTTTTAAAAACTGTGAGAGCGATGGTGTTCCTCTCTGATGTCTCAGGGCACTGGAATTATCCCTGCGAGCAGAAGTTGAAAATACTTCATGTCTTTAAAAAATGTTTTGCTCAGTGGGGATTGTGATTCAAAATGGCCCCCTCATCTAATCTGACAGAGCTAAAGAGGATCTACAATAAAGAATTGGTAAAACTGCCCAAATGCAGGTGTGCAAAGCTGGTTGCGGCAAACCCATTAAGACTCTGAGCTGTAATCGCTGCCAACGGAGCCTCTGCAAAGTACTGAATTAGGGGTCTAAATACCTACAAAAATACTGTACACTATATGAGAAATGTCTTTTTTACATACACATTTTTTTAATTAATTTACGTCATTATCATGAAATGTAGCATGTTCCATTAATAGTGTAAACTATTTCACAACAGTGTGTGGAAATAGTGGAGGGGTCACAAAGTTTTCTGACTCCCTGCTCATAAGGCCTAGCAAACAAGTGCAGACCTATTTATTCAGAAGAGTCACTAAGCTGATGGACATTCCATACAGATTTCACAATCAGTATCACAAAGAGCTGTATTGCCAGGTAAGTTTACCACAAACAGGGAATTTCTTCTGGCCTGTTAGTGCAACTATTTTCACACGAGGAAGAAAAACAACCTTTTACACTTGTGCAAAAGACAAGAATAGAATTTGGGTGTGATTATCTTTGTTCATCCAATGTTTTGGACCTGTGAAGTTCGCTAATGTCAATATCTGTACATTCAAGTAAGCAAAATATACTTTTACACAAAATAAATATTGTGAATGCAATGAAATGAAATACATGTAGTAAACAAATGTAATCACTTACTTTCTTTACTGCTTTGTGTGATCAGTATTGCAATCCAGACCCTCTATAGGACTTATTTTGTACCTGTTAATAACAATATCAATATGCCGCAGAGCGACCTGGAAGCCCTGTTCTATGCTGTATTAAGGACTCTCATAGCAAGGGCCCGGTGCCTCTAATGGCCAGTTCATTGAAGTAAAACTCAGGTATTAGATACATATCCCAGATATACAGAAGAGTCCAATTGTTGTTTTATTTGCTTTCTCAAAAATGTCAAGGACACTGGCCACCCTCGAAGTTTTCCTTCAATATTTTTTGTCAGCACATATTAATATGTTTTTATTAAAATTCAATTTCCCAAAGTTGGAATTGTGTAACCAAATTGTGTAACCAACATTTAGAATTTAATTTGAATTGCAAGTATATATTTTTTTCTAAATAACAAACATTCACTGCAAGAAAATATTCTGATGTGAGGTTTTGACTTGCACGCAGGTTTGGTTTTTCAAGTGTTGTGCTTGTAAATTAATCCTTCAAGTAATTAGACAGCAGATTTCATGAGATACCTCTAGACATCTCTATGCTTTAATTTATTTTGTCTTCAATTGGGGGACAAAATTGGGGGAGTTGCCCCTAATTGGGGAACCATTTTAAATTCAACGTTTTGCCACACATGTTGTGGATCATTGTTAACGTCAGTTGTGAGGGTGAGTGTTGCGTTTCTGCATTTTCTTGTTCCGTTTCACCACAGTGTTTATATTAACCATAAAAATTACTTAAAGAGCTCTGCAACTGTGTCTTCCTTCAACCTAAACAACAGAAGCTGTGACAGCAGACATTTTACTCCTGACCAATCAGTCACATCGGCATTGCTTTAACAAGCATATAGGCCCAAAAAACATCAATCAAATTGAAAAAACATATTTGAGGAAGATGGTGAGTTCTACATACGTGAGCATTTTTAATGGATACATTTATTAGACTTCACGAAACAAAACAGTACTCACAACATTCAAAGTCGGAAGTTGGAATATGTACATTTTAACTACTGCTATTTTGTTAGTATCAGGAACTCAAGCCTATCAGAGTGCCCCTGGTGGGCTAACTTGGCATGACTGCCTTTTAAAATGTCATGTTCTGTTGAACACTTCACAACCCAGTGGTTTACAACACA
The DNA here is from genome assembly GCA_029465975.1 of Dallia pectoralis. NCBI lineage: Eukaryota > Metazoa > Chordata > Actinopteri > Esociformes > Umbridae > Dallia > Dallia pectoralis. Next base: position 15,261,483 of record CM055730.1, read on the forward strand.
ACCCAGTCTGTCTTGCCTAATTGTCCTCACCAGTCTCTCATTTAGCTTATTAGCATGGGTATACATGTTCTCTCTGGTTCCCTTGTCTGTGTGGTTCATTGTTTTTTTATATCGGGTGTTGCTGCTGTCAGTTTGTTGTTTTGTTTGTTAAGTAAAATAAAAGGAGAATATGCTGCAAAAAAAGCTGTGCCTGGATCCACCTACTTCCAGCACTGTGACAGTAAGTATGCAATTATTTACATTAATTAGCCTAAGATTTTTTTATTTTTATTTTTACCTCCAACCTTCATTAGTCATTTACAATTCCACAGCAGTCCATACACACCATATTGATCTAAGCGTCACATAAAATGCAAATGTATCTATAATTGCGATGGTTAAAAAAATTAAATATTTTATTTGAGATGTGAGGAAAAAAGGGCAAGACAGGTAATAGACGAAGACGAATATTGCTGTTCGTGAGGCATCCAATGGGGGCACTTCATTTTTTATGTTCTAATGTAAATCATTTTCAATGGACATATTTGGTACCTGCTTAATGTTTGGGTCTGTGTTGGGGAATCAGTAATTGGGTAGGTTGTATCATTAAACATGTTCTGAAAAGTCACAAAATCTCACAGGCATTTTGTTACATTTATGTTTCTGTGATGTAAGTGTTTCAGAAACAATCACAGATTATAGAACCATTTCTTAAGAAAGGCATATATATTATTTCTGAATAAAGAGGTGAAGACATGCTAACGTGACATGTCCTCGTATGTGTATTTAGTCCTGGGTGAAGAGCCAATTCACCGCTGAACAGTAGTTAAATAGCATTTGCTTTATTGCATAATTCCGGGTTAATTACAACAGTGCGCTATCCCGTGGCTCATAAAAGCTTCACTTTCTACACAATTGAAGTTCAACAGGGCAAACGTGAGCCGTATGTTATCAGTACAGCGCCGATAATCTTTATCAGGCCGCCTGCGGAATACAAAAGTAACCGGGTTTAAAGACCTTGGCATTGGCCCAATCGCAGTCCCTCCCGCATGAGCTGTGAGTTATCTGTCTGAGGGAAGAGTCTGTCACCCGTGTACCTGAGTGAATCTATGTCTGATGCCAAAGCCTTTTGCACAACAAGCTACTTGATCTGGAGATGTCGGCTCCCTGCCTCCTCTCTGTTACTCTCCCTTCCCGGGACAGCTCAGGCTTATTGATCTAGTCTTCTCATTCGACCAGTTTTAGGCCAGCCCGAGATCTAATTTACTATTTCCATTTAGTTACAGTCCTGAGACAGTTGAATCTAGATCAGCCAACCCTGGTAAAATGCATCATAATTGTGATGGGGCGCTAGGCTGAATGTGAAGGCATCTGAAAACCAAAATAGGTTACATGCTTTGTGTCCGGTGCATGTCCTGCACACTGTGTTCGGACTAAACCCAAGGATTCTTGGCATGCTACCGGCCTGCTGTCATGTATGCAAACCAGCTTTGGGCAAGGAGCTGTCAACAAGAAAGTGCATGTGTTGACATGTTACGCAGTTGCGTTAAAGACAATATTGACCATCGCTTAATTTAAAACCCTAACCCTTTTCAATGACTATTTATGCCGGCCTGGGTTTGAGAAGTACTGCCATGTGAGACTGCTTCAGTGGGTAGGGTGCTATAGGTGGCCACGTTGTGTGTGTTCACCTCTCTAGCTTAGCTGCAAACTGATAGTATTCCCTGCAGTGTTTTCTACTTGAGTGACTGACTGAAAGGGAACTTTGGCTTCTGAATATAACCTTGGTTCCTTGAGAGAAGGAACACGCCACCACACCTTCATAGGGCATTTTAAAAGACACATCTGAATTGCAAATTTGGGAGAAGCAGACAAACGAAACAACCGAATCACTGTTTAGGAATTATTATTATCAGAACTCTTATGATAAACACTGGGATGGGATGTTTTGATCATGATACATTGTATATAAAACTTTGTACAAAATGTGTTTATTTTTTTATCAATGAAATGACGGAGGTCAGGACGTCAACTTCCTCGTAACTACAGCTCGGCGTCATTCACTTTGACAGAAAGGACAACTGTGAGTTAAATAAATAAACAATAGTTATGTTAGATGCCATAAAACTGTCTGAAAAGGCCTGCTTTTATGATAACAATAAGATGCACTGTATTAAGTTGTGCTAAAAATAGCCTGGCCACTTGTGAGTAAGCTCTCAAAGCTCCTACATGGAAATGTGCACATGCAAATGAGCTCTTAACAGTTGTCCATTTACTTAATTCTCATTTTCAAAGTTTCGCTATGAAATCACAGAGCAAACACTAATGTAGCTCTCATTGACATAACAATAGTAAGGTTAGCTAGCCAACTGAAATACCACCTCTACAAATAGAGGGGGTTAAATGAACACACTAAATTACCCTGTACAGGGCCAATCAGGCAGAACATAATTACACAATTCACCAGACCAAAGAGACATCAACAAACTGCAATACTTCCTTGAATGCGTGCAGAGTATCGCAGTATGCTGTGAATGCGGTATGCTGTTAATGTGGTATGCTATGAATACGGAATGCTATAAATAGGGAACAACAACAAAGCGATAATTTACAGCTAAAACCTGCATCCAATGGACAAGAACAAGTTGTTATAACGCAACCTCTAGCTGACAATCCTAATTCATCAGGTCAACGAGACGTTCATTTTCTAGATTGGTCCCAAAGTCATGTGTCTTCAGTTCTCAAGACTAAGAACATTAAAATATGAAAACGTAACACCTTCAGGAGTTTTGAAAGTGAAAATACTAATTCTGAAATAATCTCCTGTTAACATTGTAAAACAACTTAATGGGAATGCTCTCAGGCAACACACATTACAGTAACAATTATTACGTTATAGATTATAATATTGTGCTGCAATTAATGTATAACTTTGATCTCTTTCTTACAACAGTAGCCCGAGGAGGGACAAACCACAAACCGGCGACAGGGTGTGGGTGCCCAAGGCTCCCGTGTATCTCGTCTGGTCCAAACGGAATATTTTAAAGATAGTTACGGTAGAAATGTGCGACACTCCGGCACCCTGCTGTGTATGGGACATGGTAGCAAGAGGCCGGTCAGAGTGCCTACATACAATGGCACGCAACATCAATTTGACAAGAGCCATCTTCTTAAACATTGTTGCAGACCTGCTACACCTCTTCATGGCAACGGTATTCCCTGATGGCAGCGGCCTCTTTATCCTTATTTATCATTAGAATGCGTCCTGCCACACTGCACACATTGTTCGGCAATGGTTTGAGGAAGATAATGAACAGTTCAAGGTGCTGCCCTGGCCTCAATTCCCCAGGTCTCAATCTGATTGAGCATCTGTAGGGATGTGCTGGACCAACAAGTCTGATCCACAATGGCTCTACCTCGCGACGTACAGGATCGGCTGATACTGCCCTGTTGCCAGATACCACAGGACTCCTTCAGGAGTCTTATAGAGTCAATGCCTTGTCGGGTCGGTGCTGGTTTGGCGCTAATGTGCCAATGCACCAATAAACCAATTAAAAACATTAACTGTATACAGATTAACGTATGACAGCTTCAATATAATTGTGTAAAAACCCCAAACAAATGAATATCACTGTCTGCAAAAAATACATTCAGGTAATTCAAATAATTCTCATTCAAGAAAATTCTCATCCTCAAAAACTTTTGAGAAGGCTGGCTTGTAGAGTGGTATGATCTCTACACAGAACACCTTTTTAATCATTTCTTCTGGTGATTGATGTTGGAAACTACTGTTGTGTCACAGTTTGGCCCAGTCGTAAATATTTTCCCAAGGATGGTATGTTCAGAGTGGTCAATGTGTAAAATGGACAGCAGTTAAAGATAAGGAATGTATGTATATTTTCTGTGGCCAATGTGTTCTATAAAAACTAATATTTATATTTTTGTTAATCAATGTAAATATAACGATTATGAGATTAAGAGATGTGTTTTTATTTGATATGTTTCTTTCTGTATGCACAAAGATAATTTGATTCATTACAATTTTTTTTTAAAAGGACAGCTTCAAAACTGTCCAATTTCACGCAGAATTAACCTGCATCTGTTCCAGAGATGGTTCTGTATGATAATGAGGAAATGGGCTGGCTTGACCATCTTGACCAACTAAGGAACTAATATGTTGTATGCACAGGTAAGGTGGAAGCACTGTATACATGTTTGGGATTTTACTCCATGAGAAAAGTATATGTACATGTATAGGGGCTATACAGTATGTTAGATGTTAACTGTACTACTAACATGTAAGTGTCCCGACATCTGCAGTTATGTTAATGTTTCACTTTATTCCCCAAAACTGAGACATATTGTTGATGTGTTTGCTTGTTTTGAAAATGTGTGAGGAACCATACAGGGTAAATCAAGAGTTAATTTTAATCCTTGCCCTCCCCAAATAGTTCTTCAGATTAAAATGGTATTGGCACTACCAAATTATTGTGCAGAGAACCATTCGGTCTCATAATTTTCTAGATATGTGTCACCTCGCGTAGCAGCGTTTTGAGTGCAAAATGGCTGTGAGTGCACTGCTCTCCAGTTCAAAACCTCTTGGCTCACTGGGCTTTCTGCCACCTGAGTTAATAAACACAGCTATCATACCTAATTGTCCCTCACCGCTTTAAACACAATGAGCTGACGGATCAAGACCACTGACAGCAATCACAAGGTTCGGCCACAGTACATCCACAGTACAGCCTTTATCTAGCTGGCTTTTTCGCAGTAAACAACTGGCCAATTCCCTTAGACAGTTTGTAACTTTTTTTATCTAAACCCTTTCGGTTCAAATTAAACAAATTAAGCTCTTTACAAATAATAGAACTTTGATACGTACATTTGACAACTTGGATGACATTTGTGAGACACATTAGCATACTTCTTTGGACAGCTGGACTCTCAAAGTCACAGAATATGTCAGTTCAACTGAATGGGCAAATTACCACTGAGGAAAATGAATTGGTAGCAGTCAGGCATTCAATGCCGCAAATCTTAGGATTTGATGGGCCAGCTTGCTGGCTGAACGAAGGTAGCTTATAGCTTATTGCAGGTGATTAGATGAGAGATGTCTCTTTTCCTGGGAGCATGGAATAATTTTGAGCGCAGCAGGCGAATGCTGTTGAGTGCAGTCCTGTGAATGATGAGTGGGACCTCACACTGTTAAGGTTATACTGACAGGACATACGTTTGCCTGGGCACATTTAGAGACACAGACATGTGATCTTGCGTGTTACAAATGAGGGGAGTTTCATTACATGGTCTCTGATATGATCAGCTGATTCCCTGTAGTTTGTATCCACTTCTCTCCCCAGTGGGGAGACACAAATGCTCTGTGTTGGCAGTGGTCAAGTGCTCCTGCTATTAAAAACAGAAGCGATAGTTGTCTAAGGTAGAAATGTGCATAAAAAGTTCCCAAATCTAGAAGAAGAAATAAACGTACGGGATGTAAAGGGGTGTACAAAATATAGGATATTCTGTTGCAAGTGCGATGATAGTGCAAGTGCGTGATAAAACATTGTATTATTTGCTGAGTCCCGATTGTATAATGGATTTTTGTCTGCATTTCCATATAAGGACATCGTATGTGAGTAAAAGGAAAGGGGGAGGGGTGTATATTTTGTAAAGAAACATCAAACTACAATTTATTTAGTTCATATGCTTCATTGACAACATAAGTCAACCAGTAGTGAAATGCTTACTTATGGAGTCATCCGTCACCATAGCATTTATAGTTGAATGAAAACATTATCCAGTTAGATAGTTCTACCCTACTATGTTTGTCTCCGAATGTCTAGAATGATATCATACATCACGTAGTTTTACAGATTTTCACATCATGTTTCTGTTTTAATTGATTCCCCAACATGTTTCATACTATCTTTATTGTTGTTTGCTCACAGTGAATGGGTCATTCTGATAAATCCAACAATGACATTAACGGTTGACTGGAACTGCGGTCTGATCTTATAATGAACACAATCATTGTTCACTGCAAATGCATTTTGTGGATTCTGATGCAATTTGAGTGGATTTGAAGCATTTTGGAGAGTTATTAACATGCATAGATGCACTATAACGATAAATACCAAAATAAGTGAATATTTTTACCTGCCTGGGTTTTTACACAGAGAAGTGGCTAACTGAAAAGCTTTATTTTAGAAGAACTTCTAACATAATCCATAATATAAGAACATTAATCCGTACAAAGAAAAAAATCATTGCGGCTCCTACTGTAATGAAATTATTACAATTATTATTAAAAAGTTGTTATTATTTAACAAGAAACCTGGAGAGGAACCATGCTCTGATAGGTGGCCAGTCCTCTTCTGGCTGTCCTGAGTAATTAATTATACTTTTTTTAAATGAGGAGAGTCTTGTAAAATAATTGGAGAGAGGACATCCCAGGGGAGATGTGAACAAAGACAGCAGGGCGGAAGTGAATTCTAATTCTGAATTCTTCACATTCGTACCCTAAACCAGACTACACTTATAGATCGTGCTAAAGAGACTTGCTCTATTGATTGAAAATCACGGCTACATGAGCGCTGCAAAATTAAGCCCTTAAAATTAACATCCATATTATTATTTCACTATTTTACTGCTAAGCATAAAAAACTCTACTGGGATGCAAAGTAGAGCAAATATGTACGCAACATGGAGTTAATCCAATATAGATAAAAATGCCCTAAAAGGTGCCTTGGGTAGGATTTTGAAAACATTTCAAATGTGAGATACAGCGCCCCCATTTCGCCCTCTACTCCCCCTGTGATTGACAGCTGGGTTTCTTTGTTCCAAATTACATCAACGCACACGCAGACGATAAACTTGGTTAACACAGCAAAGGTAATAAAATGTCAAGAATTGGATGTCAACTATTGCAAAGTGTTGAGTGTATGCATTATGACTGAAAAGGACTTTGTTTACCTGATACAATTATCTTCTCTGCTAATCAACCCCTAGCTTCAAGCTAAGTTTCACAAAGTTGGACAGGGTGAAAACAGACTAATGGTTAAAACAACGTTTTTAGAAAATGTTCTTGAGCATGGCCCTTCATTTTCACTTGTCAAACTTTCTAAACATGAAAGTGTTGTTCATGATTTATGGTTGCATTTCAATGCCATTCAATCGGGTACCGAATATAGGAATATGGTACATTAAGCAGATGTAAATAGAATTAAATAATGCAAGGCTTCTATAATGCCTACTACTCTGATAACGCAAAAAAACTGACATTTTGATTTATTTCTGAAAGTTTGATGTTAATGGTTTGGCTTCATAGTGTCTAAGCAGTGTGTGCAATACCCCGACCTTGTGATGAAAGCACATTGATTGCACTTTTTTCTGAGGGCCTTCTTTTGCAAACTATAAATGTATAATGAAATATTCTCGAAGCTTACCTTTAAAATTCTCTTTTTATGAAAAAGATTACCATACAACATTATGGCCAGTGGTTTCTACGTTTACGAGTGCACACATCTAAATTGACTCATCTGAAAGGATAATATGCTGACCTCATAGATCTAACATCAACAGATTTATATGCTACCTCAATATTTAATACATTAAAACATTTATACGAAGACCAAGGCCTCTGTTACCGTGGAGGCCTGTATTGCAACAATAAAAATAAAATGGAAATAAAACACATACTTATAAAAATCTCTATAGACAATAAAAATATAATTTATAATAACAGGAAAATGTCTCACATAAGGTACTACATAAATTATACAAGGATCAACCTAACTGGGGTTCCATGAGTGGTGGGCTATGAATATATTTTCATGGAAATGAAAGCAGTTCAAGTATGTACTCTAATAAACTGAAATGGTACAAAGGTTAGGTAATCAGTAAAACGCAGCTCACAGGACAAGAGTATCAAGGAAAGCTTATAACTGATCTAAGTAAGCAAGTGTCAGTTTCCACTGTGATGAGAATACCTCGAGGTGCAGGTTTGACACGTCTAGTGGCAGTAAGAAAGCCTTTGTTTGGCTAGCAAAATAATGGGCCATGAAGTGTTGCCATTGTATGACTGGAGACTGAAAGAAGGGCTTATGGACCGATAAATCAAACACGGTTCATCCACAGGGTTCTAGCATGCCGTCAAGTATGCAAAAGGGTGGTTCCTCAGTGTGACAACTGTCAAACATGGAGGAGGAAGCATGATGGTCTGGGGCTCTTTTGCTGGAGTCTGTGACATGCACAGTTCGAGTGGCACCATGACACAAACCGGCTACCACAGCATTCTGCAGCCCCTTGCAAGATTTTCAGGTATACACCTAGTTGTTTAGGGGGTCATCCTACAGCAAGATAATTAGCCGAAACGTACCTCAAGGGTATGTCAGAACCACCGTAGAAGAAAAGAACAACACTGTAGACCTCAAATCATGGAAGGGGCAGCATTGGCTCCACACCCCATCGAGTTGGTTTGGGGTGTGGAGCCAAATATTAACTGGGCAGAAGGGCGAAGCAACGCGAACGTTTTTGGCCCCAGTCATTTATTTGCTCTATGCTTAGTTACAGGTAGATGGTGTGTTTACAAATTAGCTGTTTTATGTTGTGCTAACATAATAGCGAAAGCTTTTTTTAACAATTATACTCCAATCAGTTGTGTGACATAATACAGTTGGCCGAAGATATAGTCCCACTCAAAAAGGCAGAAATTCCAAAACATTTTTAATTTCTAACTTATAGTATAGGAAATAATAAGAACAAATACTGCATGAGGTACATATCACTATCTTGCGTGCAGTGCCAACTATAGATTACACATTTAAAAAAGTAAATATATGCTTCGGGGCGCATTGTAATTTCCACATTATGCAGCATTGTTGCACACTTAAGTTTCTATTCACACTGAGAACAGCCCATAGAGCAGTTTATAAAATCTTGTTGAAAGCAGCTACTGAACACTAACAACATAACTGTTGGTAGAGCTGGAAACGAGATGTTGTGACAGGCACCAGAGATGTACTCCTGGTGGCAACTCATTAGAATGTCTCAATGTGTTCTGAGTACCGTGAAGGAATGTCTGGGCATTGTTGGGGTGATTGCAGCATTGACAGATACTGATGTTGACAGAGTAGCAAGCGTGTAGTCTGCGACAAACAATGATGTCATGATATGATATTAGATACAGTCCTCATTAACGTGCTATTATAAAGTGGCTTGCTATTATTCCACTTTAAAATACTAGGAAGCTACTAGATCGTTTCCCTACGGAACACAGAGCTGCTTTAAATAAAGTGCAAAAGTATTCTTGGCCAGTTCTCTCATATTACTGACTAACAAGTGGTACATAGACATTTCTTTGGGTTTGATATTTTGTTTTCAACCACGGGCACTCAAAATCAACAATTGTTTGGTAAAAACACTCAAATATGTGTTAACATTTGGTTAAGACATTTCATGTTGCATTAACAGTGATGATGTGACACAGTGATGTTGGGACACAGTGATGATGTTACACAGTGATGATGTGACACAGTGATGATGTGACACAGTAATGATGTGACACAGTGATGATGTGACACAGTAATGATGTGACACAGTGATGATGTGACAGTAATGATGTGACAAAGTGATGATGTGACACAGTGATGATGTGACACAGTGATGATGTGACACAGTGATGATGTTACACAGTGATGATGTGACACAGTGATGATGTGACACAGTGATGATGTGACACAGTGATGATGTGACACAGTGATGATGTGACACAGTGATGATGTGACACAGTGATGCCTTTACACAGTGATGATGTGACACAGTGATGATGTGACACAGTGATGATGTGACACAGTGATGATGTGACACAGTGATGATGTTACACAGTGATGATGTGACACAGTATTGATGTTACACAGTAATGATGTTACACAGTGATGATGTTGCACAGTGATGATGTTACAAGCTGATGATGTGACACAGTGATGATGTGACACAGTGATGATGTGACACAGTGATGATGTGACACAGTGATGATGTGACACAGTGATGATGTGACACAGTGATGATGTGACACAGTGATGCCTTTACGCAGTGATGATGTGACACAGTGATGATGTTACAAAGTGATGATGTTACAAAGTGATGATGTGACACAGTGATGATGTGACACAGTGTTGATGTGACACAGTGATGATGTGACACAGTGTTGATGTGACACAGTGTTGATGTGACACAGTGAGGATGTGGCACAGTGTTGGAGTGGCACAGTGTTAGTGTGACAAAGTGTGGTTTATGACACAGTGAGGGAGTGGCACAGTGTGGTTTGTGACACGGTGAGGTTTGTGACACGGTGTGGTTTGTGACACGGTGAGGTTTGTGACACGGTGTGGTTTGTGACACGGTGAGGTTTGTTACACGGTGTGGTTTGTGACACGGTGTGGTTTGTGACACGGTGTGGTTTGTGACACAGAATTGGAGTTGACAATGTTGGTGGACCGTTGGTGGACCGCCACAGGTTCAATAAGATTTAGAAGAGGACTTTAATTAGGCCAATGAAGAACATTTATCTTTTGTTTTTTTGCCACTAATATGTTGATTCTGCCTTTTGATTGTATGGTTGTCCTGCTTAAAGGGGAATTTCTTCAGTATTTGTTGTGACTCTGAAATGCAAAATAGGTAGGCCAAATATATACGCCTCTTTTTAAAACACATAGGTTTTTACACACCAACTGGACCTCCTCGTCAGTCCTTGTATGGTCCTCCATTCCAGTTGTTATAATAAAGTGCCACAGCAAATTGTATTGACACTTCTCTTCAAACATTAGCCTCCAGGCCCAGAATAAGGCTCAACGTGCGGCCACATATAATGAAACATACCCGTGCCCTAATTCCATGACCGACTGCAATTTATTTTCAGAGTATAAGTGATTCACATTGACAGATAGTGACAGATAGTGCCTGAAAGTAATAGTTTTAGTAAGTACATTAATAATTCATTTGAAATAATCAGGACAAATTGACCACCAAGACGCCATGCAATAAAGTGTAGCCTTAAGAATGGGCTATTCGAATAAATAAAATAACATTTTTATAATTTTTATATTTTTTTTAATTAATTGGTATGCATTTAGGCCATATTGCCATTCCATATCTGAGTTGGGCAATACTTTCAGTATTTCGCAAACATTCAATGACCTAACAGTGAAAACCACAATTCATTGGACATTTACACATTTTTGTTTGTTGGTTTTGTATTCTAACACTTTGAAAGGATACAATGACAATTTATAGTATTATATTACACCTCCCTTTTTTGGGCACCAAAAACATTGGACAGTTTAACATAATGCAAAATGAAGTCGTTGCTGATATTTGGTCGCATATCCTTTGGTTACAATGACTGCCTTGATGTCTGTGATGCATCGGAAAAACCCCAGACGCCGGGTATCTTCCCTGGTGACGCTCTGCCCGGCCTGTACTGGAACCAACTTAGGTTCCTGCCTGTTTTGAGGACTACGGCCTTCAGTCTCCTCTTTAAAATGTAAATTGCATGTTCAATTGGATTCAGATCCGGTGATTGACTCGGCCAGTCAATTTGTTTTTGCTTTTTGGCCATCAAAAACCCATTAGCGCTGTATTTAGGGTCATTGTATTGATAAAGTGATTTTGGAGACAATTGGTTTTATCTGAGCAGATCAAATATTTCTGTAGACTTTAGAAGTCATTGTTCTACTTCTGTCCGCAGTCGCATCATCGATCAAATCTCTGTCTCAACTGTCAACACATTACTTATTCCAGAACTATTGGGACTCATTTAGGTCCTTTTAGGGGATGTAATCTCGCTTTTCTGTTCTTCCTACAAATGTGGTTTGCATCTTATAGTGTGCCCTCTGTAGTACTGCTGGTGTAGTCTTTTACACATTGTGTAGTTTAACCTCTGTAATACTGCTGGTGTAGTCATCTACACATTTTGTATTGTACCCTCTGTTGTACTGCTGGTGTAGTCTTCTACACATTGTGTATTGTACCCTTTGTTGTACTGCTGGTGTAGTCTTCTACACATTGTGTATTGTACCCTCTGTTGTACTGCTGGTGTAGTCTTCTACACATTGTGTATTGTACCCTCTGTTGTACTGCTGGTGTAGTCTTCTACACATGTATGTTTCAGATCTGTTGCGCTGTTGTCAGAAGGGGTTTCTTTACCATAGAGAGTAATGTCCGGTTCTCCACTACAATTGTCTTCTTCAGTCTATCGGGTCTTATGACATAATTGAGTTTACCGGTTGTTTTTTTACTCGTTATTGAGGAACCAAACTTGGGCATGCCCAGTGTTTTTGCAATGTTCCTGATTGATTGAATTTAATTTCTGAGCCTTATGACGGCCAGCTCAATTTGTATCGACACGGTTGTCTTCCTCGTGTTGTCACACTCCAACGACGCCCTCTAAAGGCGTCAGCAGGGGGGATACACAGCGTGCAAAGGGCATGAAACCAAAATGTAACAAGGATGACTTAATTTTACGTTACGGTAAACTGCACAATGCCTTTTGGTCCCCAAACATCGGGAGGGCCAAGTACAAACAGTGTTGTTGCTTCTGAACACTTCTTCCAATATGTAAGAAAATAACTTGAAATTTTAAAAAGCTGACAGTCTGCACTTCAACTAATTGTCATTGTAGGCTTTTAAACTCAAGAGTACAGTTCTAAAATAAAAATACATTTCTACTGCCCAATAAATGGATGGTATTTTCACCTACAGCCTATTCGGTGCCACTGATCACTCTATAGCTTTCTATTATTTATTATTATCTATTATTATTAAATTTTATATTCTGAAATGAAATGTTAGTTTGTAAAGCAAGAATGTCTGTATAGCATGACTGTATGTCTGTATAGCATGTCTGTATGGCATGACTGTATGTCTGTATAGCATGACTGTATGTCTGTATAGCATGTCTGTATAGCATGACTGTATGTCTGTGTAGCATGACTGTATGTCTGTATAGCATGTCTGTATAGCATGACTGTATAGCATGACTGTATGTCTGTATAGCATGACTATGTCTGTATAGCATGTCTGTATGGCATGTCTGTATGGCATGTCTGTATGGCATGTCTGTATAGCATGTCTGTATGGCATGACTGTATGTCTGTATGGCATGACTGTATGTCTGTATAGCATGACTGTATGTCTGTATGGCATGTCTGTATAGCATGACTGTATGTCTGTATAGCATGACTGTATGTCTGTATAGCACCACTGTATGTCTGTTTAGCATGACTGTATAGCCTTTTCTGGCTTGGAAAGAGGCTCCATTCTCATCTTAGCAAATCCATATTAGCACTCCTTTGTAATGCATGAACCAGATGACAGCAAACACATTTGTCTGTGGGAGTCTGGCATTTATAACTACGAAGGTGTCCAATCCTACAAGGATTTTTGCTGTTTGACGTGGCATTTCTAGACAGCCAACCCCACTTAAATTACAACTAGGTAGATTTAGGCGGTAAGGCACCAACAGGTGTGATATACAGTCAATATTAAATTGGCTATCAAGTCAGTAAACCCCTGCTAAGAGCTGTTGTTAGGCACGACACATTAAGGAGAGCCTGGACACAGCACTTAAGCCATGTCCCGAAAACCCCTAAGATGACTAGCTCTTATGAATCGATTGCCACCGCAATTAGAACCGATAAAAAATGATGCCGTCACAACAACGACATACAGATTGAAATGCCCCTGTATATGAGACCATATTAGAACAAACATGTTTGAATTTGAATGGCTTGTTCATGAAACGGAATATAAAGCTTAGAGTTTATAAAGTCCAGTTTAGCATCCAAGATCTATTCAGTAAAACCTCCATTGATCTAATAACGCTCTACAGTCAATGCTCATCCACATAGAGAATGGGTGAGATTGTGCTGAAGGAGAGCAACACAGGGCATGTTTGCAAATGGATTTGCACAGGCAAGACCTTTAACTTTGCACTTCTTACACCTCTGCTGAAATGATGCTGCACTACACATTTAGAAGACTAGCCTACTCACCTACATATGTATGATGCCAATCTAATGGGAATTGCCCCAATCAACACAAATTACAAGACAAATACTAATTCTGTCATAGAATATAATATAATGCTGTAAATTGGTACACTATCTAGTATATATATTCCCCTGATCTCAATTGGATCGAGCATCTGTGGGATGTGCCGGACCAACAAGTCAGACGTATGGTTTCTCCACAACGCAACTTGTAACACAGGACACCTTCAGGGGCACTAGTGAAGTCCATGTCTCTACGGGTCGGTTGTTCTTCGGCGGCACAACAGGACCGACAGCATATTTGGTCATGACGTTATGGCTCATCTGTATAAATAAAGACAAATGTTTGGTGTCCACACTACAACACTTCTCCCCGCGTAATTACCGACCTCCCTTTAAGAAAAGAACCATGAGTAAACAAGGAAACCAGTGTTATTTTGTTGCTAAACTTCAGATAGCATTTCTAGAAATGTAAAGAAACACAAACTTGACAATCTGTATTTCTAGTCTGGTATACCTTGTACGCATGTCTCTCATACGGATGTCTCTCATACGGATGTCTCTCATACGGATGTCTCTCATACTGATGTCTCTCATACTGATGTCTCTCATACTGATGTCTCTCATACGGATGTCTCTCATACTGATGTCTCTCATACTGATGTCTCTCATACGGATGTCTCTCATACTGATGTCTCTCATACGCATGTCTCTCATACGGATGTCTCTCATACGGATGTCTCTCATACGGATGTCTCTCATACGCATGTCTCTCATACGGATGTCTCTCATACGCATGTCTCTCATACGGATGTCTCTCATACTGATGTCTCTCATACGGATGTCTCTCATACGCATGTCTCTCATACGGATGTCTCTCATACGGATGTCTCTCATACGGATGTCTCTCATACGGATGTCTCTCATACGGATATCTCTTATACGAATTTGTCTCTTATGGATATCTCTCATAGGATGTCTCTGTGTCAACTCCAGTTTGTCAGAACGCATGTGACTGCGGTTCCCCTTCATGGCAAGGGTTAGGGTTAGGTCCAGACCGCTCAGAGATTTATAGATTACCAGCATCACTTTAAAATCTATTCTTTAACTGACTGGAAGCCAGTGCCGAGATTTAAGAACCGGAGTGATGTGCTCTGTTCTCTTGGACTTGGTTAGCATTCTAGCAGCAGCATTCTGAATGTGCTGCAGCTGTTTTACTGTCTTTTTGGGTCCAGTTAAGAGCCCATTACAGTAGTCAACCCTACTGGATGAAGTATGTCCCATTGGGACTCATTCGGAGGGCACTGGAGTGGGTTGGTTTGTCTTGTCACCCTCTCCTATAAGCACTGAGTTCCATTGTTCCTCAATATTATTTATCGTGGGGTTAATAGTTGTACAATCCTACAAAGGATTTGCAGTTCCATGTGGTCTTTGTGTCTGCATATGAATCGATCATTAATTTGTTTGACCTCGACGTAGACGAGACATTCCTGGATCTAAATAATACTTGGCAATCAGAGATGGCTGCTTGTGAAGTCTTTACATCAGGGTCTCAGCTGGAGTCTGTTCTGTTGTCGTTGGCATGATGCAGTACTTTAACTAGAACCAAAAAGGCTAAGTTGTGACTATTCGTGACATCATTTTTTTAGCCCCTCATTCAGTATCAGCACAGCCCCATCTGCCAAGTTTGAGGCTGGGTGAAATGGATACAGCAAACAAGACACATTCTGTTTTTGAGTCAGGAAAACCATGGATTACAAATACCTGGCAAAGACTTATGACGGTTGTTGTTGCTCTGTCGGGAACACTGTGTGAGTCTCCAGACGTTTTGCTTCCTCAATAAGAACGAACACAAGAACCCTGAAAAGGGCCTTTGTATTCTATGTGCAGCTTGGATCATGGGCAGGCAGGCCACTCTTATCTTCTGATTACTCACAGACTTCCATTGTTTTGACCGACTAGGTCCGAGTCCTAGCATGATGTCTCAGCATTATCCAGTGGGACAGAATGCCAACCAGACGAACTTCTAGGAAGGCCCCCTAGTTGTGGTGTGCAGATGTAGTGGCAGAAGAACATCTGCGTTTGCATTGTCCTTCGGCACTTCGTCAACAACGGTGCATTTTGAAGCCGACAGTGCGTTAAGATCCACAAGTGCATCAATGCCACGAGAAAAAAATGCATCTAACTAGAAAGGCTGTCCAGATGTTTCTGGACAGTGCGTATGATGAAATATCAACCGATGTGGTACTGATTAATCCGTTTCACAGCCAGGATCACATACAGCCCCCTAGAAACCTCACAAATAGGTCCTCTACCTAGGCAGCAAGCAAACATCATGCTTGGAGGCATTGTTGACGCTGAGTGCTTCCTGGCTTTTGTTTGTGATGTCCACCCTCAGGGCCCCAGCATTGCTCTTTTCTCTCCGGTGTTTGCGCTTAGTCTGCTCCCAGATGCATTGATGGCAAGGGCCTGTTTTAAGGATGTCTTTCCCTCCCTACTGGTGACTGATGCTGAGGCACCAGCACTAACGTTCATCCTCATCTCCTTTCCCATCCACATTCCCCCGTAGCGTGGATGGGTTCAATGCAGCTCACTCAATCCTATTTCTCCTCTGTGCCGTCTAAGTAGTGCACTTTTGTCTGAAGCCTTTATCTAAATGTGCCTCGCCCTGTATGCCCACCCACTGGCAACCTCTTACGCGCGCCTCTGCACTTTCTAGTTAAATGTACCTGATGCAGCAAAGTGACAGGCATTATTCTTGAATACACAGTTGTTTGCATAATGCGCTTTGCCATGTCAGAAAATTCCACAGCTTTTCCTTGCACTGCACCACCTTCTGTATGTCTTTAAACTTGTTAGCCGCCATCTCCATCCTTAGAGACAAACACCAACGTGGCTTTCCCCGGTATACAGCGCCGATTGCTGTCCTCGTTAATGGCACACACTAATCTGTTACAAAGCATGTCCTCTAGCACTGCCCTAGGTCAGAGAAGGGATGTGTTCTCGGCAAGAAAGTCACAGTCAGACTGACCCGTTTTTCAAAAAGGGCAACTACTGGAAAATCGTTAAAGGGTTTGGATTGTGATGAGACTGCAGGAGAGGAACTAGATCCACAAAAGGAAGTTCTCCCTTTCTCCGGGAAAGTTGGTAATATCTGTACCTCGTTCACCTAGCCTTATAGGCCCACCGGGTCACTCACACGCCAAACTTGGACATGCATTAACTGTTTTTTCCTCACTCTATAAAATATCCTTCAGGTAGCGATGGCTTGCAGCCCGAACGTCCTGCCCTCTTGACCCAATCTTCTGCTGTTTCCTTCAGACCATCTCTGGAGACCTTATCCGTTCCACACCTCACCTTAAACTCTGGCCAACAATTTACTTCTCTGATGACAAAAACGACAGGCTGGCATCATGTCAGTCTTTCCTTTCCAAGACATTTCTCACCACTCTCAGAACATTCTGCTCGACCCTAACCAGTCAGGCTTGAAAAGGTTCTCTCTTCTCCGTTCTCATCCACGTAGATCGGCAGACTTCCCCATTGTGCACCATGACATCCTACTTTAAACCCTCTCGGATCTGGGCGTCTCAGGCTGTTCAGGCTCTTGGGCTTCATCCTATCTGGCAGGCTGCTCCTGCCAGGAGACGTGGAGAGGATTTGTGTCTGGCACGCAACCTCTTATTACTGGCGTTCCCTAAGGCTCGGTGGTAGGCTCTCTCCTTGTCTCTCTATACACTAAGTCCTTGGCTTTGTCATATCTTCACATCATCTTTCTTATCACTGCAATGCAGATGACACTCAGCTTTTTTTCTGCTTACCCCTTCCACACCCAGGTGAAAACATAAATTGTTGAATGCCTGGCGCCACTTGGCTAACAATATCAAGCTTAACCTTGACAAGACTGAGATGCTCCTCTTCTGTGGGAAGTATATCCACATCAACATTTGTTACAATTCCTCTGTATCATTTCGTAAAGAATGTGGGTTTACAGCTAAGTGGAGGGTTTGTTTTTTCTGTACTTCTCTAATACTCCAAAAGTGCTAATCGTCGTACATCATTTAAAATGTTCAACGCTGATGCAAGTTGTTATGCAAATTGACACGTTTGCATGTTATTTGTCTTCTAACCTTTATCTTGTATTAGGGTGTGGCACTACATTTATTTTCATCTGGTTGTTTAACAAGCCCTTATAAAGAGCTCATGTGAAGAACAATCTACAGGTCTAGACCAAAGTACAACTAAATAATGGTGAGATCCTCACTGGTCTCACTGGTGGACACCATTAATGCTAGCAACTGAACAATCAACAGCATAAATGCCCTCTGGACATACTGTACATTCTCAAAAATACAATCTTGATTTCTCTTACGACCGTAATTTCTAAAATATTTGGACAGTTTGGAAAATGCGAAAATGGGTCATTTAAAAAGTGAAAACACCATGTACTATATGGAAAACACATTAATAACACATTAGAAAACAAATTAACTCGTAAATTATTATTTATTTTAGAAAACGACACTCCTTTCAAATCTGATGACTGCAACACACTAAGGCTCCTCATATACTATGATTACACGATTGCCTCATCTGTTTTACATCACCTTCTTATTTTAAACTTGTCACATAGCCATTCAATTGCCCCTGTACCAACTTTGTTGAAACATGTTGCATGCATCAATTTCATAGTAAGTGTTTACTTAAAAAACAACAACTAAGGTGTTGATTAGGTAAACATAAAAATGGTTTAACTACAAGTTAAGGCACTCCTCTTCTTTTTTTTTGCATTTTCTATACTGTCCCAAAATATTAATGGGGTTGGAATAAAAAAAACAATGTTTTTTATTTTGTATGCATTTCAAAATTAAACCTTTCCATTTTGCGGGGACTTGACTGGCTGATGATATTTAGCCTCCAAAATTCCACATATAGCAACACGGCTGTGTGAAGTATATTGACATCTGCTCTTTTCACTTAATTTGCCGTCTAAATACATTGAACTTTTAGGCCTCGCCTTAGCACTCATTTGACAGTTGAATTGTTAATATGGTCGGCAGGAGCGACCTTATACGCCTGATGTGTTCACGTCAGCTTCATGGTCCGTAACTAAACACCAATCCACGAGTACTATTCAGTGGTCCATTACACTCTTTTAACTAAAAGCTATACTGTCAATTATTGACAATTCCTAATGAAAAATGAACATTGTAGTGGGAAGTCGCTCAGTCACAAGAATCAACAAGTCGGTTGCCGGTACAAATACTTTAAGATTAGTATGCCCTTCCCAAAATGAAGTGCATACAGTTGAGGTTGACATACCACACCCAAGGACACAGTAACATCATGCGATTCAATTGAATGCCTTGACATACTCACAATCTCTTTTTTTCCCCTCTCTGCTAAGACCCAGAATCCCTTTAGATCTCAAGAGGCTTAATCAATGTATGTGTCAAACTACTTCGCAGCAGCCTTTGGACACAGCGGAAATTACCCATCTTTCCCTCGGACAAATCTGTCAGTCTACCCAACGGGAAATTAAACTTCTCATTTTGCTGACAAGCTAACTGTTTTCTGGAACACCGTAGGAAAAAAAGAGGAAGCAGAAAACTTGAATTCCTCATTGTCCAACACAATGCCAGGGAGTGGTTTGTGGATCTATCTGTCTGTCAATTTGTACGTCCAAACGTCACGCCTGCCATCTCAGACGCAACAGGCTTTTTAGAACTTCTGTGATGTTTCCACCCATGGAGATTTGTGATTTACAGAATGGCACTGATTGGCCAAATGGTTTCTGATGGTTGCTATTACAAGCAGTTTAAAAAGCTATTGCCCCTAACCATGTTTAACTAAGTCATGAATTTGAAGAAAAAAGCTCTATGTAAAAATTCGAAACTTTCTAATACCTGACCAAAGCTAACACATTTCTTACTTACAAATGCTACATTAAAATGTAATTCTGTTGGCTTTTTTTAAGACACAGACACTCCAAATAATTTTTTGAAGATGACATTGGTTTTATGTTAGGAAATATTACTAACAAAAATTAGAAACTCAAATACTGTATGTTGCTTGCATAAGTATAACAGCCATGTGCAGTGGATGCTTCCAGATTTCACTGTAATTGCCCTAACATGGACAATATTACCTTATCATTGGCATCTGTGAACCAATTAAGTTGCTGTCACGTTTTCCGGGTAAAACTGTTAAAAGAACGCTCAAGGAAAATGCATTATATAGGAGATACATGAATAGTCTGAAGTAAGAAAGTGTTGCAAATGCAGTGTGTGGTCAAATGAGACAAGAACCCAAGATCCCAAAGCAACCCAAAAGTGGCTATTGAGCATCATTAAATTAATCTGAAATAAAATTAGAGACGCTCCGGGGCAGTGCCGGAGTCATCACCCATTCATTGGGCGCCACCATTCTGATTGGACGTTAAACTGATGTTCTGATGCTCTGTCATCGCCAAAGATTCTATTGCACTTATTCTGAGAGTAGGAGTGTTAAAACTGGTGTCTTGGATATGTTTTCAACCTGGCTTTCATTGCATTATTTCCACCTATTATCCCCGGCTTCCAATTTTCATTATCATCCTCCCACATGTAACTAAAATAAATGTTAATGTACCATAGGGACATTTACGCAATCACTAATGTACATGTGCATATACGCCTCTCCGCAAGAGCTTCAGTTGAACACATTTTAATAAAGACACTGTCACTTTTTGTATAGACGCGTAGAACATTTAAATGTCCGCTGTCTCAAAAGAGGTGCTATGCTAATTAACAGAAATTAGCTTGTTCGTAATATTCCACGTACAGTATGTCTTAATTGGCAAAAGGGCGTCCGTGTATCATTCGTGGGGGATGACATGTTTACTGTTGCCTTGTTTAATACTATCAAGTACTATCCCTGATTATCTAAACTAGTAGTGTAGTAGCTAAACCACACATTAATATAATACTGTATCAGTCCCAACTTCAAAATCCCTGCCTTGTGCGATGGAATGGAACCAACCAAGGGATTGCTTGCTTTGATTTAACTTTAATTTGCATAAACCTTCCCAACTATTCTTTTAATAAGTGATCCGCAGCCAGGGACTTGCCAGCATCCTATTTGCATATTCTAGACAATATAACCTTAATTTCACAGAGGGAAAAGAAATGAATCTATCAGCCGAACCTGTTTTTTATTAAAATATGTGTATATTAGATAACACATATTGTTGTGACAATGACAACTGTTAAATCATCAGCAAAAGCTACCATCGCTCAAATGACCTTTCCCCTGCAGTGACCCTTGCCAATCAACATGATGTTCTCATTCATGGACATTTCTTTGTGCATTATTTTATTACTGACTATACACCCTTCACTTTCATCCTAGATCTACACAGTCTACGCTTTTACCACTATGCCACAGGCTGACTCCTTCAAATGTTTCTATCATTGCGCATAATTTGTGGCGTTTCTTTCTGAACTTCTCTAAATGCATAAACAATGAGAGTTGTCTATAGTCTTGAGCGTCAGTGTTTATAGTATGTACTTTTTGTGGACTGTGTAAATTCTGCGTCTTTATATTTTGTCTGTGTATTATGTTTGTTGTGGCAGGGCCATTTCACTTCAGTCCTGTACATTAAAATGTTTTTGCTGAATAAATGTGATTCTGAAAATGTCAGAGCGAAACCTAATGCCTGCAATTGTCTGGCTTTATAGTGCCCCCTGGTGGAGATACTGTGATTACATTTTTAATGAAAATTCAGAGTTGTTACTTGCTCTAAATCCATTGGACTAGAAATGCAGGTACTGCAGATGCAACATGTTTTGTGCTATGGTGTGTACCAGCATCTTAGCCCAGACTAGCAAAAAAACTGAATAAAAGGTTGATTTTACAAAAAAAAAGATTTGTTTATCTGGGAACTGATGGACAAATTAATTTAGCATGAAGGGTTCACTTAAGCGATAATACATAAATGCGTTTTGACATTTCTATCATCTCTGTCATGTGCTAATAGCACAGACCACCACTGTCATGACAAACGGACTCAGGCTTCCGACTTAACAGCTAAATGTATTCCCAAACTGTACAGTTAATATAAAACATTGAAGTGCACTTTTAGTTTTCCGAACTATAGTTTCTAGGAATGTTGTCCTTGGTTCTGAAAATCACTCATGGTTATGATTAGGCAAATCAAATGCCAGTTCAAAATGGTGTATTATGGTGCTTTCCGGGGTGCTGAAAAACTCATGGTTATGATTAGGCAAATTAAATGCCAGTTCAATGTGGTGTTTAGTGGTGCTCTCTGTGGTGCTGAAGACATTGCCATTTTATGCATAATTATTTCAGTAAGAAAGTAAGTAATGTGGTACTCTAATCATTAGCATAGCTACATCAGGCCAGAATAGAAACCACACCGTTTTTGTGGAAGATCACAAGGTTGACAGCAATTTATGTATAAATATTCATTGAATTTACATTTTGCACTCAAGACACAATTAGTGAATGAGTTACTGTAATTAATGCCAAGGTCTCAAGAGCAACTGAAGGTGTCCTGTGGTATCTGGCACCAAGACAGTATGTCTAATATGAAGGTGTCCTGTGGTATCTGGCACCAAGACAGTATGTCTAATATGAAGGTGTCATGTGGTATCTGGCACCAAAAAATTATGTCTAATATGAAGGTGTCCTGTGGTATCTGGCACCAAGACATTATGTCTAATATGAAGGTGTCATGTGGTATCTGGCACCAAGACATGCTGTCTAATATGAAGGTGTCCTGTGGTATCTGGCACCAAGACATTGTCTAATATGAAGGTGTCCTGTGGTATCTGGCACCAAGACAGTATGTCTAATATGAAGGGGTCCTGTGGTATCTGGCACCAAGACATTATGTCTAATATGAAGGTGTCCGGTGGTATCTGGCACCAAGACAGTATGTCTAATATGAAGGTGTCCTGTGGTATCTGGCACCAAGACAGTATGTCTAATATGAAGGTGTCCTGTGGTATATGGCACCAAAAAATTATGTCTAATATGAAGGTGTCCTGTGGTATCTGGCACCAAGACATTATGTCTAATATGAAGGTGTCCTGTGGTATCTGGCACCAAGTCATTAGCAGCAGATCATTCAAGTCTTATAAATTGCAAGTAGGGTCGGCCGTAGATCAGACATGTTGGTCCAGCACATCCCACAGATGAGACTGAGATCTGGGGAATATAAAGGCCAGGCCAACACCTTGAACTCTTCACCATGTTCCTCAAACCATTCCTGAACAATGTGTGCCGTGTGACAGGATGCATTATTGTGCTGAAAGAGTCCACTGTCACCAGAGAATACCCAGAGAATACCCAGCAGAACAGAGCATCACAGTTCAGTTGTTGTCTTCCCACAATGCATCCTGGGGCCATCACTTACCCAGGGACATGGCCTCCCATGTGATGTAGAAGGAAACAGAACCCATAGGACCATAGACAGCCTTTTTTCCCAACTGACGCGAGGTCCGATTGTGACGAGTCATTATGACGATAATATAGTTGCCCTGGTTGGACATAATTAAGCAGACATTCTGCATTCTTTATTAGTTCAAGCACCTCTTAATACGCTGTGACTTTGAGGTCTTGGTGCAAAATGCTCACTGGCATTGAACCCATCCAAAGTTGTTGAAATCCTGGACATGGAAAACTTGAAAATCAACTTTAATGAATTGTATGGACAGGCTGTCACCGGCACAACTCACTGTTAGTTAACACCACAATAATTGTGATTCATTCTTCTCCAGAAGTGTTATATACTATTAAACCAACAGTACTCAAAACTATTCTCAAACCTACGCCAAAATGATTACACACTATGACATTAGTTCAATTTCACTGGCATAACTCAATCCATGTTGCTCATGCTTGCATAGATGTAAATGCATAACAACTAAATGCTACTAACCAACAGTAGCTTTGTGGAAGATATTACATGTTTATGGTGTGGCACTAGTAATCAATAAGCAGCACATCTATTTCATATCACTATAGAATTCTACTGGCTGGATTGTCTCAATAAATACAGCTGCAGCAAAAATGGCACAGTTAGACTTGTTGAGTTTGTTAATATTATTTACAGCCTAAATTCATTATCCTAAAGATTGTAGCAGACCCTTGTACATTTCCAACCTCTCACATTACCATCTTCCGTGAGTGAATGACACCAAAGACGAATGAACAAAAAGCTAGGGTAGAAATGTCCGGTTTGATCATTAGCAGAAGTTATAGAGGAGAGGTTCCCCTTTCAGCTCCAATATTTTTCTCTGGATACGAGGTAAAACTGGAAGCCGGCGGAGTGAGCATAAAGGCAGGGTAACATGGGAGAACTTTAAAAGGTTATTCAATTTGGGTTGAAAGCCCTGCTTCATCGCAGCCATTCCCAGCAGCCCTGGGACCGTTGATGTAGAGATGTGTCTTCCAAAGCACATCCGATGTCATTCTGTTTCTTATTATACTGCTCACTCAACCAGAAGGTCTAGACCTACAATCTTCACCTACTTGACTGAGCTCACAAATCGTAATGCCCAGAGGAAGTGCTAGATTACGACAAGGCGACCATATTTAGTAACTAACTCTCTAACCCAGACTGTGTAGTTCAATTCTGAGACTCCTGAGCTAGTCCGCAAGCAGGATTCGAACGCTGGCCTCACAAAAATGCAGCTCGTTAAGCACCATTCTAGATAAGTGGCAGGTGTTTAGTGGGACACTAAATTATTGCCTGGTAATGGGCAATTGATGCATTCATTTGTATTAGAGTCAGCCTTCTGAAAATACCTTGGTGCATATAATACCCCCGGCAGTGTAATGTCAGTGTATGGTCAGTGTAATGTCAGTGTAATGTCAGTGTGGGGCTGTGTGGGGCAGTGAGGGCAGGGCAGTGTTGGGCAGTGTATAGAAGTGTGGGGCAGTGTGGGGCAGTGCGGGGCAGTGCGGGGCAGTGTCGGGCAGTGTATGGCAGGTTAGGACGGTGTGTGACATGGCAATGTATGGCAGTGGTGCGTTCAGGTCGTAAGTTCTTGACTTTTTTGGGTAATATTTATTTAATTCCAAACATGCACGTATTGTATTTGATTTTATCCAGTAAAGTTGCAAAATGTTAAGATTCTTGGTATGTGATTTCTCTAGCTTTGAGGGTGTCAAATTATTTTTATTGTAAATACTCATAAAACGGCAAAGCCGATAACATGTTTCCTTTTTAAAATTCTATGTTTCTATGGTGACTTTCATGTTGTTGTTTTTAAATAGGCCTCAGTCAAATCATTCATGTTTACAGTAAAACACATCATGTAGAATTTTTTTTTAACATGTACATACATAATCGCAGTGGATTTGTTTTGTTTAAATAATAAACTTTAAACAGAAAATAAATGGAGCAAATTAAGAGCTGAGGTTTTTTAAGATTCGAGGAGCAGTTTTTAGCTCCTCGCGCACAGAAGAACGATGACTAGGATTTCCGACAGCTCAACTCGGCTAACGTACTCTGGTTCGTTCCCTGTGTCGGTCCCGGTTACAGGGGATACGACGAATCCAAGTGACAGGGTATAGGGATACAACTAGGGCCTTGAATCAAGCCCTAGGGGACAGCAGTGGTGGCAGGCCATGGGGAAGACTCTAATACACTCCATGTTACAGCACCAAGAGGCCGTGTTGAAGGCTTTACAATGTAAAGTTTACATTGATAGATGAATATGAGAAAAGAGGAGAGAGAGTCGGTGTGTGCGGGGCAAAGAGCCTCTGTGACACAGGCAAGTGGTTGTGTCACTGCTCTTGTGGCCTGACCGGTTTGGGTTGAGAAGACATTAGAGGTTGTGGAGAACAAAGCTACTTGTCGTTATGAGTTGATAAGGGAGATTAGGAATGGGTGGTCTTCAGAGTTGATCTGAAGACGGGAAGAGCTGATGGGCTCAAAGGACCAGGTTTTTCAAGAAACAGGACATTTATTCAAGGAGCAGGATTGTAATATGGATAGATTGTGCAAAAAGTGGTTCATTTATGGACACGTCCTATTTGTGGACAACCAGTGAACCTAGTATACGGCGTATGGCTAATAATGTTAGCAGCTGAATGGGAAGTTATAGGGGGGAAACCTTGAAGTTTGGAGTCAAGGGAAGTGGTTAGCAGACAGAGAGGAAGAGAGGGAAAGAGTGATAGGCCCAATCATCAGGGTAGAGAACACATAATGTGATAGAACATGGGGGTATGAGTAGGGGCTGTGAGGGTAGCATTGTACACTAGACAGAGGAATTGCAGTGAGATTAGTGGGTGCACAGTAGGTGTACAGTAGGTGTACAGTAGGTGCACAGTGGGTGCACAGTAGGTGTACAGTAGGTGTACAGTAGGTGCACAGTGGGTGCACAGTAGGTGTACAGTGGGTGCACAGTGGGTGCACAGTGGGTGCACAGTAGGTGTACAGTAGGTGTACAGTAGGTGCACAGTGGGTGCACAGTAGGTGTACAGTGGGTGTACAGTAGGTGTACAGTGGGTGCACAGTGGGTGCACAGTAGGTGTACAGTGGGTGCACAGTGGGTGCACAGTGGGTGCACAGTGGGTGCACAGTAGGTGTACAGTAGGTGCACAGTGGGTGCACAATTGATGTACAGTAGATGTACAGTAGATGCACAGTAGATTCACAGCATTTGCTGCGTTGTGAGATCAGAAAGTGAAAATATTTCAAATATAGACTCTTATGTATAGCTAACCTAGAACACAATTGATAATGTAAGAAACCATATCACTCCTGAGTAGAGCAGCAGAAGTCAAGCTATATTACTAAACGCAAATCCCCTTGAAACACCTGGTTTCGGCGTAAGGCAATATGTAACTGTAGGAGAAACAGTTATGATGAAAGAGATCATAAATCCTTAGTAGGTAAAATAACTTCACCGTGAATCATGACTTCTAAGTGGCCCCGTCTGTTTAATGTTAACAAAAAAAATGTACTAAAACGTCATAGCAATATATATTATGAGGAAGTGGATAACACACTATTACATCGCATAGCGCTTTTAAAACAATAATCTGTGCTACAAATCGGCAAGTCAACCAGTGCCACGATTTCTCGCTCCATTCACCATGAATTTTCCTGCATTTTACACCGTTTTCAGACTACGCTTTCAGACTTTTATTGCACATTAGCTAATTCACTTATTGATCTTGACTGGTGCTAAATGCAAGAATGGATTTTCCTAAGGTCACAGAACATACAATTCGATGATCTCAAATGACATCCCGTGACGTTACTCTATTAGTACACGCTTAAAATATATTTTAAAAAGTCTCCCCGTGCTAGACATTCCATTCATGGACCCTTCATTTCCAGAAACTGCAGACCAGTCCATTTGCTAATGTGGAGAGCAGTGTTGACTATCAAATACATAGTCTCTTTACTTTGTCTAAATATTTGGACATTGCAACCCAGATCTACTATGGTCCGGTGTTCCAGCTACCTTACAAGGAATGCACGTGAACTGTTAAAAAAACGCAATTACTCACATGGTTGTTTACAGTGATTACAAGAGAAAATCTATCTAGGAGGCGTTGAATATATGTCAGTGATGTTCGTGAAAGGCACAAGAAAGTAATACTGCTCCATCCCGGTGTTCACCAATCACACTTGTTATTAATGTGAACAGTTCAATGCTCTTAAATGTTACCTTTCTTTGTCGGCC
This sequence comes from Dallia pectoralis, assembly GCA_029465975.1. Taxonomy (NCBI): domain Eukaryota; kingdom Metazoa; phylum Chordata; class Actinopteri; order Esociformes; family Umbridae; genus Dallia; species Dallia pectoralis. Next base: position 15,289,210 of record CM055730.1, read on the forward strand.
CGGCATTTCCTGTTCGTTTTTTCGTCAAAACAATACTATGTACAAATGCATTATTTACAGTCGATCTACCCTGCCTCCTAATCCCCCCCCCCCGCCAGTTCTTCACCACCGTCTTCCATTGCAATGATGATGCATAATGTCAGCATTCCCTGGCTCAGTTCAAACCATCAGAGGCCAGACTAGATATCGACTTATCCGGGATAATACGGAGTCTTCAAGACATTCCGTAATGGCAAAAAATTCAAAGGATGAATAACTCACGACTTAAGGGACCGGATAAGATGTGTGAGCGAGGGTTTTTCCGTTAAGGGAGTTGTAGAGTGATGTTGACAAGACAAAAATGAAGATCCATCATGATCCACACTTCCTAAATGTAAGTCATATCGGTCACAAATAGTAAACCAAATGTATAGATGAAAAAGGCGTACTTTCGGTTCTTCATCTGAATAACCTTAGTAAGGCAAAGTGTTTTACCTGGCAATTGAATTCTTTAGAATGCATGACGGATTGAACGTAGAACCGTTTACCACTTTACTGTATCACGCGGTGATTTTCTGATTTGTTTGCAAGTATATCTGTGTATTGATTGTATTAGCTGATATCTATTATGCTAAACAAAAACAAATGTGCATAATTGTCTAAACAAATCTACCCTATTGGCAGCAACAACACAGTATACCAAAATGTTTATTCCAGTTTAGACGGATTAAAGTAGCAAGCAAGCCTGATGTGGTCGTAAAACGTTCTAAACTATGCTAGATCGTAAACTAGGCCCTCAAAGCGCTAATAAAGTAGGCCTTTTGATCAGACAGATTAACATATCTTTTTAATACTGCTGGTTATACCAATCATAAAGGTTTCTAGGAAAAACCTAGACCCCACGTCGAGCTGCACTGGTTTGCATTGACCCACAAAAACAATCCACCAAAAACAAAAACATTATTTGTATTATTTATTTATTTATTCTGGGTCTCAATGTGAAGTTGACAGTATTTGAGCAGCTCCATTGTTGTTGTAAACAGTTTCAGTAGCAACTCAGTCAGCATTCTGTCTAAGTCTATCAGCGCAGCTCGTGGCTTATAGTTTTGTAACCTTACAACTTCAAATAAAACAATAATAATAAGAAACACAAACATGAACTAAATAGGCAAGAAACACACTATACAAGTCTTACATTGGTAGACCGCGGAATCATTCTCTCTAACGCAGGGTAACAGTATCACTTTACTAGGCTACAAAGTGCCAGCTACCTCGGCAATTAGATGACCACAAGTACAACATCCTAATGAGGCAATAGCCAAATGATTTGCATAGAACACACTTATGCTGCTGTACACTTCGTCAAGTGTCCACTTGGCTAAATTTTTTGTTCAATTTAACCAAATTAGTGGCCCCAGATTTTCTGCTTACTGACAGGCAGTTGGCCAAATGTGGAATTGTAATACCCGATTGGTTGTACTGCACTGGCACAATGTTTTGAGATTACATTGGATGTTCTTCGAGTCAAGTCTACTCTAGCTTGTAGTCTAACCTGTTCCAGAAGTCCATGAGAAACCAAGATATGAAAAAGATTGCAAACCCAACCCCATGTTTTTCTGTTAACTAGCCACCGCGCAGTTCCAATCAGCCGCCATCTGGAACTCAAACGCCCACAACGGCTGGGATGATGAGGTACTGGTTCAGCTAGCCTGGATCATGTGGACCAGGTCCAAGTCACGTTGCCATCAGCCCATCTCACAACCGATGAGCAGCATTAGTCAACTAGTGAGTCAGTGATAATGTTGACACCCTCCCTTAAAGTGAATCCAGTTATGCTTAGAAAGGCAAGGAAGAGCCTATATATTTGGTGTCTATGTTTCACTGAAGGTAACTTGTATTGGTGGGTGGTGGGCATGTTTTATGGGTTGACATGCCTACGAAGGGCTACAATATTATGGGCATAATAACTGTTGGGTGGTGGCATGAAAATGACTTGAGGTTTGTCCCACTGTTGCCTTATGTCATTCAGTTCATTAAATGTCATTATATACCAGGTGGTTTAAATCACCAATGCTGATTGGCTGATAGCCATGGCATTTGAGACTATACCTCCTGTATGCCATCCAATCACTTTTTACTGCTCTAATTGCATTGTGACCAGCTTATAAACTATATGATGTATTATCAATAAAAGCCTTTAGCTCAGGGGCCCCCTAACAGATGGTCTGGCCACAATCAGAGGCCTATGAGGTTGGCTATGTGTGAAAGTAGATTCCATTTTGTTGATATGAAGATATTTATCTATAGAACATATTTGCACAATTAATATTCCCGCCCCACATCCATATGTAGGCTACATGTGCAAGTAGATTCATTTCCATGGACTCTTTGGGCCAGCGTCTATTTTAAGTATAGGCAACACAATCCCTATTAATTTAGGATTTTAATGCATTAACTTTTATGTGAACATTAAATTAAATTTGCATCAGGTGCAGAATGTTGGGCTTGTTTTTTTTTTACCTTCAGCTGCAAGCGAGTGTCCATATTGAAACCCATTAAAGCTAAACAACAACAGATTTCTAGTAAACAAAGGTATACGTCATCATGCTGAACTGTACATGTGTCAACTGTCACATCAAAGCTCTCAATGTACGTCTATAGTTGTGTTTGACATAAACCATGTCCGTTTTATAGGGTTGTAAATGTGCTCACAATACAAATGTTGGTTTTGCTTTTAGATATCGAGGACATTATCAAGCACACATTAATTATTGACTCAGTCTTAATCCAGGTTTTGATTTCCCCATGTATTAAAGCGTTGTACCTGTAATAGATGTAATTGTGTCTATGTCTAAATAAAGTGCGTTAACCGATGCGGGTGTAACGATCATTACAGTTACAGTTGTCCTTTACATAATGTCGTCATGTGGTACTGAGGACAACATGGCATTAATATGAATGTATCACCTCATGCAGCTCGTTGTTGTTGATACGGGTGCATTTAATCTTCCTCACGGCGGTAGGGGTAGTTATATGGTTATTATTTAAGTTATTTAGTAATACTGTGCGCGGTTTAGTGGGACTCCTGTGTGAGTTAATGCCACTGACTCGGGGTCGGTTTCTGGTTGAGGAATAACGCCTGTTGGGACTCTGTCTGTGGGAGAGAATTCGCTCATTATGTTATTCTGACAACCAAGGAGCATTAATATTGTATCCAACTAAACTGCAGAAGAGGAACTCACCGAAATATGGGTGGACAGATGACAAGAAATTATTTATTGTGCGGTAAGATTTTTTTTTTTACATTTATATTATTTAGATTTAAATTATTATTTGAGGTTGCATGGTGCTGATGGGACAGGCATCTAGACAATCTAGACACGCAGTTTATACGTAAAAGTTTTTTTTTAAATCATTGATACTTTTGAATATTGTGTTATCTAAAGCAAAGTTTATGTAGCCCAAATCATGAACGGACTTATATTTGGCGTGGTACATTTACTACATCTTTACTTTGGTCACAAGTTTTTTTGAGACGGTAGAGCCACCCTATATTTGTACTGGAGCCACCATCGTAACTTATTAGACAAAATACTACTAACATGACTATAAACGAATGTCATGACTATAACTCAACAGTGTTGCTAAAACTTCATTATTTCATGGTTCATGGTTATCATGGTCTGAATGTATATTTAGTCTAAAGTTCTACTGTGATCATTGCCTTATAATGTACTAAATGTTATTTGCATTTGACTGTTATTATAATGGAAACGTTCTTAGACATCACAAACATTTTTCTTGGCAACACAATGAAAGTGAATTTCCTTGAAATTTAACTGAATTGCATTTAAGGAATTAGACATAAATGGCAACATACTATGGCTAACATTCAACATTACTGGACACAGCTCTTAGCCTTGTTGTCTTGACAGTATACCCCTAAGATGCATTATGTTTTGGTTTATTCACCAACGTAAATAGAACCATATACAGGTGATGTCATGCCTGTGATGTACGTGAGCAATAAGGGACAAGGGGGTGTGGTAAAACACTGGTGTGCTGTGGTATATTCCCAATATATTACAAACCCCTGGCAGGCCATATTTCTCTTATGATCAGGTTACCAATGCTATTATGGCAATAGAAAAGGATGTGTTGTCATACATCTGATATATTTGTTCATATACCCCAGCTATCAAATAATCCTCAATTAGGATTCCAATTATCGTGTTTATGAGGTTTCATATACCACAGCTTGCGTCTAAAAAGCATACAGGATGTGAACCACCCAGTTCCTAATTAGGCAATCAGGGTTGTGGTTTTTGTCTGGTAAACAATCACTCAGGTCTGTTATTATGCACATGGACTTAAGCCCTCAGCTGTTATATTTTGACCATGTACCAGAAACACCCAATGTGTCGTATTGCTTTATCCTAAGGTATTTTACCGTAGCAAGTAGACCAGTAAAACATGTTAATGTCCTTGAAATACCACGTCTTTCAACCAGTCAGCTTTCATGGCTTCAACCTTAGTGAACTTACGTCTCCTGAACAGTTTAGAGCAGCTGGACAGGTAACACAGCCTAGGCGTTCTCTGGATCTATCCGTTTCCACTGTCTTGTTGTACATAACCAATAAGATACCCTTGATATCTGAAATTAGCAAAATACTGTGTCTTCGGAAGGTATTTGGACATCTTTTACTTTCTTCACATTTGGTAGTGATATAGACCCAATGTATTATTCATTAAATTAAAAAAAATGCTATCAATCCATACACACACCATAATGAGGTGTGTGTATGAGCCAGTCTGACTTAAAGTTCTAAAACTCCAAAACTTTGTGATAGCCATTGGTCATCTTCTAGGGAGAAATCATTTCAATTACTTGCGTCCATGTATGAAAAAGTATTGGCTTTTCAAAAAGAAAATTGGAACGATTAAATAAGAATTGTTTTTAGTGCATGTTCAACTAACTGCTACTGTCTTGTCATTCTATGTTTGGTGTATGCTTCATGTCTCAGTTGCTTTAGTCTTGTCTGGTTGTTAAGTATTAACACAAAACAGCTAGTATTCATTTTTTGTTATGGTTTATTTTTGTTAATCCTCTGTACGCCGTGCACTTCTGTCTGACTAGCCCCCAACAAATTTGATGAGTACAGTATCACCTTTTACTTACCGTATGTCACAAGTGGGAACCTTTTGTTCTCACTCCGGGTATTTTAGTGGGGTCCACGCTTTAATTACCTGCACTACACTCGCAATACGTGACACAGTACCAGTCAAAAGTTTCAACAAGGTTTTTAATTTTTTACTATTTTCCACATTGTGGGATAATAGTGAAGACATCAAAGCCATTAAATAAAATATTAGGCTATTGTGCAGTAACCTAAAATTGCTAAATACATCTAAATATTTGTTTGTAGCTTTTTTCAAGCAGCCACCTTTGCCTTTATTACAGATTTGCATACTGTTAGCATTCTCTCTACCTGCTTTTGGGCAGCGACCGTAAGCACAGCCAAGAGAACGCAGGGGTTCTTCCAAACTACTGAAGAGGTCTGAATATTTTCCGGGTGCACTGTATAATAATATTTGACTCATGTCAAAATCACTACCAACTTGTCAAAATGCTTGTCAACTGAAGGTTATTATCACAGACTGGAATGGACACATTCTTTATGAGATTATTCTCTCTAATTAAATGGTAAATGCTGCGCTTTTATATAAAGCGCTTTACAGATCCTGCCTCACATTCACCCATTCATTCACTCACTGACGACCGCGTCTACCATGCAAGGCGACTGCAGGCTCGCCAGGAGCAGCTGGGGTTAGGTGTCTTGCTCATGGACACCTCGACAATTTCCCAGGGGGAACCGCGGTTCGAACCACCAACCTTCCAATTGATAGACAACCAACTCACACCAACTCAACCCACTGAGCCAAAGCCACTGCTGCCCCTAATTAGCATACCTATGTTTTTTAAGTTTGCGCCTCATTTCTACATTAAAGAAACACAGTTTTTAGTGATTGTCTTTATGACAAATTAATTAAAGAATATTTAAAGTATACATTGAATGTTTTACAAATCGCAAATGTTGTATTTACTAAGGGAGTTTTTCAGTAATACTTTTGACTCTCAAGTAGATTTAAACTCCATATGAACTCCACTCACGCTTGCTAATTTTCAGATTCTCTGAGTGGCCCTTTCTCCACCACATCACACCACTGCCACCATAAGCCAATCAAGCGGGATATGCCCATCCAGCAGTGTGGAAACAGCCTGTCCTCCTTTCCTTTGCTTTTCCACCCCAGTGCCAAGGGCTCACAAATCATCATGGACATCGCCCAAAAGACCGTTAAGAGGCAGGCCAGCTTCTGCAATGCTATCACCTTCAGCAACCGCCCCATTGCCCTGTACGAGCAGGTCCGTCTGAAGGTATGGACAGATTGGATAGTTTATGCTCTGGTTCAAAAGTTCTCTCTTCTACATTTAATTTAACCTGGTTTTGTTGAATTTTTTGTCTGCCTGATTTATTGTGAGTCGTGGCTTTATTATTCCTCTGATTCTGTGGGCCAAACAAGCTTAGCCAAAGTTTCCAGTCTACCAATCAGTCCATCAATGTCTCGAAAGTGAAAAGCACGAGAAACATTTCCATACTGTTATCTTGCTTGGTAAAAGCAGTGTAAATAGTCGTGCTAAATAAGATAAGACCAGAATAGCTTGTCTACAATTGATAAACGGACCGTCTATTTATGTTGTTGTTGTTTTTGTTTAACATTTGGTTTGTCAAAGTTTTAACAGATGGCCAGCCAGAACGTTTACTGATAAATCTTAGGCAAACATGACTAATGGAATAGTCTTCAGGTCATTCTCTCGCTTAAGTGGTGAAAAAAAAACACTACCTTTTCCCTCCAGGTCACGAAGAAGCAGTGCTGCTGGAGCGGCGCAGTGCGTCTTGGTTTCACCTCAAAGGACCCATCCCGGATCAACCCAGACAACCTGCCCAAGTATGCCTGTCCAGATCTGGTCTCCCAGAACGGCTTTTGGGCCAAGGCCCTGCCTGAAGAGCTGGCCAATGAGGGCAACATTATCTCCTTCTGGGTGGACAAAATGGGCCAGGTCTTCTATCGTATCAATGATTCCAACTCCTTGCTGTTCTTCAGTGGGGTCCATGTATCAGAGCCTCTCTGGGCTCTCATAGATGTTTATGGACTAACACAAGGGGTCCAGCTACTAGGTAAGTTGTACAGGGAGATTGAACAGTGTTATTGCAAACTATTACAATCATGACCAAATATGTTTCAGTTCTTCGATTTCTATTAATTCTGTATTAATTTATCCGATGAATGTGGCAAGGAAGGGACGAAAAGGGTTTTTCCATGTATCCAAAGTTTTAACTCAGAGAGTTGGTACGGTGATTATGATGTTAAAGCCGGGCTTCACCACAGTCTTTGCGCTCTTGTGCAAGTTTTCATCTAGGATCTGTCTGTATTTTCCCTGGATCCTGCCTAGTCTCACAGTCTGTGCAACTGAAAAACATCCCCATAGCATTATGCTGCCACCATGCTTCACCATAGGGATGGTGTAATAACCCATGTGCCTGGTTACCTCCCGACGTGATGCCTGGCATTCAGGACAAATCTTGGTTTCATTAGACCAGACAATCTTGCTTTTCATGGTCAGAGGAATTGCCATAAAGGTATGAAAGATATGATTGGTGGGGTGAGAATTAGCTCCTCAAAATGTATTCACAAACTCTAAGTCACAACGAATAAAAGCCTGTGCTAATTGTAGTTAAAGGTAAACTGCAATGTGTAATATTGCTGTTACTCAAGCTCGGTCACTCTCATACTTCTTACACGAACTCTTCGCCCTCAGTGAGCTGAAGGTTTTCTTTACTATCAGGCCTCTTCTATAGCCTGGGAACATCACCACCAGCATGGTATAACTCAAGGCCCTAGTATTGCCCTGGCAGGAGTTCAAGCAGCACATAATTAAATATGGGTGGCCACATCAAAGCCTGCCTCAGTGAACTGGTGCATGTGCTCGCTGTCCAAATGGGGAGCGGGGGCTGCATATTGATGCTTGATGAAGCTTAAACTAGGAGCTGACATTATAACGCCGGCCAAGTTAATAAAAGTGGAACAATTGCACCTGTTGTGTGTAAAGCTGTTTATTATCATACAATCTATCAGGAGGTTGTTACTGAAGGCGGTTCCCTATATTTAGTTTCAACCCACTCATACCCAACCTTTTCTAAAATCAGGGTTACTTGGAGGCGTGCGGGAATGAAAGATATTGTAAGATACTTTATTCAAAACTTTTCGTAACTTTTTTGCTCAGCAGGTTTCTTGTCAGTGGTCAATAACGTATTAGGGTGGGATTATGTCAACGTGCTGTAGATTGAACTGGGACCTATAGGTATTTATTAGAGGAAATGTGGCCAAACATTTGAGCAAGGAAGCTTTTTTGTTTCTAAGGTGGCCACTTTCTTCATCTAAAAACGTTGACGAGCTCTACAACCAAAGTCAGACTTTTTTCCCAACTCAGTGACAATTGTTTGTGACTGGTTTTTAAATGAATTTCCATTCAGCTTTCATTCTGCGCTCTGGCCAGTAATCTATGTTCAGTCTCAATGCATAAATGTACTTGCATGTGTCATCTCTCTAAATAGTCTAGCGCCACGACATTCACAATAGACGGAATGATGTTAAAAGTAACTCTGATCACATGTCGTGACGGATTAGTGTAACCGAAGCAGTTCTCTGCGTACCAACACTAAGAATACTGCACTGTGCTATAAATGTACTTCCCCTAATACATATTGTGAGCCGAGAATCGAACAATCTCAATGGTAAACAGTGGCTGTTGGAATAATATTCTTTTGAAAGGATTTTGTGTCGATGCAGTACACTAAGCAGTGATTTCCTTTTCGGTTATTATATAGTTGGTATAGTACCTGTTTATACTACCAAAGTAACCCCTTAATGTCACTATGCCTGTGATGTCATGAGTGTCATCATGTATAGGAGACACCATGTACGCCTCAAGCACCCTTGGTTGGGAACCGCTGCGCTAGAGAACTGGGGAAATGTGCCTGATCTCAAATCAGTTCAACTGTTGACTCATACACAAACAAAGATGCCAAAAGAGAACCGAGAATTGCAGACGGCAACACAACTATAGAAAGCGACACAACTGTAGACGGTGACACTTCATTTCAGATTTCCAGTCTGGGCCTAATTATTGACAGTCACTAAATGTCCTTCAGTACAGTCGTTGGTGTTTGGTAGAGATGTTCTTTTTTCATTCCTGAGAAGGCGAGTGCAGAGACTGACACTGCATATTTTACTGTACAGTAGAGAGGTATTTTTCTTGCGCCTAGCACAATCTGTACCTGTGTAAGGATCAGGCTTTTATCAGCCTCTATCATAAACCATCACGTCTGTTGGTGAGCTTGACAAATGACAAACGTTCAGTAATTAACAGGAATCTAAAAACAATGTACGCACAACTATTCGTTTTTGTGCATGTGGAACATTTATATACTTGTATATACTTGCGTTCATTATATATATATATATATATGCATATCAGTGTTAAGATGGACTAGCTAAATCCTTACATAACATAACAAATCACCAGTTTGATGATAGAAGAACAATTCCCTCTGCATTTTCAGTGTGGGGCAGCCTCCATGTTTTGTATCTGTTATCTTGTATATACTAACATTAGCTGTTGTCTGCCCACCTCAGGTATTATACCTCAGTATCTCAAAGTCTTTCAGGCTCAGTTTCTTGTTAGGCTGCTATAGTATCAGGAGAGTGTAGCTCAGTAGCTAGCCAAGGATATGAGAGGTCAAAGGTGAAAAACAGGCTGGTGAGACTGCTTGAAAGACAAGATGTTGTTGCATAACCATGGATGCTAAATTAATCTGCCCGAATCAAACTAAGCCTCCAGGGTCTCCTAGACCAACAGTGCTGTAATTTAAATAATATGTGTTACATCATCGGCTATCTTTCTACCAACAGATAGAATTATAACAAGGCTTGTTGTTGTGCTGTACACTTGTGATGTTAAAGACACATTTTGCTAACTCCAATTCAGAGCCTTGTAGAAAGGCTGAGAGAAGGTTTTTTAATTAATGCAGAGCTTGCTGGCATGGTCATGTGGCATTTAGAGCAGAAATGAATTGAAAAGGTTTCTAAATAATGAAGTAATAAGGCCACAGGGTGTGGTATATGTCCAATAAGCCATGGGCTGTTTTTATGCATGACACAACGCAAGCATATTTCCTCAGCTTTCAGCATATCAGCGTTAAGGATTTGAACCAGCAGATTTCCATTTCTGGTTTTATTTGTTATCAGAGGTTGTGTACCACTAGAGTCATGTTCTAATTACTATGTTGTCTAGTATTCCACTTTTGGATATACATTTATTTAGCTGTATTTCATCCTTTATTTAGCTTTATTTCTTCATTTTTTTTAGCTGTATTTCTTCATTTATTTAGCTGTATTTCTTCATTTATTTGAAACAACTGAGTTCTTTAGAGGCTATTTAACAAATACGCTGTATAATAAGGTCAAGCTAAATGATTCTCTCACCAAGATGAATCTGTCGAACATCTTCCCATGAGGGCAGGTAATAATACCTTTTTTGTGGCTGCAGATGATGGAAAGTCACAAGAGAAATGGATTTTATCCAGCTCTGAAACCAAGAATTGTTCTGAAATAGCAGTGTTCTGTGCATGGGAGGAATCCTGTGAAACAGTGGCATTCAATCAGTGTCTCCCTGGCGTAGGTGTGTTCAGATTTGGCAAATAAACTGTTTATTAATTACTGACTTGTTAATTTGTAAAAGACGAGGGATATTTGGAGCTAAACATCTGTTTTAGGGAGTTAGATTATACACTATGAATAACAAAGTCCTAGTGGGCCATGAAGAAGGAAGTAGTGTCCCCATTACATACAGATGTTGGTATGAACTTGGAATAATTAAATGTAATAACCTTTTAGCTTTTAAACACATTTGAATATTGCTTTTTTATTAAATATCCAGGCTGTGGTATAGTGATTACCGGGCAAACAAGTGCTTTTTGCATATTTACGAGTTCAGGGTAGGGCTGCAGAGCGTCCTATGTTTAGCCTTGTTGCTAACGACATAACAGCTGGCATCATAGTTTGTCATTTTAACTAATCTTATACAACGTTGTAGTATGCTGCCTGTGGTTATAAATGCTTTAAGTATACTTTTCCTAGGTTAGTGTAGAGCTAGAGATATATTATAAGTAGCATACAGCATGACACGTGCTAGTAGGTAGCTAGAGTGCTTGTTTCTAAACATCACAGGATTGGTAGCACTAGGTAGATAGTACATGGCATGTATTACCTTCTAAAATTGGCACAACAGAATTTGCTGAACCAATCCGTACTTTGTGAAAATGTTGAAAGGTCGTTAGTTCCGCCTCTGTGTCAGGACTGTGGCAGGTAATGTGCCTCTTATATTTACTGGTTCATTCCAGGTGTAAGGAATCACACATGTTGTCACATTCCAAACAAACACACGTTAAGATAACGAGCAGGTTCCACAGGTTTTACGGGTTCATTGGAAAAGTATTTTGTCAACTTCAGGGTTTTATATACAGGGTTTTCTGTGCAGGGTTTTATGTACAGGGTTTATGTACAGGGTTTATGTACAGGGTTTATGTACAGGGTTTATGTACAGGGTTTATGTACAGGGTTTATGTACAGGGTTTATGTACAGGGTTTATGTACAGGGTTTATGTACAGGGTTTATGTACAGGGTTTATGTACAGGGTTTATGTACAGGGTTTTCTGCAGTTATAATGCTGGATCTAAATGACTCCCAATAAAAGCTAATTCATTTGGCCTTTCCCAAAGGTATTTACACTTTCTTCTCCACTCCACTTTTCAGGGAAAGACAATCCTGACCCTCTGTCCCTGGCGGTCCCTCTGTTTTTAATGAGGGGATACACATTAGCTCTGGACAGAGCCCCTGAGTCATACACACAGTACCGTACATATTGGACATGCACTCATGAACGCACGCACACACAACGGCACTTGAGAGCGCTGACCTTGAATAGGTTACAGCCACACTCCCTGTAAAACCTGGTGATCCCCCTAATCCAGCTCCACTATGCCAAGAAATGTATAAACCGCTGTCAGGCAACACACAGCTGCGCGCCACATTTGTTTTTCCTATTAAAGGCATAGATTTTTAGAACGCGTGCGAGGGGTTTCGCTTTGAATGCCTAAAGTGGACCTGACTGGACAGCACTCCGTCTTCACTGCTGTTGAATATGGCAAAAAAAAAATGACACGGTGAAAAAGCTCTTTCTTGACGATGTGGAAGATATTCTTCGGCGTTGTCACGTTTTGGCACGACAGGATGGTCGTGCCGGTGAAATCCAACACTCTCTCCCTCGTTTGCCGCACGGACAATTATTGTGTTATTTCCCTCCATAATCCCTGTTCTTATTTAAGGACATCTAAGTTCCTCCTTTCCCAGTGTGTCTTGACTCTTGTCGCTCTTTGTTTGGTGTAATTCTTTGTTACAGTCTGCTCATGTCCTGTCGTGTTTAGTGTACTTTTAGTTTTAGTTAATTATTTTATAAATAAATGTCCTTGGTTCACCTCGCCCTTGTGTCCGACTCCCATTTCGTGACGGCTGTAGAAAATAGAAGAACACATAACAGCTGCGTCGGACTAATGCTGTGTTTTTATGAGGTGCTTCCTTTGTTTAATCAGGAAGTCCAGACATAAACACATTCCCTCATTGGTATAGGTTAAACTGTCAACACAATAATGTTCTGTAATGTCATTATATTCTCATATAATCGGGATAAAGTGGGTATCAAGAGACCGGGCAGGAATGATGTTGTCAGGGCACTTTCTTGTACAGGGGTTGAGTCTGACCTCAGTAGACAGCAGGCGAGAGCCGATGACCCTGCTTTCAGACCGTACAATGTAAAGCAGTTGACCTCCACAGGGGTCAGTCACACTCCCAAACCAGACTGATTGGAGGAGGTGTGGGTGGAGATGGATCAGGCTGGATGGGTAATTTCTGTTTTTTTGCTGCCGCAACTATGGCATCCTCAGTGTTCCTTGTCAGTGGTGGCTGGGATGTGAGATGGCCAGAGATGATGGTCCCTTGGAATGTGATTGATTCAGATTTCAGCCGCCGAGACCTCAATCTCTGGGTGAAAATGTTTGGGGTGTTTCTTCTAGTCAAGCTCCATATTTTAGTCTGTGTTATGTTCCAGGTTATTTTCGACTGCACCAGACCACGTTTTGTTGCCATCCTCTGTGATGATGAGGTGTTAGAGCATGTATTGGAGGCGCAAAGCTGTTGTCGTTCGGGCGTGACACCTTTGTTATTTTTTTACTTTAACAATGATGGTGGATTTCAAACCTTCAGGAGCCATGTATTGCTCCAGTGACTTTAAAAAAGTGTGGGAAAACTGAAGATAACTCATTTGCAAAGTGTTTTAAGGAGCAATATGTGGAATATCTGCATTGTAATAATAGAACATGGTCATGATGTATCTGCAGCAATAGTGGAATAAAAATATTCTACCCACAGATATTACTTTGGGTGGATTATTAAACTGCCTCAACCAGCTTTGGTTTCCAACTAGAAAAGTTGCGCCTACCTCTTTTCTATCTGCGCAAGAGACGTGATTATTTCCTTCAAGCACATCAACAAACAAACATAACGAAATCCTTTGCAATTATGTTAGCACAGCTGGAAACAGGCTGATTAAAGAAGCAGTAGAACTGCCCTACTTTCGACTAGTTAAGTACCTGGAATATCAGAAATTGTGGTTTCCATTACAGGCTCAATATGGCCAAAAACAAATAACTTTCGCCTGACACTCATTAGTCTATTCCTCTTCTGAGAAATAAAGGCTATTCTATGTGAGAATTTGCCAAGCAACTGAAGATCTAGCTACACGCTGTGTACTACTCCCTTCACAGAACAGCGCACGAGGCGTAAGAGGCCTGGTGCTCAGGTGAGAAAGAGGAGAAATACATTAGAAAATCTAGTTTAAGAAACAGACACCTCACAGGTCCTCAACTGGCAGCTTCATTAAATTGTAGCCACAAAAGCAGGATGCTGAGTTTCTAGGAAAAGCCCTTTCTCAGATTGGCCAATAAAAAAGATTAGAATGAGCAAAAAAACACAAACACTAGACAGATTAATGTGTGAGAGGCCAATCTGAGTTTGAGGTGTTCATATCACAAAGAAGACCATTTGTAAAATGCAGACAAACGAATAGATGTTGCAGTGCTTGACGCAATCTGTCAAGCATGGTGGAGGTGATGGTAAAGTAGAAGATTGGTTCAGGGTTGAAGGGATCTTGAAGAAGGAAGGCAATCCCTCTATTTTGCAACCACATACCATTCTAAGTGGACGACATTGGGACATTGACCCAAAGTACAGCTCTAAACTATGCAAGAATTGTTTAGGAATGAAGCAGGTATGTGTGCAGGTATCTGTTTGTAATGGAGTGGCCAGCACAGTCACTGGTTCCCTGTTGAGCTGTTGTGGGAGAAGCTTCACCATCGTACATAAAAAGTGCCTTTCAGACAGCATTCATGATAGTAAAGTCAACCGGGTTACACAGGGTGAACACATTGGGTCTTCAGCTCACCGTGACATAAAAAAAAATAAAAGGAGGACAATGAATTAGGAACCTGCAGGAAAATGTGGTTACAAATGACATGGTCCTTGTCAGTTAAACGAATACCATCACATGGAAGGATCCCAAAACAAATAAAAAACAATTAAGTTGGTTGAGCAAGACACTACAAATAAAACGCACCATATATGTAACGTATTGTTTTTTGACTGTATGTTTGCTAAGTTGAATCAATGATGGCGTGGCAGATCTCTTGATAGACATGATTAGCCTTGATCATGATCATACTAGCAAACTAATAAATCTTCGACTTATCCTCCCAGGATTTTACCTGGACATTTAGCAAAACGTTGAAAACACCCATCTCTCAATGTCTTTAAACACTCTCATGTACAACAAATGGATTCTGCGTCTTCTGTCAATCTTCTCTCAAGTCTATTCTGGCTCATTTTAGCCCAGGTTTCAGAGAGCCAGGTTCATTTTGTCTGTCTCAGGCGTGCATATCAGCAGATCTGTTTTATCAACCCATGGTATTGTTTGTTTTCATTCCAACAGCTGCCTATGAATGACCATGTGGGTAACACTCAACAGAGAGCTAAGTTAAGCTCACGGGAGGCTATTTATAAGTGTTGAGGTGATATTGTTGGCGCTTCAGAACATTTGTCTGTCTGAGCTACATAAATACCCAAATGCATAGTTCAAAAGACAACAGCAGGTTCTGAACGTTAAGTCTGATGCATGTAGGAACACTGTCACAAATGTGAGTTTTGAACAGTTTAAGCCCCCTGAAATATCTCCAAAATGCTCTGGGGAGAACAGAAGCCAATGTCTACCTGCCATGATGTAGGACTTATTACGGGCCACTGAATCAGACCTTTTTTTATTTACACAGAAGATCATGTAACATTATTCCGTTGTCTTCTCAAATTCCATTTGATTTCTGGTTCATTTCAAGAGACATACAAACAATACTGTCCGAATAGCGTTTCAACAGATTTGGAGACACCAGCTATTGCTTTAATCACTTCATTCCTACATGATTGGGCCAAAACTGTCGACATAGCTGCAATGATTCTGCACACAAAAACATGCGAATGTGTATCTTTATCTCAAATATAAAAGAAAGACAACCAAAAAACTTTAAGGAAAAAGGTCAGAATATCAGTTTTCTATTGTCTAAAAAAAATCTGCATTAGTATTATTTCACAAGAAGAAAGTGAATCAGCTAGTTTCTGTTTACATATCCACAGACAGTGAAATGGTGCCTCTGGACTCTCTACGACCTCACTTGTTCTCAACGGTCCACCCGGCGTCTCCACGGCAGGATCCAGATGACCCTCGCCTCTCTCTCAGCCAGTACGACATCAGCCTCCAGCAGCAGAACCAGGAAGATGAAGAGCACCTACGCCCCCTAAGCACCTCCTACTCCGTGCCTCAGAACTCCCTCAACTCCCAGCAGTCCTCCCTGCTTCTCTCTCTCTTTGACGGTGACCTCCATTTCCACCCACTCCGAGGCGCCAGCATCCAGGCCCTCGATAAGCACACAGTGTCTCGGGGCGTCGAGCGCCGCTGCGGTAACGAGAGAACCCTGGTGTTCACCAACCGCCCGCTGGGCTGCGGAGAAAGAGTGTTCGTGTGCGTGAAAACGGCGGGCGCCACGATCCCCGGGTCGCTTTCCTACGGTGTGACGTCATGTGACCCGGCCGTGCTTCGGCCCAGTGACCTGCCGTACAGCCTGGAGTCCCTGGTCGATCGCAAGGAGTTCTGGGTGGTGTGTCGAGTGGGCGTGCCACTGCAGGACGGTGACGTCCTGGGTTTTGTGGTGAACACAGATGGGGAGGTGTTTCTCAGTCACAACGGGATCAGCGCTGGGATGCAGGTGTGTGTGGACAACTCCAGGCCTCTGTGGATGTTCTTCGGTCTGCACGGAGCTGTCACACAACTCAAAATCCTAGGTGAGTTCACTGGATGGTTTGGGACAAAGGTGAAATAATGCAATGTAATATAGGAGACTGATAAACAATCCCAGCCTGTGTATTGACCAAATTAACAACTCATATCTGTTTCAGCTTTTCTATCCACATACCGTATGGTAAATGAAGGTGAGCCTTCCATCGTCAGTTTTACTATAAATTATGTTGTAATATTCAGACAACAGATGGACACTAACGGCAGCTAGATTTGCAAAGTGACAGTGACCATATCTTCTCTGTTTAGGCTAGGCGAACTGTTATGAAACAAATCTGACCAGGCCAATAGATAATATGAATACTGAATATACAGCAAAACATATTTTTTTATTTTAAACAAATTTCCAAATCTAAATGTACTATTACGTCTCAATGCAAAGATACATTATCAAGTTGAACATATAAGAAAGTGTATCCTCTAAAAGGCAGTTCATTTCGTGAAAAGACAGATAAAGAATTAGCCAATATAATTGTTGAAAACACCTGCTGGTGCCGTTTTGAAAGTGTAAATGCTAGCTTTCCACTGACATTGAAGTGTCTCCCAACCAGTCTCACCAATTGAAAGTCAAATTGTGATAGGCTGATTCTACTGTCATTTCAAAATGGCTCTCTAATCGAGTTGAATGGCAAGTGCAATGCCATTGGTAAATACCTTTGTCCAAACCCACAGGCTATAAATTTAAAATTCTGATGGGATATTCATCTCTCTTTGCTTATAAAGCATCTCTTTTCAACACTAACGTAAGAAATTGAAAAGGAATACCATTACAACTAATGGACCAACAAAATGAAATCAGTAATAAAAAATACACAATTATATTATATTACAAATACGTAGAATTACATTACAAGGTTTAGAAGGTACTGACGGTTTCCGACAGGTCAAATAAATCTTTAGGGAACTTAATTATAACATTCTAAATAGTCTGGCATCGTAAAAGCTTTTAGATTACTCTAAACCTTTCTGTGGCTTTAAAGATCAGCACACATCAATAAAGTAGTTCACATCCACATTCCAAAAATCCATACACACACACACACACTCTTCACTGATGACAATATGCACATTCTCTTGGGTGCTGAGTAAAAAATCATGTCCAGGACACCATCAAAAGCTTGGTCGGGTGGCTGAAAAATACCTGTTTTTCATTGAATAAAGCTCCAACTGTTCAGCGTTCTGTATTCAATGCCATGCATTCAAGGCAACAAGGCTGGTTTCAAGACATGCCTATGATAAATGTAAAGCATGTGGTACATAATGACATGGTGCTGTTTCTAATGGGGAAGTTGCATGTGTAGTTTAGAGCTGGTGTTTAAATTAACTATTCTTTGTAATGATACCTAAAGTGCATAAAGTGAATTTTATAGTTGCTGAAAACAAATCTTTAATGTGGTACAGAGAAATTAAGGAAATTCTACATTTGGAAAATATTTTTTTACAGAGCCTTGCATTTTTATGGCATAATTTAAAAAAATGAAAACAGCTGTAATGCAGAATTCAGCTTGTATTCACATATCCAGCCTTAAATAGTGTGCCCTACGGCTAGGCTGTGTGTGCTGGCCAAATAGTAAATGACAATAATTCTGTCTTAATTCGTTGGAGATTTCTCCGAACTGAATTTTACAGTTGTGTTTCTGGACAATATTTCAAGTCTTTGAAGTCACATTGAAGAATATGAGGCAACTTATGAATGGTTTAATGCGGCCTTTTGTCCAGCCTTTTGTGTGTCCTATCTGTTCTACCATTATCATCTCTTCTCGTGGTTTGAGGAAGTTATTTATGTCCTGTGTGAGCCCAGCAGCAACATGAGACAGCATCATTCATCCATCAGGGGGAATTCTGCTAGCTGCTGTGCTAGTTGCTTATAATGTCCTCTCTAAGGGTCGATCTTTCCTTATGTTTTCTTTATGTCTGTTTCTCTGTCTCTATGTCTGTTTCTCTGTCTCTATGTCGGTTTCTCTGTCTCTATGTCTGTTTCTCTGTCTCTATGTCTGTTTCTCTGTCTCTATGTCTGTTTCTCTGTCTCTATGTCTGTTTTTATGTCTGTCTCTATGTCTGTTTCTATGTCTGTCCTACAGTAGTATAAGAGATGGGCAGAACCTACAGTAGGATAGGAGGTGGGCAGAACCTACAGTAGGATAAGAGAGCAGAACCTACAGGAGGATAAGAGGTGGGCAGAACCTACAGTAGGATAAGAGAGCAGAACCTACAGGAGGATAAGAGGTGGGCAGAACCTACAGTAGAATAAGAGAGCAGACCCTACAGTAGAATAAGAGGTGGGCAGAACCTACAGTAGGATAAGAGAGCAGAACCTACAGGAGGATAAGAGGTGGGCAGAACCTTCAGTAGGATAAGAGAGCAGAACCTACAGTAGGATAAGAGATGGGCAGAACCTACAGTAGGATTAGAGAGCAGAACCTACAGTAGAATAAGAGGTGGGCAGAACCTTCAGTAGGATAAGAGAGCAGAACCTACAGTAGGATAAGAGATTGGCAGAACCTACAGTAGGATCAGAGAGCAGAACCTACAGTAGGATAGGAGGTGGGCAGAACCTTTAGTAGGATAAGAGAGCAGAACCTACAGTAGGATGTCACACAGTAGCAGTTTGAAGGAAGGATAGAGCCAGGCATAGGAACAGATAGCGTTCTTTAGGTGTTTTAATATGACCAAGTCCAACACCAACGCGAATAAGCAACAGTACACTCAGTACTAAAATATTCAAAGTGCAATGCAGTGCACGCTCAGATTCAATCTGTCTTCTATTAAAGAAGCACGGTAATATGATCTCCACAGAGACACAGAACACACACACGTAAAATAGAACAATACCACACAAAGACAGACCAAACACAGGGGACCTAAATACTCTACTAATGAGGGAATGAACACCAGGTGTCTGTGATGACGAGACCGGGCAAAGTGTGGTGGTAGGAACGGACCGATGGCAGCAAGAAGGCCTAGAGAGGACGAACGCCGAAGCCTGCCCGCAGGTGGCGCTAGACTGGCTTCAGAGGGGGTTCTGACATATGATAGGTGTTGGGCAGAACCAAGCATGAGCTTGGTCCTATTCTGTTCAGCGTGTTTCTTTTAGGATAGCCCTAATCTGTAAAGTGTGCATATGCAATAAATCAATTTGACCTGCGTTCTAAAATAACTGACACATTGCAACAAAAATAGAAATAAATGAACATGTTCTCATGGTCCAACCATGCCGTTATTATCTGACATATCGTGTATCGTTACACCACATCATCACCCAGTATATTATGCTTGTGAAAGCTGTGTTGTCTCTGTGCACGAACCTTGACCTTTAGAGGCAATTGCATAAACGTGAGCTTAAAGCAGTTTGTATGTGACCCTTGGTGCTTCTCCGTTGCTGCAGGCTGGTCTTTGAATGTGGACCCCCAGGGGCCGTCAACTCCCTGCTCCCCGTGCTGCACCGCCAACACCCCCACAATGCACTGCAGCTCCAGCCTTAACATCAACACCAGTCTCAACACCAACTACCGACCAGCGTTAAGAAACTCCACTGGTAAACACTAGCTCTTATCTTCCACACCCCTCTATGTCCCTGTATTTAATTCTCCACGTGCCAATGACAGAGGTGACTAAACAGTCTACGATCCATGACCAAGTTAGCTTCAGTAAAGGCCGAATTAGTTGAGAGTTCTTCTTCTAACTTGAATAGTCTTTACGTCGACGGTACTTAGCGTGCCTTTCGATCAATACAAACGCTTGCATGAGCCGGGCAAAACCAGGGACTGTTCAGGTGACTTTACCGAGCCTGATTAATGTGTTCATTTATTAGTTTGCAGCTCCATTTGTTATGTCGCAGCATTAATATTTGTAATAAGACGTCGTCATAGAAAAGACCCGGGTTGGTAACTCTGAATTAATTGGCATGGAGCACTCCTTTCTTATCTTTCAGAACAGGTATCCTACTTGTTTGTAGCTCAAACGGCACAACAGATCTGTTTCGTCATTCAGTGCATAGCCCTTAAGAACAGTGGCTGAAGGGGTTAGAAAGAATGGGACAAATAAAACGGTTAAATTAAGACTTGGATGACTATTTACAGGTTGGGGAAAAATCGCCTTTGCCTCAATCATATCTGCAAATGTTAGCCGTTTCGCAGTGCTGAAGACATTACAAGAATATTTTTAATAGTCAACCACACCAATGACAGGTATTGTATGCAATCAAAATGAGTGTAGGCCAATGAGAACAGTGTACACAGATTAATAATAATAAATAATAATAATTAATTAATAATCAAGGTAAATACATTTACAGTGTCTTCAGAGAGAATTGTGTCTTATAGCAACAACACAAAAACCTGGAGACTTTTGGGGTTAGTTACATGGTTTCAAGTCTTCCAAAAAACTTGAACAAGGTGCGCTCCAGGACTAGTGAGAATGTAGCATTTGGCACATTAGCAAGTCTTTATTCAAATTGAAAATTAAATGTGTTCTGGGGCACCTAAATTGACCTTTTAAAATGCAATATTGTTGAAGCATATTATCAGAAAGGGAACAAAATGTTTATCAATACAGCTTCCATTGTATTTTGTATGCAATTTATCCGCCTCAAACTAAAATGGATTGTATTATCTTTAAGGCACGACCCTCAGCTCGCCCATCTCCAGCACGTCAGAATCGTCGGACTTCCCGTGGAGTGACGAGTGCACCATATGCTACGAGAACGTGGTGGACACTGTGCTGTATGCCTGTGGTCATATGTGCCTCTGCTACACCTGTGGCCTCAAACTGAAGATGACCAACGCGTGCTGCCCCATCTGCAGGAGGACAATAACAGACATTATAAAGACCTATCGGAGCACATAGTGCCGGTCTGTCCGAGGATCTCTACTGGTCATTAATCACCGATGTAGACACCGTTAAAATCTACTAGTGCATGTAGGGGTTACCATAGGGGTCATCAGTCCCTGTCACCTATAGTTCGGCTACAGTAGGCAAATGATCAATTACCATCAGAGAAATCCTGGACGTTCATGGCTCTATATGGGCTACCCACACTATAAGATTAACTGTTATGCAGTTAGATCACCAAAGATAGGAGAAAATATGCAGGGATGATAGGACTGGCATTTCACCAGGAGCTGCCTACTGTTCGTGATGGGCTATAATCGTACAAATGGAAGAAGTAATGCCGGCCTCCGCTGGCCCAGCTAGCGGATTATGTTCAGGCACCATGGAGTTGAATTTAACCGGGAGGGATCTGGCTCACTCGCTGCAGAGTAATCGTTATCTATCCCACAGATGATGGCGGCATCACGCCTAAGATGTTTCAGAGACATAAAAGGGGAGATGTATTTTACAACACAGACATTGGATACCAAGAGAGACGATGGGTTATGTCTGCACATAACCTTTACATTTGTAGCTCCGAATGTTGAACGATACCCTTCGGACAGCTGAACAAAACACCTGGATGAAAAACACTCATAAATGGACGGGGCACGTTCGCTTGAAGACTAAAGTATTACATATTGACGTAAAATAGTGGTGGTGGATTCAAAGTTATCGTACTGTGACTAGCAAAAGGATTAATTTGTATCTGTGTGGCTTTGATGCATCCAATTACCTAACATTGGTGGATGTAACTGGGATGTGTATCAAGGACGTTGTGGGTGAGGGAGACGTGACACAAAAGATATACCAAAGTTAACTGTGTGAAGGGTTGTAAAATAGAGTAAAATAGGGTTGTGAAATATAATAAGCATTATAGAGTTAACCAAGCTAAAGTTTGTTATATATAAATATGTTACTCAAATGCACTCCTTGAAACCATTGTTATGCAAGCTAATGTACTATCCAAATGATCATGCTATTTTAAACAACATAAACACGTTTTTCTGGTTCCATCCCTTTTATACATTTTAATATTACCATTGGTCGATGTTGTTTATTCATCAAAGCCACTACAGTATATCTGTTTCCTGAGATATGAGTGGTGCTCCCAGCTAGAGAATGTCAGCGCTTGCAATGCTCATTACAACTAAATAGTATGAATAGATGCTAATATCAATCGTACATATACTGTATTATTTTACTGCTTCCATAAAAAATACATAGTATCAATTACACCTATTAAAAAGAATAACACACAAAGTATTGTTATTATACAATGTGGTGTTAGATATCAACAGCCGCTTTACTACACAGACGTGGGTTCAGATCTAACCTAAGAATGCGGTCAAAATGGTCTGTGGTTAAATAGTTATTGTTCTTTTTATAAAATACGTGTGTAGAATTGATGAAAATAAATGGCAGACTCCATGGCACAGTTTATAGAAAATCAGGAAATTAGCACTTAAACTGCAAATAAATGTTTTCCAAGAAGTAAGATCATGAAATGCTGGGAAGGTGTTTATATTGGATGTCCAAACTTTGGCGAACTATGAACTGTTTGTAAACCTGCTTTGTCATAATAGTTCACAACCCGGATTTACACAATCGATGTTCAAGAATGTATACAGTGACAGTGTCCAATAAGCAATATGAAACATTTTTTCTGGTGATTTATGTTGCAGTACTGCTTATATTCTACCAATCCTATCCGAAGAAAGGGTGGGTTTTCCTCATTTCAC
Source organism: Dallia pectoralis (assembly GCA_029465975.1). Classification (NCBI taxonomy): domain Eukaryota; kingdom Metazoa; phylum Chordata; class Actinopteri; order Esociformes; family Umbridae; genus Dallia; species Dallia pectoralis. The sequence continues at coordinate 15,312,434 of CM055730.1, forward strand.
GGCATAACAATCCCTCTAAGATCTCCACAAGTGTTTGGGCTCCGGAATGTAGGAGTTAAGGGTTCTTTCCTGACAGGCTAGATGTATTCTGGTGGCTTACTCTGTCACTCATATTCCGCCACTGTCTGAAATGGTATTTGTCAAATGCTTGCTTCCTCTGCTCTTGGGTGAACCTAAATTCCAAGTGAAACTCCCTGATCCAATGTGTTTGGAGAGAGTGTCTAGAATAGAGGATGAGAGAAACGGAGTAGCGACAATTGAGATTCTCACCCTGTTTTCTTCATTCCTCACTTCATTTAAGAGCTGAGTGATTATATGAATATCATTATAAATTGTTAATATTGTCAAAAAAGAAGCGTGGATATTACAAAGGCTGTCATTGAGGTAGATGTTGAGTACAACATGCACATAGATACCTGGCTAAGACGTGGGAAAGACATAAGAAGAGTAGTGACAACATTTTATGTGCCATTTTGAATGACGCATACGTGTTTCGTTGGTGCAAGATGGATTGAAAGTATAATTGCATACATCTACGTTTTTTGTATTTTCACAAAAATAAATTACTTAAATGCATATCAATTTAAGTATCAAGTATTTTGAGGTTTTATTCAGTTCCAAAGTGTGAGCGTTGTACAGTTTACCAGTTTCAGAATATATCTGACTACTAAAACAAGAGCTCAAAATGTATACATTCTGCTGGTTTGATTGTATTGCCAATAAGTGCAGCATGCAATCACCAATTATTATTTTATTTACACTGTCAACAGGGTTAAGACTACAATAGTTTTATGGGGAGCTAGAATAAGCTATTTTTCTTTTATAAGGTTCTATGTATATTTTCAGATTATCAACGGATGTATGAATGTTAATTTCAAGAATATTATTACGCCTTTTGTAGAAGTGAACTTTAATCAGTTACAACACACAAATGTTTATGTAAATAAATATTCAAGTATATATGCATCCCAGTTCACTCATAAAAAAGTATTACTTGCATCCAGTCATCCATCTATTGATGTGAAACTATGGTTTCTTTATCGTCATATTACATGAAACTGAGATAGCATATTTGACTTTTCTAATTTGTTTTTTTTTCTGACCGAATAAGAACTTAGATCAAGAATGGTGAGACATTTCTACTGAGAAAATAATACAATTGTGTCGTACAGAAAAATGTGTGATATTTTCATTCTAAAATGTATAACTTATCAATCAGCTGTTGGTTATGTTTAAAAATAAATACAAATCAAGCAAAACCAAGGTGCAGTAAAAGATCGGAAAGACTTTTCGTCTTTTAATTTTTCAGTTTCTATCCATTTGGGGAAAAGTTGCAACATTCTGCTTACTGTGTCAAAGTGTTTGAAAAGCTTGGTGCTTGGAACAACTTTCTGTTGGTTTTGTTACTGAACTCTCATTAACCGACATTAGATGAGGTTAACCTACCAGCATGACATAATAGGTTGTTAGAACTAGGAAGTTATGTTAAGTTAACCCTACTTTCTGCCAATCTATTAATCAAGTTCAATATGATTAGAATAAAGCTGAGTTTTAATAATTGCTTTACTTCAATTCAGTTTTTTTTATTGATCACAAACTAGTGTAAACGTCCCTTATTTTAAACAACAATTGGTAACAGGGCAGTTCTACTAAATTGCGTAACACAAGGCTTACTCACCTTCTAACACACCATTTTGCACAATAGTTTTCTGGTGTTTCTGGTCTGAAAAACAAAGCAGAGGCCTTTAGTAAACAGCCATAACTCACACAGAGTCTGTTGATAGTGCATGCATGCAGATCTGGCAAGCGTGAACGTCATCTGTTATTTACTAGGCTGCCTTATATGTACAGGATGTACTGATGTTTTTATCTTGCAGTCTAATGTGCACAAATACAGCCTGTGATGTCTGGACATGAAACAGGCAGGAGCAGCCAGCCCAGGTTTCTCAGAAGCGAGGGAAGACAAAGCCAATGTGTGTGAAGATGACATGAACACTCCCTGTTGTGTAAACACACACTTTCCGTTTAAACCGGGGCCTTATTCAAACTTTTAGTTTGGCTGCAGATATTTCACATCTGATTTGGTTCCCTGGTGTGGAATGATTCATACTAAACTGGATTGATGCATAATCAAAGGCTGATTAAACCCTGTGCACACTTCAACTATCTCCTATTTTCTTTTCTTGTAATTTTTTGTCCTTATGTTATTAAAAGTACTCCTTGGTTAATTTGATATGCAAGCTAATGTACTAACATACAATTATTTTATCAGTAAATACATGATAGTTCCGTTAACTGAAGGATTTTTGGAGTGTTATGCTGCCACCTTGAGGATATAGGATTATAACACTAGATCTGGATTACTTTGTGTTTGTTTAGGGTACCATATTAGGAAATGTATGGACTAATACATACACGGCCAATCTAAGCAATTAGGGAGAGCGGCCTTGGTCAGGGAAGTGACCGAGAACATAAAGATCCATCTGTGGAGAAACTTCCAGAAGGACAACCATCTCTGCAACACTCCACCAATCAAGTCCTTATGATTGAGTGGCCAGACAACAGCCACACCTCAAGAATATTGTCATGAAGAGAATAGCCTTGACCACATATTCTCTTTTTGTACATTTTATTTAAAGTTCTACGTCTTCCCTCAGGATCTCTGTGGTGATTATTATCTAGTTATGTTAATCGCACACTGTAGAATAATGTAATTAAATACTTTTGCATTGAATGTTTACACCATATTCGGTACTTTCTTGCCTAAACACTAGATTCTTGGTTTACAATAGAGAAGCTTGATCTCCCCTAAAGCTAAGACTAATTCAATACAGAAATATGGTTTTATGCCAGCTTGATTTTGCAACAATTACTTTGTCCTCTAACATTCATTTAAGAGCCTGTTGCATTGAAAAATTGCTTTTATATTACTATGCAAAGGGAATGCTTTCAATTAAGTCACAAAATTGCATTTAGATTAATGATGTAATACTGTTTTACATAATAATTGTATTTAGTTTTAAGATATTGGCCACCTACGGTGTAACATATCATTGGACGAGAAGAAAAACATGAACGCTAAAAGATCCCTCAACGATTGATAATGTTAGTCGCTGTCTACTGTAATAATGATGTTAGAATTTGTGATGTGGATTTTCCTGCATGTACAGTAAAGGAAGAAATGACTTGATCCCCTGCTGATTTTGCATGTTTGCCCGATGACAAAGACATGATCAGTCTATAATTTTAATGGTAGGTTTATTTGAACAACAACAAAACAATCCAGAATAACAAAGAATCATTTCTAAATTGATATAATTTGTATGATCAAATGCACCCGTTTGTGCATCGCAGCCTATCAATATAAGCAAAATCTCACTGTAAGTAAAAAGCAACACATGTCTTGCGATGAGCCCCAAAACCTTAAAACAGCCCTAAAAATGTAAACGCACAGATGCAATCAAACTTACTTAATCCTGACATAATCAATGTATAGTATTTTATAGATAAAAAAACAACATAATTTTTCAACCACTTCGACACAACAAAAACGTTGTTGAGAAAAACACAATGTTGGGTTAAAGGTCACCTCGATAAGTGAGTCAAAATAGGGCAAGAGTTGAAACCCTTTTCTTGCCAACAATATTCGCCTACGGTAATTGGCCAGCAATGCCTTGGGAGTGGATGAGATTTTGTGGTCCAATTAATCGTGCTCTAGTGACTCCCTCAAGCTGCTCAGGTGCTTTCAAAGCAAAATGAGATTGTCAAATGATTGAGCAATGCTCTCACACATGTTGACAGACTTAACTTCATGGTTGGAAGAGCAGTGTGGAAAAAGAATTGGCTCGGCGAGAATGCCTGAAAAGAAGACTTGCTGTAATCTTAACTGTCCAAAATCTGTTGGGAGTTTTTGTGACAAGACGGTGCCAGGTTTTAGCTTACACATACTGGTTGGATTTTTGTCTGTCTGAAATAGTTCTCGGAAACCATTTTTTTGTAGTTTGTATGTTAAATTGTAGTGACACTAACTCTAAGAGTGTAGCATGTACATTGATTTGCCAAACCATTTTACATAATATTACGGCTAATATGCTGTTGTCGTGCCGCCAAAACAGCAAAGACCCACCGAGGCGTGGAATCCTGAAGGTTTCCAGCACCAAGACATTAGCAGCAGATCCTTCAATTCCTGTTAGTTGGGAGGTGGGGGCGAAGTGGTTCAATCTTGTTGGTCCAGCACATTCGATAGACGCTCAATTAGATGCGCAAATGAAATCTGGGGAATTTTGGTCAAATGGTTTTTACTGGAGGCTTCCTTGTCCTTTAATCACCTAAGAAACTGGTGATGAGCAGACGACAGTCCTTTCTGACAAATGTCAATTTTCAGGCAGTTATTCCTGCAGCACGCAGATACACAACCACACCAGGTAATAAAGGAGGTGAGGTTATATACATTACAGATGTTGCATGAAGCAGGTGAAATATCCCCCCGGTGTGCCTTATCTCAGAGGAGTGGCCGGGAGAGTATCCTAAAGTCAACCTCATCATGGTACAGTAAACAGCTGAAAGCATCCAGAACAGTTGTAAACGTAAGCAGTTCAGCAGATGCATTGTTGGAAGTGCAGTTGTTGGTTTGGAATACGTAAAGAAAGGGAGAGAGCATGCGTTACTGCAGAAGTCCTACTGAGGGATACACGTTTACAATGTCCACAATTTCTGGCAATTTCAAATGAACACATTCACTTGAAAAAGCTTTGGCGTTTTGGCATGTCCCTTTCAAGACTGTTGTGTTCTCTTTCATCTGTCATTCCCACTTTCATGATCTAATAATAAAGAATGAAAATGCTGCAAAAAATACCATCCTGTTCATATCACCAATATAACGGGGAAGACAAGAGTATAAAATACCTTATAGTTCTCAAAGACCTGGAAGTTCTTAAGTCTTCCAGGCCACGTTCTGAAGACCTGAGAGCTCTAGAAGACCAGAAGGTTCTGAAGACTTACTGGCCAGGTTCTGAAGACCTTTTGAATAAATATGTAAAATGTACACAGTTAATACTGACATGTAATGTTTCACTTAATGCCAGTAAACAGGTTACTATGAATATAAAATGTATGTATTTTATTATTATTTTCCTCTGTAAAGCACATTGAATTGTGCTGTATAAATAAACATGCTTGCTAACTGTTTATAGATGAGTCACGTGACAGGACATATTGTTCAATATATTGTTCAATAAAAATATAAGGATTTTAAGTCAAATTGATTTGAACCAGTATAAAATGAGTTATCAGACAGAAGGAAATTACATTTCAATGGCTATTTTACCAATCAATTGAGTTCTGTTAGTGAAAGAAACTGCAAAGCGTCAATTCCAGTATTACTCAAGTAAACGTTCCTTCATTTGAAGACAAAATCAACAAGACACATCATTTTCGAATAGTCGGACCAAAATATAATGTGTATGGTATTTCTTTTAGCTAAAGAAATATGATTTGTCAAATTAAACTATATAGAAATAAGAGTGTAATCATAGAAGCATCCTGATCCACTTATTTGAAAATTTAAGAGATTATGTAAACGCTTATTTATCAATTCCATTAAACAATTAAACAGATTTTAAGTCCCAAAAAAAATACACGTAAAAAATGGGAAGGACACATACTTTATTTACTGTATAAGACAAGAAAATCCTTAAAACATTTGCAGATCTACATTTGAGCCACAGTTTGACATTTTAAAAGCAGTATATTTTCTGTTTTAATTATTAATATTAACTCATTGATTGACACACCTTATTATGATGTAAACCGTTTGGTTTGAATCCTGAAGGATGAATGAACAGCTTAATGATAAATTATTGGATGATTCTTTATGGTCATAATAGATACATTTGTATACAAATTCTCAGGGTGAGTTAAAGCGGTGGCAATATGACTAAAACGCAAACGCTGGAATCCTCAGAGACGTGTCTGTTTTTGTAATGCAAAAGTACATAACAATTGAATTACCATCTTTTGTAACGTTTTAACACAACATATTACTTTTAAAAGGAATTACCGTTGTAATGTAATGACTAACCTTTCAAATTGATTTCCCCTTACACTGCCCATTAGGCTATATAAAACCATATTATGTTTAATATACATTAAGCTTTACAAAAAAGTGACTAAAAACATGCTAAATACATTTTGCAGATGAAATGTGACATGTTAGGCTTGAAAAACTGACAATTTTAACAGCCAAGACTTTGTCAACATAGAAACGTGCAAAAAGATTAAATTGGAAAAATCATACAAAAAATCTTTTAATTTTTTTTAGATATGTATATTGTTCAGCCCCTTAGAAATCATTAAAACAACCCATCTGTAATAAATGCTAATTATCAGCATAAGCTGTTTAAAACTCCTACTCTGGTGTTTAAGTAAAATTAAAAAGCGCAATTAATCAGATGATTCTTCAGTTCAATATGGTTGATCTTCTGCTGATTGTTTGCCAAAATTGCTATGGTTCCATCCTCCTGGATGTGTCAACAGATAAAATCCCGGCTAGAAATTGCACATTGCTGTCCATTCTTTGTCAACTCATTATCTAAAGAAAAACAATGGTGTGTGCAATACCAATAGTTTAGCAAAGACATCACTTAAATTATACGTACAATGTCTTTTCAGATATTCGTCTTTAAAGTGAAAAAAATAGTCACTGATCTGATTGCACACACGCACATCAATAGTTCTTCCTTTCTAGGTAATTTGAGGGGACCCAGCCTTTCCGAGGTTGCCCTCCATCCAGGATCTGGCAGTACCACCAACCATTAGGGTTTCTGTCCAAAACCTCAAGACATGTTCCTTCCGGGAATCCCATGGTTTCCTCGTCACCATGGTAATCCGCTATAGAGACATACACCTCTTTTAGATTGTTGTGTATGAGTTGGGATTTGACACTATTCCATGGAGACCCCTGGCCGAGTGATTCCGAGCCCCCCATGCCGGCTCTGTTCTGATTAGGCGTTTTGCCGTTCGGTGCCGGGCGACGCGAGGGAGTACCAAAGGAAGCGTTGCGGCGAACAGCGGGACTGGAACGCGAGTGGTCAGTTGAGTTGAACGACTCGCCCCTCCTAAGGGAACCAACCGGGTTCGGCCCGTCGACGATCGGCCCAGAGATGAAGACGGACTGGGGCCTGACCACCTGCTGCTGTTTTGGAACGTTCTTCTGCTTGTGTAAGCCGTTAAACAGGCCAAAGGACTTGGAGAGCACCCCGGTGGGCTTGGAATGGATGGGCGGCGTGCTCTTCTTTAGGCTCTGGTTAATGTTGTTCAGGGCCTGGACCCTTTGCTCGTTCTTCTCCAGGCTGTTTGACTTGCTCAGACAACCTGGTTTGGTGGGGGTACCGTCGGACTCTGAGCCAGCAGTGTCCTCCAGCTGCCTGACAGGCTCCAGGTAGTAGGTGGGAACCCAGCCCTCAGTGTTGCCCCAACGGACATACCACCAGCCACTCTCCTGTTTCTCAAGCACCTCTACTTCCACTCTGGCAGGGAAGCTCATTTCTGAGTCTTGGACTTTGACGTAGGCGTCTGTAGTGCGGTAGAGGCAACTGCCCTCATCTGAATCTCCCCGGCTGCCTTTAGAATAGACGGAGGAGAGGTCGGAGGTACTGTGAGAGGACACGGAGTCCTCAGAAGAGATAACAGAGGCAGTTTCAAAGTCTTCTCCTTTTGAGGCCTTCTTTAGCTGGCCTGTAGGTCGCAGTTGTCTCCTAAGGTCGCTGATATCCATCTTCTCTGCACTGGAGGATTTTGCTAGTTGGGGCTTGGGTCTGACGACTGGCTTGGGTTTGGTGGATATCTTGATGTTGCCGATTTTTTCTTCCTCTTTGGCTTTCTTCAGTTTTGACTGCTTTGAGCAATCTGGCGTGGAGGTCGGTCTGAAACTGAATGCTGCCGTCTCGGATTTCATAGGAGATTGGGAGTCACTTCCGTTTAGCTCCAGCTGGATCTTCTTCCCTTTTTTCCTTGCCCCCAGTGTGAAATGACAGTTTTCAACCTTGCCACTCTCCAACAGGGTGCTTGTGTTTGTGGAGTCACCAATAGATTGGGTAACCGGTATCTCTCTGAAACCGTCATTTTCATAAATACACTGTTCTCCTTCAGGCTCGTCCTCTTCCTGCCCCATGTCCTCCGGCGATCCATACGTCTTGAGGGAAGAGCTGCGGAAGGAACGGGCCGGAAGCGGCTTAGATGACAAATGAGAGCCCTTCTCTGAGGAACCATCCTCGTTCCTCCCGTCTATTGAGGACTCATCTGTCCTGAGGAACTCAAACTCCGACTCCAGATCAAACCCGATGGCAGGAATGTCATATTCTGGTTCCTCATACACAGGCCTACCCGAAGATGCTGGGGACTCCGGAGCTTCGGACCCAGGGCTGCTGGGAGGTGCGGTCTCCTCAGAGTCCTGCTTCTTGACGGGCGGGGCTGGGGGCGGGACTTTGGGTCGGCTCAGAGTGCTCGTTCTGCGGTGTAGGTTGGGCTTCTTTCTTTTGTCTATGTAGGAACAGGGAGCCCAGCCCTCTTGTTCCCCAATCTGAACATACCACCAGCCACCAGAGTTCTTTTCAATCACCTACACGACAGAAATTAAGACATGGATGAAAAAGGCATCATTAACTACATGTATACATACATATGCTATTATTTCAATGTAATGATACATTTCATGTAAATGTTACATGTAAAATATAATGCTAAATGTAAAATGTAAATGTTAATTGCTCACGTCTGCTTTCTGGCCTCCGTTGAAACTGATGCCATCTGAAATTACGGACTGGAACTCGGCGATGGTGTAGTACTCGGCTTCAACCGTAGGGGGATTGGGCGGTGAGGGTAAATTGAATCCCTGAGAGGAATGTTTTATTTTTATTGTTAAGAATATTACATTGCTGACACAGTTACAAGTAAACATTTACAACTGGCCTACAGTTCCTCAGAAAATAAGAGTGATTGGTTACATACTGACCAGAGTGGCATCGATTCGAGGAGGTGGCTTTTGTCTGAGAATTGGGGAGCCTGGAGATTTAGAAAAAATTGTGGTTTTCATTCACATTCTGTGAAGGCATTCGTTTGACAACTCAATATACCTTTAAATGTTTTCTCTGAATGACAATGTACCAATCTCTATTCTGTGCGGGGCGATGCGGGCTATTGCTGGAGATGCTGGTTCCGCATTTCCCTTTCCGCACGCCAGGGCCGCACCAGAGCTGAAGTCCACGCTAGAGCAGGGAACGGGCAGACTGATCTGCCTCTTGACCAGTGAGGGGGTCATCAGGGGGGGTTCTCCAGGCTGGCTTTCTGTCTGCATGTCTTTTTCACTAAGAGCTTTCTTGTTGAGCAGGTTGCTGATCTCCATGATGTTGCCGATTATCTCCACAGGGCTGGTCATTGGGGTCTTATTGTCATTAGCACGGGGAGAGATGTCCTCCTTGATCTTCTTCAGGTAGGAAGCCGGGGCCCAGCCCTCTTTATCCTGGTACCTGGAGATAGGGAGGAGAGTGGATGGAAAGGGGAGGACAGTGGATGGAAAGGGGAGGACAGTGGATCTATAAGAACACCAATGTTTAAGCCAATATGAGACAGGAAAACAGTATTGAGTGGTTGTAGCACAAATGATGGCCTTGCCTAATGAACCACCAGCCCTCCAGGTTCTTCTGAATGACCTCCACGAGGACACCTTTCTCGAAGGCAATCTCATCCTTCCCCTCGCTGGTGTATGGTTGCACCGTCATATACTTCTCCTCTGTCGGGCCACGTAGAGGGTGAGAGTACGCGTCAGCGTCAAATGTACTGTATTGCTTAAAACACTGAACATGACTCAAATGTGCGTAAAATAAATGCGTTCCATCAGCAAAATGCTAATTACCTATGGAGGACCAAATTATTCGAAGTTGAATAAATAAATATCTAAATTTATAAATCAATATATATATATAAATATTATTTTAAGTTGCACATTAATAGGAAATATTTTTATATGGCCCCTTTTTAAAGGAGTGGTATGATATTTCATATTAATACACTGTATTTTTTCTATTTATTTTCACCATATCATGTATTTTATTAAATCATTGCCATTTTCAAAATTAAATGGCTTAGTTCAGAATATAATGCCGTATTTCAACATTTTATTCATTCCATATTTCATGAAAATAACACCATATACAACATTTAATCACACTTTTCCACATTTCATGCCATATTCAAATGCGTATTTCACGATCACAATGGATATGCCAATCAATGAAAGTGGGTAGTGTGGTGGAAATTAATAACCACATTAATACTCTTATTTAGGATTCAAAAGACAACAATTATCTTCCACAATCTGTTTATGTTAGAATCTTACAGAACATTAAGTCTTCTATCAAACAGAGAAATACACATCCAGACTATTTGACCAAACATGAATCTCTGAGCAGAATCAAAAGTATCCTTCTCTTCTACAGGATTAAAGAGGAAGACAGTTGGTCAGTTTACAATGTCACACCCTTTGGGCCAGTTGCTATCTTCTGCTACTTCTCACATTCCTTTCTCTGTGCCCTTTGGCTCATTCAGAGAGATAAGGCAAAGTAATTGTAAACAAACCACACTCCCCACAATAGTCTATCCTTCCACTCCTAAAAGTTAGTAAACTTATTTCAAACATTTTCCAACCATTCCTTAGATTGATCTAAAATAATCTATAACAGTGGTCTGTCGCCGCTGATTGGCTAATTCTTTAAATGTTGTACTATAGCAACTTAGTTGATGGCAGGGGTTACACTTCAAATAAATATTGTGTATGCTTGTGATAATGATCAGCAAGCGCCGCGATGCAATTGTCTGTAGCTTGCTTCCTTCTAAGCTACTAAACTAGCTCACGAGCCACATTTGTGACAGCCAGTGTGTAATTCTCATGGTTATTTAGCTAGCTCGACACGATACGCTATGTCATGGTAACAGTAGCAGTCAAAATAGATTCTGATGATTCATCTTTCGATGCCATTTTTATCCTCATTGAAAATTATTATTATTATTATAGAAATGTTGTTTAAATCAACAGCTTCGGAGAACATAAACTCTGCAGAGGTAGTGTGGAACAATCTTTGTGAGATTAAACACAAAGTTTGTGGTTTATTCTTTCTTACAACCATGGTTTTGCACGAATAACCTACTTCGCCCCGCCCTCTTTCATTGAATTACATATCCCTTGTGATTGTGAAATACGCATTTTAATATGCCGTAAAATGTGGAAAGTGTCATGAAATGTGGAAAAGTGTATCGAAATGTGGAGAATGTGGAAAAGTGTTATAACATGTTAAAGTAAGCCATTTAATTATGAAAAAGGCCATGACAATGATATTCTTGTTATGATAACAATGAAAAGATCCAGAAATATAATGAATTTGTTACAAGTGAGGACAATTGGTTCTCACTTCGGGTTATTTTGGATTGGCCATCTTATAGTTTCTGTTTGTGCTTTGTAATCACGCACACCAGGTTTCGGTTAGGTGATTAGGAGGTCTATTTAGTTCACTGGGTTTGGTTGCACTGTGCTTGGCATTATTTCTACGTTACGTTTTAGTCTAGTTGTTGATTGGTGATAATATATGTTTGCACTCCTTTTGAAGTTAGTTGACTCTTTATGTTAAGCACACTTTATTTTCAATACAGAGTTTATGTTTTCCGTTTGTTGTCGTTTGTTTTATATATTAAAGAACCCCATTGAATGTTGTTTACGGCTCTGCACTTGGCTTCATCCTACACTACACCTAAAGAATTCGTGACAGTATTATTATGAAATATCATACCACTCATTTAAAACGGGCCTAATAAAAAGATGTCCTATTAATGTGCCACTTAAAATAATATATATATTTATATACATATTAATATATTGATTTATTCAATTTTCACTCATTTGGTCCTCCATAATTATCATGAATTCATACCAAATGTAAAAACAGGATAAAATATACTCAAACCCTGGTCTCTAGTGAATTTAAAATGCTTTAAAAAATATATATAAATTGACAGCGTTGTAATAGGGTGTTGGTCAGTCTCTGAAACTCAGCAGATATGAGAACATAGATACCATCTGGCCCCAGGTCACAGTCAGTGACAGTGTTTCCTGTCAAAAACGAACTAAATGTCTCATCTTATCACACCAAAAAAACACAGGCAGAAAAATAGAAACCATTCCCAAAAGCCTGGAGGAGAGGACATGTGCTATCTACATGTTCCCCCTCTGGCTGAATATCTCTGGAATCAAACAGGCCCTGGCGGGTGTCTGATAACTGTCATTTCCTCTGCCCCTGTTAAATTTGAATCCGGGTTCGAAAGACTGAATAGGCATATTGTAAAAAAATATTTTACTTGATAAAAAGTATACCCATTGATATACAAATACTGTGAGGGCTTTGTTTGTTTTAGCTGCACAGGTCTATCAGACTTCCAGTCTATGTTTAAAGCCTGTTTGAGCCATCTACAGAGACAACCCTGTTTAACCCTCCTGAGCCCACAGTCACCAGCGGGGAAACTCTGAATCAGATATTATGTTAACCACAACATGCATAGCCTGTGTAACTTCTAGGAACTATTTTTCTACAGTCAGCACTATTTAAACTTTTTTCCACAGGCAAGACGGAGTTCCTGCAGTGGAAAAAAAAAAACTTAATCCAGCAGACGTTCATTTGTGTGCATTGTGGACACTGTTGCTAAGCACCCACTCTTGGGATGGACTCAAATAGTCTATCCTCACACTATCCTCGCTCTATCCTCGCTCTATCCTCGCTCTATCCTCGCTCTATCCTCGCTCTATCCTCGCTCTACCCTCGCTCTACCCTCGCTCTACCCTCGCTCTACCCTCGCTCTACCCTCGCTCTACCCGCGCTCTACCCGCGCTCTACCCGCGCTCTACCCGCGCTCTACCCGCGCTCTACCCGCGCTCTACCCTCGCTCTACCCTCGCACTACCCTCGCACTACCCTCGCACTACCCTCGCACTACCCTCGCACTACCCTCGCACTACCCTCGCACTACCCTCGCACTACCCTCGCACTATCCGCGCTCTATCCTCGCTCTATCCTCGCTCTATCCTCGCTCTATCCTCGCTCTATCCTCGCTCTATCCTCGCTCTATCCTCACTCTACCCTCACTCTACCCTCACTCTACCCGCACTCTACCCGCACTCTACCCGCACTCTACCCTCACTCTATCCTCACTCTACCCTCACTCTACCCTCACTCTACCCGCACTCTACCCTCACTCTACCCTCACTCTACCCTCACTCTACCCTCACCCTACCCTCACCCTACCCTCACTCTACCCTCACTCTACCCGCACTCTACCCGCACTCTACCCGCACTCTACCCGCACTCTACCCGCACTCTACCCGCACTCTATCCGCACTCTATCCTCACACTATCCTCACACTATCCTCACACTATCCGCACACTATCCGCACACTATCCGCACTCTATCCTCACTCTATCCGCACTCTATCCTCACACTATCCTCACACTATCCTCACACTATCCTCACACTATCCTCACACTATCCTCACACTATCCTCACACTATCCTCACACTATCCTCACACTATCCTCACACTATCCTCACTCTATCCTCACTCTATCCTCACTCTATCCTCACACTATCCTCACACTATCCTCACACTATCCGCACTCTATCCTCACTCTATCCTCACTCTATCCTCACTCTATCCTCACTCTATCCTCACTCTATCCTCACTCTATCCGCACTCTATCCTCACTCTATCCTCACTCTATCCTCACTCTATCCTCACTCTATCCTCACTCTATCCTCACTCTATCCTCACACTATGTGAATAGCTATAGTATTAATTGTGGTGGTGACATGGCTACGCTGTAAGTCAGTTAGTTTGAACTCATGTTAGTGGTTAATGGGTCTTGGTTTTGTCAATGAATTTGGCAGCATTATGACAATAAACAAGGCATTCTGTTGGTTTTAGAGACAAGACAGGACAAGGCAAAATGGGGTCAAGAGGTGGACAGGTGAGGGGTCAGGTGTGGGGTCAAGTAAGATGTCAGGTGAGGGGTCAAGTAAGATGTCAGGTGAGGGGTCAAGTGTGGGGTCAAGTAAGATGTCAGGTGAGGGGGTCACGTGTGGGGTCAAGTGTGAGGGGTCAGGTGAGGGGTCAAAGGGTGTAAGAGCAATAGAGGACGATAGGCTTCCTGTCACCTCGGCTATGTTGCCTGCTGACCATCCCCCCCAAGGTCCATCTCCGATCCAGCCTCTTCCGATGGGCCTTACGTCGCTTAATGACTGACCCACGTACATGATGACCCGACACAAACAAACACAAATGAGGACAGAAACATGAAAGGTGGGAACATACATCACAAACCACACAGACTTTCCTCTGGTTATTAGTTAGTCACATGGAGAACATGTAGAACATGGAGAACATGGAAACGACTACATCACATCACAATGGAAGGACAGGAACGATGACTGGTGTTAATGGATGTTAAGCTTCTCCGTGGCTTGTAATTATTGTCTGTTGTTAGCCTCGTTTTCCCTTCCTGCTCTGGAGCAGCATCTGGCGGGCACATTGCCGCAAGGGGATGTCATCCAATTAACAGAGCAGCCGAGTTTCATTTCAAAGAAGCTCTCTGCCACAACAACAACAGGTCAGCAATTGTAGAGAGTTGTTCGTTGTTCAGTCGAAATGCACAAGATCAAAATGTTTACGAGCTTCGGAGGAACCTTTTTACAGATGCCAATACTATTAATGGCATCAGGCGTATATGAATTTTAAGAAAAACAAGCAGTGCAATAATCTCTGGAGACATTTAGCCGACATTAGAGTTTGCAGATGTGTGCATTTAGTTGAAAATTGAACCACGTTCTCCTAAAAAAACCCTTACAAAATAAATGTAGACATTATTAGAAGTAAAGTCATTCCCGTTTGTCTGTTTGCAACATAACAGCCTTTTCCAATTAGGCAGAGATTTTCTATTCAGACTGGTATTATCTCTAAATGTATTCCAGGTTGTTTTTCCCATAAAAAGCTGCATCCCAATGAAAGTGCCATACATATTGTGGAGCACAATTCCCAGAGCTGACAGACAGATAGTTTATGGATTCTGTCCTGACTGACTAGACACATAAATGCAAATTAAACCGACAGTCCCCTGAACAATCTAGCAGACTGTCAGTGTCTCTCCCTCTCTCTCACACACACTCTGTCTTTCTCTCTCTGCCTCTGCATGGTGAGTGTGCGCGTGTGTGTGTGGTCTGTGCATAGTGCATGGTGTGTGTGTGGTGTGTGCAGAGTGGATGTACTGTGTGTGGTGTGTGTTCTGTGCAGTGGGAATGGAGTGTGTGTAATATGTGTGGTCTCTGCAGTGTGGACGGAGTGTGTGTGGTGTGTGTGTGTGTGTGTGTGTGTGTGGTCTCTGCAGTGTGGACGGGGTGTGTGTGGTGAGTGTGAGTGTGTGTGTGTGTGTGTATTGTGCAATTATCAGAATGCACATGTTTGTCAAGCAGCTGCGCCGGAAGGTGTGGAGAACACTCTAGAAGGCCACAGCTTGAACATTTATAATGCTGGTCTCAATAACAGAGGAATTCATCTATCCATTAGATGGGCCTTAGGAGGAAGATTTCTGTTGTGGAATATTGTGTAACTATTGGACTAAAAAGCCATAATCAGTTAATTAAGTACAGAATGTTCTTCTTTCTCTATTTTAGCCAGCATATCTGAAGTTCCAGGTAAAATGTGTGTCTTGTGTTTTGGAATGAACACTTACAGGACAGTACATGCAGTTTTGGTGTGCGCTGTACTATCTACTAACTTGTTGTTGTTTTCAAGCTGGCTCAATAATGGGGTAATCCACTCATAACTACACATTCTCATCATATAAACTATATCACATATTGTTTGATAATGCAAATATTGTATACGACAATTATTACATTTAATACATTTTTCAGGTCAACATTCTGTGACGCTTTTCAGCATTTTGTTGAGCACACGACAATGCTAGATTTCGGACATACCATGATTAACTTGGCAAAGATCACAATTCTAGCTCACAGTGTGTCTTCGTTTGTCAGTAACTAATTGAAGATAGGCTTGCATAATGAATGATGAACGTCATGATCTATAATATGTTTCTGCAGGTGGAATACCATTTAATAACAACTGCCATTGAGAAAAGTTTGGTTTGTTGCGAATGACTAGCGTATTGGAAGTTTTAGAATACTTCATTTTTCATTTCCTGAAAACCTTTGGATGAGCAAAACAGAGCTCCCTCCCCATTGGATGAGCAAAACACTGCTCCCTCCCCATTGGATAAGCAAAACAATGCTCCCTCCCCATTGGATGAGCCAATCAGAATTCCCTCTCCACTGACCTTTTGTTTCAATTGATTTTGAGATAAAAGAAAAAAGGATGCATGCCCTAGACAACTGAGATATTTCCTCTGTGGGGTCTTCGTGAATTACAGTTGCTAACCTGATACCTTTAAACACTTTCCAGTCACGGCCATGTTGCGACATACAGTACCATGATCTGGAAAAATCAATAGCAGTGAAAATCGTTTTCCCCCTACAATGTCTTAAAGCTCAGTTGCTCTTTAATTTTAGTTTGGAATCGTAAGATGCATGTACATCATTAAAGTTGCTACACTCGAAAACGACATAACAATGTACATTGTGGAGGTCCTGCGGAAATGTAAATATGCCGAAGTAAAATAATTGCAAGTAAAGTTGGGACCTTTTGTAAGACATTTGCGTGTGATAAAAAGTGTTAAAGGCTTTGTCACCAAAAGTGAAGTATCGCTAGTGAGGCTGGCTGTATCGTGACATTGCAACACCTAGATTATAGTCTAAACCGAGCTGTCTTTTTGAGAATCCATGCTGTCTTCATGTGAGGATTCCAATATGAAGTCAGCATAGATATTTGAACAACACCCCTCTTGTTTAACTATGTTTCTTGTCAGTATTTTCTATATAGCAGCTAGCAGAACAACACTATCGTCTAGTGTTGTGTAAATCATTCGAGGAAATTACATGATTCAACCCTGGGAGTGGACTAATATGACTTTACTAGCAACTGATTTACATAAAAATCCCCCAAAATACATTTAATATAATAAGAATAATAATTTAGTGACCCAAACATTGGTTTCTTTCATTCAAACTCCAGGGAGGTCACTTCTTTTTAGCATTGCATTTATACACTGCTACTGTGCAATGCAGTATACACAGAACCTCTCAGTACCCTTGGGTTGTGGCTTAGATCCTGGCACTCCGTCTCCAGGTTATTTACTCAAGGCTGAATCCGGAGCTTGTTCGTTGGTGCTTACAGTGGCAGGAACACAGCGAAGCCTGTTGAACCCCGGGGTAGAACGTAGGGTGGTAGCGTCAGTCTGTGGCAGGCCGAGGGTCTTCTAGCGATGGAGAACGCCCGAGCTATAGACGTCATAAATGTCGTGTGACATACACCTTTGATTGTCCCCTTATCGTCGGAAGTGACAAAGGCTAACGTTGTCTGTTGTGGTACAGCTTGCGTACCTGATCCTACACGTTGTGGTACAGCTTGCGTACCTGATCCTACACGTTGTGGTACAGCTTGCGTACCTGATCCTACACGTTGTGGACACACTTTGGTCCTGTATTTATTGACTAAAAAGCTCTTACCTTCCCCGGACTTGGCGGCGCCCGGATCCGGGTCGTCTTGAGTATTGCTGTGGGTGTTCAAGTAAGTGGCAGGGACCCAACCCTGCTCTTCGGCTGTGCTGACAAACCACCAGCCTGGGGGGGGGGCACACAGAAACAGAGGTCAATAGAGGAAAGTTAAATGTTCATACAGCTGGCAATATATCATCCCTCTGGATCCCGCTGTTGGATGGCTCCTGAGTCTAAACAGGGTCAGTCCAGAACTGTCACAGGTGGCAAGACCAAACCCAGAACTGTCACAGGTCAGGATCGAATCCCAGTGCACCAGGGCAATTAAAACAGCGCTCATTTAATCCCTGTAACCAATGCTGTCAAATATAATGTACTGCACAACGAATAATATAATGGTACATCAACAGTAACAGTTGAATTACATTTGTTCATTCACAGGAAATTATTGTTGGTGCAAAACAAAGAGCATAAGAAGTTGCAGCTGTGCTCATGTACGCTGTGGTGTTCAAATGTTGCTCTGTAAGTCTTCCGGGCCCAGACATGTGCTAGATAAACTTTTCCAGAACAATATTTCATTGCCATCGGTCTTCAAGGACCAACATGCTGTTTGTTCCAGCTGCACTGCTGATAATGTTTTGAGTTTGTTCCATCATCGTTGCGAAATCCTTTGTTCGTATATAATGCTAAGGAGTCTAACCAGTCACTGATGATCATAGCATGCTAAAAGCTGATTGGTTCACAACATTTGCTAATTTCTACATCAAAATGGAACAGTGACCGAATGCTTCAGTGTCGTCAGTCTGCTTTATAAGCAAGCCTTGGCCATCTGATCCAGTGTCAGTACAAGGGAACAATTACCAATAAAAGATGGAGTGTATATACAATACAATGCAACGCAAAAGGATGCCTGGTAAGTACTGACCTAAGCCAAATATGAAACATCCTGTTTTCTAGGGATCTGTTATGCAATTCCACAAAGTCCAATCGGGAGTATTCTATAATAAAAATCCACTGCAGATTGCCAGTGGATGTTTGAGTGATGTCGAGCCAAGGATATTTTCAGAAAAGACGAATAAAATATGAAAGTGGTATTTAAATTGGAAACCCCTTAGATAGACATGTTGTGGAAAGACATACTGTCACTGAGGTTGGAGAAAACAGCTATATTAATGTCTGGGACTGCATGAGTTTTACCACCTGGTACCCATATGACAGGTGTTTAGGCTGTGTTCACTACAAGTGTAAAATACAAGTGAACCCTCTCTTGCCTTTTGAATGCTATTAATAAACCAGTGCTACAACCTTTCATTTTTATAGCACATCTGAGGTGTTTTGGCTAAATATACATTATTTAATGATTGGAGCGTGTATGAAAGTTTTTAGCCTAAGTATGAATATATTACAGCTTTTATGGGCAATGGGTGATGTGGAAAGTCTGATCTGGATCTCTGGACTGGGAACCCAGCGGAGAGTTGCCAGAGGATGCAGACCATCCATACGCAATGCCTTCTATGAATGTTTATAGTAGCACAGAAACCAAGCATGACAGCACCACCTGTTCCAGACAAGCTCCAGCACTCAGTAGCCACATACGATTTGCAAAGTTGTCAGTCAGTTAATATACCAGTACACATACCAGAGCAACTGTACAAAAAGATGGCAGGTGTAGAACAGCCTGTGCCCAAGACTGCCAATGCAGACCGACTCAATGACCATTGTTCAGTTGCACTCACAGCTGGGGCCATAACACATTTTACTAGGCTGCTCATGGCTGAAACGAACAGCATTATCTCAGATATTCTGGACCCCCATACCGACAGATTCACGATGACTCAATCTCTAGTGCATTGCACACCGCCCACACGCACATGAGGAATACCAATAAGATGGAAGACTGCCGTTTGTCTCTGCATCCACATGCCACACTCAGCTCAAAACTCTGGGACTGAACACAACCTATTACAGTGGGCACTGGAGGTCCTGACAGCAATACATCTGCCATGCTGACATAAAGTTCCTCAAAACCTGGATAACTTGTAATCATTGAAGGAAGCTTGAATTCTGCTTTGTAGTGTAGCTAATAAAAAACCCTCGACCATGCACATCCAGCACCAACATGACTGAAAAGCAAAACATTAACATACCGAACAAAACAAAATGTACATGTTATTATAGGACCTACAAAAAACAGTACAAGCTTAGATGAGCATTGGCTGTTGTTCATTTTTGTTATATCGACAGAGATGGTTACCGCCAAGTACTTTGTTACATACCTAAGATGGGTGGCTTGCAATTCCATTATGTCCTAATCACATCCTGGCCACTACCAAGATGGCTGCTGACGATAGCAACTGGAGGCAAACAGTGTAATAAATGCAAGCACCGCCAATCCTAACAGCCATTCATATTAAGTGCTAGAACTATCTTATAGTTACTACTGTACCTGTACCTGTACTGTACTGTATCATTGCCATTCAGATTGTAAAGCTCTGCGTCCTTATTACGTTCCTGTATCTTCTGTTATATTACAGACTTACATCACTAACATCACCATCTACTAGTTCCCTCTTAATATTCGATATGTTTCATTTATTTGTTTGGCAATAACGTGTATTCTGTATATCTGTCTTCTACTGGGTCTCTAATAGCTGTCCTTTAAACAGGGGGGTGGGACAGTCACACAAACCGGACGTCAAAAATGGCACCTCTTCCAACACCACCCCCAAACGGTGTCACTTTTTCAATCGTCTCCTTTGCCAAGGAACATTTCCAACGATGATGTTACACCCTACGGGGAGAAAGTCATCACACTGCCAGGAAAACCATCTCTCTTTCAACATCAGCGAGACAAAAGAAGCTGATTAAGGACTACGGGAATTGGACAAAAACACAGCTGTCCACATCAACAGGGCTGAAGTGGGTTTAAGAGCGTTAAGTGCCTCTGTACAAATGTACATGGCCCAAACACACACACACACTAACATACCAACACACACACAAACAAATACACACACTTACAAACAAACACACAGTTGTGTCAGTGCCTTGTCTCCCTCAGGAGGTGGGAGATATTTGGCATGGGCCATCAGATTATCAACATGTTGTACAGCTGCAGCAGTGAAAACATCCTGACCAGAGCATCACCAATGGGACTGTGCAAGCTGCACTCCACTACCTCTACACCAGGAAGTGTCGTTAGAAGGCCTGATCCTGCCTGGATTTGAATCTACACAGATCAACTTGACCAATGTTCTAGTATTAGAATGAACCATTAAAGATCGCTGGCATTTCAAAATGGTGAAACAAACAGGTACACTAATTTCACGAAAACGCTGAGTACCAATCGTTTAACCTCATCGTATGTCTTTAGTAAGCCAGCGTTTCAATGAGACAAGAGTTGAACAATAGGTTCAAATCCACAACGGAAGTTAAATGACGTCCCGACGAAAACACAACGGTTTGTTTTGACAACGTCAGCGGTTGTCCTGCAGGGAAACCATTACAACAGACCAGGCCAAGCCAAATTAGTTGTATGTTGCAATCGAACGTTTGACATAGCCCAGGTCATTTGCACTGGATGTATCTAGTTAGTCATTTAACTCTTAGACAAAATGCCTGCGTCAGCCTCATTTACACAGCTTGAGACGCAAAGCTCGAAAAACAGCAACCGACGCATTTAAAACAGGCCTCCTTTGTTGAAATGAATGATAAAAGCAATGCTGATTATGTAAGCCATGTGTGTCGTAATGTGGCTCTAGGGGGCGGAAAGAAAAGCGAGACTGGTGCTACAGTATGGAGGAATATTGCTTAAAAGAAGAAAGTGGAACAAGTGAGCAGATGTTTGGCTTGGACATCAAAGTTGTAAAGCTTTCCTAGTACCCGTTCTGTCCCTCTATGGGAGGACAAAAAAGATTAACCTAAAGTTACACGCTTGAAGTGGCCCTGAGCTCTGTTTGTGTTACCTACAGAACCTGTGCTCTGTGAACACTATCACAGTTTTTGTTTTAATCAGCAACTTATTTAATAATAAATTACACAAAAAAGTTACACATTTAGAAGAAAAATAAAATGATACTGCATGCAGCGTTTTTTTAATTGTGCATATATAGTGTAAGTACTCATGAAACAAGAATATGTACTGCTGTTGACACAGAATTAGATGCTCCTAGTAATTGCTAGCCTCAGCACTTATAGTGATATCTGATCTCACTGGAAATCATTGCAAGGGAATACACCATTCATTTCGAGCATGTGTATTTATTAACACTGTATTATTAAAAGACTAAATAATGTTTTACATTTTTATATATAAATGACATCTTTAGTGTATATAACCACAATAACCAGTGACGGTTGTGTTTAAATTATCAATAAAGGTGAAACAAAAAACAGCTGTAAAAAAGAATAATCTGTTAGTAGCAAACTGCTGTTTACTTGTGTTTTTAAAGGCCCCCACTCCCCCTTACCCACTAGCACTAAAGTATCTGATTTAAAGTAGTGTTGGAAACCCATCCAGAATCAAAGAATATAATTGAGAAACAACATATGGAAGACCTTAAACAGCGGAAACTATTTAACAAATTGTTCCATTAATTGACTAGTGATCTTACTTTTGAGAGTCGATAAAACGCAAAAGAATCCATCTTTTTACTGAGTTGTGCTGCAGCAGTTCTCTATTAGCACACTTTAGCTACTTCTGTTTAGCATTAAGGTAGTCCACTACAGTACCTTAGCGTAGCCCTGGTATCTACACACATTTTAGCTACTTCTGTTTAGCATTAAGGTAGTCCACTACAGTACCTTAGCGTAGCCCTGGTATCTACACATCTAAAACACACTGTGAGTAAAGGGGGCATCCCGAGAGGATCCATTAAGGCATTATAATGAACCAACCACTTTTGACCGCTAACTCTGGCAGGAAACAGCTTTTTCCATATTCCCTCAGACTCATTCCCCAGCCCACATTCTCTCCTCCCCAAAGCAATGCTATTTTACTAGTAAGCCCCAACCCCCAATTCGAAACACTGCCAGGAATAAAACAAATCTCACAAGTAGTCAAATATAATTTTCCAAAGAAATAGAAATCTGACCTGTGAGAAACCCCAACAGATGCAATCATTCGGAGCTATATTGATTAACCAGGAACTGTATACCAGATTCACTAACAGGAAACATCCTCTCACCAAAACATGATTCATAAACAAATACAACAACGGTAAGCCAATGTGCAAGGACTTGGCCTGGAAAGGGACATGAAAAACTCTGCAAACCCTACAAACTCTACAAACTGACCTAGATCCAAAGGCATCAGTATGAAATCCAATCCACGGTAAGGATATGGACCTTTCCTTTAGTGCACAGGACAACTATTTGCATTATAATGGCATTCTCAGATTGGTTATGTTAACAGTGACATTAATATATGTTCAACCGGTAAGTTATGGGAAGTAAGTTCTCTATATGGAAAAAGTGTCAGGAATCTTCACATGAACATTGTCACTCACATTGTCTCTAAGTCTTAGCAGTCCAAGTGTCATGGCCTCAGCAATCAGCTGCAGCTAATGCTAATCATTTAGTCGAACACAGTGCTCAGATGCCTTTAGATTTAGCTACGTCTGTAATACTTGGGGACGCCGCGGTTCTACAGGGTGGCCAAATAAGTGTGTGATTAAATGACATTGCGTAATACATGTTAGTGACAAAACAAGTAGCATCTTGCACAGGATTTTGCCTTCTGACAAAACGAACTCTAATCGAAAGTGTTGACACCAGTTTTCAAATCTCTTCGGCATTCCTCCATGATAGTCAGAAAAGGGCAGGAAACTCTACCTCCTCGGCCACTCAGTCAGCCACATCCTGCCATCTCCTCGACCACTCAGTCAGCCACATCCTGCCATCTCCTCGACCACTCAGTCAGCCACATCCTGCCATCTCCTCGACCACTCAGTCAGCCACATCCTGCCATCTCCTCGACCACTCAGTCAGCCACATCCTGCCATCTCCTCGACCACTCAGTCAGCCACATCCTGCCATCTCCTCGACCACTCAGTCAGCCACATCCTGCCATCTCCTCGACCACTCAGTCAGCCACATCCTGCCATCTCCTCGACCACTCAGTCAGCCACATCCTGCCATCTCCTCGACCACTCAGTCACCTTAGCGATTCTAGGGTGAACTTTAACTGAAAGAGAATACACTATGTAGGCCAAATGCTGTCTATTATCCATCGATGGAAAACCTATTTGTAGGTGGAGTAATTCTGACCAGTTACACATTCACCCACTAGTCCCATAGATGTGAAGCAGCGATCAAAGGCCCAGTCGCCAGCACCCTTCATGCTAATTATGAAGGAAAGAACTGAAGTCAAGGCCTCTGGGCAAAGGACGTCAAGGTGTTTGAACATCTGCCTCAAAGTGACTCCCGACTGGGTTTAAATCAAACAGGATCATGTAGGGAAAATAAACGGAGGAACACGAGGAGTCAGACACTTTAAAAACATCAGTGGACTCTGTTCCTTTAGGCCACTGTGGCATGGAGTTTTACAAACAGCCAAATGTGTAACCTAAGTCCCAATGGCTTTTTCAGAATTCTGTTTCCACTCTTCAAAGAACACATGAGACTCATTACTGCTTTACTGTCCGGGCACACCATTAACTACAGGATGTTAACTTGTCTTACCGGGCTTGTCTCTAGGCGCCTCAGAAACACTGGAGATATGAAACATATTCTCTCATTCTGCAAAATGAAAAGAAAATCTAGATCGATTTGCTCATGCTGCGTCAGCTAAAACCGTGGTTCAATGACGAAGTGTTTATATGCTATGGTGCAACAGTGTGCAAGAGGACAGAGTGTAGAAGAATAAAGTAAACACAAACCTAATATCAAGAGGACAGAGTGTAGAGGAATAAAGTGAACACAAACCTAATATCAAGAGGACAGAGTGTAGAGGAATAAAGTAAACACAAACCTAATATCAAGAGGACAGAGTGTAGAGAAATAAAGTGAACACAAACCTAATATAAAGAAGACAGAGTGTAGAGGAATAAAGTGAACACAAACCTAATATCAAGAGGACAGAGTGTAGAGGAATAAAGTGAACACAAACCTAATATCAAGAGGACAGAGTATATAGGAATAAAGTGAACACAAACCTAATATAAACAGGACAGAGTGTAGAGGAATAAAGTGAACACAAACCTAATATAAAGAAGACAGAGTGTAGAGGAATAAAGTGAACACAAACCTAATATCAAGAGGACAGAGTATATAGGAATAAAGTGAACACAAACCTAATATAAAGAAGACAGAGTGTAGAGGAATAAAGACCCTGCGTGACCTTCTGCATTATGCATCTCATTAGAAGCGCTATACAAACATCTTTTTGTCTTCTTTTTGTGGCTCTTAAGGGCTCTGTGTGCAGTTAGTATTCCTTGTATTCTTCCATTTCCAGGTTAAACTGCTGACTCAGAACACTGAGTATGTAAATACAGCAACTGAATATGTAAATACAGCATGTCTCCTTGTCTTTATATTCAGGAGGACTGGATGATTGAAATAGGAGTATAGGAAACATTCCTTGTACCAAAGGCAACAACCTGGCTCCTAGCCTAAACAAACAAGGAGAAAAAAACAGGCCTCTTTACACACCAATGTTAGCCACCAGGTGGGGCTAAAGCACAGTTTGCGGGAGGGTGGGCAGAGGTATGCCAGCAGTATAACAACCCACATCGCGCTGCTGGCTTGCCTCTGAAGATGGTCCTGGTTGGTCCCCTAACAAGAGACCTAATGCTGTTGGAAGTGGTGTTGCAGAAAAACCAAACTAAAAGCCCTATTAATGTAACTAATGGAACTCTGTCCTACATATGGCCGAGATCTTATGAGTGAGGGATGTTGACCCTCATGTCATGGGGTTAAGTTAACAACAGGGCCTAGTTTCCATCATAGTCCACCTCTCCACATAATAACTGAGGGTTCTGGGAAAAGTTGATTTCGGGTTACAGATTGGTGGCTTTTTGTGTGTTCAATAGTGTTATTATTATTGTTGATAAGGAATGGGGAGAGAAATGGCAAGTCAAAAGAAAAGAAGAGAAAGAAATAAGAAGTTGCGACTCCGGGGAACTGTGATGGATGAAGGATAGAAAGGACCTCCAGACTAAACGGTGAGAAAAGTTCTCACGTAGAAGCCAAAACAGTGCACATGCATGAGTGTGAGAAGCCAAAACAGTGCACATGCATGTGTGTGAGAAGCCAAAACAGTGCACATGCATGTGTGTGAGAAGCCAAAACAGTGCACATGCATGTGTGTGAGAAGCCAAAACAGTGCACATGCATGTGTGTGAGAAGGCAAAACACTGCACATGCATGTGTGTGAGAAGGCAAAACACTGCACATGCATGTGTGTGAGAGAAGCCAAAACACTGCACATGCATGTGTGTGAGAGAAGCCAAAACATTGCACATGCATGTGTGTGAGAGAAGCCAAAACAGTGCACATGCATGTGTGTGAGAAGGCAAAACAGTGGACATGCATGTGTGTGAGAAGCCAAAACAGTGCACATGCATGAGTGTGAGAGAAGCCAAAACAGTGCACATGCATGTGTGTGAGAAGGCAAAACAGTGCACATGCATGTGTGTGTGAGAAGCCAAAACAGTGCACATGCATGTGTGTGTGAGAAGGCAAAACAGTGCACATGCATGTGTGTGAGAAGCCAAAACAGTGCACATGCATGTGTGTGTGAGAAGCCAAAACAGTGCACATGCATGTGTGTGTGAGAAGCCAAAAAAGTGCACATGCATGTGTGTGAGAAGGCAAAACAGTGCACATGCATGTGTGTGTGAGAAGCCAAAACAGTGCACATGCATGTGTGTGTGAGAAGGCAAAACAGTGCACATGCATGTGTGTGAGAAGCCAAAACAGTGCACATGCATGTGTGTGTGAGAAGCCAAAACAGTGCACATGCATGTGTGTGTGAGAAGCCAAAACAGTGCACATGCATGTGTGTGTGAGAAGCCAAAACAGTGCACATGCATGTGTGTGTGAGAAGCCAAAACAGTGCACATGCATGTGTGTGTGAGAAGTCAAAACAGTGCACATGCATGTGTGTTTGGATGGATACGTGTGTGTGTATGGAATGGATATGTGTGTGTGTATGGAATGGATATGTGTGTGTGGAGGGATACGTGTGTGTGGAGGGATACGTGTGTGTGGAGGGATATGTGTGTGTGGAGGGATACGTGTGTGTGGAGGGATACGTGTGTGTGTGGAGGGATACGTGTGTGTGGAGGGATATGTGTGTGTGGAGGGATACGTGTGTGTGGAGGGATACGTGTGTGTGTGGAGGGATACGTGTGTGTGTGGAGGGATACGTGTGTGTGTATGGATATGTGTGTGTGGATGGATACGTGTGCTTGGGTCACTCACCGCTCTCGCTCTTATCAATGACATCCACAAGTTCACCGGCCTTCAGGCTGATTTCAGCCGGTTCCTGCTTCTCATAGTTGGCCACTACCATGTACTGCTCCAGAAGCATAGGATCTGCACCATCCAAACCTGGGGTTGATGGGAAAAAACATGCCGTCAGCCAGCTCCCGGCCTTGGGTCCACGAGAGCGACCGCCGGGCATCCTCTGTGCCATAGGCCAATTTGTCGGCAGACCTCAGCCAATGGGAACAGACGCTAGTGCATCTTCCCAAGAGTCCGGCCATATAGCTGGATCCCCACCAGCCCAAAAGCAGGGTTAGTGGAGACTCAAACAAAAGCCTGTAAAACTAAAAGTCTTCCAAAAAGCATACAGCAGTTGACTGACACCAAGCAGTTAGCTGAATAAAATCCATTCCGCAGTACACACGTCTGACAAAAGAAGAAACACGGACACATTTAGGTGGAGGAAGTGTGTGAGAGCTCGGTAGAGAGACAGAGAGGAAAGTGAAGAGAGCAATAGAGAGGGAAAAGCAAGAGCGGCAGCGGTCTCTAGGTGGGACAGTGAAGTGGGAGAGAGGAATGGTTTCCCCTGGAAAATAAACAGTCTGCTAAAATGCCTCCTCCTGGATAGGGCTGGAGGAAGAGCGGGGTGGGGGGGGGAGTTGTATACGCCAATCATAAGAGTCAACACCAGAAGCCTTAAATAGAACCAGATGAGTGGACAGGGGTTGAGCTCAGGAGGCGGGGCTTTGGGTGCTGTGAAACACTAGACTTGAGCACAGGACTTTCATTCAGACTGGTCAATTGATAGTCTCTCTCGCCCATCGCTGGGTCGAAAAGCAGCATTTTGACGATGCTGTTCAAAAGACACGAAACTTTACTTCCAATCCGATGTGTCAGTATGTGGGTATAGTTAATACCAGGTTGATATAGTATGAATGTGTAGCTGTGCAGTCTCTGTGGCATTGTGTTGTTTTTAATATTTTATAATTTTACACTTTTACATTTAATGTTAAATCTAGTGGTATGTTTTTATCAAAACAGTGAACAGACTTTATAATAAATGTGCGTATAAAACGGTATACTTATTCATAACAAGTATGTCCGAAACATATTTAGCACATAAGAATTCTAGATATTTAGTTGTAAGATTCATTGAAAATGTAATTACTGTTGTATTTAATGTAAACGTATGATTTGTCTCATCCATTCTC
Organism: Dallia pectoralis; assembly: GCA_029465975.1. Classification (NCBI taxonomy): domain Eukaryota; kingdom Metazoa; phylum Chordata; class Actinopteri; order Esociformes; family Umbridae; genus Dallia; species Dallia pectoralis. The sequence goes on from CM055730.1 coordinate 15,340,772, forward strand.
TGTATGCATGTTTTTAAGATGTCTCTTTTACTGTACATTTAGTGATAAAGAGCTGGATGGTTAGTTGTTTAGCCGGATGTTTCAGAGTTAACCCTCCACATTATACTTGCTTTTTTAATTTGTATGTATGCATCTTTCACCTGGATAACATTTAAAGGTGATATATGTGGGATATAAATGTGTGTGTGTGTGTGTGGTGCCGCACTGAAGACAGGAGAAAAACTAGAGATATATTCTCAACCATCATCCAACTTAAAATTCCTAGTTGTAAAGCCTGGAAACATCTTAGAGCTCCAAAATTCCAACCTAAAGATAAACTTCACATTTTTCTCTGAGTTCCTAGTTGTCTGGAAAGCACCATTAAGCCAGTGTGCATGTAGAGTATATTACCCACACAAATTGCATAACTCGTTTTGTCATTATGTCTACTGCATTAGGACTACATCTGCATTAGTTGTCCTAAACAAACCCTTATCATTTTAGGCTGTCTCTACAAATCAAATTTAGCATTAGAACATCACTACGTAAACACCCTGATAAAACTCACATAACTCAGCTAAACTGTAAAGATACTGTAAATGGACTACCCCCCCCCAAAAAATATATATTCCTCTATCTATTCTATTCCATAAAAAACATTCCAGCCTCCTGGATCTCTACATGTATTAAGTCACACCTGATCCATTGAAGAAGCTGTGCATCTATCCTAGACGCAGTGCTTGTCTGGTGTGAGAAGCCTGAATATGCGGAGGCTGTAGAACGATATGTTTCTTCAATCATGGAGCGGGTGAAGTCTGCTCACCAGGTACATGGGTTCCCCCACCGGGTACATGGGTTCCCCCACCGGGTACATGGGTTCCCCCACCGTGTACATGGGTTCCCCCACCGGGTACATGGGTTCCCCCACCGGGTACATGGGTTCCCCCACCGGGTACATGGGTTCCCCCACCGGGTACATGGGTTCACCCACCGCTCCCCAGAAATCTGGTTAATTAGATGCTTTTCAGAAAGCACCAAGCAATTCATTTGTAGGTGAAATCTCCCTCAGTTTTACTCTCACGGCAGGATTGTCGGGCAAGTGAGATCAAACGCTCTCACCCTCGTTTGGATCACGGACACTTGTTTCGTTGTTTATTGCCCCGTTTCCCCCAATCGCTGTCCTTATTTAAGTTACCAATTTCCCAGTGTGTCTTGTCATGTCGCGGTTGCTTATGTCCCGTAGGTGTAAAATATATGTAAAATTAGGATATAAAAAAGTGGTCCATTAGACATATCTACTGATGGTCATTCCTGATTCTCTTAGGATTTGAGTTGACCAGATCTCAGGACACATTTCTTGGGAATCTGAGTTTTGAAAGAAATATAGTCAAAGATTGTTACTTAAAAAATATATATACTGAAGATCTTTTAATAGATAATATCGACTTTGAGCATTACAATAAAGTTTGCCAGGACAGGATGGATTGTAATGCATTCTTTTCGCATGTTGACACCCAACAGCTGTTTAACATTGAATATTGTCAGCCCAACCCTTTTCAAAACATAGGTTTTGTCCAACATGTATTTTCTAGCATACACAATATATTATGAGACGAAGCTGGCGTTTCACAGACCTCCAGCTAGCGGTCTGTTGCGTAGATTGGAGGGGTTGTTCACCCCAGAGGCCACGATGACAAATGTAGAGTAGGCTTGGCTCTAGTCTGACCCGTCATGGTGGAGTTAGCTACAGCAAAAAGTCACTGAAACTGCTTTTACTAGTCAAGGAGACCTGACCTTTTGCTACATCACCATATGCTGTATGTATTATAGAGTTAGATCAGCCAAACATCTATGTGGTAAATTTACAGAAAACCGTAAGAGCAGTGCTGAAGCATGCATTGTCTAACAATAGACATTTGAAGCTATTAGTTTCACTTGAGTGTGAATGAAAGCCCTGTCTTGGAGTCGAGATCAATCAAATAGCTCAGTATTCAGTGTCTGTTTGTCAGACAACCGCCTGCAGATGTTTACGTGCTAGAAAAGCACACATTCATTATTAATTATGATTTCCTGCACCAGACAAACATCTCTGCTCTTCCAACACACCCTCCTACACACTGACATTCACAGGCACACAGTTATGTAGAAACTTACTCACACACACCAACACACACACACACACACATAAAGTAGCTAGCCTCTCACCTCTGTATGCCTCTTGACCTAACACAACTACCCAATACTCCCTGAATACACACACACAGATTTTTGACAATTCCACTTCCTACAGTATACACTCCTTAGTCGCCCCCCAGCTCAAATAAGGCCAGCAGCACGGCTGTAGACACACTCTCTGGTTGATGTGTTACACTGAAATGGTTTCCACTTGCCACGTAAACCCTCCTCTCCATCTGCTTTTCACATGCATGAAAAGCCCCCAAGCTCTCTCTCTCTCTCTCCCTCATTATCTCTCTGTTTCTCACTCTCTTCTTAAGTCTCTCTGTTTCTCACTCTCTTCTTAAATCTCTTTGTTTCTCACTCTCTATTTAAATCTGTTTCTCACTCGCTTCTTAAATCTCTTTGTTTCTCACTCTCTATTTAAATCTGTTTCTCACTCTCTTCTTAAATCTCTTTGTTTCTCACTCTCTATTTGAATCTGTTTCTCACTCTCTTCTTAAATCTCTGTTTCTCATTCTCTTTTTGAATCTGTTTCTCACTCTCTTCTTAAATCTCTCTATCACTCTGTTTGCTTATGACGCCTTCTCGCACTCGAACTCGCTCTGACCTTTGCTCTTCTTCTGTCATTGTCTTTCACAATCCTTCCCACTTTGTCTATCTTCCTCCGTTCTTCCTGTTAACCAATCATATCAAAGCTGCTCACAGGACAACAGCACACTTTATTTACTTGTACAGAGTGGTTCACATTTTCTTTGAGTAAATAGTGTTTTAGAATGAACTCCATTCTAGTTATTTTTAAAGCAATATTTATAAACAGTGTGTGTTCATTTTCAAACTACTTTACTTAGGATAGTATATAGAAGCAAGTAAAACATTCAGGTCTAACTTCTAAGTAACCTGGTTAGTAGCCTTTTTAGTCCGTTGTGCTGTGAGTACTACTGCTGGTATTGTCCAAATCCCACATGCCTAGACACCCACTCAGCCCTGTGGTTTTCAGACCGTTTCCATGTCAATGACTCCTATAGCTCTCTGCACTAACTTGATAGGGAGCCGCCCACAGTACAAACTGGGGTCCCCAGATACCCCAGCCTGGGAATATTGTTGCATTTCAATCACTATACTAAAAGTTATAGACAGAATAGTCTAAAGAATGTATTTTATTTATGTCTTATATATCTTTCCCCACTGACAATTAAATGGAATTCGGAGTGGAATTATGTCAACGACTTTGCACCAAGCAACAACCAGGAAACTCGATGTCAAGATGTCTTCTCAAGAACCGTTATGGTTCTTAACACACTGCTTCACTACAAAGTCCAGATTGGAATATGAGGAATCGCTGGATAGCAACGTGATTAGACAACCATACATGACTACCGCCCAAACTCTGATTGTGCAGGCCAAGTGCACCACCCATCTGTGCTAGTCCACAAATAGGATTAGAAAGTTGTTCTTGCAGGCATTTACATAACCTCTGCACCATTTAGTGGCCATGTTTTAAAAATAAAACACTAATATAATCGTATTACATATAACCCTACTAAGTCCATACATGCTAGAACCAGCCTTGAAATACATATGATCACATATATTAGGCTTCTTGGATAAGGGCACTTATCATGGAGAAAATAAGTTGCATTTAACAATATGATTTACATGCAGTTTCCGTTGAAATTGGCATCCAGCTTTTGTCTTATAACCAAGACACATATAATGTAGCTCATCCCAATATGCATTTCATTAAATGCTCCCAGTCTGCTGAAGTGAGCGATCCACTCACATACTTCAGATACGTTTTTAAGTTATGGATGAAACATATTTTGCGACGAAACACTGATTATGTTTGTTGAGCAATGATTGAACTGAATTGCCTATATCAGAGTGTATTCAGAGGTTTTCAGATAGGCTGTGATTTCTGAAGCACGTTCATGCCAGGTAAACAATAGGAAACAGTTTGGATAAATGCTGTAACCACCAACAGTTTTGTGGCCTGGGGCAACATATACATGTGAGGGTGCTGTTTCAGTAAACTCTAAGAGGAGACCAACAGCATGTAATTACAGGGACCATAAGATGCAGCTACAGCACAAATTAACCACAGACTTGCACACTCTCTGCTATCCTAATAAAGTAATATCAAGTAAACCCTGTTGCCGGGAAAAATGATGTTCAAAGAAGAAAAAACATTGTCACTAAACATTCCTAAACTTTAAAGTAAGATTATGATGTAAAGTCATTATTTCAACTTTAAGGGACAATTTTATGTACACACATTCGTTCTTGATCTGGACCAACAAATCAAGCTCAATGGAGATTACTTTTGTCAGCAAAAACACCCCTCAACAGTTGGTTGGCAAAAAGAGCAACATATTTTTACAAAGCTTTCCATCTTAATCTAAGAATGATAATGGATAGTTATTCCAGCCAATGTTTCTGGGAAGAAACGTAATATCCATCACGGACTGAAGGTAGGCAACTGGCCTAAGCATCCATTCCATGAGGTCACCATCATGTAAAGGCATGATATCATTGAGAGTAGAAAGAAACTCGGTTGGCGTTGTATAATCTTAGGTTCAATAATGTTTCCCTATTGAAGAGAAATAAAGTAGAGGTGACAAACATATATTATGAAGACAGAGTTAGATTAGCAGTACCTCCGAGCTGTACCACACGCCGCATATAACAGTCGGTTAACGTAATTCTTTTGGAGAATTATGAATCGTTTAATCATTCGATGTCCTATTATGTCACAACTTGTAACGGTAAGATCTAGACATTAAAGGTTGTGTTATTTAAAAGATATAACATGCTGGTATAGTGAACGTTCAGAGACACAGATACAGTACAGTTCTACTGCACAGCTACTTCCCCAGCTCGCACCTGAATGCTCAATGTAACCCCACACACGTCCATGTCCACATACACTGAACCCAGATGCCCAACACTTACCACCCACTAAGCACTTTGGTATTTGTGTCCTAAACTAATAGTAATTTGACTATGTTGACATGGGTTGGTCTTGTTCTACACAAGTGAGCTTCGGTGAGCAGTCTATTGGATAGATATTGTCCCACTTCATGTCATAGCCACTTTGACTCAAATGTTGTGTTAGTGATGTCATTCAATGTACAACATCTGGGTAAGTTCTGGACATCATGTTTTAGATATTGTATTTGTGTGGGGGTTTAACTAGATGCAGATTTGTATCGGCATCAAACATTAAACTTTGTATCGGATTTTGATACATTGGTCTTATGGGAGATTTGTTATTTTCCCATTAAGAAAAAATAAGGAAACACAAACACACTTTTGATTTCTGTCCTTGAAGGGAAAAATCCCACACTCTTACCTGAGTTATAATGTACAAGAACACAGACACACACACACACTTCATACATGCATACTGTACGTGCATACTAAAGATGCCACATATGATGCCATAGAAAAACATTTTAGATAACTTGTTTTACCTGACTTGCGTTTGCTTGATCCTCCACAGTCCCTGGAAAATAAACAACACCAGAGTTTCATGGTCAGTTTGTGAAAGGCAGCCATGACAGAGCAGGTCCATGTTGTCCAAGACTCAACAGTATCAACTATGAGCCTAACCCTGAATAAGTATCTACTCACACCAACAGGCACCCCACATGCCAGAGATGTGTGTGTGTGTGTGTGTGTGTGTGTGTGTGCGTGTGTGCGTGTGTGCGTGTGTGCGTGTGTGTTAAACAACATTTGGGCTGTAACTTTAAAGCTACGTATGTTAAAAATCAAAGTCTGTTAAGGTGTTGATGATCTGGGCAATTATGTCATCTGCTCCAACGTGTCTGTTGTGAGGGTCAGGGTGAATCAGATAATTATCTGCTGATCTTAATCACACCAATTTAGCTAGAGACATTAGAATCTATGGAGTAACATTATCCTTACATGAGCAAAACTGATTGCATATATTATTAATATTGTGTCTATTTGCAAAAGGTCCCATGGTTTGGCGTTGACGATCATGGTTATATTTGCAAGAAATAAGTATCTGCAGTCACCAAACCACCAACGTAAGCACCTAATATTTGTTACATTTCATTATAACTTTTTTAAATGCACTTTTTTGATGAGTCTAACATTTTTGATGTTGCTTTTGGGCAACACACAGCCATCATTGGATCTTAGAGCCGGACAGCTATCAAAAGCATATCTTCAAATCCACACAAAAATGGTTCACGCTTTTGCGATGGCCATCAAAGTCAAGTGACCTAAATCCCATTTCCAAACACTTTTCACTCAAAAAAATGTTAAAATTTTACGATATTGAGTGTAAGATCATGCTGATCAACAATTGTTGCATTTGTCCACAGTCTTCTTTTTTTGTACCTAGTATACAGTTTATACTATATACATTTGGTTACCAATAATTCTGGAGGACATAATACCATTATATTTTGCATAAATTGCTCAATAAACCCACTGAAGCTTTCCATAAAACAGCATTATTATAAACACAAGGAAAGATGATTTCACACTAGAGAATAACAACTGCTCTTGATGTAAACTATTACAAACATTAATTCAAATCATTAATCAATGTGAGCCGTTATTGAGTCGATTCTACACCTTAAACCTCCTTCCACAAGGAATCAATGAACAACTGCAGCCAATTCGTTCATCAGAGCCACTCAGGAGCATAAAGCAATTATGCCGGACAGTTGGACTCCTGGCCTCTGGAGGTAGCAGTTTATGGTCCTGGGGGCGTAGTGGCATATGAAACACATTACCATGGAGGGTTGGGAGTGGAAGAGGGCCTGGGGTCTACTGGAGGGTAAAAGGGTGGGATGGGGGGACTGGAGGAAGGCTTGACTGGCTAAGCAGAGTGAGTAACCCATACCTCAGCACTAGAATAATACACCTCCCTGGAGGAATGCGCACACACATTGGCTTAACGCACATTGGCTTAACGCATATTGGCTTAACGCACATTGGCTTCAAGCACATTGGCTTGACGCACATTGGCTTCACGCACATTGGCTTAACGCACATTGGTTTAACGCACATTGGCTTGACGCACATTGGCTTGACGCACATTGGCTTTACGCACATTGGCTTTACGCACATTGGCTTTACGCACATTGGCTTAACGCACATTGCCTTAACGCACATTGGTTTAACGCACATTGGCTTCACGCACATTGGCTTGACACACATTCGCTTGACGCACATTGGCTTGACGCACATTGGCTTGACGCACATTGGCTTGACGCACTTTGGCTTAACGCACATTGGTTTAACGCACATTGGCTTCACGCACATTGGCTTAACGCACATTGGCTTAACACACATTGGCTTAACGCACATTGGCTTAACGCACATTGGCTTAACGCACATTGGCTTAACGCACATTGGCTTGACGCACATTGGCTTAACGCACATTGGTTTAACGCACATTGGCTTCACGCACATTGGCTTGACGCACATTGGCTTAACGCACATTGGCTTAACGCACATTGGCTTAACGCACATTGGCTTAACGCACATTGGCTTAACGCACATTGGCTTAACGCACATTGGCTTAACGCACATTGGCTTAACGCACATTGGCTTGACGCACATTGGCTTAACGCACATTGGTTTAACGCACATTGGCTTCACGCACATTGGCTTCACGCACATTGGCTTGCTTAACACACTGCTAACGATAGCCAAATGAAACAGGTAAAAGGGAGAATCAACCAAAAGATGTCAAAATGTTGGATCCAGCTTAAGCTTTCTGCAGTGAGGTTAACCTTTTTGCTCAGGTGAACGTTTGTCACTTTCTTCTTGACACTTTAACTCAAGGGGAGGTTTGAGTATATCATTAAATCTGAATCCGTCAGAGCCCATCCAGAATTCAGAGTTTGATTTGAGAATAACCAGCTGTTTGTGTCTAACAGGCGCTCAGTCATTGTAGGTGGGCCCATTAGACATGGAATGTGTGAGGAATTAGTGTGCTGCCCAACTAATTCTGCTTGAGGTATACCGAGTGCAAAACATATCCTTCTGTCCCTTACTCTGTGCCCTGCATTTGTAACCCCTGTCCTGTGGTCAAAGGTCAACTGGACATGAAGATATTATCATCAATGCGAAGTTGATGCCCACAGAACTGTGCAGTGTGTGGCCTTAACGGAGAAGTGGGATAAGTGAGACTTTGTTAGCTTTTAAAACCCCCTATTTCTTTCATCTGCATAAAGGTTTGTGAGTTCATAGATTCGCTGCACACTACTGATGTAAAGAGTGGTTATTATATGAGTATGTTTGGCTTTAGTGTCAGCTTGAGCTGATCTAGCCAATCTCCTATGACCTCTCTCGACAAAAAGGTGTTTTCGCCCCATTTTAGTGCTGCTCACTCTGTGTTTTTTCTGTTTGTTTATTGCAAAATTCTACTTTAACAGACTGTAGTGTTTGAAAAATATGTGATTTCATTTCTGAGATGCTGCAACCACCACATCTGGTCAAACAGTCTTACAACGGTTCTTTAGTCGCCTCCGCCATTCAAATGTTTTGTCCAACATCAACCTGATTGTGTCTGCATGCTGTATTTACTGAGTGGCCATGTGTGTGCTTGTGAGTTGGCATGAAACGTGTTAAATGCAAAGGCACAGGTCCTGCTTAAAATATACTTAACCAAATATGTGAACATGTACTAATCCGTAAGTAAGGTTAGGTTTAAAATCTAATTTTAAGACAAGTTGTAGAAATAGAAATAGAGTAATTCAGTATATAACACCTAGTGAAGACCTGGGTAAAAGTTTACAATATCAGTGGCGCCCTCTTGTGATGGTAAATATATTGCATTTCTTTTTCCTGCTTTAGTGGTGCAGTGACGTTCCAGTGCACATAGATGGCAGTGAGGGGAAGAAAAGTTGTCCAAGAAGACCAGTGTGTATGAAGCTCGGACATGTGCATCGGGGCTGCTACCATGACGGTGCTTGTCACCTATAAACGTGTGAACGTCCTGTGGAATGATTTCACTTCGATGATCAGGTAGTCTTACAATCTCCAGAAGGAGAATTTCGACCATTTTGGACACAGTCTCTCTCTCTCTCTGTTTCGTTAATGTCCTACACATGGAACCACTGAAAGCCATAGATCAGTTACATAACAACATTTTGACTCTCTAACCTATAAACCAAGTACGTTTATTGGGTTTACGGTTCAAAAGAAAACACTATCCAAACTCTTGAGTCCTATGCGTTTTAGACTAACAATAAAATGCTTACTTATTGGCCATCCCTCGAAAAATCCTGTAGATTTGGATTTATCAAACCACTATTTTATTGTTGACCTCAGGTAGCTTCTGAAATTCAGAATGAGCTGAAATAAATTATTTGAAGATGGGCAGTCAATTAAAAACAACCATTGACTCACAGTCATTTGATTCTATTATATTACATAATGGACTGATAAAATGTACAAAAAAGGGGTTGTAACTTGACTGTCGAACACATACCAAAAAAAGGTATACATTTGTGTTTATAAGTGAATTCATATGCAAGTGTCAGATTTATTGCACATGAAAGGGGAATGACGAAAACTCCAAAAGAATCCAAGATTCTGTGATAAGAGAGCAAATGCAATAACTGAATCCAGATGTACGCACATTCCCCCACTTGAAGAATCATCCTGCTCGACGTGTATCATCCCATGATTAATACCAGTAATCTAGTAGGATAATGCCTTGTCTGACCTGAGACCTGAAGTCAACCTCCAGAATGTCACTGAACAATAGGCTGAGATGTGCCAGGATCAGGTGTCCCCTCCCACATTTCATCACTATTAAAACACCAGCTTTCAGCTGCACATCCATCATCTGTATGGCATAAGGTCACTACGAGAACAAAATGTGTCAGTGTGGATGAGAGATGACTGCACCAGCTGCTAGTGCGTTGACACACACACACACACACACACACACACACACTAATACAATTTACACGTGGTATTTAAAACATTTTAAAAACCCACTGATATCTGGAAAGCTATTTCTTTGATCACTTTGTGACTATTGTGAGGGACACAGCAAAGTAAATGAAACTCACTCTTTAGGAGGGTTTAGGTCCTCGGTCTGGGTTTCAAAAAACCTCAGCACCTCCTCACACTGGGCAATGTGATTAGGGAGCCTCATCAAGGCCTGGGGGGAGACCAGGAGAAAGGAGGAGAAGGTATAAGATAGAGTATTATTATTGTGAAATAGTGTAATGCTGATTTAAAATGACAACACTTCATAACTCATAATCAACTCAATGTTATTAGTTAATTATGGTCCCTGTTCTCAAATTCAACCTGGATTTAATCCACTAAGATATCAAATGCCTTCTACTATAAACCCAAAAAGTGTGTGCACGTGTCTGTGTGCGTGTGTCTGTGTGTGCGTGTGTGTGTGTGTTTCGAAGAAAGAGAGAGAAAGAGAAAAAAGCTTAGCCTGTGTTTATTTGTAAAAATGTGAGTGTGTGTGTGTGTGTGTGTGTGCACGTGTCTGTGTGTGCGTGTGTCTGTTTGCATGTGTGTGTTTGCATGTGTGTGTGTGTGTGCATGTGTCTGTGTGTGTTTGCATGTGTGTGTTTGCATGTGTGTGTGTGTGTGTGCATGTGTCTGTGTGTGTTTGCATGTGTGTGTTTGCGTGTTTGTGTTTGCGTGTGTGAGCTTGTGTGTGTGTGTGTCTGTGTGTGCGCGTGTGTCTGTGTGTGTGTGTGTTTGCATGTGTGTGTTTGCATGTGTGTGTGTGTGTGTGCATGTGTCTGTGTGTGTTCGCATGTGTGTGTGTGTCTCTGTGTGTGCGTCTGTGTGTCTGTGTGCATGTGTCTGTGTGTGATCCTGTGTGTTTCATTTACATACAATTTACAATGAAATCCAACCTGACAATTCATGTTTAGGGTAACATTTGTAACAGGAATTAGTGTTAGGTTTGGGCATTTGTGAGTACATTTACATTTTGTATATACAGGTTAGTGTTCAATGAAGTCATTAAGTTTAGTTCACGGTAATGATTAGAAATAGGGTTTGCATTAGAATTAGGTTTCGTTGAAATAAAAAAAAAAAAAAAAAAATTCTTCTTTGTGGTCTCCAAATTATAGAATATCCGACGCTTATGTTTGTGTTTGTGAGATCCAGTACAGTGGGGAAGCAGACGGCAACTTTTACAGTAAGATGTTTACACCGCAGCAGAAAAGATTAAGGGAAAGTCTGGTGAAATAGGGAAGGAAGAGGGAGAACAGGCCAGAGAACAGATAAGACAGAGGAACAACTGATAGAGGACAATAGCTGCCTCTCTGTCAGAAGTACACATTGTCTGTTTGTAAAAACAACTTTTGAAAGAAACTGTTTGCACAGGTTATATATATATATATATATAGGCTAAATATATATACTAATAGACACACGTTTGTCGACTAAGGCGTCAAAAGTAAATGTGCGCAGTTAATTATTAAAAAAAGGTGCATTAACAAAATAAAATCTGTGTTAACACAAAACATTTTTAAGATCCATCCATAGACCAAACACCCACAAACTGAATGTCTGAATGTCAGGCCGGCTGTGTTAATTTCACCATCACATAATGAATCATTTGGTTCTGTGCTGCATTTGACATGTGTGTTGTTGTTGGCCCTCCAACGTACAGTGTAAGTCCACATCGTGAGAGTAAGTGAAATGAGCAGAGAGAGAGAGTGAGACTTTCCTGTGGATGCTGGTGGAGAGGGTGACAAACCTTAGAACCGAACAGAGAAAACATGCTGCCATGACAGTAGAATTAAGAAGTTCCTGGACTCTGTGGTTACTTGTCAGGTATGATTAGTAAAAAGACACACATTAAAAGCAGCCAACGATGCAATAACTGCAAAGAGAAAAAAGTCACAACATGCTCTTACGCTGCAGTAGTCATCAATATGCTTCAACCTTTTTACAGCCACATCTCTGACTTGACTCCGTCGAAATAGGACTTTACCTGTAAAAAACACATGGGCTCCACTGAATCTGCAGGCAGCATAAGACAAAACAAACCAAAAAAACCAGGAGGTGGATGGCACGGCGTAAAGGTGGCAAAATGCCATATTATGTAATAGGACTGTTAAAATTACTATTTAGACCACAAAACAAGACTTCATGAAGAAGACTAAATGTCAAATAGGCGTGAAATGTTCACGTCTGTCTGTATCACTGTTCGCAATAACAGTAAGATTACGGTTTCTTTCTCAGCGAGTACCTTCACAGAGCTTGCTTCCTGGCAAGGTTTTACAGAGCAGCGTAAACAACACTATCCAGGCATCTGGGAGCTGTGCAGCTCTCTCAGAATGGCATTCTTCGCTCCATTGGGGCATGCCAAGGTTATCAGATTAGGGGAGACAATTTTTCTCTACACCAATCTTCTACCGCCATGCCACAACCAGTCGGCTAGAACGGTGAGTGAAACGTGTAGTGTGTATCAGAACGGTCCAATGATAAAAAGGAAAAACAATACAGGAGCATGTTTTTTCAGTGTTGTATTGCACTGTACTGCCATGCTAAAGTGATACCACCTATCATTGTTGTTTAGGATCATTAGTGGTTCAGATGGATAGCTATCTCAGCATTGGACAGATATAATCATTCATGCAAGCTTATCGGCGTAGTGCTGCCATATTGTACGGTCATGCTATTGTTGGAACAAAGTGTGAGATACAACTATCGGTCCAGGGTGTTGGAGAAACCAAGTCATGAAGCATTTTCAAAAGGCACTTTCAATTATTTAGCATGGTCTGTTCAGTTAGTTTCTGATATTTGAATGGCATGGTAAAGAGCACCCAAAGTAGGTCAATGTATTTGTCCTGATGATGGCGCAATAGCCCTTAAGCAGCAATATGGCATTGGTGTTTTATTGTAAGGTCAGTACTGAGCCCTGTAACTGCTACTGCAGATTATTGCTTGATGAGTGAAGAATGTCCTTAATAGAGGTCTTCAAGCTCACCTGGTAAGAAGGGAATTATTCTCTTTTTAGGGTCCTTTTGCCCAGCCTCCACTGGAAACTTGTCCAGGATCTGCATCTGGAAGTACAGAGAAAACATGTATTTTACTCAACAGTCCTAAATTCAAATGCGTGTAGAATCCATAATGCTGTCAAGATCTTGTTAAACAATGGGGCGATATTAGATACGTATGCTTAAAATAAAACTAGTTAATGAGATATACGTTCTACACATGAGGCCTGGTGGAGGAACCCACCAGGGGGTTCATGAACTTTAAGCATCAGATAACCTCTGCGTGAAGTGACCACAATGTGAGGTGTAATTACATAGTAGCCATTCAGAGGCTGTGTCACCATCCACAGTCCACTGTGATCTCTGGAGCAGCAGACAACATTCAATCACCATGAGTGTGTATTGCTGTAGTTGGCGTGATCAAGTAAAGGGATATATTAAACCTTGACCATGAGTCTTTCAATGCTAAAAGTAGTAACCCAACATTACATCAGACTTTGGCCAGGTGTTTTTTAGTGAACAGATATGTGGAAATGTGCATGCCTGCATGTTTGCGTGAACACAGGAGGGGGACGGGCATCGGTGAGAGTGTGTAAAAGTCTCAAGCGTGTATCTGTTTGCGTCACCCTTTCTGAGTTTCGGGTTTCCTGGTCTAATAAATCATTGCAGTGTGCTTAAGCAAATAGATGCACTTGGGTGTGCCTACGTTAACAAGCATACAGAGCTCCAGATGGGATTCTGCCATTCCCCTTTCATGTTCCTGGTGGTTATGGAGTGGGACTAATGCAAAGGTATCTAGGCCAGAGAAACTGGACCCGGGACAAGGAGGGACAAAAGGAACAAGGTGCATGAACAGTTCATGGGCAACGTGGCAACTACAGACAAATCAGTTCGGGTGTCTGGTTCAGTTGGGTTGCATGAGAGGGTTTCCAGTGAATACTGGCCCTGTTATTCTCTTGCTGTTTCTTTGCTGTTGACAATTTTAAAGCTACTTCAGACCCGTATTTAGTTCCTCCCCGCAGAAACAGATATCGATTGAAAATGAGTGCACAAAAGAGTGCACAAGTGAGTCCACGAATGAGTGCACAAGTGAGTGCACAAGTGAGTGCACAAATGAGTGCACAAATGAGTGCACAAATGAGTGCACATACATCATTTGAGTGTAAAGAAGAGAAAGCTGAACAGTAAGAAAGAGGAATGTATAAAGCCCATGGCAAAAGGCTAACGATAAAAAAGCAATGAGTTGTATTTAATTATTTATTAACAATATTAATTAATAAACCCATAAATAAATGTACAATTATCATATAATTGATTTCTATGATGAGCCTATGGACCTCCAGACTTAATGCTATCCGCATTACAATAGGACATGGTAGAAGCATGCTCCAAGCAGGCTAGGGGAAGTTATCTTCACACCTCAACAAATCCCTGGCAAACAGAGAACGTTCCTAAACCCAGTGTAATGCTTGCATCCCACAGCTGAGATTTAACTGGGGGATTTGCTCCAGATGTCACAGGGCAGGTGGGAGCCTCGTCCCCGTGGAAACTGACTCGTAATCACAACACAGGCATTTCTCCTTCTACGAGTAACACAGTCATTTTTCATACGGCATATTTAGTTAGTTGCCCGGGAGATTAAACATTTGTGTATACAGTGTTTCCCCCAATATGCAGTTAGGTTTAGTGTGTTAAAGGTCCTGCGTCGGCCAAGTTCAGCTTGGCTTGCAGCAGGTGTTGTGATGTGGTCTCACGTATCTTATTGGTCGAGTAGGATTTTTGCAACACAGTGTTGTGGCTTTTATTCCCAGTCTACCAGTATAACGAGTAGGCCAACACATGCTTTCACCAATGGATGTTGGATAAGCAGGTTATGGCACAGGTACAAAAATGTTAGTAACTTCGTAAACTTGACTCTGTAGTGTCAAATTTGGCCAGATCGTTTGCTTACACTTTCATGTGCACATTTCACTTAAAAAATAAATTAGAAGACAGATAAATGTCATTACATTAAAAACCTATCTGGTATTGTGATGGATTGTAATGAATAAATCCACCACAGTATGTATTGTTTCACATTACAGGTTTTTACCAAGGCTTCATATAGATATTCTAGAATGCATTGCCATAGAAAGCACATTGGAAACACAGACAGGGTACGTCTACAAAGATGACTGTTTATCTTGAATACTAAAAGCGCTAAGTGACGTTTCAGTGGAAAGACTGAACCACAATAACAAAGTTGTTGTGATGTAGCAGGTTCACAGGTTTACTGTATGAAGATCACAAAAGTCGTATATAGTACTTACAGAATACTTCCCCATACACACTGAGGAAGGATTGGAAAGAAGTGATTGATTCCTTAACAGTTGCTAATCCTATCAACCACAGGTTTTTAAGCCACAGTCAATATAATATTTGCTATTTTCTTTTGATTTAGATTTCAAAACCTTTGGAAGACACTGCAGCTTGGCCAGCCCAGTTACTTGTTTAAGACACAAATGAGCACGGAACTGCAGTTCTTTGTCTCCGTGGATTCGTAGCTCACATTCCATCAAAAGTTACACAACTTGACAGTTTGAACTCAACATACATTTCTGAGTCACACACATAATTAACAAACACACATGCCTTATTCAGCTACTGAGAATACAATCTTTCCATCTCAAATTGTGTTTGGTTCACAGGATATCTGGCCTAGAAATATTCTCTTGAACATTGCCCCCTTTGACCGTAGCGTGATGACGTGATGAACATTATATTCATTAGAATGTCCTCAGTGTCTACCCATATAATGGCAAATGACGTGTTAAAACAAAAAGACCTGCACTCTAATAAAGAAACAGCGCAATGAGTAGATGCTCTCTCTACATGCTCTCTCCCAGGACCCCAGAACTCTCCAACTTGGCTCGGGAACGGATTACATAATCACACCCGAAGGGTGGGGACACAGAAAGCTGTAGCCTCCACACCTACGTCACTGCCTTCATTGTCAGTAGAAACATGACCAGGCTAAACGCTCCCCGATTCCCACAAGGGACAAGGGAAGTTCAGTTGCTCCTTCATGAGGACGGGCTAACTGCACATGTGCACAGCAAACTGGTTTGAAGAGCAAAACCTGCCCTCTGATGAGACTGTTCACCACCTCACAAAATGGTCAAATGCAGTTGATTTTCCACTTATTAATTAACTCCGCAGTCCAGCGGAAGATCCTGGATGTGGTTGGTTAGCATCCAAATAATTGACGGAAAAAGATCAGAAAGTCACGTCACCCGACCTCGCTCGATGTGAGTGTGCTGGGTTTATGGAACACGAAGATGGATGCAACATGCTTTTGACATAAAAATGTTTATTCACCGTAGTTTCTAACACTTCTCCTGTTGTACAGGACTAACTGACCTGAAATAGAGATGGGAAAACACAAATGTTCTACTCACAACTGCCACTGGAGCCACTGCCCATTTCACAGTCCTATTTTATAGCAGGAAATCAGCGTGTTAATGAACAACTGTCTGTAACTCAGGTATCAATGACAAGCTCTGCCATAAATGACACCAAGCTACAACTCTGAGGCGTGAAGATTTTGATACTGTAAAGTTCTATTTGGCCCAAAGTATGTTATTCACAACATTCAAAGAAGGTCCAACAACCCACAACATTTATTGACCTTAAATCTTGGGTATGATTTGATTATGATTAAAAAAAAACTTTACAGGTCGTTTTCAAAAGCTACATACACACCATGTAGCCAAAAGTATGTGGACACTTGAGCGTCACAACCATATGAGCAGGTTGGACATCCCATTCCAATATCATAAGCATTAATATGGTGTTGGCCCTGCCTCGGGAGCAATAACAGCTGCCACTCTTCTAGAAAGTCTTTCCGCCCCTTTATTTAACTAGGTAGGTCGATTTGTTATGAGTACAAATTCATCCTGATGATGGACACCTCCCCAGAAGCCAGCTCTCTTTACCTCCGTTTTTCTACCTCCGGGTAGTCCTGACCCACCCCTCCTTCCTGATCATGACTTCCCCTTCATTTCCACCCTGTGCGAGTTTAGATTGGGTATGCCGGCTTCCTCAGCTGGATCTATACCCCTGGGGAGGCCGTAAATCTCACTGGCCTGGAACAAAGATCTTGAGGAGACACCAACACTCCATTAGCGTTCAGTGGAGGCTGCTAGTTGCCCCGTTTCATACACAGTTCCATAGAGGACACAGCTGTTTCAAGTTCTGTGATGTTATCATATAAAATGTGGTGATAGAAACTCAAGCACCTAAATTCAACAGTCACCACAGACATGTACATTGATTTGCTTTATGTTTTATCAAGGACCATGTAAATAATGTGAATGTTTTTGGTATTGCACATAAATACCTTTAAATAAATGTGGTAAATCAAACGACACTATCAAGAAAAGAATAAGAACGTCCACATTTCCATCTATCCCAAAAAACCTGGTCTTTGAGTATAAATCTAGTTAATCTTAAGGTGTTTGGCAATTTGACAGCCCAACTTTTTATCACATATTATAACACATATTTCCATTTGTTGCCAAACATATTGACAAAGATAAATGACAATGAAGGATGCATTCAATTAGCTAAGAACAAAATGCAACAGGGATCAAGGCTAATGTGTACAGTCAGCTCGTTTTCCAGAGCAGGAGAACATGATTTTCCTGGCTTGTACCAAGGGCACCTGGAACAAAAGGGTTTTCTCCGGAGTCACAAGACTTGCAGCACAGTCTAAAATAACAAGGTTTTTCACAGGGCTTAGGTTTGTTGTGTATTATCACGACGCTTAAGGAACTATAAAAGAGATGCATGAGTGATCAAGTACATTTTAATTAGTCAGGGAAATAAACATTCAAAAAACTCATTTGCTCCCAATAACTAGTTTTACTGGACTTAATGATGTTGTCAAGCCTGCCTCCTGTGAAAAACATTCGTTTTTTAAGACTGGTTGTGTGGGCAGTCTCTCCATCTGAGCTGTACTGGGAGGGACTAAGTTATGTGGGTGAAATTGAGTGCGGACAGGGGATTTTGAGGGGATGGGAAGGGGTGGGGGTGTTTTTCTACCTTGGGAAGAGGAGAGGGAAGGTCATTTTGTCATGCTGCTTCCTAAGATTAGTGAGCTAGGCAAGCTTAACGTGTCCGCGAGTTATAGCCACTCCTCGTTTATGTCTTCAGGGTTTTGCAATTACGAGATATGTTTGGGTACGCATTTGCGGCAAAACATATTGGAATTGACTAAATAACACGTTTCCTTCCCTCTAATGAAATAGGTTAATTATGAAATATGTTTTCCTGTCACACCACCACTCTTTATGCGTGGATGGGTTTTTCCCTACTTCCGCCAGGAACCAGTGGTCAACAAAAGGTCCTTAGAGTTGGGACTTCCCCTGATTGAAACTTGATTTTGTGAGGAACACACAGAGCACTGAGGTTAGACTTTGTCAATTGGGCACTAGACAGTAGAGGGCAAATACCCAAAGTTCATGGAGATCTCATCTCATGCATAGCAATGAACACATTTGGCAGGAATCTAGTGTGTGGAAGGGAAATGTCCCAAATGTAAAACTTGTCATGTGGGATGACAAGAATGTCCTTCAGTGTATTGAATTCATAGGTGGGAATGTTGTGCCAGACCCATGAATGATAATGGAGTTTGGGCAGTCTGGGGCCTTCTGGTGATTAGCTAGCTTTCCACAACTGTACCAGTGAAATAAGTAAGTATTTTCTTTTAATGTTTCAAATGTCTATGTAAAAGGAATGGCACCGAATATATTTTTTCAAATGGTTGCTAGTATGTAAAGCTCAAACTGTCAAAAAATATATAAATTAGGTTCAGACTGTGGCTTCTGCCTTTCAGTCTGTTGCGCTTCATGTTTGAGAAAGGGCTATCTAATCATAAAGGTGTCCAGATAACAGCCAGTTGTAAATATATCCAAAACTGCAATGTTTGTCAAAGTCTGGGTCCTGAACAGCAGGTGGGTCCCAAGCGATTAACATTGGGTCGCCCCTGAAACATCTCTGCTGCTAACCTAATCCACATGTTATTGTGCACAGGGCATTTTGGTTGAATTGCCTGGGAACAAGATCACTCTGCTACGTACTTATTCTACCTCTCTGGCTGCTGAGCACATGATGTGCGTGCGAAGGAATAAGTGTATGTGGCAGTAAAACACAATTCTCTAAGGTAGAGGTTTGTGAAAATGGAAAATTAAGAGGGAGAGCCAGGCACATGGAATTGTTTAAATTTCATCTTGACTGCTGAAACTAAAATCTCAAATGTGCATGCAAAATGAAAACAAGACAACCCTCATTACGGATGCAGCAGGAGCTGGTGCCTGTCAGGAAAACAGAACATGGTTATCTTTCCCAAGACACTTACAATCAGGCATCACAACGATGGATGGAATTATTTTAGCTTTTCTATGAATATTGGTCATCCTCAAATAATATGAATGTGAAGCAAATGAGTTCAGTCAGACGTAAACTTGATCATTTGGATGGCAGGGATTATAATGATAAGGAAGGAAGAGAAAACAATTGCAGTGAGTGGGTTCGATAGTGAAGAGTACGAAATAACACATTCAAATACAACTTACCTTAGACCATATTCAAGATAATTAAGTGAGTGACTGAACAGACACAAGGAGAATCTGACTTACCTGGAGATCGAAGAACGCACTGTATCTCCTGTAGATGACATGTGAAGTGGAGTCTGAATATGTGACGTTGATCAGGTACACCTAGCAGAAGAAACCAAGAATTAAAAATGAAAGTGACGCTTCAAAGCGTTTCAATGGCTAATATACAGCAACAACATAACACAAGCCAGGTTCACCCTAGCCAATCGTCTGGACCAACTCCAATTCACCTCATCTATAGACAATGCAATCTTGATCTCACTCCACACTGCCCTCTCCCATTCGGACAAAAGGAACACTAATGCGCCACACTCACTCTGATAGAGATCTTCAAGTTTCTCAGTTTACACATCATCAACATGCATACATGGTCCAAACGCCTAGACATTTGCACATCAGAGCCTCTTCCCAATATGAGGCTGAAAAGATCAGTCACAGGTCGTCAGATACTCAGAATTATATTTCCCAAGGCATAGGTTTGATGTACTGCGTTACAGGTATAACAAAATATACTTTGAAAACAGGATTTTTCCTAAAAATGTATA
Source organism: Dallia pectoralis (assembly GCA_029465975.1). Taxonomy (NCBI): domain Eukaryota; kingdom Metazoa; phylum Chordata; class Actinopteri; order Esociformes; family Umbridae; genus Dallia; species Dallia pectoralis. The sequence goes on from CM055730.1 coordinate 15,361,106, forward strand.
AAACATTAATTAGTATTTTTACATAATAGTGGAGGCACTAGAATCTATTTTATTCTCAATGTGTATCTTAAAGTGACTGCACATTATTTTTTTGTAGATGCTAACCATGGCTTGACCTTTATTAGCATTTATACTGTAGTTGCCATGAGCTCTCAGCTGTGTCCCTCGCTCACGCCAGGAAGTCACACTGGAAGCAAAAGACAAAGGGTTGCTTCTTTCCTCTCTAAAACAGGATAGGCATTTTAGTTGCTTAGCTCATACATAATGACATTGTATGTATTTTTTTCCACAGCTAACTTTAGTTTCCAGGCAGCATCTCATTATGGGACACCACAGGTTTAATGTTTTGAACTGGGCTTAGAGGCCTCAGGAAAGAGTGGGTATCCTACTTTAGCTTAATTAATCCTCTTGGAACTGTGGTAGTGATTAGCAATAAACAGACAACTATGAATAAATACATAATTAAATGTAACAGTTTTTGTGAGCTTAAAGTGTAGGTCAAAAAACATTTTGTGGTTAACTACAATGATATAGCATGAAGGATTTTGTAATTAATTGAGATGTCCATAATCATTTTCATCGTGCTGCTACAGACACACAGATGGAGTTGCAGCCACTTACATATTGTGGAACGCAGAACAAATGATCATATGATTGGTCATCACAGCATGTAGTGTTAAAAAATGGCTGCAGAATAAACTGCACTAAACTGACAAGGCTTTCAAAAGTCTCATTGCATGTAGGCGTACCATCAACACCACATAAAGTGACCTCGAAAATGTTTGGCTAAAATAAACAAAGCAGTTAATGATTTATAGTATGAGAATGCATACCACAGGTGTGAACAATTCCTAACTAGTTTATATTAGCAATAATAAACTACCTCATGGTGTTAAGGTTTTATATGGCAAATGTCATAGCCTCTCGTGCTTTATTACTAAACTGCAGTAGGCCTATACCTCTGTCCTATATTTATTTTCAACAGATTGCATTACTAAACTATATAATACTATAGTACACACTATAGAATACCCATTCCACTGTGTAGCTCCTAAGCCAGCATGTTTTCAGAATACCAAGAGAATAATAAATATGCTAAACATTGTAGTATGCCTCATCCATATTGTATTTACAACAGAATCTGGTCGAATATTATCCTTAGACTGTAATATCCTGCATGTCTTTAACATAGTGGTATTCCATAGACTATAGTAAACACTACAGTTATGTTCTCTGTATTCTCATCACCCATTCCTTATCCCCTGTGGTACTCAGAAGTGAAGACCCCTACACACACAAGCATTAAGCACAAATTGGGTTCCCTACAGGTCATAGAATAGATTGAAAACGCTGAGCTAAAGTCAAACAAGCTGTCTGAGCTTGCTACAGGATATGGTAAATGTCCTATTGTATTTGCTATTGGAAACTCACTGAATAAGAAAGCCCCCAATTGTATGTCAAATAATAAAATACTATATCAACTGTTCTAATAGCTATAGTTTGTCAATATACTACCACAAATACCTAAGACGCTATAATAAACCGTTTAACAAATACAGCATTCAACCAATCAGCATTGAGGTTTCTAACTACATGAGTATCAGCGACGCATTTTTTCTTCTACAGCCCATATAGTGTCAATATTCCACACTCACTCGTGCCTTGTTGCATTAATAATACATTATCTTGTTTATAGCTATTCTAGTATTCATACTACTGTAAACTACTATGATATAAGTCTCCTAAAACACCACAGTGAATATTTCTGTGAAGTCCGCAAAACTACTACAGCCAATGCTATAACTGGGAAAGCCAGTAAAAACACAATATAATTATCTGAGACACATAATGTGTGTGGACAAGCAGCACGAGCCATTAACGTGCCCTAGATTGAGTTTCGGCAAAACATGTTAACGTTACTCACATAATGTTTGGAGGGATTTCGCCTCTTTTGCACATCAACAACGTTGACTTCAATGACAGTTCGGAATTGCATCTTGAACTTTAAGAAAGATCATACAACCATGTAATCCAGCTGGTAGGAACAAAGTAGTCCGGGGCATTCGTGTGATCCTCTATTGTAAGGTAGAAAAGGCAGGGGATCAATCGGTAGACAATGACAAATACAACAACAAGGAATGCCTAAACGCCCATGTTAGTCAAGCAGTAAAGTAGCCCAAATGTCTTTAGAGTTGAAGCGATGGAATCCTGTTATTTTCGTGTAGTATAATACTGTAAACGCCAATGAACACAGGGGTGGCTGGCAGGATTCTGGAGACCACTGCTCAGTCTCGGCCCTGCTTGGAATAAAAGTTCTGCTATGTTAGACATTTTACACAGTGCTGAACAATGGGCGTGGTGTCTCAAGATATCTTCCATTTGTATAGGGCTTAGGAATAGTAAGGATTTGCGCCAGGACAGACAATATCGATCTCCCCCCCAATATACCTAATATAATGTCACAATTAAAACGTTCAAGCAAAATGATAAAATGACCCAATGCCTCACAAAACGACTCACCCCCTTTGGTTACATTACATTTATTGGGTTACACCATAAAAATATCAAAATCAATATCATTCGGAATCAACACGAAAAAATCAAAATTGACTAAAGTAAAATAAAATCAGATAATTGTTCTAAATTAATTACAAATATAAAAAGAAAATAATTGATTGCGTAAAAGTATTCACCCCCTTCAGTCAACATTTAGTAAAGGGACAGTTGGCAGCAATAGCAGCCATGGATCTATATGTCTCCTGCAGCTTGGCACATGTGCTTATTATTCTTTACAAGCAACTCAAGCACCATTAAGTTGATTGTGGAACTTCGGACAACAGCAATGTTATACTTTTTCCACATATTCTCAATTGGATTGAGGTCCAATGCTTTAACTGGGCCATTTAACATTCACAGACTTGTCCTGAAGCCATTACAATTATGTCTGGGCTGTATGCTTTGGGTTGTTGTTGTATACTGAAAGATCGATGTTTGACTCTGAGGTCCTGTGTGCCTTGTTCAAAGACCTCTGTATGTTGCCTTGTAAAGGCAGAGGCAACCTAGTGTAATGGTGCCACCACCATGCTTCACAGTAGGGATGCTGTTCTTAGGATCATGTGAACTGTTAGGCTTGGACACAGGCTATTGTTGCAGTGTGCACAGTGTCCCAGAGCTTAGCCATGGAATATCAGAACTACTTTAGTTACCATACGCCTCTTGGTGACCTCCCCGGCTATTGTCTTTGATTAAATGGACAGTACTCAATTTTAATTTTCATCATACACTACGTGTCAAGATGCTGGTACTTGTTAGACACAGGTGTTAAACGTTCAGCTACAAAAACAAACAACAAAACTGGCATCACTCATGACATTTATTTATTTTGTTTTTTATATTGAAAGGCAAAAAAAAAATGCAAACAACAGGTTTGGGGTTTATAGTTTATAGAACCAGTCTGTTTCCAATTGTGAAAAACTGTAACTGGCTAATTTCTATAAATGGGTCATCAAGAGGGATTGTGAAAAGATAAAGAAATCCTTCCAAATAGTGACAGCCTCATTGGTGCCTCCCACGCGGGCACAGAAGACATAAATGCATGGACATGCAGACGAAACGTGTTTTGGTCTGTTTTTAAAAATATTTGGAAATGAAAAATGGTGCCATCTGGTGGTCGGTTAGACAGCCGTGAACAATATGTCGAATTAATTCGAATTAATACCTCTGCCCATAAATCTCACTTTTAAAATATCAAATAGACTTTTAATGAATTCACTTAAATGTTGTTCGGATGATGTGAGTGAAAAGTTGTCTTTAACATTCCGAAATATATTGGGTATATTGCGCCCACTGATAACAACACGTGTGCTGCAGTAATTCATATTTTCCAACAGATGGCGGAAACATGCTACATGAGTTATTCGTTCCTCCACCATTGGTCTCTTTGCTGCAGCTCAATGAGTCCTGTCACTAGACATTTTTAGAAAACTCAACATATCATACTTTTAAGAGAAGCAATTAACATAACTCCACGCACTGATCATTGTCGTGTAGCAATGCATAAATCTCTGCTTTAAGACAACAAAGTGAAAAGTGTAAAATCTTGAACTCCTTAAATGTTTGCTTTTTCAATGGATATGAGTTGTCAATGCAGTAACACAACAATCCAACTTGTCCAAGTAAGAATATCTAACATAAAAAATGCAAAAAAACTGGTCAATTAATTAATTAATTAATATATTACAGTAAGATTAAAGTCCTCAGCAGAAAAAGTAGACGTTTTTTTCTGACATTTCCATAATCTTTGTCCATAGTTGTTCTACGTGAGAAAATGTTTTTTAAGACAATACATGCAATTATTGAATTTGGATAGAATATGAAAACAAAATTATTTCATTTGGATAGATGGGAAATAAAGGTATACAGATATGTCATCATTTAAAGTGGTGAGACATTTGATTCAGGATGAATGGAAGTGTCTAGTTGATTAGGGAACCCATTTAAAAGTTAAAAATCAGAAAACGCTTTATTCTTTGAGACATGGATTCTACAAGTTCTTGAAAGCATTCTAGGTAGATGTTGGTACATGCTGACCCCAATGGCACATCTCATCTGCTGTGGATGCCCATTCATGGTGCTAACAGTCCATTACGTCTCGTCCTTCTGTACAGGGGTTTATGTAGCCAGTGTAGTAAGGTGTGAGATGATTTGTTGGAATTAGTTAGCTTTTTTCTATTTCTTATTGCTTTTGTATTTGTTAATCAAGGGCAAGTTTGATGCATTGTTCCCACCGACCATTAGCACATTTGGATTGAACTGCCTAGATTTACTCACAGGCAGAAACAGGTAGACCCAACAGCATCTATCCATATTATTTAATGCCAGTTCTTCTCCATATTATTTAATGCATGTTCAGTTCCCTCCCTTTTTGAATAACCCCGAACTCACCAATTCGCTCTGCCTCCTTTTCTATAATGCTTCCCATTCAAGACTTGCATTGATGACAAGTGCTAATAGAATGTGAATTAAAAAAAATCTTTCTGGGAAATGTGAATTATCTTTAGACGTGCACATTGTTTTGGAATAGAATAATGTGACCCAAGTTTAGTTAAGTAACCGAATTAGCTAAACAAATTAGCAGTCTACTGTACTTGCATGTTTTAATAATACGGCAGTGTATACTGTATGTTGTATAGAATTGATCATGCCTAGTATTGGCATAGGAAATATTGCATTGCGCATGCGCACCAAAGAGTTGCTTACGCGCAAACTTACTCAGCAAGGAGGAGGAAAAAGACAAGCTGACTGTAAGTATAAGATGGCCACAATTGTAGTAACTTTCCGTTCTGGATTATAGGCGTCCCTTATTTTGCCTTCAAAATACAGGTTCCGAATTTAAAGTAATGAAAATTAATAAAAACACGAGAAAACTTTACACATTTACACATTACAACTAGATAATATTAAGCAATGATGGAATATTGTTAAATTGTTATACTTAATAACTAATTCCTCTGTGTATATATGAAAATGCCATAGCATTCACATCATGCTATTATACACTAAGTATTGAACCTGTGCAGTCCAAGCCAAATATTGTGCACCCATGAACTGCAGTATGATACTTTTAATAAATGTATGCATCTTAGCTCAAATTATAGGTCTTGAAATTGTCTTAAATAGTATGAGCCTCGATAACACCTTGCGACACAACTTAAAAAGCATCTGTTTCAGTTTTTACACCATTCATTTCTACCTCAGAGTGTTTTTAGATCCACTTACAATAAGGTTTGTGTTTCATGTCAGCTTACATCATCACTCAATTTTGATAACTGTTTCAGTCTACATTCAGCCACAATACAGATTTTGGACATCATTGTTATTGTATCCATTTATATTGGACTTTACAATCTAACCTAGAGATTGTGCACCAAGGCAAATGGATATCAGCTTAGCTTTTACTTCAATTTTATTTCTTTAAATATGGCACTTTTATTTTGAAGGCGACATTTTGAGAAGTTCGGAATCTAGCTTGAATCTAGCTCCTATTGTGGCTAGTTTATAATACGTAGAGAAAACGTGCTATTATCAATTCTGAAGTTGCTTGCAGATAGCCACTATTATAAACCAATCGACCGGAAATGAAATGTGAAGAAATGGCCATAACATCATAAAGGACTATCAACTCTTGGAGCTTCAGTGATGTGAAACTTTTCATTATCGGGTTCTTATTTTTTTGTCGTTCCTGTGAGGACAGAGGAGTTTACCAATAATAAGCCTGGCGTTGTTGAGCCGTGACGTGACTTGCGTTTGTTCATGTGTTTGAGGGGACTAGTTGCGTGAAACAGCTACTGCTAACTTCACACGGATGCTGCTACTCTCACGTCAAATATCAAATATATTTCATCCGGTTGTTGCATTATGTTAGGATTATCGTATTTTTGGGAAGTAGTCAATCCAATGCGACCAGACTCGTGCAATTTTCCTGGTCAAATGTAGTCAATGACTTACATGAACTGTTACATTGCATCTCTCTGTATGTTACAGTAATGCGCTGTTGATGTTTCAGGTCGTGTAATTGAGGGTAGTTAATATAGTTATTATTGCTGGGCTCATAATAATATGCACTTGTCTCTGTAGTGGATTGAGCTAGCTGCCGACATACTGCCTGTTAGCCACTTAGACCTTATTTTGTATTTCATTTTCTTTTGTCTGGGAATTGTTCCAGGACCGCTGACCAAATTCATTAAAGATGTCTTCATTCTTTAATTTTCGCAAAATCTTCAAAATGGGATCAGATCGGAAAAAGAAACAGTATGAACATGTACACAGAGACGAGAATCCGGAAGAAATCTGGGAGATTATTGGGGAACTGGGAGATGGGGCCTTTGGGAAAGTGTACAAGGTAATTACTGTTTTATTATGTTACATTTAAATGTAATGGTCATAAACACAAAGTGTTCAAGCTTGTGAATTACAGGTTGTCACAGGAAGTTCCATTGTGCCAGAACTAACCCATCCTATAATCAGCATGTCTCAGGTTCAGTGGCCCTGCCCATCTTCTAATTTTTATTTACCCATTAGATGTGAAATAGTATTGCAAGAGTAATATTGCTTTCTAAACAGTACAGTGTTACAACCATTGTATAAATTACATTGGTCATTGTAGTCGTATTCTTAAATCCAGAAAAATAAATAGTAGGTGTGTTAACCCTGGTGTCTAAGATGAATTCTTAACCTTATTCATAATATGGCCACTTAATCAGCCCACTTATTTTAAATTGTCTTAAATAACTCAGCACTTCTCTATCGCATAGCTGGTGTGGTGAGGGTTCTAACGTTATATACTAGTAAAACCTCTTAAACAAACTCCATTATTACTTTAGAAGTTAAAAATGTACCATAATAATCCATGCTAAGATTACGTTTTTAACTTTAATCTGTGTTTACCAGGTAGCTGTGGTAACAAGTTAAACACAACTGCAATGAGGGCAGAGGTTCCAGGTCCAGCGGAAGTTTCCAACATAATGACCACTCAAAAATGTCTCAAATGGCCAGATAATTTTGGTTGGAATATAGTGGACATTGCTACCCTGAAGCATGGAGACTGTGAGCGGAATGCATCAAATGCTTAGCTTCTTGCTAATTGGAGAAAGTTCATTAATCTGCAAAGACAATTACAAAGACAATACATTAATAACACAATGAAAGATGTCTCTATACCAGCTACAGTTTGAAAATAGAAATATTTTTTCTGTTCTTGGCTTCAACATGTCTCCAAATGTAAGCACTGGAACCATTATTGGGCCTTATTCCATGTGATATTTCACAGCCTTGATGTGGGTGTGTCACATGGAGGTATGGTGCTGTACAGCCAACTGCAGTGGGTGAATCAGTTGGCTGGGTCTGGGAGGGGGTGAGACATGGCATTTAGGCTTAGTCACAGTTCTGAGCTCACCCGATGACTGCTGGTCGGGCAGAGATTTTCAACTGATGTGACGTAACTTTCTCCTCAGAATGCTAAGTTACTTTCCCATTGTTTGTTTGAGAGAGTAACACCTTCCTTCTGTTTGATTTGACCTGCGCCATGTCTGTCTCTGCGCATGTTTTGAAACTGCTTTTCTAAAAGTGTTGACTTTTTCTTGGATATTAACCATTAACGGGACTGATGAGTAAATCTGATGGCATTGATTATGTTCATGTGTAAATGCAAATACATTTCAAGTCGAAGTTTACTTAAGCCATAGCCAAATACATTTAAACAGAGTTTTTTACCATTCCAATTTAAGCATAGTAAATATTCCCTGTCTTGGGTCATTTAGGATCAACACTTTATTTTAAGAATATGTAATGTCAGAATAATAGCAGAGATTATTATTATTTATTATCATCACATTCCCAGGGAGGGCAGAAGTTAACATGCACTCAATTAGTATTTGGTAGCATTGGCTATAAATAGTTGAACTTGGGTTAAACTTTTCAGGGTAGCCACATGCTTTCCATAATAAGTTGGGTGAATTTTGGCCAATTTCTTCTGACAGAACTGGTGTCAGGTTTGTAGGCCTACTTGCATACACAATAATCTGTCTGTAAAACCTTTTGGGAAAAATATCTTGTGTCATGCACAAAGTAGATGTCCTGACCGACTTGCCAAAACTATAGTTTCTTAACATGAAATCTGTTGATTGACTGAAATCCTGAGTTTGAATGAATTGAATTCAACCTAGTATGTAAACGTCAGAGTTCAACTAGACGTTCCCAACCAGTGTCACAGGAATGACCTTGAGTGTGTATTCCATTAACTGCTAAGGGCTGGTTACAAAGCAAAAGAGGGTGTGACAGTGTAAATAGAAAGTCTGGCCCACAAATAAATTCTGCCACACTGACACTCCCGCCCTCTTTATCCTAAACCACCCTGATTGGATCTGTTTCCATAAATATGAAGCATGGCGCTTAGCTCAAAATATCTCTCCAGTGCAAATAGGAAGTGGAAAATGAAAGAACCTGTCAATCTTTCAATGTAATGTTGCAAGTACGGAAAGGAAAATCCTGGCCCGTTATTTGTTGATGGTTCCTAAAGTCATAAACGAAGCACAACTATTTGTCATACCCTGCTCTAGATGTTAGTTTCTTGGGCATGTGCTAACAGTTTTACCTATACTTTTTATTTTAGTCATTGTCAACATGTATTGTTGCTTAGGACAATTGAGAATACATTTGATTTGATTATTTGATATATTTGTCAAAAATCTGAAATCATTTCTTTTACATAGCCAATATTTTTACTAGTATAAGGATAAAGCTGATTATTGTTAATATTATTCATTCTAATCAGTATTACAATAAATTACACAGTCGTTGAATTTTCAGTGTTTATAAAATAATTTCCAGTTCATCTGTGTGTACTGTGTACAATAGGGACGTATAATCAACATAATGCTCAATATGCATACCTTGTTTTTTGAGTTGGAAATGGGACGAACTGTTCAGTTTGGACAACCGTTTTTATAACATTAATAATGCTTCTGGTATCACTAAATGGAGGTTGAAGAGTGCGCTTATAGATTATTTATTAATTCATACTTTGATGACTACATTCTGTACCTTTTTTGTGCTTTCTGATAAATATGTATACCTACTTGGATAGACACAAACACATACTGATGGGAGGAGTTAGTTTAGTTATGTTTTTACCATATTGTACAGCAAAATTGTGTCCAAAGGCTGTTTTAAAAAGTGGGGAAAGTGTCACAACACAGACATGTTGGCGAAATAGTATAGTAAGATTTTTATCAATTTGGGGAGAGATCATTTTGTCTGTTAACCGCAAAGTTTTTCTGAAAGTTGCAGATTTTCGGGAATAATGTAGATTCCCAATTCTGCAATTAGGCATGTTCTATGCATATTATCTACTGTATATAAATGTAAAAACGTACTTGGTTCTAGTCAAAATCAAAAGTTCAAAAGGTAATTTCAAACTTCAAACAGGAACCTACATACTTTCCCCCCAGTTATACTCTTATAAGGTTCTTTGAAGTGCATTTTTCAGGGGCATTGGTCAGTGCCAAGAAATGTTAAGGGTCTTCAAGGTACTTTTGAATGTTGTGGTACCCGTGCCCTATCTGACTGTATCATTCTCTTTGGTTGTTTCAGGCCCAAAACAAGCAGAATGGAACCATGGCTGCTGCCAAGGTGATTGATACCAAGACAGAAGAGGAACTGGAGGATTACATGGTGGAGATTGACATACTGGCTTCCTGTGACCACTGTTACATAGTGAAACTGCTGGATGCCTTTTACTATGATAGCAAACTGTGGGTAAGTGGCGAACCAATGGATATGTGTTTACAGCTCAAACAACTGACACATTTCAGTCCAACTGGTCATGCTTCTTGGATTATGTTTGAATGACCCTAAATATAACACGCATGCATTTATTAAGCATTTATACTATTAAAAGTTCACTTGGCACAGCCAGACAAGGACTGGCCACCCCGAGAGCCTGGTTCCTCTCTAGGTTTTTTACATTCAAAATGTGATCCTGTCTGGGTGTTTTCCCAAGCCACTGAGCATCAACCTGTTTACGCATGCTCATTGGGTTTTCAGGCTGGGTGTTTGTTACAAAAAACTGTTGTTTAATGGGTTTTATTAAAACACATTTGATTGATTTAGTGATTCTCATTATCCTCCTGAGACGGGGAAGGAGAGTTCGGTTTCGAATACTCGGCATTACATGCATCGTCTCACACATTACCCATGCCAAACATAATCATATTCATAATGCCTACATAAACTAGCTCTCTATATCAACCATGCAATATCACTAATTTCACCTAACCTTTTGTTAATGTCTTCCTCTATTTTCTTTTAAAGCCCAAACTTTACATAGCTTTAACAGTTCATAGGCCGCTATGTGACCCCTGTTCACGTTCCGGGGCTATCAGATGATCCCCCAGTGTGGGGACACAATCATGGACACATAATGGACTGCTTACCCGGGCCAGAGAAAGTGCTTGTTAAATAATTCAGAGACAGAATGCCATGTAGTGTGTCCCACTGGTCAAGTTCTGAGAGGATTTCATGTGTAGCTTCTCCGTTTAAAACTTTGCGGGCAATTAACTTAATGTGTGCGTACATTCCATTCAACCCCAAAGACATTAATTATATGCTGTAAATATTTACTACCATAATTATGAATTATTAAATGTAAAGACCAAGAACCCATTTAGGCATTAAATCAATACAGGGGCAGATGTTTTCTGACTAATAATGGTTGTATCATATTTCATTAGGTTAACATCGGTACATTGTTCAACGCTAGTAAAAAAAATATGTTTTCATTAATGTAATTAACATAGCAGATTTCACATCCTAACTAAGCTGCATGTATTGGGTAACAGCTGCTATAACTGACACATCCTAACTAAGCTGCATGTATTGTGTAACTGCTGCTATGACTGACACATCCTAACTAAGCTGCATGTATTGGGTAACAGCTGCTATAACTGACACATCCTAACTAAGCTGCATGTATTGTGTAACTGCTGCTATGACTGACACATCCTAACTAAGCTGCATGTATTGGGTAACAGCTGCTATAACTGACACATCCTAACTAAGCTGCATGTATTGGGTAACAGCTGCTATAACTGACACATCCTAACTAAGCTGCATGTATTGTGTAACTGCTGCTATGACTGACACATCCTAACTAAGCTGCATGTATTGGGTAACAGCTGCTATAACTGACACATCCTAACTAAGCTGCATGTATTGGGTAACAGCTGCTATAACTGACACATCCAAACTAAGCTGCATGTATTGGGTAACTGCTGCTATAACTGACACATCCTAACTAAGCTGCATGTATTGGGTAACAGCTGCTATAACTGACACATCCAAACTAAGCTGCATGTATTGGGTAACAGCTGCTATAACTGACACATCCTAACTAAGCTGCATGTATTGGGTAACAGCTGCTATAACTGACACATCCAAACTAAGCTGCATGTATTGGGTAACAGCTGCTATAACTGACACATCCAAACTAAGCTGCATGTATTGGGTAACTGCTGCTATAACTGACACATCCTAACTAAGCTGCATGTATTGGGTAACTGCTGCTATGACTGACACATCCTAACTAAGCTGCATGTATTGGGTAACAGCTGCTATAACTGACACATCCTAACTAAGCTGCATGTATTGGGTAACTGCTGCTATAACTGACTCATCTAAACTAAGCTGCATGTATTGGGTAACTGCTGCTATAACTGACACATCCTAACTAAGCTGCATGTATTGGGTTACTGCTGCTATAACTGACACATCCTAACTAAGCTGCATGTATTGGGTAACAGCTGCTATAACTGACACATCCTAACTAAGCTGCATGTATTGGGTAACTGCTGCTATAACTGACTCATCTAAACTAAGCTGCATGTATTGGGTAACTGCTGCTATAACTGACACATCCTAACTAAGCTGCATGTATTGGGTAACTGCTGCTATAACTGACACATCCTAACTAAGCTGCATGTATTGGGTAACAGCTGCTATAACTGACACATCCTAACTAAGCTGCATGTATTGGGTAACTGCTGCTATAACTGACACATCCTAACTAAGCTGCATGTATTGGGTAACTGCTGCTATAACTGACACATCCTAACTAAGCTGCATGTATTGGGTTACTGCTGCTATGACTGACACATCCTAACTAAGCTGCATGTATTGGGTAACAGCTGCTATAACTGACACATCCTAACTAAGCTGCATGTATTGTGTAACTGCTGCTATGACTGACACATCCTAACTAAGCTGCATGTATTGGGTAACTGCTGCTATAACTGACACATCCTAACTAAGCTGCATGTATTGGGTAACTGCTGCTATAACTGACACATCCAAACTAAGCTGCATGTATTGGGTAACTGCTGCTATAACTGACACATCCTAACTAAGCTGCATGTATTGGGTAACTGCTGCTATAACTGACACATCCAAACTAAGCTGCATGTATTGGGTAACAGCTGCTATAACTGACCCATCCAAACTAATCTGCATGTATTGGGTAACAGCTGCTATAACTGACACATCCTAACTAAGCTGCATCTATTGGGTAACTGCTGCTATGACTGACACATCCTAACTAAGCTGCATGTATTGGGTAACTGCTGCTATAACTGACACATCCTAACTAAGCTGCATGTATTGGGTAACTGCTGCTATAACTGACACATCCTAACTAAGCTGCATGTATTGGGTAACTGCTGCTATAACTGACACATCCTAACTAAGCTGCATGTATTGTGTAACTGCTGCTATGACTGACACATCCTAACTAAGCTGCATGTATTGGGTAACAGCTGCTATAACTGACACATCCTAACTAAGCTGCATGTATTGGGTAACTGCTGCTATAACTGACACATCCTAACTAAGCTGCATGTATTGGGTAACTGCTGCTATAACTGACACATCCAAACTAAGCTGCATGTATTGGGTAACAGCTGCTATAACTGACACATCCTAACTAAGCTGCATGTATTGGGTAACTGCTGCTATAACTGACACATCCTAACTAAGCTGCATGTATTGGTAACAGCTACTATAACTGACCCATCCAAACTAATCTGCATGTATTGGGTAACTGCTGCTATAACTGACACATCCTAACTAAGCTGCATCTATTGGGTAACTGCTGCTATAACTGACACATCCTAACTAAGCTGCATGTATTGGTAACAGCTGCTATAACTGACCCATCCAAACTAATCTGCATGTATTGGGTAACAGCTGCTATAACTGACACATCCTAACTAAGCTGCATCTATTGGGTAACTGCTGCTATGACTGACGCATCCTAACTAAGCTGCATGTATTGGGTAACTGCTGCTATAACTGACACATCCTAACTAAGCTGCATGTATTGGTAACAGCTACTATAACTGACCCATCCAAACTAATCTGCATGTATTGGGTAACTGCTGCTATAACTGACACATCCTAACTAAGCTGCATCTATTGGGTAACTGCTGCTATGACTGACACATCCAAACTAAGCTGCATGTATTGGGTAACAGCTGCTATGACTGACACATCCAAACTAAGCTGCATGTATTGTGTAACAGCTGCTATGACTGACACATCCTAACTAAGCTGCATGTATTGGGTAACAGCTGCTATGACTGACACATCCAAACTAAGCTGCATGTATTGGTAACAGCTACTATAACTGACCCATCCAAACTAATCTGCATGTATTGGGTAACAGCTGCTATAACTGACACATCCTAACTAAGCTGCATCTATTGGGTAACTGCTGCTATGACTGACACATCCAAACTAAGCTGCATGTATTGTGTAACAGCTTAGCTTGTAACTCCGAGGTCAAGCACTTGTCACATTACACATCTCACTGTATTAACTCTATTAGTTCCATGGCATTACGTGATACGCCAGACAGTCACTCAGTGCATTTACCCCACCAGTGAGCAAGTCAAGAATTAAATTAGTTGCAACTCGATAACACAAGTAGTTGTAATGCAGATGATACGATTGCATTTTTTGGGATGTTTAGCGGTACTTGAGTTGCTAAAATGAGTCTCTTTGTTAGGAACCACACTGAAATGTGGTCAGATTTCAATCGCTTAAAGTTGCTTTGCACGTCTCCACTGTCAGTGTCAACGCCGGTTGTAGCTTATGCTGCAGATTTATTGATAGATTAATTTCTGCTAAACTGGAACTTTAATTAAAAAGTGGTTGAACATTAATTGTCTGATTACAGTCTTAACAAGAATAATTACTAACACAGTTTGCGTTGAATCCTCACATAAGAAATATTTGCTATAGGCTATATTTACTATCTAATACTGTGAAGAATAGTTAGCTGATGAGCCAAAACATTATGACCCCTGTCTAAAATCCTTTTGGTCTGTGATTCGTTAGGAGATTATCAACATCTGCTTCACCTGCCATAACGTTTTCGTTCAGCAGTGTGTAGGCAGGGAAACCTCATTTAATTACGTACTCTCCCAACATAATTATTTTGTCACACGCATGACACAAAGTATTACATGCCAATGCTTTCAGCCGTTCAGGATTCAAACCGGTTTATAATGTAGTTATGTAACGTACAGTATAGTGCCACTCTATACAGTATACTGTGCTTCACATGTCATTTTGTGGTAATGTGCGTCAACTCCACACTTTCTATTTTGTGTCATCAACGACTGAAAATGCCACGTTTTGAAGTTAAGCAATCACCCACACTGTTGCCTCTATAATAAAGGTTATAGGGAATGTGTCGACGTTCTTCAAGCTAAATCCCATCCTGTCAGGGTTTTGTCCTGTTTTTTTGTTTTTCTTTCAAATGATTTGACTTCAAGTGTCTCTACGTAACAGCTTTGATGTCAAAAGATCTGAGTGTAACCCTGGACGTCATGTAACACTGTGTGTGCCCTCTCAGATTCTGATTGAGTTCTGTGCAGGAGGGGCAGTTGATGCAGTCATGTTGGGTGAGTATTGACTTTCTCAAATGAACATATAAAGTTAAGTGAAAATGAAATGTACGAGTTATTGGTCATCCCCCTGTCCCTAAAGATCTCACCTGTGGAGTGTTCCCTATATCCAATTGAACTATACGTCATAATTCTACAATAATTGAAGCTCCCATTTATTTGTAGGTGATTTCAGTTTAAATGCATTTTTGTATTTAGTTGTTTTAGGAAACACAGGCCATTGCAGATTCAAAGACACATGCCTGTCAGATCTGACTGTCAGCCTGCTCACTCTGATGCTTTGTGTTGACCACTTATCCTCCATTTTTAGCAGCGTATTTCATTTTATTGCACCACCATTTCTTTTTGGTTTATCGATGACTCACTTCAGGCCACGAGTGCATTCTGCATTTAGCAAAGAGATCACAGTTGAAATCAGCTGATATTTATAGCAAAATGACAGCTCTGGTTGTAATTAATCTCTTTAAGCAGGTCAGTATGCACTGTAAGAGGTGGTGTGATGAAGGGAGAAGATGTTGTGATGTTTTCTGTTTAAGGACGGAACAGGAGGTTTTCAGTTTTGTCTCACTCTTCCCTGCTGTTGAGTCAGTCATCACTGTTGGCTTCCAGAACAAGGGTGGGGTGGTGTTGTTTCGCAGTTGCTAAGGTTACAGTTCCATCACTTCAAATTGCAATGCCCAGTTTGAGTTTAGCGTGTACTATGATGGATATGGTATGTCATGTTGTTAAGAAATGACAGGCCAAAAGAACCAGTGAATAGAGATTAGTGGTGGACTAAATGAACACGTATGCTTTGTGTCTGCCTCTGCAGAGCTAGAGAGACCGCTGACAGAGCCTCAGATCCAGGTGGTGTGCAGGCAGACGTTGGAGGCCCTGGTCTACCTCCATGATATGAAGGTCATCCACAGAGATCTAAAAGCTGGGAACATCCTCCTCTCACAAGAGGGAGACATCAAACTGGGTAAGATTATAGCAGATAGTTTGGAGAGCTTGTTAATGTTGCTATGCTAACATTTGTCATTATTTCACCGTTGTTTACGTAAGTCAAGTTCATCGTTTTATTTTCAATGACAATTTTGCCAAATGCATTCAATGACAAGAAATTACAGAATATAGATATTACAGAAAGACACATTGAGTATTCAGGCATGTTTGATAAATTCAGATTGTGCATTCATCGTAGATCAGCTCAAAAAGTTTTTTCGTTCCTGTCATTGGCTTTGGGAGTGTCATAAGTGACCATGACTGATGTAGCCAGGCAGACTGATGTAGTCTTTGATGTAGCCAGGCAGACTGATGTAGTCTTTGATGTAGCCAGGCAGACTGATGTAGTCTCTGATGTAGCCAGGCAGACTGATGTAGTCTCTGATGTAGCCAGGCAGACTGATGTAGTCTCTGATGTAGCCAGGCAGACTGATGTAGTCTCTGATGTAGCCCGGCAGACTGATGTAGTCTCTGATGAAGCCAGGCAGACTGATGTAGCCAGGCAGACTGATGTAGTCTCTGATTGGAATGCATGCGTTCAATTGTTTTTAGAATTAGAAGTTGGCAGCGTTCAAAAAGACATGTTGGATGTTATTAATGGTGTGTTGGTGGGTGGACAGCTCAGAATTCAGTGAGAGGACTGTTAATACAGGATAGTGTAATGTGGACATAATCGTTAAACAGTGTGTTATTAACAGCAGAATGAATCTTTGTGGAATACACGTTGAAACTACCAGAGAGGTAGATGACAGCAGGCCTTTAGATGAAAGTAGTCTTAATTCGGTTGTTTGTTGCTCTTTATATGAGTGTCTGTTAAACTACTTATATGAAAATAAGAGTCTCAAATGAGTATCAAATGGCCACCTGGCTATCTGCATATTTGTTAATCGTCTCTTAATCATTACCTGCCGCCAAACTGTCCAATGCCCATATTCTGAATCAGTTTCTTTTTTCAGCTGACTTTGGTGTGTCTGCTAAGAATACAAATACTCTACAGAGAAGAGATTCTTTCATTGGTACCCCATATTGGTAGGTTAAGTGCTTTTATTATGCTGTGCACTTTGTACAGGGTTCCTACGGGTGCTTGAAATCCTTGAAAGTGCTTGAATTTTGATGATGTGTTTTCAAGGTTTGAAAAGTGCTTAAATGTTGGATAAAGTGCTTGAAAATGCTTGAAATTGTAACTGTAATTATTTCACATCAAATATCTAATCTGCATGAATAGCTCGTTATTTAAATGGAGAAAAAAATGTTGGAGATCGTAAAATGAAACCTGCTGTGCTCGCTTGTGTGACTGCGATCTGCCAGTCTATTCCTTGTGTTCCTCCCCCATGGTCAAGCCTCTGTCGAGAGAGGGTTTTCTGTTAACAAAGAGGTGATGGTGGAGAACCAGAAAGAGCATTCTCTTATTGCTCAGCGGATCATTCATGACCATGTGAACCATATTGGAGGGCTGCTCAACATAGTCTACACGAAGGAGCTACTCCTCTCTGCAGCTGCTGCCTGGCAGAAATACCACAATTATCTGGATGACCAAAAACGTCGAAAAAAAGATGAGCTGACTGCTCAGAAGAGAAAGGGAGTAATGGTGAGGATAGCTGAGATCAAGGCCAAAAAGAAGAGAATGGAGGAGGACGTAAGGGTCCTTCTGAAATCTGCAGATAGTAATGCAGAGAAAGATGAATCGGTTGGAAAACTCAGCTTCATCTGGAAATCAAATGGTCTTCGCAGAGCTGCAAAAGAAAAACAAAAAAGTCTGGAGGCTGTAGAAAAACAGCTAAATGACAAGCTGAAGGAGCTCAAAGACACTCCTTAATAGGTCCTATTCAAATATCTGATCCTTCTGCTATTTCAAAAGTCAATTTTGGCTGTTTATAGCGTTTATCGCTAATGTGATATAAACAATAGATATAAAATTTGGCTATGTATGGTTATGTAATTCACGGTGATGTAAGGTGCTGGAAAAAGCTTTTAAAAATACCTTGAAAGTGCTTGAAAAGTGCTTGAATTTGACCTTGGAAAAGGTGTATGAACCCTGTTTGTAGATATACTGCTATGCACATTGCTTTTCAACTACACAGACCTATGTAACATGGGCATTCATTCACATACTTTTTCACTCAGTATTATTTTACTCTCACACACTCACACACACACTTTAAACACCATCTGTCTTCTCCGGCCCTCTAGGATGGCTCCAGAGGTGGTGATGTGTGAGACGTCCAAGGACCGTCCGTACGACTTCAAAGCCGACATCTGGTCTCTCGGGGTCACCCTTATTGAGCTGGCTCAAATCGAACCCCCCAACCACGAGATGAACCCCATGAGGGTCCTGCTGAAGATTGCCAAGGCTGATCCGCCCACTCTAATGCAGCCCTCACGCTGGTGAGGTTCTATGAGGAGGTCTTAGATGTGTTACTGGGCTCAGATAAACTGCTGGTGGAAAGGAACTCAAATCACTACTGTGGTCTGAGAGAGGTGTCCCTCTGTGTTTGACAGGTCGCCAGAGTTTAGTGACTTTCTGCGGAAGGCGCTGGATAAGAATGTGGACCGTAGGTGGGGCACGAATCAGCTCTTGCAGGTGAGCCTTTTAGCTGGTCTCAGAAACCGCATGGCATGTGGAACCTGTGTATTCATTACATGTCGCGGAACAAAAATATTGGTCTTGAGTCCGAAGTTCTATGTAGGTGTTTTTCAATTTTACATGGAAATACGGTCACTTGGGCGTGGCCGCACTCTTAGGAATTTGAAGAATGTAAATGTAACAGGTGTTTTTGTACTCATTAACTGGCCATTCCCCCTTACTCATATTTCTGACTCACACAATTAACAAAAGAACACATACCTGGTCATTCTCATGTGAAGTTAAACCAACAGCCCTAAGCTCTGTTAGTCACTCACTCATTGAGCAGGTCATGGCATACTGACTGATATTGATACTCATATTGATGACTGATAACTGATACTGTTATTAAATGTATATAAATACACACAACTGCAAACTTAATATAAAGTAATGAAAGTATCAAAACGTTATACTTTTGTTCTCTGTTTGAAATGTCCACCACAGTTTTTATTGTTGCTTGCGCGGGCAATCACCATGAAAAGCCAACCGGAACGGTGCATTTAAATATGTGCAGATGTTTACAGTATGCCCTGTTTGGGTTCAATTACTTCAATTTATGGATTGTATTTTGTTTCCGGACTTTCTCTATTTAGCACCCATTTGTTAGCAACGTAGTCGACAACAAACCTCTAAGAGAATTAATTGCTGAGGCAAATGCAGAAGTTTTAGAGGAGATCGAAGAAGGCAAAGAGGAGGAGGAAGAAGAGGAGATGGATACAACTCTGGTATGTAGCACGCTGCACCGTTTTCAAAATGATTTCCGTTACTGTCTGTCAGTAAAATAATAGGAACGAAAGCCTAACGAGGAGCCTGGTGTTCTCTGTGCATGTGCAGTTGGTGCCTGAACATCAGCGAGCACCCTCAGATGTCAGCGTGGCCAGCTCTGATGATGACACCCTCTCCCAGACCACCTCCACGCTGGACTCAGTCACAGAGAAGACTGAACCCGTAACTGCACAGGACAGCACCGCTGATAAGCGCCTTGAAGATGCCTTGGGGATCCGCAAGGGTGAAGGGGGTGGGATTGAGAAACCGGACGTGATGTTGGATACCAGCAAGATCCATGATACGCCAGAGACTGTGGTTGTGAGTGAAGAGACGGGGGAAGAGGAGAAAGTAGAAGACGGTACTCTTCAAGGAGTCATGCAGGGAAAAGGAGAAGTACAGGAGAAACAGACAGAAGGGAAGGCAGATAAAGACACGGGCACATCAGAACAAGAAGTCGTTCACCAGCCTCCCACACTATTCCCAGATTCACTGGACCAACCTGAATGTGCTTCAGAGGAACCTGCTAAACCAGAGGAGGAGGCTGAAAAGAAAACACTCCAAGATGACACGACCATAGAGGTTCCAACAGACACTAACGCTGTTGCAGAAATAAACACAGACACCAATGCAAATGAAGACGCAGAGAAAACGGAGGAATCACATGTCAACGTAGATGCAACAGTAGATGCAGTGGAGGCCGCCTCAGAGGTTCCTGTAGGTACAGAAACTAAGGGAGGAGAGGTCAGTTTGAAGCCCCAGGAGAACAGCACTGAGGCCTTAGTAGCAGACATTCAGCAGCCGCTGCCAGAGACGGACAAAGAGAAGTCGACCCAACTGCAAGAACCCAACCAAGCTGAATCGAGAAATGGACCAAGTGAAGAACCCACTGAAAATGTGATACACGTGGTGATTGAGGGGGGAATGCCAGAGGAGGAGGAAAATCCAGACGAGGAAACTTCGTCCACTGATGTTCCTGAGAGTGAGACCGAATCAAAGAACGACCAGGAAATCACTCTCATGTCAAAGCGAGATGGGAAAGACTCGGACTCTGGAAGCAGCTCTGCAGCCGACAGCAGCAGCATGGACCTCAACCTGTCCATTTCCAGTTTCCTGTCGAGGAAGGCAGAGGGCGGATCTATGTCCATACAGGTAACATGTTCATGGCCAACATAAGTCAGTGAGCACATGTTGGTCCCATGTCAAGTAGCACTGTCAAGTTCAACTCCCATTTCGAGGCAATTGTTTTTTTTAATGGATTGAAATTGTATTTCTCTCTGCAGGACACAAGACGTCAGAAGAAGACTCTGAAGAAGACTCGTAAGTTCATGGTGGACGGAGTGGAAGTCAGCGTGACCACGTCGAAGATAGTCACCGATAACGACACCAAGAGTGAGGAGATGAGATTCCTGAGGTAGATCTCTCCCGTCTGCTCTGCCTTATTATGTTATGTGACCCATTTCATAGCACCTCCATGAGTAGTTTCCATTTACTTGTTGTCATGGGTTGACTGTTACTCCGAAGATAAATACTTTGGGACGGTTAAAAATAGTAGACCAGAGGACAAAAGGACATTCTCAGGTCGTGTTCAGGAGACTTGCTTTTTGTCTTTTCCATGATGGTACTATTACAAAACCCACAAAAAGCTAACAGCAGTACAGGTTCCATATGTCAATTATGTCAATTTACCCTCTTTCTCTCTCCTACCTAGTTTTGTGATGTTCTTATTTGCAATTATGTCCTGTTCTTATTAAAGCATCTCCTCTGGGAGATTGTAAAGTGTTAACATCTCGTTAAGCCACGGGTGTCAAACCGGTTCCACAGGGGGCCTAGTGTATGCAGGTTTTTGGGTTTTCATTTAAATTAGTTCCCAGTTCAGACCTAAACAACCAGTAGAGGGTAGAACCTTACCAATTAGTGACCTAATTAATCAATCAAGAACAAGGTGAGAGCAAAAACCTGCATACACTAGGCCCCCCGTGGAACCGGTTTGACATCCCTGCGTTAAGCCATTTCTAAGGGAGCTTGCCCAACCAGTAAGTATTCGACAGCAGGTGGTGCTTTAAGGAGAGCGCATTCTCAGGCCAACAACCTCAATTGAGCTTGTTAGTGTCTAGCCTGCCATAAAGAGGTGCAAGAGGGCTACAACTCTGGGTAGCCTTTCCTGACATCCTACTCATTCCTCCTGGACAGCGCTGAGCTCATATTCATCTTCTGCATGACCCTCGAACACTAGGAATGAAATGATGCCGCTGTCCTGTGAGAGAGTGACATAGACCAGGTGTGATCAAACTTCTCTCCAGGGACTGGCAGCCATTCCCTGTTGTTGGGCTTTTCCATAGCGAGCACACCTGATTCACCTTGAAAACTAATGATCAATTTCAAAATAGGTTGATGAGGTTTGTTGGTTTCGAGCTAATCCAAAAATGTCTGCCAGGCACTTAGAACAGATTTGAGAATGACTAACGTGCCAGAACGCTGTGCCCATGCAACCCCTGTTCTGTTAGTTTTAACGAGTCGTTAAAGATTTTCCATATATTTCTGTCTGTGTTTTCTTTGTTTTTTTACCCACAAGTGTTTTCTATCCACTTTGTCCTCTGGTCTTTGAGCTGGATTTATTTAATTTTCCCTCATTTGGGATCTTACCCACCTATGGAAAGATTCCGCTTCAATAACATACCGTACAGTTTCTTTGATTGAGTTCCAATTACTTTTGTCGCATGTGTTTTTAAGGCGCCAGGAGCTGCGAGAGCTGCGTCTCCTGCAGAAGGAGGAGCAGAGGGCCCACCAGGAGCTCACTAACAAGCTGCAGCAGCAGAGGGAACAGATGTACCGGCGCTTTGAGCAGGAGATAACCGTGAGTGCAACGTTTCTCCGTTGTTCCATCAGGTTTTGTATGAAAATCTCCTGGTAGTTGTCAACCCATGATGCTTTCCTAAACAAGGTTACAAGGTTGTGCCACCTCATTTATATACCCCAGTGAAACATGGTCAAGGATAACCACTAACTAGTTCCTATGACCCTGTTTCATTAGGAACAAATGACAAGTAATCTACATTGGCTCGGATGCCGAAATGGTCACTTTTGCATTTTTCATTAACAATGAGTAATTTCTTGAACAATATGTCCTCAGTTAAATTTGTGATTATTTTTAATATAAAATAAGGCGGATAAACAGCATTTTTAAATAACCGTCATTGCTCATTTTTATCATGAGTGATAATTCTGCAGGCACTGTATTCGCTTTTCCAATAAATAGACACATTGTCCTGATGTAAAGCATCACATAAATGGAATGGAAAGCGTGACTTCAACAGTACCATCCGTGTTCCCTTCAGGGTAAGAAACGTCAATATGACCAGGACATGGAGAACCTGGAGAAGAAACAGAAGCAGACCATTGAACGTCTGGAGCAGGACCACACCACCCGGCTGAGGGACGAGGCCAAGCGCATCAAAGCAGAGCAAGACAAGGAGCTCTCCAAATTCCAGAACATGCTCAAGAATCGCAAGAAGGAGGTAAGATGGACGGTGCATGAGTTGGCCTGGGTCTGGCTCACAGGAGCTGGGGTGCATGAGGTGTCCTGGGTCTGGCTCACAGGAGCTGGGGTGCATGAGGTGTCCTGGGTCTGGCTTACAGGAGCTGGGGTGCATGAGGTGTCCTGGGTCTGGCTTACAGGAGCTGGGGTGCATGAGTTGGCCTGGGTCTGGCTCACAGGAGCTGGGGTGCATGAGTTGGCCTGGGTCTGGCTTACAGGAGCTGGGGTGCATGAGGTGTCCTGGGTCTGGCTCACAGGAGCTGGGGTGCATGAGGTGTCCTGGGTCTGGCTCACAGGAGCTGGGGTGCATGAGGTGTCCTGGGTCTGGCTTACAGGAGCTGGGGTGCATGAGTTGGCCTGGGTCTGGCTCACAGGAGCTGGGGTGCATGAGTTGGCCTGGGTCTGGCTTACAGGAGCTGGGGTGCATGAGGTGTCCTGGGTCTGGCTCACAGGAGCTGGGGTGCATGAGGTGTCCTGGGTCTGGCTCACAGGAGCTGGGGTGCATGAGGTGTCCTGGGTCTGGCTCACAGGAGCTGGGGTGCATGAGGTGTCCTGGGTCTGGCTCACAGGAGCTGGGGTGCTCATATCAAAATAACTCATTGTGCTGTTAATACCTTACTTCCGGGGTCAAATTCGAACTAATTTTCAAACTACTTACAATATATGTTGCTATACCTTTTCCTTGTTTCCTGCGGTGTAAGGGTGATTCTATACTCAACAGCTTTGACATGCTTCATTCTGAAAGACAAATGTTTTCAAGTATTGCTAAATTCCTTGCCACTTGGGTCTTGAAAATGTCATCTTCTCAAGTCGTATTTTATGCATTTCTGTACTACTATGCATTTATTGTTAATTAGCCATCTAATATGCTTCAGGCATTTAGTCAAGTTGCTGAAGTGTACCTGGGCAGTTCTTGTGGCCAGTCCTTCCTGCCTCTCACTGCTGGTGTTAATCATTAATCTGATTTAATTAATCTGATATCATTTATCTGATGCATGATAATCTGACAGGCCTGATTATTCCCTCTGCTCAACTGCTCAATTAACATCTTTAAAGTCATACTGTTTTGGCATTGTTGTTTAATATATAGGCAAATGACAGTCTGTTTAATAATTCTATTCAGATGTATTTTCTATGTTATATTATTCTCCAAATGTATTTGGCTGTATTGCATTTCTATGTAACCAAATAAGAATGTTGTGTGAGTGTGTGTGACTTGGGTTTGGTGATGGGATGAACTATGGGTGATCCTGGTATTGGTGTAGACTCAAAGGATTACGTCTCTGATTTAACTTAGCAGTTTAGGTTTCCTCCTGCTGGGGTTTTCTTTACTGCCCAGTGATTCCAAGGTTGATGCACATTCAAATACCCTATGACAAACCCTTACCCCAACACAACACCTAACACAACCAATGTTAGCTGTTTGTCATTAAAACCAAAGTATACTGTTTCAGACTGGGTAAGTAGTGTGCATTTGATCAGTAATCACTGTGTTCAGTCCAAACATTCTATACTTCAGATTGACTCTCTAACAATCTTGCATGGGGGGAGATTAAACCAGGGATTTCTTAAAAAAAAATTGTTGATAACTTCATTATTACATAATAATCTAAAACAAATTAACTCATCATTCTCTTAAGGTTTCGTAAACTCCACTAATCGAATGCCAAACATTTTCTCATTCAATCAAAAACTGACCACCTGGAGATGATAATCAAACTCGGGTTTGTGGATATAATAAAAATACTTTCTCCAGACCTTGCCTGGGTTTCCTTCTAGTTATTACAGCATAACACATAGCTGTCTAGAAAACTCCCAGTTTTTCCACACTGTAGGTAAAACAGGAAGTTGAACAGTCACCCAAATTCATGAGGAGAGAACTTATGAAACGCTTAAAGGACGACCTTTCTCTCTTTCAGACTGCAGAGGTAAATCTCCACCTGGTCCTGATCTCGCACACATGCACGCCTACTGACTCATGCTAACCCACTTTCTTATCCCCCATGAAACGTCTCTACAAATACGTCAGACCATTCGTTTAGGATCTGCGCTCTCTTTTTGTTACTGATGGAATCAAAGGAAGCAGGAACGTCTGACACAGTAGCATATGTTGGAATCAAAATGTCTCTGCAAGAGATCAGATGGATGGAATGTCTGGAGTACCCAGGCTAGGTGTGAAGTACCCATGGATGGGAGTACCCAGGCTAGGTGTGAAGTACCCATGGATGGGAATACCCAGGCTAGGTGTGAAGTACCCATGGATGGGAGTACCCAGGCTAGGTGTGTAGTACCCATGGATGGGAGTACCCAGGCTAGGTGTGAAGTACCCATGGATGGGAGTACCCAGGCTAGGTGTGAAGTACCCATGGATGGGAGTACCCAGGCTAGGTGTGAAGTACCCATTGATGGGAGTACCCAGGCTAGGAGTGTAGTACCCATGGATGAGAGTACCCAGGCTAGGTGTGAAGTACCCATGGATGGGAGTACCCAGGCTAGGTGTGAAGTACCCATGGATGGGAGTACCCAGGCTAGGTGTAAAGGCCAATGGCGTTAGGCTACTTCATATGACCACGCATGAAAAGGGATGACAATACTAATGGAACCAGTATTCTTTATGCACTTGAATAACATCATTAATTCACTTGTTTCTCTGTTTGCCTCAATCTTGCTTTAAATGGTAGCTCTCTGAAATAGATCAGGTTTAGACGTTAGGATTAGACGTTAAGGTAAAATGTGTGTGTGTGTGTAGGTGTAAGTGTGTGTGTGAAACTGCATGTGTTGGTTCCTTTGACTTGTTTTTGTGTGTGTGCTTGCTCGTGTTTTTCTTTAGCCAGTGTCTCTGCGAATGATTGTGTGTCTAAATCCGCAGTATGTTTGAAAAATTATTGTGTTTGGCGGAGTGCGCGTGTTTGGCGGAGTGCGCGTGTTTGGCGGAGTGCGCGTGTTTGGCGGAGTGCGCGTGTTTGGCGGAGTGCGCGTGTTTGGCGGAGTGCGCGTGTTTGGCGGAGTGCGCGTGTTTGGCGGAGTGCGCGTGTTTGGCGGAGTGCGCGTGTTTGGCGGAGTGCGCGTGTTTGGCGGAGTGGGTGTTCCTCAGCCTGTGTCCCTGATCTGGATGAGTGCGCTGTGTGCTCTCCTCAACAGGGGGTGACCCAGGTTATGATACAGTCTTTTCAGTTGTCCTCATGTGCTCTCTTCAACGCTCAGATGCAGGATGTAAGTTGCCACTCCGTCCAATCACTATCTGCCTCCTGGTCACATGTGCCTGTTGTGTGATGTGGCACATGTGAGCGGGAGAGTGCTGCTGTGTTGCTGTGTTGTCACTGTGTTGGTGCAGTGCTCTTCTTCTGCCACGTAACGTTTCTGTTGATGGGTCTTTTTATAAATAAAGAGTGGTACATCAGGGTGAACATTTCGACAAGGTTTGATCGACATTAAAACGTGTTTTGTTTTAATTGTAGCATGAATACGTGAAGAGAATAAGGCCATAGGTCAACTCAACAACAGCAAAACCTTTATGTGTAATTCATGTTTGCCCAGTCTGTTTGTAATTTAATTAATTTTATTTATAGCCCATGCTAAACATTTCTGATGCATTTCCATATTTTTTCTTAGCTATTATTATAATACATTTATGAAATGCAATGGATTACATCAAGAAATGAATTGCCAATCATCATTTAGAATGACAATAATATTATTGATCTCTTCAAACCATCAAACCTTCGTTCCTGTTCCTAGAGTGTTTTGAGAGAAAGGAATACGGAATGGAAGAATTATGACGTCTCCTCAATCTTTCAACAAAACTCATTAGATACGTTGGGGAAGTGGACAAATGCAATTTAGTTTCTCCCAATGGCCTAGAAGTAATCAATCAATGATCAAGTTCAATGAAATTGAATGGGACAAAATGTATTTGTTAAATGCAGGGATCAGATTTATTTCATAAAGCTTTTTTCACATCAGCAGTTGTAACAAGTTGCTTTTAAAGATATGAAGAAATCTTTTTGATATCAGCTGTATGTTCTATAAGGACTACTTGTTTTTAATGACTTTGTAAAACACCCAAACACTACATGAAATGCTCACTGGTAGCCAAGTTTATAGAAAGACCCACGTGTCCTGTATACTCCCATTAATAAATGAATATGCATAGTATGCAAAATGTTGAAAAATGTATATGTTAATGATAAGTACTACACAATGTATTATTGTTCACTTAATTTTTCACAAAAAGGCATTCATCTGTGTTGTCTCAGCCAAGGCTGAACCAGCAGAGTTAATGTGTAATACTCATAAAAACATGTAAACCTCATTAAAACATCTCAACAACAATAACTCAAGATATAAATGTAACGATGTTTCATTGACTCTTCTGTCTGTGAATGTCATTTTAGTTGTCGTCGTATATGGCTAATGTGGATAAAAACTGTATTGTAAAAATGTTTCTCTTCATCCATTTTTCAAACGTTTGAAATAACATTTCCATGAATTGTCTTTGCCTTATATACCTTAGAATTTGTGTTTTAGTATTGCCCTGTATCGTCTCTATTAGTGATCGATACAGCATGATGCATGGTGTTAATGATAGTCATGTTATCTAAACACTGCTGGCTGTTCAGGTGTGGGATGCACACTTGATGAAAACACTAAATCTTGCCTCTTTCCTTCTGTTCGTCCTCTACTAATTTCTGTATGTTAATGTATCACTTCCCTTTACTCTATCATCTCTGCCTCTTCTTTTTCCTCTATCTTGATGCTTTTACCCATCTACACTCGCTGTATTTTACTCCCTTTATCAAATGATCCCCTCTACAACTCTACCTCCTCTTTATCTCCACCGTCTCCATCTTTATCTACCCCATCCACCTCTACTGCCCCTGTCCACATTTATCTCCACCTCTACCCCCCCACCGTCCACATTTATTTTTTACCTCTACCCTGTTCCACATTTATCTTCCTGCTTTCATTCTACACTTCTTCCCCCCCTCCACATTTATCTCCTCCCTCTCCACCTCTACCCCACCCTTCCTCCACATTTATCTCCTCCCTCTCCACCTCTACCGCCCACCTCCCCTCCACATTTATCTCCTCCCTCTCCACCTCTACCGCCCACCTCCCCTCCACATTTATCTCCTCCCTCTCCACCTCTACCGCCCACCTCCCCTCCACATTTATCTCCTCCCTCTCCACCTCTACCCCACCCTTCCTCCACATTTATCTCCTCCCTCTCCACCTCTACCCCCCACCTCCCCTCCACATTTATCTCCTCCCTCTCCACCTCTACCCCCCACCCTTCCTCCACATTTATCTCCTCCCTCTCCACCTCTAACCGCCCACCTCCCCTCCACATTTATCTCCTCCCTCTCCACCTCTACCGCCCACCTCCCCTCCACATTTATCTCCTCCCTCTCCACCTCTACCCCACCCTTCCTTCACATTTATCTCCTCCCTCTCCACCTCTACCCCCACCCTTCCTCCACATTTATCTCCTCCCTCTCCACCTCTACCCCACCCTCCCTCCACATTTATCTCCTCCCTCTCCACCTCTACCCCCACCCTTCCTCCACATTTATCTCCTCCCTCTCCACCTCTACCCCACCCTTCCTCCACATTAATCTCCTCCCTCTCCACCTCTACCCTCCATTTCTCTCTACCTGCTTCACTACATCCTCAGGAGCAGGAGTTTTTACAGAAGCAGCAGCAGGAATTGGATGGATCCCTGAAAAAGATCATCCAGCAGCACAAACATGAGATTGCTACTATTGAGAAAGACTGTCTGAACCACAAACAACAGCTGATGAGAGGTGAGAGATGTGCCAAACCATAGAGAGTTATTCATACAGCACCAAACAGAAATATGTAAACCACATAGGAGCTATTATTGAATACAGAGTTAAACACAGAACTTTCGTTTCACACGACAGTTTCTTCTACAGGTGTTCAGTTACACGCATTAACAAAAGTTGGAGAACTTTCAGAAAAGAACATCTAAGAATTTAGTGACTTGGCTTTTAATAGTTAGTTTCTAGTAAGTCGTTTGTAAAACATAATATTGTCTAATTTAGACAGTTCCCAGGAAGAAACGGGGAAATAAGATATAAAGAATAACAACATAATTTTCTAACCGTATACTGGTTCATAAGAATATTTAATTGAAGCATTATTCTTCATCAACACAGCATATTAAATATATTTTTCTCTTTAGCATTACCAACCCTTGTCTTTATATATCACATGATCAGTCCTTGTGCTTTTCTAAATGCCCCAATCTTTTCCCGCTGGTACTGAATGGTTCGTTCTAAAATAACCTTTTTCTATGATGGTTCAAAGTATATTATTAATAGTATTATAATCTTAAATTTAGGGACGTATTTTATTGTAAAACTTTGTTTCAAGTTAGCCTCTTGTTTCAGCCCGCTAAATGGAGAAGCAGTGAGTCGTATCAAAGCATGTAATAATGAACAGAATAGTGCAAATGGAGAAGTTGTCAGTGGAGTCACTTCCTGTATGACTTAATTCCAAACATCTCAAGGCTGTGCTCTTTACTGGCAGTCCTGCTTGCGCCTGCATGTTTGTGTGTAAGCGTGGGCGTGCACGTGATTCCATCCCACGTCTCTCGTCTCCTCCCTCAGCTCGAGAAGCTGCGATGTGGGAGCTGGAAGAGCGCCACCTGCAGGAGAAACACCAGCTGCTCAAGCAGCAGCTCAAAGACCAGTACTTCATGCAGAGACATCAGCTGCTCAAGAGACACGAGAAGGTACAGGCCCTGGAACCTTCTGGATGATCTCCGGTTAAATACAGTCAGTTATGAGGCCGACGGGAGAGCATAACAATTTGGAAGTGGTCGTCAATGGGGGCGGACACGTTTGAATCTGTGTTGGAACTGTTTCATTGTGGAGCCAAATAAAGCATTGACATGTGTGTTGTAGGAAATGGAGCAGATGCAGCGTTACAACCAGCGGCTGGTTGAGGACATCAAGAGCAGGCAGGCCCAGGAGAGAGGCCGACTGCCTAAGATCCAGCGGGGCGAGGCCAAAACACGAATGGCCATATTTAAGAAAAGCCTCAGCATCACCTCTGCTCCCAGCACCCCAGAGCAGGAGAGAGGGAAGAT
Organism: Dallia pectoralis; assembly: GCA_029465975.1. NCBI lineage: Eukaryota > Metazoa > Chordata > Actinopteri > Esociformes > Umbridae > Dallia > Dallia pectoralis. The sequence continues at coordinate 15,391,651 of CM055730.1, forward strand.
CAAACAGGTACTGGATATATATATAAAACTGCTCCCAGCACCCCAGAACTGGGGAGAGGGAAGATCAAACAGGTGGTGTATGAACACAAAACATTAGAGGTCCACACGGATGCATCTGAATTTGCATCTGAATCACTTTAGACCAGATATCCAAGTTTATTTTAAATTCGGTAATTAATCCTGGATCAGATTACACTCATTGGTAATGGATCTCCGATCAGTGTTAAATGCAAACATATTGATGTGGCCTAGAAGATTAATGGTCTTTTATAATTTCCCCAAATAATTGTGTTTTAATATTCTATCAAATGTGTTTTAAAAAGCCTTTTCTATAGTCGGCAGGGTGGCCAGTCCTCTAGAGGCTGTGCCACCTCTCTACAAAAAAGGCTTTACAAAATCCATTTGATAGATTATTTGTGGAGCTACAATCATTAGTGATCTTATCGGTAATTGACTCTGTTGGTTTATGTGCATGAATGTGTGGTCCAGTTTGCTGCCCAGGAAGAGAAAAGGCAGAAGAACGAAAGACTTCACCAGCACCAGAAACATGAGAACCAAATGAGGGACCTGCAGCTGCAGTGTGACTCCAACATCAGAGAGCTGCAGCAGCTTCAGGTACACATGCACACACGCACATGCACACACGCACATGCACACACACACATGCACACACATGCACACACGCACATGCACACACGCACATGCACACACACACATGCACACACATGCACACACATGCACACACATGCACACACATGCACACACATGCACACACATGCACACACATGCACACACATGCACACACGCACATGCACACACGCACATGCACACACGCACATGCACACACGCACATGCACACACGCACATGCACACACGCACATGCACACACGCACATGCACACACACACATATGCACACACATGCACACACGCACATATGCATGCACACACATGCACACACGCACATATGCACACACACACATGCACACACGCACATATGCACACACGCACATATGCACACACGCACATATGCACACACGCACATATGCACACACGCACATATGCACACACGCACATATGCACACACGCACATATGCACACACGCACATATGCACTCACGCACATATGCACACACGCACATGCACACACACACATATGCACACACACACATATGCACACACGCGCACATGCACACACACACATATGCGCACACACACACACACAATTAATTGAATTATCAAGTAATTCCGTACATTATACCTGTAATCAGATGTAATCTTATATTTTATATTTACATATTAGTCATTAAACTGCCCCCCTTTCAGTGTAACTTGCATTACAATTCCGATCTGGTCTCTAATGGGAATGGGGTGAATACTTATCAGATGTGCATGGGCTGGGTCCTTATTCATTAATTTTAACCAGTAGGTAACTCTGTTCCGGTTGTGTGCGTTTCAGAATGAGAAGTGCCATATCCTGATTGAACACGAGACTCACAAACTGAAGGAGCTAGATGAAGAGCACAGCCAGGAGTTGAAAGAGTGGAGAGAGAAACTACGACCCAGGAAGAAGGTAAGATCGAAGCAATCCATTTTGACACTTGCACAATCTCTGATGTTTGCTTCCTTTAAACTGTCAGACTACATGCCATTTCTGCACCATTTTTACAAATTGCATGAATGTCATTGATTTATCAATGTTGGAAACTCTAATTATTGATTACCCCAAACATTTGTGTTTAAATGACATGACTGAAACTATAGCAAAATATCGGTGAAATGGGACATGACCAGAGCCTTAATGTAATACAGAAATACTTTTGGTACGACAAATACAAAAATGATTTTGTGTTAAAATTCAATTAAAAAAGAGATATACAGCCCACTGACCATATGCACCAACAGAAATTGAGAAGCAGCTGAATCTCGTTGCCTATCTACAGTATGAGAATACAGTATACTACAGTATGAGAATACAGTATACTACAGTATGTGTAAGACGTTGTCTTGAGTACAGTATACTACAGTATGTGAATACAGTATACTACAGTATGTGTAAGACGTTGTCTTGAGTACAGTATACTACAATATGTGAATACAGTATACTAAAATATGTGAATACAGTATACTACAGTATGTGAATAAAGTATACTACAGTATGTGAATACAGTATACTACAGTATGTGAATACAGTATACTACAGTATGTGAATACAGTATACTACAGTATGTGAATACAGTATACTACAGTATGTGAATACAGTATACTACAGTATGTGAATACAGTATACTACAGTATGTGAATACAGTATACTACAGTATGTGAATACAGTATACTACAGTATGTGAATACAGTATACTACAGTATGTGAATACAGTATACTACAGTATGTGAATACAGTATACTACAGTATGTGAATACAGTATACTACAGTATGTGTAAGACGTTGTCTTGAGTACAGTATACTACAATATGTGAATACGTTGTCTTGAGTACAGTATACTACAATATGTGAATACAGTATACTACAATATGTGAATACAGTATACTACAGTATGTGAATACAGTATACTACAGTATGTGTAAGACGTTGTCTTGAATACAGTATACTACAGTATGTGAATACAGTATACTACAGTATGTGAATACAGTATACTACAGTATGTGTAAGTCGTTGTCTTGAGTACAGTATACTACAATTTGTGAATACAGTATACTACAGTATGTGAATACAGTATACTACAGTATGTGTAAGACGTTGTCTTGAATACAGTATACTACAGTATGTGAATACAGTATACTACAGTATGTGAATACAGTATACTACAGTATGTGTAAGTCGTTGTCTTGAATACAGTATACTACAGTATGTGAATACAGTATACTACAGTATGTGAATACAGTATACTAGAGTATGTGAATACAGTATACTACAGTATGTGTAAGACGTTGTCTTGAATACAGTATACTACAGTATGTGAATACAGTATACTACAGTATGTGAATACAGTATACTACAGTATGTGAATACAGTATACTACAGTATGTGTAAGTCGTTGTCTTGAATACAGTATACTACAGTATGTGAATACAGTATACTACAGTATGTGAATACAGTATACTAGAGTATGTGAATACAGTATACTACAGTATGTGTAAGACGTTGTCTTGAATACAGTATACTACAGTATGTGAATACAGTATACTACAGTATGTGAATACAGTATACTACAGTATGTGAATACAGTATACTACAGTATGTGTAAGTCGTTGTCTTGTTTTTCCACATGCAGGCCTTGGAAGAGGAATTTACACGCAAGCTTCAGGAGCAAGATGTGTTTTTCATGATGAGCGGAGAGTCAGAATGCCTTAACCCGACCACCCAAAGCAGAGTGTCCAAGTTCTACTCAATCCCTAGTTTGCACAACTCCAGTTCATAGTCTACCGCAGTGCTTTGTCTCAGGAACAAGAACAAACTGGCTCATACATTGTGTCCCTGCTCCCCCCTGTTGGCCTGACCTCATCCTTTGCTGTTATCAGGTCTCCAACATTATTGTTACCCTCGATAAAGTAAACAACACGCTGAGAGTTGTTGACATTTTCCGACTTAAAATAGTTTGTCGTTCCGTTATGATTCAAAATAATTAACCAACATTATACATTTCTTTGAATCTAATTATACAACAATTTCCCCCTAGTTTTAGTTACAAATTATTGCCTTTCTTGGTTTTAGTCTTTGGGTCTCCTTCCCGTTCCTTAGCAGCACAGAGCATTTTCCTATATATTTGTTAAGAATACATTTGAAGGAACTCTTTCTCTGTAATTCTCCAACTGTGGCCCTTGGATTGTTCTTGACTCCCAAGCCATCTGTGCGTAGGAGGAAGAGGCACATGCGTCTTCTACCAGGCAGGTGCACCACTGTTATCTTGTTTTTTAACATTTGAATTATTGTTTTTAGCATTTGTTTTTTGAACCCATCGCCTGATTAACAAAGTTAAACAACAGTTTATCTCCCTTCATTTGTGAGTTCTAATTTTTATAGCCCAGTTTTTTTTGAAAGTCCACACAGTTTTTTAACATTGATGTAGAACATTAATGCAGATTTTTATTGATTTTATAAAAATCTTTGTCACTACCTTTGGGGTGACAATCACTTTTGACCCTTATCTTTTTGATTGAAAAAAATATAGTTATTCCCTGAGAAGATGTATTAGTACAAAAAACATTTATTATTCTGATATTTATTTCTCAGCCATAGCTCATAACTTATGTTTATTTTATACAGCGTATAACACACTGTATTGTCAGTGCTTATATAGCAACGAAATATCAGGTGACCAGACAATATTTGTCCAAAGCTTAATTTGGAGTAATAAACCACTTAAATCCCACTTGAAACTGATTAAAAGAAAATGCTGAGGAGATGAACAGACCAATCGGTGGTCTTCTTGCATTTATATTTTTTATCAATTGTACATGTCTAAACATATGGAGACATTGGACATTTTCTTTAAGTGGATTTGTGAAAAATCTAAATTTAATTTTAAAACTAATTAATTTAAAACGTATATAGCTTATAGCTACGTGTGTTTCCATCCTTTGCAATCACCAAGTAGTATGCCTGTAATTAAAATTTATTAAAAATAATGTCCATGTGTAGTTAATCATACTAAGATTTTGAACAGTCATAGTTTCAACACTTAAAAATAGCTCTGGTAGTATATGGTGAAGTTAATTTTGAAACCAATAACAACATATAGAATAAAAATAATCCAACTATTGACAGTTTTGAGCCTGCTTTGTTGCTGTGTTGCCTGCTGTTGAAAGACAAAATCTTCACATTAAATTACGCGTATAAGATGGTGCTAACATTATTTCATTCATTGGATGTTGATGGATGGCTATCAAGCAAAGGAATGTGGATATTCAATTAATTAAGGAGTGAATGTATAAGAGTTGTATTTTATGTAAGATACTGTGATATTGAATTATTAAATCAAACATTTCTGTATATTTGAACAAATGTCCCCACGTTCCATATATTTTAATGGCTACAAGTTTTTTTTGTAAGACTCGATATGGGCTTCATCAACTACCTTTTCTTTTAAAAATCAATTTTGCTTTTAGGTTATGGCTTTACTATGAATTGAGTGGCTAATATGTTATTTTGATTCTGACACACCGATTGCATTTATACAGACGGCCCAATTCCGATATTGTTTACACTAATTAGTCCCTCGACCAATCAGCTCATTTCATTTTTTTTAAAGGGCTAGAGTGTGATAGAAATGAGCAGAAACAATGCATTTGGTTGCTTGTTTCGATGCAGCCAAACATGTTTATTATACTGAAACAATATATGCAGTTGATCGTGCTATTTATGAGATCCTAGAATATAAAATATTGGACTGTCTTACAGTAAAAAAGACAATTACTTTTTACTTTAATTCGTTACATTAAGCAATTGTTTGCCACTCCCTGTTATAAATCTAGACTGAATTTGTGGCGCCTTGCATGTTTTTGTATACTTTTGTTTTTTAATTCCAAATATGCTGTAGTACTACTTTATTATAATATCAGTTTTCTAAATATGTACGCATGTTGTATCAATGTACATGTCATTGTAATCTTTTGAAAATGTTTGTGGTAAAACAATATATGAGTGATATATGTAAAATGTCCAAACAAAACAGATGGCAGTGTGAATGCTGTTTTTATCACAATGACATAACATCTAGAATGCTGGATTTTCATTGGTATATTGGGAAATGTAGTTTCAGGCACCATCACCTTTTTATTTTTTTATTTATTTTCAAGGAGTTACTTTTTCCAACATCTACATGCACAAAATGTTATCACGAAAATGGATATTGCAATGGCTGGAGTGAAAAAAGCATGTTTCATTTTCATGTAATGTGAGACATCTTAACATACTTAATAATCATATGCATTTTATAGGTCTTGTAATGTCAATAAACGTATGTGCTGAACATAAAACAAACACTGTGTACGGGAAAGCATTTTCCTTGCTTTTACAAGAAATGTTTAATGCTACTCATGTTGTTTATCGAAACTACAAAAACCTGGTCAACGGCCGGAGTCCATTCCAGTGCAATCGTTTTAATATTCACAGGGCCAACCACAAGCTAGATCAAATAATTATGCTGCATTGCGTATTTATTGAAGTAGAGAATATAACAATTGTATTATGTCTTTCAATTGTGCCCAAGTTAGTCATGGGTGCAAAATATTGTATTGCTATGTAAGCTAAGCTTTATAACTACCACTATCATTTTGAAAAGTGCTCTTTGGAAAGGTAAACACAAAACACTTACACGTCTAGGTCAGAAGAGTGCAACCAGAACACTGATCAGTTTCCAACACACAGGCCCGAATCAGTCATGATAAACGTAACTTGCATATGGATAGTAACAATATAATAAATCTACGAATGCATGGTATTGGGACAAAAATAGTTTGGTTTGGTTTAGAGATGTCATTAAGATAAAAAAAAAAAAATAGTACAACAGCATTTTCATTCAAGTATTTAAGAAAAGTGTTTTGAGAATTTTAGAAACTACTATGTGAAGGTTGCACTGAAATCGTAACATTTTAATTTAAATCTTAAAACTCCCACTTTTATTGAAGTGGTTTTACATAAACCTATCTCCGCTCTGATATCAGGTACGTTGACTGTTAAACGCGTTCCTTAGAAGCAACAGAACATGTCCACATCATTCCACTGTATTCACACTCCAAACAGAAACTCTGCAATATGATAGATAAGAGGGTTGAGTTGTAATGTAAGCTTTGATTTTGATTATGCATAGGGCAGACTGAAGAGCTGAATAAAAATGAAGCTTTATCTGATTGGTGCGTTTAAACCACCTTAAACACTGACGCTCCGCCGTCGACGACCAATCATTACGTCACCTGGAAAGAAAAAAAATGAATGAAGAAAAGCTGTCTTGTTGAGCTGTACTTGGTTTTATTTTACAACCATCGCAAATGATGAAAGCATTACCTTTCTCTCCCTTCTCACCAGGGTATCCGTCTTGACCCCGTAACCCCTGCAGTCCCGAGTGGCCTGGGTTACCCCTCTCACCTGCAGTTAAAAATTTCATAGTTCCGTTACATCGTAGTGTCTGTTTTACCAGATTTCAAACCCTTGACAGGATACTGAATTCAAACGCATGACCATGTTGTGTCACTACTCCACCTCTGTCTCCTTTGAGTCCGGGATATCCTATCTCTCCTTTCTGTCCCGTTCTCCCAGGAGGTCCAACGATAGTGCCGTGGGCTGGAGCAGAGAGTAGTTACAATGTAAGAGGTCGGGCGGCAACGCTGCATAGAATTCCCCAGCAAATGTTTCCCAACAACAAAGACCAGCAATGTTACTGGGTCAACACATTTCCATATACACGACCATGGACCTGCATGGTTAAACCAAACCGATAATTTGACCTGGAATCTTACTTCTGAAGAAGTCCATGAGGTCAGCAGTCACATTGCCATAAGAGCCAATGACCCGGCTGTACCCAGGGGGGCCAGGAGGACCAGGCGGCCCTGGGGGACCACTGGTTACCCAAGAGCCTCCTTGGTGGTGACCCTCTTGCAAGACATCCTGCAGTAAACCCTGGTCTGGAGAAGCAGAGGACAGGCTGTTTATATGCTGTCTGTTTGTACCAGAAAGGTCACAACTCCATAAAGTACCAGTAGCAGTAATTCACTCACTCCTGATGTAGTCTGTGACTTTGAGGGCAACCTTTGGGTAGTCTATTGTCTCAGTCAACCTGCCAATTTCACTCCTGCGTCGCTCAATCTCAGCATAGTAGCGCGGGTCACCCTGGGCATAGTTCGTTGGGACATTCTGAACGCCACCCTGGATGTAACCGGATTCTCCACGGTCTCCTTTTTGACCCGGGGGGCCTCGAGACCCAGCAGGACCCGGCGGGCCAATGAAGGATCGCCTGATACTGTCACCTGGAAGACGTCGCACTTGTTAGCGAGGCAAACACAGGTTGTGAGAACGTTCAAGGATCAGTCTATGTACAAATGGAACAATGTGTGAAACATTTGTAGGTGCATGTGTATTCTCCCAGGATACAGCAATTCATTGTGTTCCCTTGTCAATGGATGTGTGTTTTTGGTGCACATCCAATGAAATGCTAAAATAAATACTTTGAAAAATAATAAAATTCAGACCACATTTACGTGAGGTAAAATAAATCTGGATTAATTTTGCTGGATATAAGGAGATGACTCTAATTGGAGAGTCTGCTCACTGCTGAGGTATGTCTGGAGTTCTGTGCGGATGGTTTCTTGCTGGTAGTTTCCAATGCTTCTGCTGTCTCCATAAGAGACTACCTGTGAACTTCCTGGTGGCCCCTGAGGGCCGGGAGGGCCGGGAGGGCCTGGAGGACCACTGACCCCAGAACCTAAGATGAGACATAAATGCATGTCAAACTCATACACCCAATAGTCTGATTCAACCAGACAAACAATAGAATGGAAAACACCTTCGCTGAACCAAACTCACTCTGAATGTAGCGTTGGATGTCTTCTATCCTTAAACTCCCTGATCCCCCAAAAGAGGATCTTCCCGGGGGGCCTGGAGGGCCCTGGAGTCCTTGAGTACCAGGAGGACCTGGGGCTCCAGCGTTGCGTTCAATCATTGTACGGAACTCTGCGTCTGAGGCAGAAGGGGCAGCAGTCACAATATGAAGTGATCAGAAACACGGATCCTGTGAAGCCCAGAGAGTGTTGCCTTACTTTGCATCAGCGAGGAGATGCCAACAACACTGTTGAAGGAACCAGGTAACCCTGGTGGCCCGGGGGGACCAGGAGGTCCATGCTGCCCACCAACAAGTCCACGCTCTGAAACAAGTCCACGCCCGGTCCATTAGCACTCTGGTCCAGTGTTTGTTTTGTTGCAGCGGTCGTCTCAACCTACCATTCATCATTCTGAAGACGTAGGTGGCCACTTCCTGGGGATCGTAGCTGGCTGTACTGCCTCCTCTGGACGCTGGTCCTGCCGGCCCTGGAGGTCCGGGTGGGCCAATCACGTGTCGCCGTACGTCGTCCCCTGAGCCAATGGAACAGTCAATCAATCAACGGTACCGTTGCTGCGGACACGTGTCTGTTAAAGGACTTGGCATGGTAAGTGCTTACTCTGTAGAAGAGCAATGAGGTCGCTGACAGACATTGAACTAGAGGAACCTGGGGGTCCTGGAGGACCCGGAAGACCCTGTGCACCACCGCCGAAGCCTGATCCGGAGCCTTAGACGAGAGAACAATCATTCATTAGGCCCTTCCACTGGCATGTGCACAAGACATAGACGTGGACAGTCCGCTTCTTACGCTGGAGATATGTGATGACACGAGAGGATATGTCCTCCACAGAGCTAGAATATCCGGGGGTGCCTGGGGGTCCAGGGGGGCCCTGGGGACCGGGGTGACCAGTGGATATGCTCTTAGAATTACCTGAAAGAGACAAATAAGGGGCCCTGTCGTTAGTCTTCAAGTGGGAATTCTTCCAGAGAAAAGTTATTGTGGGTCATTTTGACCACTTACTTTGTAAATACTCATTGACATATTGGCGCAGATTAGAATGGGTGGACACTATTCCTGGGACACCTGGGTGTCCGGGAGAACCTGGTGGACCAGGAGGGCCTGGAAGACCTGGGCTTGCCACCACTGAGCCTGTCAGAAATTAAGCAATGTTTATAGTTATTTTAAATGTAGATACGTTTGTGATATTATCAGATAAAAATGTAGCATATTGCCTAATTGAATGCTGTAACATCTTTATCGACATTTATCTAATGGTTTACGTGGAATATAAATTACTAGTGTGTGTTACCTCTCGAAGAGCCAGGAAGACCAGGAGAACCAGGAATTCCATTATCACCTGGGATATGAGAAGAAAAGTTTGTCTTTACATGTACCTCTACCCTCAGAAGCAAAGCATACAGTAATTGGTTCTTAGTTAACCAAGTGTTGGGAGTTTACCTTTTGGTCCCTGTAGTCCTGGATTACCTGGGGCCCCTGGTGGTCCTTGGGGCCCCTGTGCCCCATTGAATGATGACACTGTGGGTAAAAAATCGCACAGCAAAAATGAAAGCACATCTCTGTGGTTGGTATTCAGATCTAAGACAGATAACAAGGTTGGATGTTGCTTCATTGTGCACCTGAATGGCTGTAATTGAATCCCAGATATCACAGTCACCGTGTATCTTACCAATTTGAGAACCTTATCTGGAAGTCCTTTGAATACACCAATTTCTTTTTGTACTATCATGTGATTAGTGCATTTGAAATTGCAAGTGGGATGGTATTCCATAGCCGAGTTGCTGTTGTTTTGCAGTTTCTTCTTCTGTTGCTTTGTGTAATAAATGCCCTCCAGGGCCTGGAAGACGGCAACTCTCATTGTTATTGTCTCTCCCTCTTACAATATGCTTAAATTTAACGTCAGAAAACACTTAACGAAGTATTAATAAGTGCCATGTATGCATGTGTAATTCAGGCCCCAATGTGTCCCCATCTGATCGACAATGTTTTGGCCAGGGTCAAAATCCAATGGTTAAATTGGAAATTTGGAAGTGTTGCTTTCTACACTCCAGTTGTATCTGAAAAGTGAAATTGCTGGTCAGTGGAAATACAGGAGCTCATCTCCATGTAGGTCTCATTTGGACTGTATGTGCAGGAGCTTAGCTTCTAGATGTACAACATCTGAGTTTACTTGTCAACCATATCACCACCAAGCCCAACGACAGGTGAATCTGAGGCCTGTTTCATGGCTAACGGCAATGTGTGAAATATCCGGGGACCACAAAACCAGTGGCAAATGTGTTTTCTTCTTACCTCGTTCCAAGCTTCCGGGCATTCCCGGGCTTCCCTGTAGACCCGGTTGACCTGGCTCTCCTACAAGCAATTGCCGGGTACATGGATGAAGGACATTGGTAATGTACTGTTTATTGATTAAGGCTGTGTGTTACTGGTAATTACATTTAGTTCTAATCGAAAACATATTTTAACCAATGGTTAAAATCCACAAGCTAACTGTTCATTCTTTATGTCTACAATAATCAATTTAGCGCCTTCATGATCAAATTAAATTGGGGAAATATCTGGAAAATGCCTTCAAATTGCCTAGTGAAGTAGATCAGTGACTATTTCAGGACATCTTAAAAAACTTTTAATTCTTTTATTAAAACGTTTTAATTTCACCACTTAAACGTAATGTATTCAGACAAGTTGACTTTGCAGTGGTTCTGGACCAGTTCTCACTAATTGATTGGCGCCACACATTCTCAATCAGAGGCAGGTCAGGACTGCAAGCAAGCCCTGCAAGCACCTGCACTGTCTGCCAACGCAACCATGTGTTTGTAATGTAGGAAGAAAGGTTGTCCTAGAAACAACCAGCATAAAGTCCTGCTCAAAACCAGATTCAGCTCAGTTAGGGCAAAGGCCACATTCTTAGCAAATTTGTATACGTTTTTTTAACCAATGTAAAAGTCTGTTTGTTCTTACTGAGACCAATTCCATACTTGCTATTTAGTGCTGTTATAAGTTTGTATCTAATTAGTCATAATTTTACTGTATCTTAAAAGTATTCCAATAATGTCAAGCTTTTTCCCCATACTTTTGCAAAAAAAATTAATACCACATATATAAATATAACATATTTTATGAGCTGACTAAAAGTATCCTAGAAATATTTTCTCAAATGTTGATTACAATCCCTGTATGTGAGCATTTCTCCTTCAAAAGATATGTGGAATATCAACATGCTGATTAAACAGCATTAGGCCCAGACACATGTCCCCAGACACATGTCCCCAGATCCAGACACATGTCCCCAGATCCAGACACATGTCCACAGATCCAGACACATGTCCACAGATCCAGACACATGTCCACAGATCCAGACACATGTCCCCAGATCCAGACACATGTACCCAGATCCAGACACATGTACCCAGATCCAGACACATGTCCACAGATCCAGACACATGTCCCCAGATCCAGACACATGTCCCCAGACACATGTCCACAGATCCAGACACATGTCCACAGATCCAGACACATGTCCCCAGATCCAGACACATGTCCACAGATCCAGACACATGTCCACAGATCCAGACACATGTCCCCAGATCCAGACACATGTCCACAGATCCAGACACATGTCCACAGATCCAGACACATGTCCACAGATCCAGACACATGTCCCCAGATCCAGACACATGTCCACAGATCCAGACACATGTACCCAGATCCAGACACATGTACCCAGACACATGTCTCCAGATCCAGACACTTGTCCCCAGATCCAGACATCTGTTCCCAGACACATGTCCCCAGACACTTGTCCCCAGAACCAGACATCTGTTCCCAGACACGTCCCCAGACACATGTCCCCAGATCCAGACGTCTGTTCCCAGACACATGTCCCCAGACACATGTCCCCAGAACCAGACATCTATTCCCAGACACGTCCCCAGACACATGTGCCCAGATCCAGACACATGTCCCCAGACACACGTCCCCAGCCACATGTCCCCAGACACACGTCCCCAGCCACATGTCCCCAGACACATGTCCCCAGACACACGTCCACAGACACATGTCCCCAGACACACGTCCACAGACACATGTCCCCAGACACACGTCCCCAGACACACGTCCCCAGACACACGTCCACAGACACACGTCCACAGACACATGTCCCCAGATCCAGACACATGTCCCCAGACACATGTCCCCAGAACCAGACACATGTCCCCAGACACATGTCCCCAGACACACGTCCACAGACACACGTCCACAGACACACGTCCACAGACACACGTCCCCAGACCCAGACACATGTCCCTAGTGCTACACTATAAGTGAGCAGCTTTCTCGCTCAACCTAATCTCTAATTGGCATTCTAACTGACTGCAGGAACGGCCCAATGAGCTGTTGACAAAAAGTAAAGGCTTTTTGTAAGATGTCCATATAGCTAGTCAGCGTGGAGGTGGCACCTGAAGACGGTGGTTGCTTAGACAGATCCCATTGTGAGGAGACGGGGGTCCTACTTACCTTGGTATCCTCTAAGTCCAGGGGCACCTGAGGAAGTGAGCAATATGAATTAATATGTTTAGATATAGAGAACAGGACTACACTGTATATGTTTAGATATAGAGAACAGGACTACACTGTATATGTTTAGATATAGAGAACAGGACTACACTGTATATGTTTAGATATAGAGAACAGGACTACATCGTATATGTTTAGATATAGAGAACAGGACTACACCGTATATGTTTAGATATAGAGAACAGGACTACACCGTATATGTTTAGATATAGAGAACAGGACTACATCGTATATGTTTAGATATAGAGAACAGGACTACATTGTATATGTTTAGATATAGAGAACAGGACTACACTGTATATGTTTAGATATAGAGAACAGGACTACATCGTATATGTTTAGATATAGAGAACAGGACTACATTGTATATGTTTAGATATAGAGAACAGGACTACACCGTATATGTTTAGATATAGAGAACAGGACTACATTGTATATGTTTAGATATAGAGAACAGGACTACACCGTATATGTTTAGATATAGAGAACAGGACTACATCGTATATGTTTAGATATAGAGAACAGGACTACATCGTATATGTTTAGATATAGAGAACAGGACTACACCGTATATGTTTAGATATAGAGAACAGGACTACATTGTATATGTTTAGATATAGAGAACAGGACTAAAGTGCTCATTGGCTAAGCATAATCAACAATTTATTGTTAATAAATGTATCAATGTACAATACAATCTCATAAAGCAACAGTTTACTAAAATGACAGATAGAATGTCCACAGTGATACATTTCCCCCATGAAATGGAGCGACTATGAGCCACTTACATACAGTATATATATTACTAGATTTTTTAATTGGCAATCCCAATTGATTGTCTGATTGGATTACGAGCAAAACATTTGACTTATTTTAATATTTTTATTGCAAATAAAATGTCACAATTTCAATGGAAAAAATCACTAATGAAGCATTTTAGGTGAATCCTTGACAAAAAGTCACAAAGGTAAACGTAATTTAGATTGTATTGACTTGAGAGAGATCTAGTACCACTAGATTTGGTACTTTGAAACATGTTTTTCATAGTAGGGAGTTAATGATGACAAAGTTTGTACAGAATATGCAATCTGGTGTGTTTTAGTCTTACCAGGTGATCCTTTTGGCCCGGGTGCCCCAGCAGGTCCAGGGGGTCCAGCAAAGAAGGTTCCTGAAAGATTGGTAAAAATATTACTATAGTTCAGCCCAAACAAGCTCAACAGAAATAGATGGTCCCTTCTGTCATTTGACTGGGTTATGTAATTACATACCTGAATTGGGTACAAAGCTTCCTGGTTCTCCTTTCTCTCCTTTTGGACCAGGTCTACCGTATCCTGAGAAACAGAAGAGCCAAGAAATGTATAAGACTCAACTTTTTGCCAAATATAACAAATAAAAGAAATGCATTTTTAACTTTACTTTTAACATTAACACACTCCTCAGGTTTACCTGGCTCTCCCTGAGGACCAGCTGGTCCTGGCGGTCCTCGTTGTGAGTCACCTGGACGTCCAGGGTTGCCGGGGGGTCCAGGGGGACCTGGTAATCCAGCAGCACTGAACTGTTCTGAATATCCTGAAGATGAATATGAAATTGTCACTAAATAAAGTGGGCAACCAAGATTAACACTAGATGTTCTGACATCCGGGTTGGTGTGACGTTGCACTGTAAAAAGAATGCATCCTGTGCATGTGTGCCAAATACCATACACATTGATTTGATCCTTGTTTTAATAACAGATTTACAGTTGGTTCACTTTCCCGCAATCATTTAATACACAATACAATACTGCACCCAGAAACATTTCACAATTGCACCTAAAAATGGCCAGTGATCTTATCATTGCACAGCTTTCATTTCCTATTCTATTTCCTTGTCATCTCATTGGGCAGTGTGATTGACACCACATTTTGGAACAAACGCTATTTCAAAGCTTTAACCGCCTCTGCTAGGCCTCTACTACTGACAAAAACTGTTTTAAATATTGCCTCAGCTGGGTTCCATCTGGTTCCTAGAAAGGGCCAATAATATTCAGTCTGCTAATGACCAAAAACATTCCTCAGATGGTGAGAACGCTATTTTCTGTGCAATGTTTTGCGTAACTCCGGGGAACACCTTGCAATAAAAACAGAAAATAGCATGGAAATGCGTGAGAGAAAGATCCTGCCCACAGTATCAAAGCAACCCTCTCCCCCTGGCACCGTTCCCTCTGCTCCCCCATGGCTTAGTGCTGTATAACGAATGTTCCGTCCGGTGTGTCTGACCACCAGCTCTATCTTTCGTGTCCCCTTAAATCCTTGGTTGTCTGTTTATGCTGCGCTATAGCAGTCCCTTTTGTTTAATAACATTTCCTCTCATTGTGTAGTTGGGAATAACTCCGTTACAGTCCTCACCATCCTGTGGCTGATTCCGAATCCTTGCACTCACCCTGACAGTTAGGCACAGCATCAGTTTAGGCCGCACAGCGGGGGGTTCGATGACGAGTGACATTAACTTAGGGAATGAAATCAAGTAGAAATTCTATCACCTGGTAAGGCTTAGCATTCGGACTGTAAATGCTCCTTTCACTCTGTCAGACCCAAAGTTCACTATCTGTGAAAATATGAACATCTGACTTATGGGTACTTACTGGTTTGCACTGATGTACCTGCCTCTCCCTGGAGTCCCTGGAGTCCTTGGAGTCCTTGGTTGCCCTTCTCCCCTCTCTCACCTTTAGGACCTGGAAAAAGTACACACATGTATGACCTGGATTTACGACAGGATGTACTGTATGAAACCAATAAATAAGCTACCACAGACCCATTGGATGCCTGACTTACCAGACTGGCCAGGAAGTCCAGCTGGACCAATGGGACCTAGGGAAGTTGACATGATGTGTTAGGAAAGAATTGTTTGTTCTACATGTCATTCATGGCTAGTTGAAATAGAACCATAAAAAGTAGTACATGTTTATAAAGTAAAGCAAGTCTCTGTCGGAGTCTGACCTGATAACCCTGGAGATCCGGCAGGGCCGGGGGGTCCTGGGTTTCCTGGGGGGCCTGGGATGGCCACAGAACTGGATCCCCCTATGGAAGCACCACAAACATTCACACAGATAACATCAACTGGTTTACAGCTACTGGCAATGCATCATGGGAGTCAACCTACCTGCATTGATAACTCTTCCTTGTTCTCCGGTTGCACCTAAAATAGAAGTACACAGTCAATTCTGTAGTTGAATTCCTAAAAAACACTTTATACTAGAGAATAGATGTTTTACCATTGGCTCCTGGTTGTCCAGGGTTCCCTGGCAATCCTACATTGGGAAGAAATAGTGCAGTGGCAAAGTACATGACTTGACTGATAAAAAGGCTTAAGTTACGCTTTGAACCTGGTAATTATGTTATTACACATTACAACAACGTACCTGGTGGTCCTTGAAGCCCAGGTGTTCCTGAGGAGAAAGAGCAGTGAGAATATATTTCATAATGTTCTCTCTCAAGTCAATATAATATCAAAGTCAAGTCAATGTCTCTTATTTGTCAAATGCAAATTTTGTCAAATATCTTAGCGTTGTTTTAAACAGTAAAGTCCTTGTGGCACGGCACACGACATCTACAAAGAATAATTTAAGATAACTATAATATGATAAAATTATTTGGATGTTTCAGATAATTGTAAACTCGATCCATTTTCTAATAAATTACCTGGTTGGCCTGCGTCTCCTGGAGGTCCGGATGGACCTCTGATCCCTGGTAACCCAGTAGGTCCCTGATCACCTGAGGATGACATCATCAGTACCGCTGTGATAATCTCATCTGTTTCTCAATTTTTACCACAGTTATGTAAAAATATATAAACACTACAAAGAAATTCAAATACAATTTAGTGTCATTGCAAAGCATTTTTTTATTCACTCAACCTCTTTGGCCTTTGTCTCCGTCAATTCCAGGTGCCCCTACAAAATAAAATAATATATAAAGCAGTGTTACAGTTGGAATCTGTATAGCGAACCAAAAACATTATATTGTAAACAATCAACTGTTAATCCACCGTCTGTCATAGAGTAATTGCTCATCATTGCACTTGTGATACAACACATGTTTTTCAATGACGGTATTTGAATTTTATTGCCAAGGTAAAAAAACTAAATCATCCAAAGGGATTGCACAAACAAAAGCGCCACCCAGTGTCCAAACAGTGAAACAACTATTTCAGAATGCGTAGGTCAAATTAAATTAGTCTAATGATCAACATAAAACAAATATTTTATTCAGTCAATGTGTGGTTGATATAAACGTGTTTTGAAACATCGGCTTTTGGCAGTGTTCCGAATGTGGATGTGGAGGTCTACATTCAGGATGTGGACCTCATATTACCACAATATTACTATATATCTATATTACATGTGTTTATAAACTAGACCCCACTCACATCGGGTTCCATTGCTTAGTAATGCTCAGGTTGTTTTATACACTAGTCTGAGAAATTGTGGGTTACGCAACCATGTTGGATGCCACATATAGTGTAGATTAGTCCACTGGTGCGTTACATTTAAAGGGGTTTTCACTACATTTGAAATGACTAAAATACTATATAATGTCCGTAGATAAATGTGTTCCACGTGAGGACAAAGGGATGCAAATGTCCACTTTTACAAATGCACCGCTTCATAGAGCGCCACCTTGTGGCCAAATGACATAGGTTGTGGTTATTGGACCTTAATGGTCAGGCCAAGTTTCACTCTCCCAGGCCGTAACAGCTCAATGGGAATGATTCCCATTTCAACTTCTACATACATCCTAGTCAATAACACACAATGGCTCTCTGTTTAAAGTTGTAGAATAAGTTGTGCGACTTACCTGCAGGTCCTTTTGCTCCAGTGGGTCCTGGCAAGCCTGGAAGCCCTCGGTCGCCTGAAGACAAAGACAGTTTATTAGGATACAATTCTGGCAAAACCACATTGTGCAATTGAAAAGGTAGAGGCCGCCATTAAAAATTATTGTGTATGTCATCTGGTTGTGAAAGCATACGTGAGCTAAGATATTGTGGATATAAAAAGTCTACACACCCTTGTTATAAGGCCAGGTTTTTGTGATGTGAAAAAATTTGACAAAGATATATCATGTCAGAACTTTTTCCTCCTTTTCTGTGACCTATAATGTGAACAATTTGTTTTCAATTGAACTGAAATCTTTGAGGGGAGAAATAAAAACTAAAAACCTTACAATAACCTGGTTGCATAAGTGTGCACACCCTCTTATAACTGGTGATGTGGCTGTGTTCAGAATCAACCAATAACATTCAAACTCATGTTAAGTACAAGTCATTACACACCTGACATTATTTAAAGTGACTCTGATTAATCACAAATGAAGGTCGGCTGTTGGATTTTCCTGACATTTTCTTAGTTGCATCTCAGAGCAAAAGCCATGGTCCGCAGAGAGCTTCCAAAGCATCAGAGGGATCTCATTGTTGAAAGATATCAGACAGAAGAAGGGTACCAAAGACTTTCCAAAGCATTAGATATACCATGGAACACAGTGAAGACAGTCATCATCGAGTGGAGAAAATATGGCACAACAGAGACATAACAAAGAACTGGACGTCCCTCCAAAATTGATGAAAAGAGGAGAAAACTGGCCAGGGAGGCTTCCAAGAGGCCTACGGCATTATTAAAGGAGCTGCATGAATTTCTGTCAGTTACTGGCTGTGTGCTATTTGTGACAACAATCTCTCGTATTCTTCATTTGAATGGGTTATGGGGTAGTAAGGCAAGACGAAAGCCTTCTTATGAAGAAAAACACCCAAGCCCGGCTGAAGATGCAAAAACAAACGTCAAGTCTCTCAAAAGCATGTGAGCAACTGTGTTATGGTCTGATAAAATCGAGGTTGAACTTTTTGGCCATAACCCCAAAAGGTATGTTTGGCACAAAAACAGGTACTGCACATCCCTCAAAGCACACCATACCCACAGTGAAGCATGGTGGTGGCATTATCATGCTTTGGGGCTGTTTTTCTTCAGCTGGAACCGAGGTCTTAGTCAGGCTGGAGAGAATTATGAACAGTTCCAATAACCAATTCTGGCTCAACATTTCTTTAGAAAGCTGAGAATGAAGAGGAAGTTCACCTTTCAGCATGACAACGACCCAAACAAAGCACACATCCAAATCCACAAAAGCATGGCTTCACCAGAAGAATATTAACGTTTGGAATGGCCCAGCCAGATCCCAGACCTGAATCCAATTGAACATATGTGGGGTGTTCTGATGATGGGCAAAGGAGAGCTTTTGCAAAGAAGAGTCAAGATGTGCCATGCTAATAGACTTCTACCCCAAAAGACTGCTGTAATAAAATCCAAAGGTGCTTCAACAAAGTATTAGTTTCAGGGTGTGCACACCTATGCAACCAAGTAATTGTACATAGCTGTTTTTGCCTCAAAAAATTCTGTTCGTTTTTCACTTGAATTGTTTACGTTATAGATCACATTAAAGGTTGAAAAAGTTCTGACATGATTTATCTTCGTCTAATTTTTTCACATCACATAAACCTGGCCAGGGGTGTGTAGACTTTTTATATCCACTGTATGTGTCTATATGGATAGTGCTGGCTATAGCGTTGTGGTTCATGGTGGTCACTGGAGGTCAAGCACGGGTGGAAGCTGCATAAGATGCATCACATTTCCAAATTTTGTGGAAGTGGTATTTATTTTTCGAGAATTAAATATTTGCTATCAGTTTTTTGTTGTTTTAGACCTGCTGCCAATTAAATGTGTTTGGACCTTTGTTTAAGAAACGGCTATTGACGAATCTCAACCAAATTTTAAATGTCACAGCCTAAAACGGAAACCATTTTTGTCTGCAACAGAAGGGTACCTGTCAAATTCTATTTTTAGTTTTTCAAGGGTGGACAAAGGGGTCATTACAGCCTCAATAATACAAAGAGGGCGGCACTTTATCAAGGGCAGGGTGTGTACAAAATATGGACTGATCACAATGAGTAGATTTGTCTAAAAAAAAATCTAAGTTGTTTTATTGTTGCTAACACCTTCAATTATCAAATATTTTTATTACAGCTTTTACTTTGTATACGCACCTGAGGGGCCCCAAGGTCCTTTTTCTCCATGGTCACCTATAGAGAAAAATGTTTACCTCTGGATAACCATTGTATTGTTCTCTACACCATTTTTTCTCTACACCATTGTTTCTCTACACCATTGTTTCTCTACACCATTGTTTCTCTACACCATTGTTTCTCTACACCATTGTTTCTCTACACCATTGTTTCTCTACACCAACACTGAATACTCAAGACAAACCTTTGATTCCCTGAGATCCAGTAGAGCCCCTCTCCCCTGTTGTGTAAGAATAAGTATTATTGAGCAAAGTGCAATACTGTCATTTACCCAATCCCTGAATAATGTATCAATAAGTCACACATTCCATAACATTAGGACATACCTTTTAGTCCTGCTGGACCGGATTCTCCACGGAAGCCTTGAGGACCTGGTTGACCTAGAAGCGTATATTTACAAAACTATGTTTTACCCTTTCAGTGCATCTTATGAAATACATAGAGCATACCCTTAATTGTGCATACATAATTTCAAACGTTCATGTACTATTTTGTCAAAGTTCAGAAGTTAGGATTCATCCCTAAGGGGAAGATTGTGATGTACTGACCTTGAATACCAGGTGTTCCCGGAGCTCCAGAAGCACCTAGAACAGAGATTTAGAAAGAACATGAGCAGGTGCTTCATACAGTTTCTGTCATATTTTAAATACTTTTCAGAAACACCATTTTGTGCGTCCACTCTCAGTTTTACATTGGTTGTATTTAACCTACCTTTAGAGCCGGCTGGTCCAACTGGACCAGCAGGACCAATAGATCCTGTATTACCAAAAGAACCTATGAGGACAAATGCAAAAAGATGATCATTAATCTCTATGTTACCTGATGGTGTTGGGTGATCTATACTGCACATTGAGTAGTCTAAAGTTGGAGTACAGGTGAACAAACGTCCTGTCTAATTGTACACGCTACCTTTTTCTCCCTTTTCTCCGAACCCTGCTGGTCCAGGCTCTCCTCTAGGCCCTGCAGGACCCTCTCTGCCCCTGACACCCACTGGCCCCTCAGCTCCATGGTCACCTACACTCACACACACACACACACACACACACACACACACACACACACACACACACACACACACACACACACACACACACACACACACACACACACACACACACACACACACACACACACACACACAGATACAGACAGTTAGATAAACACACAGGTGCACACAATCTCAATTAAATGTTGGCTTATTGATGAAAGCTGCATGGTTAATATTCCACACACATGTGGGAACATTTTAATTTGTTGTTGTGATTGTACCTGAACTTCCTTTTTGTCCTTTGGCTCCTTCCTGTCCAGGCTGACCATTGAAACCTGGAGGACATGAAGTCAAAGGTGAAAAGTCACAATGCGTCATCAATATAAAAAAATATATTAAGTTGTTCTAAAATGTGCACTATCCTGTGATTAAACCTAGTACTGAACCATCAAAATGGTAACTCGTGATGCATTATTCCTTTTGTCCGTACCTGGGGTCCCTCGGACACCAGTGTCACCTGAAACAAAACAATACGCAGTTACAGAGTGGGGTTCGAAATATAGAGAATTACATTTAAAAACAGTAACTTACCTTTAAGTCCATGACTTCCTGCATCACCTGAAGCACAGTAAACAGAGTATAAACATGAGCCAATAGAGTGTAAGAATGAGCCAATAGAGTATAAGCATGAACCAATAGAGTATAAGCATGAGCCAATAGAGTATAAGCATGAGCCAATAGAGTATAAGCATGAGCCAATAGAGTATAAGCATGAGCCAATAGAGTATAAGCATGAACCAATAGAGTATAAGCATGAGCCAATAGAGTATAAGCATGAGCCAATAGAGTATAAGCATGAACCAATAGAGTATAAGCATGAGCCAATAGAGTATAAGCATGAACCAATAGAGTATAAGCATGAGCCAATAGAGTATAAGCATGAGCCAATAGAGTGTAAGCATGAACCAATAGAGTATAAGCATGAACCAGCATGAGCCAATAGAGTATAAGCATGAGCCAATAGAGTATAAGCATGAACCAATAGAGTATAAGCATGAGCCAATAGAGTATAAGCATGAGCCAATAGAGTATAAGCATGAGCCAATAGAGTATAAGCATGAGCCAATAGAGTATAAGCATGAACCAATAGAGTATAAGCATGAGCCAATAGAGTATAAGCATGAACCAATAGAGTATAAGCATGAACCAATAGAGTATAAGCATGAACCAATAGAGTATAAGCATGAACCAATAGAGTATAAGCATGAACCAATAGAGTATAAGCATGAACCAATAGAGTATAAGCATGAACCAATAGAGTATAAGCATGAACCAATAGAGTATAAGCATGAACCAATAGAGTATAAGCATGAGCCAATAGAGTGTAAGCATGAACCAATAGAGGGAGACAATGAGAATCAATCAATCCTTACGGTCTTACAGGTGTACAGACAGCTTTCAGGATTATGTGACACAAATCACTAGTACGTATCGTAGTGTATATGACAAACACCACTAAATGTTTACACTGTAGATCTTACCTTTGAGTCCTGGTTCTCCTCTTTCCCCTTTCATTGATGAGGCATAAAGGTCTGTAAAAAGGCAGCGATATATATAGTAAATATGCAACACATTCACATGTCTCATAAGACAATTTCTTAATGCTGTAGTCGTGTTCATATGTGCACCAACCTCTGAATGATGAAGACGTCATCTCAGCTCTCAGTAGTTCCTGGATGGTCCCTCTGAGAGCAGTGTTGTCCGTAAGCCTGACTGTACCCGTTCCCAACCCAACAGTGCCGTCCGGGTTCAAACTGTTGTCAAAGCGGGCCAGGCTAGAGCGGGACATGCTAGAGCGGTGGACGGTGTAGTCGTCTGAAGCCTCCTGGCGCCCGATGTGAGCGCTGTTGGAGGAAGACTCTGCCTCCATTGCTGCCATTCGAGACTTCAGCTTCCTCACGTCCTCGGCTGTGAAAGGACTTACAGTTTCAGAAACAAAGGGCCGAAGAGGATTTTGTACATGTTCACTATCCATGGAATTCCGAATGGTTTCACTGTCGGAGAACGTTGGTTCTATGACCAGCCTGTGTTTAATGTTTTCTCTCTGGCATCAGGACCCAGATCAACTAGGGCCCAGAAATGATTTTCGTCTTGTGATACTGCCAGGTAAAACTTTGGTCCTTGACCATGACTGACCCAGAGCAATGAGTCCAAAGAGCAGGCCCATGAGGAGCAGGGAGAGGAGAAGGAGGCCCAGGAGCCACTTCCACCAGGAGCAGCAGGACTCCTTACCCCCACACCAGCCCCCACCTCCTTCTTCACTGTAGTATTCTCCTTTCTTTAGTATCTCTAACAAAGAGGGATAAGAAGAGAACAGGAGTCAGGGTTTAGGGTTTAGGGTATAGTTAGTTATGGTATAGTCTGGAAACGCTATTGCTTACCAATACGTTAACTTTCTATAAAAATATATAATACAGCATGTGGATTTTTTGGGGATTATATATCAAGT
This sequence comes from Dallia pectoralis, assembly GCA_029465975.1. Classification (NCBI taxonomy): domain Eukaryota; kingdom Metazoa; phylum Chordata; class Actinopteri; order Esociformes; family Umbridae; genus Dallia; species Dallia pectoralis. The sequence goes on from CM055730.1 coordinate 15,415,398, forward strand.
ATCATTTCACTTGTTATTATAACTGCCGTCTGTGATGTTTTGTCGGACAGACCACATAAACCCAAAGGGCATGGTCGGTCTGTCATGAAACAATTTGACAGGTTTCAATAACTTTCAAAGAACGAGAAAGCTTAGATTTGTTCTTGAGTTAGTTTTGGATATAATTAATAATTATCTTCTGTAAACATAATGCATTCAGATTGTGTGAAACATTCATTCTTGGTAGACATATTACATGTGTCTGTAATTAGCTGTGCCCCTTATGACGTTATCGTGGATTGTCATTGATTAACCAATTAATGAAATAAATTAGAAGAAGACTCATAATGCATAATCTGCATGCATAATTTTCTCCCTAGCCAGCATTACAGACAGCAGGACATATTAATGACTAACTATTAAAATATTTAAATTACAATTACCTGCATATGTTGCTTTGTCTTTTGTTGGAACCATGGGGGATCCATCTAAAGAAAAAAGCAGTATTAGCACCTGTGTGTGTGTGTGTGTGTGTGTGTGTGTGTGTGTGTGTGTGTGTGTGTGTGTGTGTGTGTGTGTGTGTGTGTGTGTGTGTGTGTGTGTGTGTGTGTGTGTGTGTGTGTGTGTGTGTGTGTGTGTGTGTGTGTGTGTGTGTGTGTGTGTGTGCGTGCGCGCGTGTGTGTCTGTGTGTCTGTGTGTCGTGTGCGTGCTTGCTTGCATTGTCTTTAATGCATGTCCAACAACAGATCTTTGTACCAGATACTAAATATAGAAAACACTGACAAATCAACCCCTACAGAGTTTTTAAACAGCCCCCACAGGAATAAGGCATTATGTTAATACTTACGATTGGGTATGTGATAAAATGAGACATTTGAGTTAAGTGGTTAGATTTTAGAGCTTGGTGTGGTTATTAAGATTAGGGTTCGGTTTGGGATTGGAAAATGGTTTTCGGGTACCTAAAACAATAAAAATCTGAATGTGTGTGTTTCTGTGAGGATGTGTTTCCAGGAAGAATCATTTGTAATAGTGGTAGAGTTGGGGTTATTGATATTCAGGGTCAGGCATTAGGGCTGAGCTCAATTTTGTTGGGTTAGGTTTAGGTCTAGGGGATAGGGAATATATATTTCTGGTTTTCCACACCCCCAAAAGGATAAAAAACAAAAGATATTGCGTACATTGCAGATTGGATTCAGACTTCAGAAGGCGTGGTGTAGCAGTCTCAGAGTAGCTGGCCGACATTTTCTCCTTCTTGAAAGAGTCATCTGAGAATGACCCTGTGATAACATGCACACAATGATTTAATATCACGTCAACAGCAATAAAAACAGCGTGAACTCAGATATTGTAGTGGCTATCTTACCCCCCACACTGCGGACACAGGTACTGAACTGTTTGCCACTGTCTTTAGCAAGAATGAGCACCTCTGTGTCTTTTTTGACCGGAAGGTTCTCTTTCTCCAGAACCAGGTACTTAAAGTCCTTTCTGTACACCTCGTCTGTGTGCGTCCTGGAGGCTGACACTATAGAGAAACACATATACAAACATAATTTTATAACATAAGGAGTTATAGAAAAAACATGATCATGTATATATCTTGACGTGGTTGTCATTTCAACAAATAAACATGAAATTACCAATCTCAGAATAAACCAAATCGGAGTTTTGCATCTTGTCGTGGTTATAACTGATTATAATAAGAAATGACACATCACAAAATGTCTGCATGATTACAGATTCTTAACTTACATGTAGAGGCGGAGACTCCTGCGTTGACAAGACCATCACTGTTCAATATATTCTTTTGCACCCCGTAACCTACACAAACCCATACACAAAAGAGCAGTTTAAAATGTGTTCATTCCATATACTGTCTCTCTTAAAACGTACATATCTACCTTACCAGTCAAACTGCTTGCATGTGTGTTAACTCCACTGGTGGTGAGCACACTACTGGATGTGGGCGTCAAATTATTCTGGAAACCATAGACTGCAGAAAAGGACAAATTCTGTTATGTATGTTGTGTGGACATTTTTTGGTAAAAATATTCTCAAAACTTAAAATAGTGTTTGTTTTTGCATTTACATTTTCTACTCACCGATGGGAAAATGTTCAAACGAAAACATTTACGGTTAACGTTTAGGGTTAACATTTAGAGTTGACATTTACAGTTAACATTTACAGTTGATATTTAGGGTTAACCTTTACAGTTAACATTTAGAGTTAACATTTACAGTTACCATTTAGAGTTGACATTTACAGTTAAAATTTAGGGTTAACATTTACAGTTAAAATTTAGGGTTAACATTTACAGTTAACGTTTAGGGTTAGGCTATCATTTACGGTTAACATTTAGGGTTAACATTTACAGTTAACATTTTGGGTTAACATTTACAGTTAACATTTAGGGTTAACATTTACAGTTAACAGTTACAGTTAACATTTAGGGTTAACATTTACAGTTAACATTTTGGGTTAACATTTACAGTTAACACTTACAGTTAACATTTACAGTTAACACTTACAGTTAACACTTACAGTTAACATTTACAGTTAACATTTACAGTTAACATTTACAGTTAACATTTCCGGGGCCAGCATCTCCCATTCTTTTTTTTAGATACAACTGGATTCAACACAAATTTGGTAGCCCTCAATAACCTAGTATGTCAATCAAAGTGCTATTCCTCCTACTTGGTTATCTCACCTGACAGAGAGGAGGGTGAAGTGGTGTTTAGCAAGGATGACCCCAAACCTAGAGACATGTTGTTGCTGTTGCCTTGGTAACCGTAGACACTGCTGCCAGTGGAGGTCATTGATGAAGACATGGGCAGCGTAGAGGTGGTCCAAGAATACGAGGGCAGCCCAGAATCCAGGTTAGGGATGTCATACGGCCCTGAAACTACAGGAAATAAATATTCCCAGGATGTCATTAGCATATTACAGTTCTAGAACCTACCACTTTGGATTATTATGTATGGTCCTATCTCAGCTGTTATTTAGTCAGCAGGTGTTTCCTTGGCAGAGTCTGGTGCGTCTTAAAAAACACAAGATAAACACTTTTAAAGTGCCTTTCTATACCATCCTTTCAGTATTAACATTAGTTTACACTCCTACGCACGGAACACACGCACATTTGAACTATCACAATACTCAATCATTATGTAACTCACTGCTGCTATTGTATGTTAGCATTTCACTGTCAATCTACCGAAGATAAGAAGAAAAAGTCAAATAAAATGCTATTCAATTTCCCAGTCAGCAACTGCCACCACCAGGGCTGTTTGTCGCTACAAATAAATATGACATTTTTATCCAAAACCAATTGATCACATTTGTTTGCATGACATTTTGTATGATATGTTTTTGTATGTAATTTTGCACTTGCGGATATAACTCCTGGTCTGTGTGTGTGTGTGTGTGTGTGTGTATGACACAGCCCACCTGACTGGGACGCCCCTGAGGCAATAGCGGTTGGTACTGTGGCCTTCCTGGGAACAGGCAGTGTGGAGGAGGTGTTGGAGCGAGTGGGGCTGACACTATTGGAGCGTCCTCCCTTTAACAGCCTCTTCACATCCTCAAGCTCGGTCCCTGTGTGGAAGTCCACATTTACCGTCTCTGGCATCGTAAAGACGCTCATCAAAACGGGCCTCTACTACATCAGAATGTATTAACTATAATGTTTATATGAATTTCCACAACAATATCTCAAAAACAATATGACTTATTTCCTTTCAGATTGTTATGATATGTGCTCCAAATCAACTCCATCACGTCCCCCTAAACACGTATCCACTCACATCTGCCAGAAGAAGGAGAGGCACTCTGCAGTCTGGCTCGAATTTCACTCTCTGAAATACAAAACCCACCATTAATGCAGAAGTCATGTAGATCACGTAAAGACCTGAGGCTTTTGCATGTATGCAGGATTATCTACTTAACACCTAGTCTCTGATCTACTTGTAGAGAACCGGCTACTCTGGTGAATGGTGCTTGTTCAAGAAGAATCAAAGCTAAATCAGAACTCTATAAGGTGAAACAATCATCTAGGGAGCGTTCAACATGTCCTGTAGTGGGAGTGTGGTTCAGAACTGGGGGTGTTTTTATTTTTTATTGGGCTCAGGTTAAGAAATCAAGGATTATGTCACTGTTTTATGTCTCCCAATTTTGTAGGTATTACTTGCTTTAATGGCTTCCATTCTGGAGGCATTTGAATATCTGCTTGCATACTCCACTATCAACTTGTTTTGGTCCTACCTCTGTGCTACACATTATAGCATACTTACTTAAACCACAGGTTACATTAGTCAACTAGTCAAATGTCTGTCTTCCCCCACTCCATTTGATTGTATTAGACACAAACTTGTCGTGTCTGTCAACTCACTATCAGCATGTTGTCATATGAACAATCTGCCAGCAGGGGGAGTAGCACTCTGTGGACTGACTCTGATACAACACAGTGCTTCACTCTGGCCACAAGATGACTGTAAAAGTAGGTCAAATGTTTTGCTAGATCTGCAATAGTTTTAACAATCTCTAGCTTATTAATGTGTGTGCAGGTCGATCAAAAGCCTGTTTCATCCAAAGCCCAAGTTTTTAATGTTTCATTCAATTTCAATTAGTTATGGGTCATTTCTGGACAGTTGGAAAGAGACATGTGTCACAAAACACCCAAACATGTACTGAGATTTAGAGATTTGGAAGCTGTGCCTTCAGCATAAGGTTAAGAATACTGTCATGATGTTTATTCAGCTCATTCTGCACTTTTCACTTCCATTTAAGCACTTTGGCTTGGAAATACTGTGACTAATAGGATAAAGTACACACTGTCAGCTTTAATTTTAGGTTACTCGTCCATTTAGGATTACCCATTTGGAAATGTTAGCACATTTTGTACATTTTAGTATTCCAAAAGTATTGGACAGTTGGCTTTACAGCTGTAAACTCCATCCATCACTCCATCTTCAGTTATTCTCTAAATATACTGGATAATTGTAATTGGAAGATGACCTCCTCCAACTGTTGTTTCGGGGCCTTCCTAAAAAAGTGAGAATTTGCCACATAACACAACTTCTGGAAAACTCAAACACCTGCAGTAATGACAAAAAAACCCTCAACACATCCTTCGTGTATGATAAATATTGTTAATATACATTTTTATCCGTCCGGTGTGGTAACAAAAGTGACGGCCGCAGTGTTTGCCAATGTCCTAACAAAATTTAAGAGCATGCGAATGCATCCGAATGGTAGAGCATTAGTTGAAAAGAGAATTCCCAACCTCCCATTTGGTTTTGAATGCACTACCATATAATTACACGATCACACCCACTAGGGCCCACTATGCAACAGCCTGGGGACATGTAGAATCATTGAATTGGTGTACCTCGGCTCTGGCTCCTCCCCAGTCTAGTGGAACCTGAACCTGCTGAAAAGATACGTACATTAGTATGTTCATGTACACTTTCTCCAACTGAACTATTAGCGTATTAACGTGAAGAAAATAAAGAATATGTTGATTCAACACACGATCGCGAGAACAACCCGTTTATACACGTAAGCTCAACAGGACGTTCACATTCAGCCGTTTTAGTAGAGCAATCCCAATCTTAATGCGGATGGTTCCTTAACATGTGTTTTTGTGTTGCCAATAAATGTTCTTCATTTTTTAAGTCTATTATTTAGTAAACATACAGATTCAGTGCTGAGATATATAAAAAAAATATGTTATATACAACAGTTACCATAGTCTTTCCGTGTAGCCTCGGGAGAAGAGTTGCCGCTAGAGCTCCCTGAATAAAAACATGTCATTACATATCAGCCAATGGCATTAAAAACAATAGTTCACACATAGAGTCAATGTTGCGCACACTGAGATACAGACGGACCCAAACTTAACCGCACAATCTCCCTTACCGTCATAAACTCCTGAGCGACTTCCCATATTCTTCCTGTCTGGGAAGATTGGTGAAAGACCCCCAGACGATGAAGAGCTCTGGGTCTTCCGGGATCCTCCCGATATGCTGGTCTTCACCTTTGACCTTGAGCTTCCTCCGGAAACTCTTCCACCTCCACCTCCTCCACCTCCTCCGCCTCCTCCGGCACCTCCTCCGCCTCCTCCGCCTCCTCCGCCTCCTCCTCCACCTCCTCTGCCTCCTCCGCTTGCACCACCACCTGCTCCATCTCCACCCCCCTCAGAGTATTCCCGTCCCAGGTAGACACATGATGAGGAGGTGGACCCTCCGACATTGACCCCCACAGAAGCTGAGGGGGCAAAGGTCACAGGTTAATCCTTCTGAATATTATCACTCATAACGTATTGTATGTCATACAGTTTAACATTAACAACTGAAAATGGAAAAAAAATATCTTATCTCACATGAAGATGAGGAGAAATAACTTCCATTACTGTTCTGGGTTAAAATGTTCTTTTCAAACCCCTGGTCTCCAACATTGGATATAGTTCTGTGGGTACTTGTAGATCCACTGCTGCCCTCTGATAATTAAAATAAAACAGGTAAAATATGTTCTTCCTTTAATGTTTTGGAGTAGTCAGACTATGCAAGTTTTAACATAAACAAAGTTCTAATTATAACAAAATCTGCATTACCAATAATCAATCAAAATGAAAATGAAAATCAGAATAAAACAGTAGACAAAACGTACTTGGTGGTAGAGAGAGCAATCTACTGGTTGAAGTTGTAGTTTCTGTCTCAACTTGTGATAGAGAGAAAAATATTATTAAGAAATCTCATCTTCAACCGCTTATCCGGGGTCGGGTCGCGGGGGTAGCAGCTCTAGCAGGGGACCCCAAACTTCCCTTTCCCGGGCAACATTAGCCAGCTCTGACTGGGGAATCCCGAGGCGTTCCCAGGCCAGTGTGGAGATATAATCTCTCCACCTAGTCCTGGGTCTTCCCCGAGGTCTCCTCCCAGCTGGACGTGCCTGGAACACCTCTCTAGGGAGGCGCCCAGGTGGCATTCGTACAAGATGCCCGAACCACCTCAACTGGCTCCTTTCTATGCAAAGGAGCAGCGGCTCTACTCCGAGTTCCTCTCGGATGACTGAGCTTCTCACCCTATCCCTAAGGGAGAGGTCAGCCACCTTTCTGAGAAAACCCATTTCGGCCGCTTGTACCCGCGATCTCGTTCTTTCGGTCATGACCCAGCTTTCATGACCATAGGTGAGGGTAGGAACAAAGATTGACCGGTAGATCGAGAGCTTTGCCTTTCGGCTCAGCTCTCTTTTCGTCACAACGGTGCGGTGAAGCGAATGCAACACCGCCCCCGCTGCTCCGATCCTCCGATTAATCTCCCGCTCCATTGTTCCCTCACTCGCGAACAAGACCCCGAGGTACTTGAACTCCTTCACTTGGAGTAAGGACTCATTCCCTACCCGGAGTAGGCACTCCACCGGTTTCCTGCTGAGAGTCATGGCCTCAGATTTAGAGGTGCTAACCCTCATCCCAGCCGCTTCACACTCGGCTGCGAACCGATCCAGTGAGTGCTGAAGGTCACCGACCGATGAGGCCATCAGGACCACATCATCCGCAAAAAGCAGTGATGTGACCATCAGCCCACCGAACGGGAACCCCTCCCCCCCATGACTACGCCTTGATATCCTGTCCATGAATATTACAAACAGGATTGGTGACAAAGCGCAGCCCTGGCGGAGGCCAACCCCCACCTGGAACGAATCCGACTTACTGCCGAGGACAGAATGTGTACAGAATTTCAATCAACATTTTAAATGTAATTCAAAACAACACACATTGGACACATTGGACAATATGTTATAATATCCACTGTACTGTACTGTACTATCATATCATTTTATAATCCAATCAGTAGACAAAACATCCCAACAGTAATATCGCAGCAGCAGATGGGCTCAGGAGTCACCCAGATGTCAGTCAGACCAGGAAGTCACCCAGAACAACACTTCTGAGATCAGCCTTAATCATCATCAGATGCCTGACATAACATGGAGGTGGTTGAGACAGGGAATCTCCTGTCAGCCTTCCCTCTTCCACTTAAACGGTGCTGTATGTAATATGGTCCCGTCTTAGCGTTAACTGGAGCACGGCCGTTTGGCTGCTTTCATACTTTCACACTTCATTCTAGCTTATACGGATTGGGTTTAACAAATGATTCTGAGTCTCACCTGAACCTGTCACTTCTAAAAGAGTGTTTGCAGACACTTTTACTGCCTTGTACAAACAATAGTTTTGTGGTGTCTACTGGGAAGGGAAGTCTATCATGAATTAATTTGTTCTAGACAGGGCCGGTTCCTGGCACAGGCGGGGAAGGCCGTCGCCTAGGTAGCAAACTTTCCTAGGGCGCAAACTTTCCTAGGGGCGCCGGCGCGCCGCACAACCAACATAACAAAATCTGTTTCCTTATTACTGTATAGTTCGGAGCAAAAACATATGCACCGCTTTGCTGGTGCACCAAAAATGTATATTAAACGCCCCACTCTCCTTTCGTCGCGAGCTGCACTAGCCTCTGAAATCGGCCTACAGTACCTGGTGGTTGGTGGCAGTGGGGGATGGGCACGCACTACTCATTACTTCTGACACGCAGCATCATTCACATTTGACATCTACATGTAACATTATTTTCTTCATTTCACGTTATAGATTGTAGGTTGTAGTAGCTTCATTTAGCTGAAATTCAATTATTTATTGTAGTGAGTTCGTTTTATTGTGGAGTTCTATTTATTTATTGTGTTCATTTATACACTTTGGAGTTGTACATATAGTCTGGACATTTTCAATTTGTAGTCATTGTTTTTTTTCCGGGGGGGGGGGCGTCCACAAGTCTCGCCAAGGGCGCCAAAAGTGCCAGAGCCGGCCCTGGTTCTAGACATCAGCAGTTTTCACATGGTAGCATTGCTTCAACTATTGTGTAATTTCTTCAATTAGGTCGCCTCGATTTTAAGATCAGTCAGATAGATTAGATAGAAAGAATGTAAAAAAGGAAGCAATACTCACAGTTCCCCCAAGAGAATTCTCCGGAGGGGTTTCTCTGTGTTGTTGTTAAATCCTCCATCCCATGTTGTCTGTTGAGACGAGACCACATCAAAGGAAAACACTTTCAGTGCCAACTTTTCAAAGCTTTTAGTTGTGTGGTCTAGTAATTTGCTATGCTACTGTGGCTTGTATAATGCTGTTTTTGGGCAAATAAATTAAAATGTAATTAGATTGCAATGTGTAATACAACTCAAAGATCAGACTGAGCATGTATTTCATTGCAAGTATTTCAATTTTCGATGAGTTATGCAAAAGGCATTACAGTCTATCTGAGACAAGAATGTGAAGTAAGCCTGGTAAAATTAGCAATGGTTTCATGTTAATATATTGGACAACTTTCTTCCTGTCCTGCAGCTCAGCTCAAAATAATATTTGAATCTTGATTCATTCTGAAGCACAATACACAACTTTTTTGCCCAAAGTGTTGCCCTCTTGTCCATATACAGATATACTCTGTGACTGTTTGAGAGCAGATACCTGCATCTCATTATCCGCAGAGTTGCTCATGCCCAGATCATTTTAATGAATCAATCAAACCTCTTAATTATATTTTTTATAAACATTCTAGATGTTCAAGGTTAAATCTGTGAAATATGTTACTGGTCTAATGGATCTTACATGCATTTAATATATACAGGACAGAGAGAATCTGTTTTGTTTTGGGATACATTATTAAAGTCATAACATTTTGCTAAAATTAAATGTTAATGTACAAATCTTTGTTGTACCAAATGTTGTGTACTGGTATTTTAAAGTACACTACAGTATTATTCCTAACAACTTACGGTGAACACATTTAAAAGCCAATGATGTTAACAAGCGGCAACATGCCTCTTAGCGTGTGCTTTAAAAATTCTGTAAAAAACTTCATACATATACACGCACACATCTTTCAGAAATCTCCAGATAAATAAGAATCGTAAGTTCTTGAAATAAATTCAGTAAATTGAATATCATACAAAAGACTATGCAGAAGAAAAGACTCTTTTCACAAAAGAGTTTGTATTCGTGTGAGCAAGCAGCTAGTTTTGAACATGCCTGGGGTCAAATAACGCTCAGGTCTGCTTTGAAGATCCCATAGTAACAGAAGAACAAAAAACATGGCATTATAAAGTTCTGATAACACAAAGGGCCATTCTCTCTTAGTGTAGTCTGTCTATTACACACCCATATGTATAGAATGTAGAATCTTTGGATCTCAATATTGGTTTAAAAACCAGATTGGGAAGGCTTCAACCATTATGCACAGCCACAATTCAAAGCTGCTCAAAAGCTGGTCTACAAACAGCAATGGCACAATTTCAGATATAAAAATCTAGTCATTTGAATGATAAAAGCAATATGCATTGTAAATCCATCAAGTTCATTAAATGGCCAGACATCTATATCTTTAATTATTATTCACTGGACATCGCATCTAGACATGCCCTTACACAGAATGTCAATGAAGACATTCACAAGGTGAAGAGAAAAAATTGTTTGCCCTAGTGCCAGGTAATGTAACAGTAAGTTATGCCTAAAGCTACAGAATCATAACCTGCTAGCGTTCTTTGTGATAAAAAAGAAAAAGTAAAAAGCAAGTCAATAGAGCAACAGAAAATTAACATTTAAACCCAAAAATTACTTTCTTTTGCATTGAATGTAGTCGTATTCTAAAACCTGAAACATAATTAAAAAAACACAAGATGGGCTCATCATCAAGTGAACCTATAGCCTACCTGTAGTTTGTGTCAGTAGGAAAATCTTTACTCAACTTCAAAAAGTGGATTGTGTAAAATGAAATCCAGTAAATCTTCAGTCAGTCCTACAAATATTCGTCAGGAAGTAAATATGGCTGAATGATAGTGATGCTTCTTGTCCTCATCTGGCTCTTTTCCCCCACAGTTTTTAAATCTACGCAGGCAAGTCATAACAGGGCCATGGGGTTTTGTCCCAACCACACCCATTATCGTTGCTTAGGAGGTAACAGGCAGGTTACCCAGCACCTCATGAAAAAAACGTTGCCCTTCGGGAATGGCAAATTAACTGTTGTAAGATTCAAAACTTTCCAGGGATAGGCGAAACAGATGAGCAGAAAATAAAAAATGCAACATCCACGTAATGTCCTTGTTTTTGGATATTTATTGTTCGACTATGCATTTTTCCACATTGATTTGACCTCCCAATGGGTATGATTATTTATTCATACTTTTACTTCTCAGTCCATTTTTTGTGTTACACACAAACACATTTAAGGAATAGATCCTTGTCCAAACAGAAAAGACAATTCCCAGACAAAATAATATTTTTATGAAAACAAAAAGGGCTAAATTTAACCTTGTGTGCCACAGTGCAGGTAAATAGAGGACGAGGGCACAGAGGGCTCCTGAAACATTTTGTTTTTATTTAACTTTCAGCTAGAAAATAACATACAAGAAACCTGGCAGCCCTCACATAACATATCAGAAACCTAACAACACTCACATAACATGAAACCTGACAGCACTCACATAACATATCAGAAACCTGGCAGCACTCACATAACATATCAGAAACCTGACAGCACTCACATAACATATCAGAAACCTGACAGCACTCACATAACATATCAGAAACCTGACAACACTCACATAACATATCAGATACCTGGCAGCACTCACATAACATGAAACCTGACAACACGCACATAACATATCAGAAACCTGACAACACTCACATAACATATCAAAAACCTGGCAGCACTTACATAACATATCAGAAACCTGACAGCACTCACATAACATATCAGAAACCTGGCAGCACTCACATAACATATCAGAAACCTGACAGCACTCACATAACATATCAGAAACCTGACAGCACTCACATAACATATCAGAAACCTGACAACACTCACATAACATATCAGAAACCTGACAACACTCACATAACATATCAGAAACCTGACAACACTCACATAACATATCAGAAACCTGACAGCACTCACATAACATATCAGAAACCTGACAACACTCACATAACATGAAACCTGGCTGCACTCACATAACATAGCAGCAAACTGCAAATAATCTTCCACAAAACCCAGAAACACAAAGACACTAAAATACAAATACTAATTGACTAAATAAGGACCAGCTGATAATGGTAATAAAACAACAGTCCAAGCTGTAGTATGAAACACTGGGTTTTGTGGAGTTAAACAGAAAATACAAAATGGAGGGGCAGAGAAGCCCTCCTAGTCCTCATGCGGAGTCCAAAAACCTAACCTCAACTCTATGAATAAACCTGCACACAAGATCAACATTTTTAGGTTCTCTACAAGGACAGTAAAACAAAAGCACACATAAACACTAGCTTGGACAAGATTTCATTTATTCCCCGCAGACATATGAAATGTACTTTTCTAACTGAATAGTAATGTTTCTTTATGTTATATTGTATAATGTTCTATAACCCAGCAAGCAAGTAGATTGAAATGGCGTTTAATGTTTAGCTATTGGTTAAGAATAGGGAAACCTTTGAATAAAAGCTAAATCCCTTACATTTTATATCTATTTTATTGATTTCAAAGAACAAGAAGGAACGTGTGCAAATGCCTTTTCAATGATTCCTTAATTGCTTTTGGGTGGAGAAAAGAACAACGTTTAAAACGAGGATGTTTTGTTAGAAAGTCTGTCCATGTCCCTGCAGATACACGTCTTCTCTTCTGTTGTCTTAACGGGTTAGATGACTCAGATGCCAACCTGTTCACCACAGATGGGCACCGATCTCCACCCACCACACCCAGCAGAAACATCCACTGAACCCGTGACTCTCCATTGTATACCCCTCCATCAGAATCTGGACTTTTCACAAAAACAAATATTGTTTACACCTGAGGCCCTTAAAGCATGTGTGTGGGTCTGTGTGGAATTGGACGGCAATCCACGTTTGCTTCAAATGTGTCTGTTATTGTCAGTTGCTTTGACTTTTTGAATTTATTTAGATTTATTTCAAGAGTTAACCAGTTGTGGGCAAAATGTGTACATTGGTGGCAATGAGAGTAACTATATAGCTGCACTGGAACATGCTTTATCTTTTACTCTACAAGCATGGTGGACTGACAGACATTTCTGACATGTCTAATCAGAATAACATGGACATAGATTTAGTAGGATGACCGATAAGAATCCCTGATAACAGTTGTAGTTGCGTTCTACTGGCTATGGTAGCTGGTTAAAGGAAGTGCATAAAACAGATCAGGTGTAATGAGCACCATCATGTTTACGTCACTTATGGGTTTAAAAACCATGTCTATTTACTGACAAAGAGAAGCACAGCTATAAACTATGAACAGCTGCATACAGTACAGGACATTTTGTGGAGCGATTAGTGAGAGATTGGTTGTTCCCGTTTGCCGATTGAGCGAATGGCTATCCAGCTCACCATTTCTGTTGGTATTCATATAAGCTACAGAAGGCTACATTTGATGTCTGACAAAAAGATTATTGGTGTTCATACCACAGCTATGTTTACATCTCCCATGACAATCAAGTTTACATCCGTGCAAGGGGAATTTAATAAGCCAAGAAACAAGACAATCCCTAGAGCTATACACTCACTCAGGTCATTCAGAATGCAAGGAACTGTTTTCCTCGGAACTTTTTTCCTCCAAATGTTTTCGTCAATCTTATTATAAACTGACTCTTAAAGCAAAGTTCCTCTGTATGACGCTATATGTTTTTGCTGACCATGCATATTTTACGGTGATTTATCTGCCTTTAGTTTGTCCGATCGTCTCTGAAAGAACCCTCAATGGTTAAAGAAAATGACTCATGCACTGCTTCAGTTGCTCTCTAATTTCTGAAGGAAAGTTATTGCTCAACTCCCGACAGGATAATCATCATCAACCGAGGCCCCCGGGGAGAATCCTCATTCAACATATTATATCCCATACCTAAGGAGTGTAATAACAGACGGCCAACTTTCAATGTTCAAGTTCACACAGGAAAGCATTTGGTTCCACACCTTGTTCCTCAAGGCTACATATAATGTTACAATTAAAGCAAACTCACACATATTGTGATCCGTACGAGGGCCATAGGAGATTAAATAAAAACAAACGGGCAAAAAAAAACGTTCAGAGGCTGAATAATACAATTCCCTCTTATCTGATGAACAGCGGTTACATTGTCTCGTTGCTTTTGTTGGCTCGAGGGTTAATCATTTCTGAGGTCACTGTAATTGCAGTTATTTGAACAAACGTAAACACTATGATAAATCTTAAGGTGCATTGAAGGAGAGGTTTGAGGGTGTGTCGCCAGGAGTTAAATCCTTAGTTATATAGGCTTAGTTATATGGTGTAATGATAATAATTAATTACAGTTTGGGGTATTAATAGAAAACACAAGTTTGGACAAATTTGGGTTACCCATTATATGATTAGATTAGATTCAACTTTGAAAATAGGATGGCAGTGTGCAGGGCAAGAGGTAGGAAGAGGAGTACCACAGGATGTATTGTGCAAATGGAAGATCAAGTAAAATAAGTTAGCAGCGTTTAGGCAAGAGGTAGCAAAGGGGGAACAACAGTTCTTATAATGTCCTTATAATGCTCCCAATTCTTATAATGCTCTTATAATGCTCCCAGTTCTTATAATGCTCTTATAATGCTCCCAGTTCTTATAATGCTCTTATAATGCTCCCAGTTCTTATAATGCTCTTATAATGCTCCCAGTTCTTATAATGTCCTTATAACGCTCCCAGTTCTTATAATGCTCTTATAATGCTCCCAGTTCTTATAATGCTCTTATAATGCTCCCAGTTCTTATAATGCTCTTATAATGCTCCCAGTTCTTATAATGTCCTTATAATGCTCCCAGTTCTTATAATGCTCTTATAATGCTCCCAGTTCTTATAATGCTCTTATAATGCTCCTAGTTCTTATAATGCTCTTATAATGCTCCCAGTTCTTATAATGTCCTTATAATGCTCCCAATTCTTATAATGCTCTTATAATGCTCCCAGTTCTTATAATGCTCTTATAATGCTCCCAGTTCTTATAATGCTCTTATAATGCTCCCAGTTCTTATAATGCTCTTATAATGCTCCCAGTTCTTATAATGCTCTTATAATGCTCCCAGTTCTTATAATGCTCTTATAATGCTCCCAGTTCTTATAATGCTCTTATAATGCTCCCAGTTCTTATAATGCTCTTATAATGCTCCAGTTCTTATAACGCTCTTATAATGCTCCCAGTTCTTATAATGCTCTTATAATGCTCCCAGTTCTTATAATGCTCTTATAATGCTCCAGTTCTTATAATGCTCTTATAATGCTCCCAATTCTTATAATGCTCTTATAATGCTCCCAGTTCTTATAATGCTCTTATAATGCTCCCAGTTCTTATAATGCTCTTATAATGCTCCCAGTTCTTATAATGCTCTTATAATGCTCCCAGTTCTTATAATGCTCTTATAATGCTCCAGTTCTTATAACGCTCTTATAATGCTCCCAGTTCTTATAATGCTCTTATAATGCTCCCAGTTCTTATAATGCTCTTATAATGCTCCCAGTTCTTATAATGCTCTTATAATGCTCCCAGTTCTTATAATGCTCTTATAATGCTCCCAGTTCTTACAGTCCTATATTTTGCCCTGTTCACCCTTCCCACAAACCTAACCAGCCTCCTAGTCCCTGCCACACAGTAGCAACCCCATAGCATGCTACTCTTACCACCAAGCATCTGTGTATGTATGGTACTAACTAGATGTGCGACACTTTATTACTATTCAGGTCTAAATGTTCAACATAGATCTGTTTATACAAGAGATTATTTATCCTTGTGATCTCTGGGTCTTTTGAGAGCCTTTTCGCTAACTCTAATGTAAAATGCATTTTACTCAGGACCGGCTTCCACTCAGCCACTATCACAAAGGCCTGATTTTTTTGGACATCATGGCTTGGTTTTGCACTGACATTCACTGTGAAGTGGTGGATTATACAGACAGAAGTTTCCTGTCTAAATCATGTCTAACCAATCAGAATCAGGTTTATTCGCCAAGTTTGTTTACACACACAATCATTTATTTCTGGCCACTGCTAGTAGCGTTAGAACACACATTTTAAGATACTGTAAGACGTACACAAAATATTGCAAACATAGCAAAACACACAACACAAACATTCAAGAGACCCTGCCTATTTGGTGTATGTTCTGGGTAAATATGTGTAATATGTGTAATATGTATCTGAATAGTGCAAAGGAGCAATGTCTAGATAGAAAGCATCTTGAAAACAAACCTGAAGTCACAAACAGGATTCTGGCATAGGTTCCCAGGGAGTCAAGATGCTGAAGTATGAAGTGGAGAGCATGTTGATCACGTCGTCCACAGACCTGTTGGCTCTGTAGGCAAACTGCAAAGGGTCAAGTAGTGGATCAGTGTGGATATTGAGGTGTGATAGCACCAGGCGCTCAAAGGACTTTATAACCACAGAGGTCGGGGCAACTGGTCTGTACTAATTTAGCCCTGTGATCATTGGTTTCTATGGGACTGGGATGATGGGGGGAGGATTTGAAGCAGGCTGGGATGCTGCATGACTTCAATGAATTTAATCTGCCTCAGGTATACTCTAAGTTGTACAGGCGTCTCATGATTAATGATGATGATTAAATGAAACAGTTTGCGTCTTAATTCTTTACTTGAGTGTCATGGCAAAGGGTCTGAAGACATATGTACTTGTGATATTAAAATGTTCAATCATTTGCAACTACAATCTAACAATTTGTTAATTATATTCGTTATTGGGTGTTGTTTGTAAACTGATGGCAAAATGTATTTAGCTATAATTGATGTCAATAACACAACTAAATGTGGAGACAGTGAATGAGTCTGAATATTTTAAAAAGGCACTTGTAAGTGAACATGCTAATTGTTCGTTTTTCCGTTGCAATAAAGTCACTACAGTTGATTTCAAAATGGAGAAGATTTCTGATATCATTCACAATTGCATGGATATAAAGCATGGCGGTAAAAACTAGGCTACTGTCTACTCCAGACTTTTTAATTTAGACTAAGTGAACTATATCATATTCAGTGTAGCATTGATAGTGATGTAAGAGGCTGATTAAAATTTCAGCAAAACTTTCTATGGCAAATTCTCGCTCAAAATGTCATTATAATTTGTTGTAGGTCTTGGTGATATGATAAGCCGCTACTGTCCTAGTAGGACAGCCTATTCTACTAATCTCCCATTAAAACATAACACATATTAGACTTTAATGTTAATTTTAAAACTACTTTTACTATATATCACGAATAACTACAGGTCAGGTGCGATCTTCAATTACATAGAAGACTTTTATTGTGGTGTTTCGTAACCCGGAAGTGACTATTTGTTTTGCTGGCATTACGTGACGTTGATAGTAGGTTGTTAGATTTAAAATGTTAGTTGCTAGCCAAACCACATGAAATGATTTTAGTTAGTAGTAGCAGAAATGGAGAACGCAATAAAGACGACTGAATTATCGTTTGTGTTTGGCACACCCTGTATTCTCGAGTCAAGTCTGTGTGAATCCAGCGCGCAAAAGGTAAAGTCCGTTTAGAACTATCAATATTGGTTATTGGAGGTAAACAGATAGGACCAAACCTGAATGGGTTCAAATGATAAAATCGCTATAAAGCAAGCAGGAATTACTACAATACAGACGCTTTCCTATTTCAAATCATACAATTCCTCCTAAACTAAATGTTAATTGTTATTGAGGATAGTTTTTTTCTACAGTGACAATTATTTGTTATTTCGATCTATTGCTTATATCATTCATGGTGATGATGTTCCAAAAACGATGCATACTACATTCCCTTACCACTCTCTAGAAGTAACCCTCAACAAAATCTCCATTGGGAACCGGGATTAAGTTCATAGAGCGGAGTGACAGGTGTGGGATACATAGACAGCTACAACGCTGGAAACGTTTGTCCTGAAGGGCCTAAGAGCTTATGTTATTTGTTCTACCTATTAGAGAATCCCACACACACGTCCAAGTCACCCGTAGAGCATGAGTGGTAGAGCATGAGTGGTGTGCGCTTAATAAACGTGTTGTTGCTGCGTTTTCCAGTTCCAGTTAGCCATGTGTTGAGATTAAACATTTGAATGCATATATAGTATAGGTGTGTTTACGTAGAGTAAAGGTGTAAGATTAAATGTGGAGCTAAGTTACAAAACAAATTATCCTAGAGATCAGAACATTTATAGGGCTTTGATTGAAATCATATGCACGACAAGTGTCATTTTCTCTCTCAGTCAAAGCAGCAGATGAGCTTTTCTCTGAAGCAGAGACTGAAAAGGTCCAGACGTTCTTTTACCTCACCTGCTTCCGTGGTCAAACGTCTTAAAATCGGTGAAGATGATGATCAACAATCCTCAAGAGCCACACCTGAGCGTGGTACCGAAACAGTCACACAGATGAATATTGAAAACCGAAATGATATACTGCACACAGAGAATAGAAGGGCTGAAGTTCCTGGCTCAATATCTGAAACAGCTCAGCCTACAGATGAACTAGAACTAAGAGACCAGCTGAAGAAAGAGGTTAAAGAAAGGACCGAGACTCTGAGGAGACTGAAGATGGTGAAAATGTACAGAAGCAAGGTAATTCCTCATCTGAAATGTACAACATTATTCCAGGGTACATATAATTCACAGTATAATATAAAAACACATGTTCTGGTGTATTTTCAAATACACAGCACTAAACCATTTATTTAATTCAGGTTTTTTGTTTTTTAATCCTTCCCAATCATTATCGTCTGGAACACAATTTAAAAACCCTTTCATCTTTCTTTTTATCAAACATACACTATATATAAAAAGTAGTCGGAACAAGTAGTAGAACATGTTCTATAGAATGATGAATCTGGCGATCTAATAGACGAATTTGGGTGTGATGGAGAACCAAACCTGCCAAAATGCCTTGTGCCTACAGTAGTGTACAAGTGGATAATAACCCCTATATTTCCGATGGGCCGTGTAGTATTTCTACTGCACATAACTTTTTTAAGCCAAGTACTATCCTAAATAAGATTAATTTTTAAGATTAACTAATTCAGATTACAGAAATGTTCACAATTCATTTGGGTCCTCAAAACTGTAGGTAAATTACTTTGAATGAATGCTGACAGTTTTAGTTATTTTTAATCAAATGTTCTGGAGTACCAAGCCAAAAAACAGGTCACTTTCTATGGGCAACTCAAAAACTACACTGGTATTTGAACTCAGTTTTGCTGTTCTTGTTTGGGAATATTTGATCATTGATCCTTTTTGTTTTTCCTGGTATTTCTTGTTTCTACTCAGAATGACCTGACACAGTTGAGAGTTTTGATCGACAAGTGGCGGCGTTGTAGCCAGGCTGCATTGTATGACCTCCAATCAGATCTCCCTGTGGATGGCAAGAAAACAAGTATGTCCCAGCTAATTGACCTCTTTGGACTAGAGGACAGCATACTGCACTTTGACCGGACAGAAGAGGACTTCACCAGTGCATAGACCCACATGTATTCTGTTGATGTCATCACAAAGACACTTTCAATATGTTGACTCGTTAGATAATTGTTTGTGTATGTGTTTTTTCTGCCTTCATTATACATCATTTTGCTTAAATATTTCACCCCAAACAAACTATCTTCTACCACTCATTGCAATGATAAAAAAGCACATTACACACTGTGCAATTTCATACTGGTCACTAACATTGTCTTTTATTTATTAACTGTTCTGTATTTCAAAATACAAATGTTTTGTTTGCTATAAAGATTAATTAAAGAATGTGAACAATGTTAAAGCTTGTCAGTCATGCTCAAGCTGGTCGAGAACAGGGAAGGACTTCATCCTCAGGAGCTCCACCTCTGCCCTGAGCATAAGCACCTCCTCAGCCTGAGCTCTGGCCAGTTCTACCAGGTTCTTCATCTGGATGATCTCCTGGTACCCATCCTCTGCACCGTTCTCCTCCATGGCTGAGCAAAGCAGCAAACATCAGTGCTTTATTATTAGGGGAAGTGACGCATCAATTGATAAGGCATGAAGGTGCCAGTTAGTAGTTAAAATCATGCAGGGATACAGTATCAGCGCCCGTACACAGCACAGCTGAGGGAGTGTTGTGAACACACTGCAGTAAACTGTTGAATTATTACCTACGGCTTCATATATGTGTCTCCTCTCTGCCACCATCACTTGCATGTTGGCCAGCACCTCATCAAGAACAGCATTCATCTCTGTCTTTGTTGCAGCCTGTCTGTTCAGCTGTTCGATCAATATCTCACAGTTCTGAACATTATTCTGGTGAGTCTTCGACATGGATGGGCAAACATATATGCTGTTAGCACTTGATACATGTTTTGACTTCAAGTAAAATGTATTGAATTCATTAAATGATGCTAGAGAAATTTACCTTTTCCTGAAATGTTATAGTTTTCTCTAGAGATGAAACTTGCTCTCTCATGTCATGATCCGTCTGACTTAGATACTGGGGTAAAAAAAAAGTTACATTGAAATTTACTGTCACCATTGATTAAGATGAGAAAAGGCTGTGAAAAATAAACAACAGAGATCATGACTGGCACTGGTTATGCAAAATATATGTCTGATGTATGTCATATCCAAAGGAGTTAATGAATGCATTTTGTCTAAATTGAAATGGCGATTGTAGCTGCATTGTAACAAAAACAAACAGATATCTGTTGAGAAAAATAATTTGCATATAAGAATGTATTTTAAAAATGTGATCAAACATGTTTGTGGAGGCACATGGGTAGTTGTCCATGCAGTAGAATGTTTGAAATTAGTGTCAGATATAACATGTGTTCTAGAGCTCCAGAGAACAGAGGGGCGACAATAACCAACAGTCCTGTGTGAAGTGTGTCAATAACCGCTAAACATCAAATACCTCTCTGTGACTCTGTGAAAAGCATACCTCCTGCAGCTCGTGAGAGACGCGCACCATAGCATACCTCCTGCAGCTTGTGAGAGACGCGCACCATAGCATACCTCCTGCAGCTCGTGAGCAACGTGCAGCATTTGGATGTCCCTGGCTTTGTTGTTCAGGTCCTCCATCTGCATCCCCATTCTCTTGTGCTCCCACTCCTGCTGGATGATGCCCTTACGGATGTCCTTGCACTCAACCATGCTGGCTATTCTCTGCTCGCCCAGAGCCTGACAGTAGTGAACAGGACAATAAATGTCACCTGTATACAACCCGGCTGCTTCATAGAAAATATACATATATAAATATTTTACATTGCTGCTCATAAAAATTTGCCGATATTGAACAACTAAATGACAGAATCATGGAACATAATGATGAGATTTCAGTGCACTCTAATGTTTGACAAAATTACAACAATTGCTGGCATCATTTTATTTTTATGATGTTACATAAATCATTTTAAACAATTAACTATAATTCTGGCTAGAGCTAGATTATTCCTGCTGTAAAAAAAAATGTATTTTTAGGCAACCCATTATAATTTTTGCTAGTTATCAGACAAATCAGAGCAGACAACACACGACATAAACAGGAAAAGAGTTCTTTAGACCCTGTTGTAAATCTGCTACTGTGACAGTAGCTCTCACCTAAGCTAAATTATATAGGTTACAGAGGTGGGTGTTTATTGCAATGCTGATTAAAAAATGTGATTATTTAATAAACTTCTGCAACAGAGGAAATGTGTGTGACCATTCTGAAAGAAATATATCTATGGGTCTCACCCGGATGGTTTTGTTCAGGTCCTCAACCACACTCCTATGAATCAGCAAAGAGTCAGAGTAGTCAGCAATAAAGTCTCCACTCTCTACCTCGACTTGGCCCTGTTTTATCAGGATCTGGACCATAATGTCCAATTGGAAACGCATCTTCTCCTCTCGCAGCCTGTGGATTTAAAGGAGCAGTTAAGGAAACATCTACATTAGCCTGGCATTCTAAGCTGTGTCAAATGCTTAACAGAACTGCTCAACAGAAACATTTGTGTTTACTGTACAATGCACTGTGTTTATAAGTATAGACCTATAAAACAACAGAAACATTTGTGTTCACTGTGCAATGCACTGTGTTTATAAGTATAGACCTATAAAACAACAGAAACATTTGTGTTTACTGTACAATGCACTGTGTTTATAAGTATAGACCTATAAAACAACAGAAACATTTGTGTTCACTGTGCAATGCACTGTGTTTATAAGTATAAAAAAACTTTTACCCATTAATATCATCAATTAAACTTTTAATTTCCAGTCTAGCGCTCTCATCCTCGTCAGTCCTCTTTTGCAGAAAGGCCTGCATTTCAGCCAGTGTCAGAGCTTTTATTTTCACCTAAGGGAACAATACATAAAAGAACACAATGAAATAGATAGGGTGAAAACAAAACAGGGTAATTAACCTGGCGGGATTTGTTTATTCTATTATATAAATAGATTACAACAGGTTTTAAAGTCTTCGAGAATATGAGTTAAAAGTCCATATATGAACATTTCCTCAGACAGCCTTGTTTTTCATTACCGTCTGCTCACTCTCTACTTTGGCTCTGCGGGCCAGGCAGAATCTGTCCCACACAGATGGATCCAGACCTTCAGGCAGGTTTTCTGGAGCGTCCAGCTCCTCCATGGCTTTCATCATCTGACAGAGGTCCTCAGCCGCCCCTGGGCCCTGAAGGGGCCGGTCTTTAAAGGGACTGGTACTGTTGTCTGCCTGGGTCTTCACCCTCTGGACTCTGGAAAGTCAACAACGAGGATGTTACACAGTGGCAACCTCTAAACATGTAAACGTACGTGACTACTTATATTGGAGATACTTTATTATGACACTGTAGTCTTCTTTTATATGCAGTACCTGGGTCTGCGCTTGTATAACTTGTAGAGTTGATCAACAACATGGCCTGGAACATCAAAGAACTCCTTCCTGAATCCCCTGTCTAGAAGCTATGGATATAAAATATGTCATGTAGTAGCTTAGAAAAACTCGAATATAACAGTAACCGACATGTCAGAAAAGATGTGGCTGTGAGTCATACTTTGTCCTCTGCCACAACATTGTCGTGGATCATCCGGAACATTTCTACGTTCTGTTTGTGTGTGTTGAGTTCTTCTCCAGTCTTACTCTGTCGGGAGAATCAAGAATGTTAAGAAATTGTGATGCAAAATACCGGTACTCAAGAAAACTTGCTGACCTAAGCTCTAAACTTATAAAACTGTTTCTATGAGAATATGAGTCAATAGCATGTGAATAACATGAGTTGTTGCATGTCAATATTAAAACAATCTCACCTTGTAGACTTTCAGTTCTGCAAGTTTCAGACTAAGCTCTGTCTCTCTATTGAGAACTTCTTCCTCTATCAGAAGGGAGTAAACTAGATTGGCAATCTTGAGCTCTTCCTAGAAAATGACATCATAAAACAACACTGACGCATGATAATAATGAACTGAATATTTGTTTCAGAAATACCGGTATGTTCCCTATATGTGCGTTCTTACCTGGTATATAACCATCTCGGATTTGACCTTCCTTTCAAAGATCTTGGTCAATGTCTTATCGAACCCCTGAGTGGCTTCCAAGATGGATGCTTGAAGTTTCTTCATTTCAGCTTCCAGAGTCTGGAAAAAAAGCAATGACAACAGAACATGTGAAGCACACTGATTGAGATTCCCATTATGCTTGTTGTTATACTGTATATATGTTAAATATAAAAAAAACTGAAAAGCAGATGTTTTCACAAAACAATCATACCTTTCTGTATTTCTCTTTTTCCTCACTCAGTTCTTTAACTCTTTTCTCATACTCTTTATAGATCTTTTTCTCATCCTCTTTCCACTGAATCTCCGGTTTTGACACAATGAATTCTGGCTGAGGCACCTCCTTCAGATGGAAAATCACAGGGTCAGAAAATACATCCAAACATTTTCACTACAATCTGTATAATTCAATTACTTTTATTTAGGACAAGTATGGTAAAACCATGTGTATCATGTAAACTCTAATGTATAGATTTTTTAAGCATATTTAGGATTTTTTATTTTGACGAGACCATACCATTCTCAAGATGTCCTGTTTTTTCAGCTCAAGCACCCCAGACATCATTTGATCCAGACCTCTCTGTCTTATATTGTCGCTCTAATGTAAGGAAAATGTTATATTCATTACATAGATAAATAAGCAATGCACTGATTAGCAAATTGCTCAAAAGGCCACATGTTCTGACTCCACCCTAATGAGTATATCAAATCAGCGGAACACAGGGTTTTAAAAATTTGAAATTATTCTTTTGTTTAGTTATGTTTGATTTCGACTGCGACGGCATCTAGAGTTGCAAGCTGACGTTTTCTGAACAGAACAAATGCTAGGTCCTAATGTTTTTTAAACAGATATGTCAATCTCTTTCCATGAAACCACTGCACACTAGAACAGTTTTTTTCTAACACGCTGCATTTTGGAACATTTGCTTTAACTGTGAATAAATGTTTTTTGATAATTAAGACATTACTTCGAAAAAATGTCACATTTTAAAATAAACATCCTGATTTGTTTAATCTTCTTTATCATCCATTAATATGCCAAATACATCCACTGCACAATTACATTACGTATGTGGAATGCCTACTGAAAAAAACATTGGCATATGGCTTAGTGCTGCACATTTATAAACATATTAAGTGCTATATGTTACATACAGATCTGGGAGAAGGTAAGGTAGAAGTAAAACAATACCTTGGCTGCAAGCTGCCTCTGTTCCTCCTCTTTCTTCATCTCTACTTCTTTACTTCTTTGATCAGGCGTAAGGAACTTTTCAATCTGAATCTGATGAGAGGGAGGCATAAATCACAATCTGAAGAGCAGTAACGACTATTGGAATTAAACACTAAACAACTGTTTTAAGTAAGTCTGACCTCATTGTCCTCCACAGACAGCGCCCTCTCTGGCCGCTCGTTGTCTGACAGGCTGGGCACCCATAGCTCCAGGTTCAGGTCCAGCTCTGACATGATCTCCCTAATGCGTCGGTTTTTGTCCTTTACACGGTTGATCTCCTGCTCCTTCTGTTTGTGCACTCTCTCAAAATCTGCGTTAAAGGCTGTCTTCACTTTGTAGATAACATCCTAGTGTGTAAGTAAAGGTATGAGTACGAATGGAAAAGTTTTGAAAGGAATTTAGTGAAATAACAACATTTACTGTTACAATACAAATGCATTCATGATCAATGCTGTGAATTATTCTGTTTACCTGTAGCAACGTGATCTGGTTGATCTTCTGCCCTCTGATGTGCAGGTTGAACTGATTGTAGAGGAAGGGGTTTGTGCCTCCGTATTGTACACTGAGGCTACCCGTGAGGGCAGCACTGTCCAACTCACGTCCTTCCTCCTCCTCTTCTTCTTCTGCCGCAGTCCTGTTTTTCGCCTCTAGAATCTCTTGCTGGAGCTAAAGTGTTCGGGAAGATGATGAATGTTATGTGAAAAAATACATAGCGCGTAGGGTTATTGCCAATGAAGGAAGCCAAATGAGCCAGAACATTTAGTTATAAAATAATTGGCACGTTGTAACTCACAATACTCTCAATGCGTTCAATCTTCCTCATACTCTCCACTCTAATTACATCCAGCTCCTGCTGTGTTTGCTCCTTCATAGGGAAGTTCTTTACCTCGTTTTCAGAGTGAAAGGCCTAAGGTAATGCCCCAAAAACATACAAACCATTAGAGACATAAGAAAGGTTTGAAATGATTGACACCTTTGTCAATGATATAAAGGACATAGAAAGGTTCTGTTTGGAGTAATGATTTAGCAAAGAAAATGTCCTATTGCAGTTATCCTCACAAGATAAAATCAACTATTTCTCTAAACAGTATAGTACAATACAATAGACAATGTTTGTATACAATTTTTAGTAACTATAACATACAAAATATTTTTTAAACATTAACTTCAACTGTATTAAGGGTAGAAGTTCAGATGGGTCTTTGTGCTTCATCAAACCAATATTAATTTTAGATGGCACTTTGGATGTGACTCACTTACCTTAATAGCTTGCCCTTTGACCTTCATAGAAACCCAGCATTTTTTCTTGATGACGTCACATAGATAACTTTTGGCTAGGTTCTCCAACTCAATTTCATTTCGGACCTGAAAGGCAGTCATAAAGAATACTATCCCACTCACTCTCACTGTGTGTGTGTGTGTGTGTGTGTATGTGTGTGTGTGTGTGTTTGTGTGTGTATGTTTTACCATGGTAACCTCTTGCTCTCCCTCTGCCTGCAATCTCTGTTGCTCTTCGACATCCAGGTTGAACTCCTCCTGCTCAAGCTTCTCTATGTCAGGTAGCTTTTTGTTTTCTCTCATCATTGTCTGGACCTAGTAACATAAGAAATTAATAAAATCCCGCCCCTATAACTCCTACAAAACAGTGGCAGTGTATAGACATGCAGGTAAATAGGCAGGATAAGCAAGTGCCAAACAAGAAATATGAATCATGTTTACTAGCTTATAGCTAGTTGTAGATAGATACTACAAAATTATTGTAGTGGTATTTATATATTTGCAGTAAAATATTTTTTTTTACAACTTGTGACTTTAGGGAATTCTTTATGATTATTACCATGAATTAAATATCATGTCCAAAATAAAATGTCACGTCAGAAATAAAGGACAGAGGCAAGGAAGAACAGAGAATTTTTGGAGAAAAAAAACTTTAAGCCACAAAAAAAATGAACGGGATGAAAAAACATAAAAATATAACTGAGGTTTAGAGTGTGTTAAATTTCCATGGTGTGGCATTTTTGTGATCAACCACTGTGTGACTGTTGTCATCTTGTCTTGATGGCGCACTAATAACAGCTTTTAGAAAAAACAATACAACTCATTTGGCTTCCTAAACATGTGGCTGTGGGTTTTAACCATGCACCCCCAAACACCTGTGGCTGTGGGTTTTAACCATGCACCCCCAAACACCTGTGGCTGTGGGTTTTAACCATGCACCCCCAAACACCTGTGGCTGTGGGTTTTAACCATGCACCCCCAAACACCTGTGGCTGTGGGTTTTAACCATGCACCCCCAAACACCTGTGGCTGTGGGTTTTAACCATGCACCCCCAAACACCTGTGGCTGTGGGTTTTAACCATGCACAGCCAAACACCTGTGGCTGTGGGTTTTAACCATGCACCCCCAAACACCTGTGGCTGTGGGTTTTAACCATGCACCCCCAAACACCTGTGGCTGTGGGTTTTAACCATGCACAGCCAAACACAAGCATACATGAAGTAAAAGAAAAGTAAAAGAAAAAGATAAGGAGAGAATATGGGCTCTGCTTACTGTGTCTCGCAGCTGTTTGATATTTCTCTGCAGGCTTTTCTTTGTCTGGGAAAACTGCTTTCCCTCCTCTTTCATTACCTATTATAATACAGTTGTGTGAGTAGCAATGTGTGTATTGTCCAAAGACAATTTGGTTTTGGAGTCACCTTGTTATATTTATCTGAAAAAAACATTTTTTTGCCAGTATCTTTGTCAACACAGACTCTCGACTGAATGACATGTAGGTTATAATACTTCAGAATGCATCGGATATAAAATTCCACCTTGCTGAATCTTTCACTACCTAACATGAGGTGACTTGACTAGAAAACACCAAACACGTCACCTGACAACAAAAGTCCACACATATGTTTTCATTAAATAATGAATAGAAGAAAGGAGGAGCTATTCCCAACTCTGGTTGTTTCATGCTGTGTTACTAATTGTTCACAATAATGAACAAACCCAGAACATCAAAGAATATGACATTCCAGTAAATTTCAATATGACATCAGTTTTGTGTTTTATATAATCTAAAAAGTATTTCATAATGGCAGCATTATTATTCCAGTACTTTAGTAATTCTGGAAACAAAGTCTCACGTTAAGTCTTTCAGCTGACTTGATATGTCAACAGAACGTCACACTTGATTTGACTTTGAGATCAAACAGAAAACCTGAATAAACAACCATTTTGTAAATAATGTGCTTGTGAGAGACAGAAGCAGCGTTACTGACCGCTTGTAACTTCTGGTCCAACCAGGTGGAGTTTGAAGATGTGGCCGAGGGCAGGTTGGTGTAACTCTCTTCTTGTTCTGTAACATCAACTATCTGTCCCTTAAGACTAGCCTAAAGACAGGAAGTGAGGACAAACAAATAAGCTACATTCATATGTGAACATAAAACAATCTGACTGCATATATTATTTATTGATATACCCTTTATTATTCCAGGTAACAGGGAATAGTTAAGGGGATGATAGAAAAGGGGGATAAATATGCCAAAAGATTAAAATAATCTGAAAATGTATTTTTCCCAAGATGCTAAGGACAGGGCCTGTGGAAATATTCTCAACTGGGGTGTATAACTGGAGCAGTGAGATAAACCAGGTGTAGATGGAGGATACACTATCAATACGAATTGTATCCTCGCCTACCTTAGTTTCATGACCAGCTGATTGAGGTGTGGACAGGGTCTCTGAATCCCAGTCAGCCATGCCAATGAGAACAGGGTTCTCTGTTGTAACCACGCTATCCTGAGCGTTGGTTATAAACTGGCTGTACTGTGTTGCTGCATTCGCTTTTCCAGCACCAGCCATTTTCAGTCTTCATTTGAAACACATATAAACAAAACATAGAAATTGTTTACCGATTATAATGAGTACGGTTAATCTAATAATCTATAAATGTTTACGAGTAAAGTTGGTTAACGTAACATGGTCATGCACTACAGTGACCTCTAGTGTCAAACTGGAGGATGTTTCTTTACCTGAGTCTAGTACAGACTAGAGAGCCGTCTTTCAAGCCTGTAGTGATTATGGTCTGGCTGTCTGAGGTGAAGGAGACTGTTCTCACCCCTCCCAGCCAACACGAGTGGCACTGTATCTGAACATATCGGCCCTGTGAACGACGGTTACAATGTACACAGTTAAATAGCTTTATAAGCCATCAAAACAAATATGTATCATTCCCTTGTTTTCACAGATCTCATGTAAGATGCACTCTGAACACTAAATATATCACACATTGAAATGTTTTACATAATTTTGTACAGCCAGAGGTGAAACATGGTTCTACCAGACTAGATGTCTCCCGAATGCGCAGCAGCCCATCCTGACCCACTGAGGCCAGCCATAACTGATGAGGTGACAGGAGGATGGATGCAGGGCCCATAGGGTGACCCTCCACCTCCTCTGATGGGGTCAGCTGGATCACTTCCTGGTCAGACGAGGTTTTTGTTCCCTAAAAAAAATACATGATGTTGGTATGAATTTGGAAAAACTAAACACACAAACCGCACAACAAAGAAACTAAACACACAAACCACACAACATTAACATAGAAACTATACACACAAACCAACCTACACCAACAACTGGTTAATTATTAGATGTTTGTGCTTTCAAACACTAGTCAGTGAAGTAATCAATGGGACCTTACCTCAGATAGCTGGAACCTTTGAAACACTTTCTTCTTGTGGCAGTAGCCAAAGATTGCATTGGTTCCCAGGGCAGAGGAGCTGAGTGGATAAGCAACCTCATATGTGCACCTCTGTAGGACATTATGGTAGAGACGTCCTCTTAAATCTGCACACACACCTGTCTCTGAGAAACAGGAGCACAGGGACATTTCATTTCTCTGTGGTTCTAGCATGTCAATACAAACATAATGGTATCCAAAGCAATTTAAAGATCCTGCTTCACATTCACCCATTCATACACTGTCGACTGCGTCTACCATGCAAGGCGACTGCAGGCTCGCAGCAGGGGTTAGATGCCTTGCTCATGGACACCTCGACAATTTCCCAGGAGGAACCGGGGATCAAACCACCAACCTTCCGATTGATAGACAACCGACTCAACCCACTGAGCTGACAGTCATTACCTGTGTGCTCTTGTAGAGGCAGTGTGAGCAGTGTCAGCAGACTCCCCTCACTGAGGCCTATTTTCTTCTCTCCAGCACAAAGAGCCAGCAGTTGGACCTGCTTAATGTCTCCACTGTACTTGGTTGACAGAGACACAATGGCTCCTTCAACCTCTGGAGAAAACAACATTGCTTTGATTAAATGTAGTAT
Source organism: Dallia pectoralis (assembly GCA_029465975.1). Lineage (NCBI taxonomy): Eukaryota > Metazoa > Chordata > Actinopteri > Esociformes > Umbridae > Dallia > Dallia pectoralis. The sequence continues at coordinate 15,445,478 of CM055730.1, forward strand.
GTTGAAGTAAGTTAAAAAACTACAACTAATGAACATGTGAGTGGACACTGCTACAGAGTGCTGATCAGATGGGACAGCATCATTCTAGATAAATATGTGTGCTGTCAGACAAGCCTGGCTTTTGTCTCTATTTGCACCATAGGAACTCCTTGTGGTAGGACAGACACGTGCAAGCCCAACTGTGCGCTCTCCTCCAGTGGTTATATACTGGAAAATACTTCCTGGTTGGGAAGGCAATGTGATAAGAAGCCAAAAGGCTTAGAAAGATGTGTATCGTGGGATCACGTCTCAATCTACGGCCTTCCCAAAACATCAGGGGAGTTGCTGTGGCCATCATCGCAAAATTGGAATAGAAGGAAATAACTCTCATCTCATTCTCATCATCAAGAAGGGATAAATGTACCTGAGTATCCGAGTATCTCAAACGCTCTAGAGGGCCTTGCATTCAACACAAATATGTTTCCATCTGAGGCACCAGTGATTAGAAAGTTTCCTCTTTGATCAAAACTGTCATCAAAACAAATGAAAAAAAGATATCAAACCTACCACAACAATAGAACAATCAAAACACAAATAACCTTAAACAGACATTTCTTGCACAGTAATTTATTGGAGATACTTGCAGTAAATGATCCACGGGAGTGTAGTAGAGCTTAACTCTGTGCACCAGACGAGGCTGTTGCTTCCTGGTCAATTCAATAAACAGGACCTCCCCCAACACTGTTCCCACGGCAACATATTGAGCAATCGGACAGCAGGCCAAACTGGTCACCTAGACAGAGAAAGTATTTTTTAATCATTTGTAATTGTTCATGGAGTTTAGATGTTTTATACAATATATGTTACACTGCCCAGAAACTTTACAGCTGGCCTTTAGTTTATATTCAGTAACTCCACCAGGGGTCTCTTCCTCCCTCTTCCTCCAGCATGAAAGCTACAAAACATTATCTTGAAAAAAGAATCTCTTCTCTTCATTCTATTTTGTATTGTTTAACGAGCTGGACCTAGCTTACATTTGGTATCTCACAAAAGTGAAGTAGTTTGCTATATCTAGGTTGAGTGTACATTCTTTGCTGCTTTTATGTAAGCTGATGAAATTAACAAACCTTTACATGAAGAGATATGGAACTGATGCAAGAGCCAGCATCTAGAGACCAAAGCTGCAACTCTCCTGAGTCCCTTGCTGACTGTAACAAGGAGAACAAATGACATGAAATGATGAATGACAATGTAGGATAATTATTCAAGATGATGTTACTTAACATGATTGACATCAATGTGTTATTACCACACAGAAGTTCTTATCGGTGTGCAGTGAAGCTGCTGCTACAAAGTCTCCACTGAGAACGTCCAAAACGTTCACCACCTCCTCAGACTGGGATGGTTTATATCTGTAGATGCGGCCCTGGTGGAAAGCAAATGCCTACTAACAAAAACTTGAAAATAATGACATTTTGTACCAAAATATAGTTCAATGCACATATAACTCACTGTACTGGAAGCTAATAGCAGAATGTCATTGTCTGGGGAACATTTTATGGTAGTGGCTGGTTCTTCCAATTTCCAGGTTTGCGTAACCTGTACTTGGTTCCCCTTTATTTGCAAACAGCGAAGAATATTCTCCTGTAAAATAGATTAATTGAGTATTATAAATCTGGGATATTATTTTCTTGACTTGAAAAAATGTTGCCACACCAATCAAATGGCAGTGCCATTGAGTTAGTTTGTAGAAACAGATGTCATACTTATGAATTAACTAGAACTTGTGTATTCTCCAGTTTATGTAGGAAAATTCATGTTACCTCTCCTACAATGAACACTCCATCTTTGTGAGGCGCTATGCTCTGGAAACTGCCTTGCTTGAACTCAGGGCAGTCAACTGGACAATGGGAAACACACACATATGATCATATTGAAATTAACACGCAATACCGCACTGAACATGGTGTGAATATCAGAGGTCTACACACTGTTATTTAAAAAAAAGCATTTTTATGTAAGCTGCAGATAAATTAAGTATTTGTTTTTAATTTCAATTGTTGGTAAAAAATATTAATAATGGTATTACAGTTGAAACTAACATGATTTGTGTCAATTTCAGTCTTAAAATAAAGATAAACACGCATTTTCAATGTGTGTAAACCTTTCATATCCATCACAAAGTATATTTCAGATTACTGATGCCCATGCAAATATAGTCCAAACAAATATTGAAACAGATCAAGAGTTTTTTAGGAAATGTTTCTGGAGATGGTAACTCTGTTACCCCTCGATAAAAAAGGGTTGCGTTAACATCTATAGGTTGTACCTGAGGGGCTGATGAGAACACAGACAGACAGGGAATTTGAGTAAACCTGCAGTAGGTGGCCTTCTTGACAGCCCACATAGAGCTCGGAGGTTGTCCAGCAGATTGTACAAGGGTTCAGCCTGGCCGTGATGTGGTCTTTGGGCTTTGAAAACAGAGAAAGAGAACATGTAAGATACATAAAATGGCAAGACAAATAAAATACAAATGTTGTTTCGTACCCCCTGAGCGTGAGATAAAGCCTATGCAAAATGGCAGTTTAAAAAGGCAGTACCACAAAGACATCTGCCTTGACTTCTATAAGTCCTGCAATGGCAGAGATTGGCATCTGAGGACCCAAGTAGGTAAGCGTTCCAGTAGGGATATGAGAGGGGCTTATCTCCTTCGCAACCTGAGAGCCATCTGTCAGAGGAAGCTCTATCACACTAACAAAGAACAAATGATATAATCAATAATAAATACTACATCAATGACATAAAATGCACACATACAGTAAAATTTTAATTGAATACGACCAGAAATTGTATACTAGATTGCCTTAGAATGGTTGCTTATCTGAGGGAGAATTTATTTAACTTGTCCTAACAAAGAATGCATTGTGGTTAATTTGCTTTGGATCCTGAAATCATATGTCAAAAGAAAACAAGAGATTCCGTGATAGTAAAAGAGTGTGACTGTTGCTCTGTTTAATGATTTCTTTGGTGGTAACTTATACAACTTTTACACCTCGAGAAGATACTGTGCTAGGTCTGAAAAATGACATTTGGACGCAACTGTGAGAGAAAGTTTGATTGGGATTAGGGAAAAGGGGGCTAATTGGCTCCAAAGTAGCTCAGAAGGTAAGGCATAGGGCTTGCAATGTGGTTGCAGGTTCCATTCTTAGAGTCGACCAGGACAGGAATGTACCCACTCACTACTGTTTAGTCACACTGGGTAAGAGTGTCTACTAAGCTACTAAAATGAAGTAAATCACACTTTTATATGGTTTTATTTAAATGTATTTTCAAATACCCTCAATACCTTGGTTTCATTATATGAAAGTTGTCACTCTTCTCAATGTTCCAAACTGTAAGGGATGAAGAACTAAAAGCACAAAACTGGAGCCAATTCCCTGGGTTAAATGTTAAAGAGGTGATGTGGTTTCCAGCTTGTGGTTGTCTGCATATCACATCTCCAGTTTCCCAGTTCCTAAAAATGCAGAATGTTTGTACCACAAATATTGTATGAAATGTGTAATTAACAATAAAATAACAAAATGTACAAAACCAAGATCCTACAAAGAACATTAATTGTATTTTTTCCAGTTACCACACTGTTAAGATGTGGTCCGGTATTGATGAGCAGCAGGCCAAATAAGTACCAACATTACTTAGTGCCAGAGATGTGTATTCCAGTTCAGCTGCTCCTATAAATGATAACCAACCACTTCAGCAAGATTGCTTATAAATAAATGCAATTTAAATCACCCATTATCTCATTAATGTTACAATCATTGTGTCAGAAAATCACATACCTTTTAATTCATTTGTCAGCTTAAGTTCAGGGTAATTGTACACAAATATGGATGGATTCCTTTTATGGTCAGAGAAGGCAAGGGTCCTGGAATGTCCATTTGCTGTGAACGAACCAATACCTCGACCAGGACACGACAGAACACTTCGCAATTTCGTCTCCATATTAAGAAAAACAATGTAGTTTCCACAGCTGTAACAAGCTGTTTTCTTGTCAACAAATTCTACATTTGTGCTTGTCACACCCTGGGCCCACCTAAGAAACAAATCACATTTTAGACAGAAGGTTCAATATGTGTGAAACTGAAAGGTCTGGTGGAGCAATGAGTCAAACTTAGTCTTTGTTAGCCATTTAATAGACACATGATCACATCTTGGATTGTTTCGAAACGTACACAACGTGCATTTCATCGAGACATGCCGTTACCATACTCGACTAATTTATATGACGCTGGGCGACGATAAATATGATGTTAATTAACCAGTAAATGCATGACATCGATAGGAGCACCACGCAAGGTTCACTGCTGCCAGAGAACAAGTACCAGAATAAAAGAAGCATAACAAATCATCGACATAATCGTCAGAACGATGCACTATATCTTACCTGACCTCTAAATTGCCAAATACATCCATTTCTGGCAATATATGCAATAGTTTGCAGCTAAGTGTATTTGTCGACTGCTCCAGACAAACTAACTGGACAGTAGGTAACGTAGTCGCAAAGGTGTTGTGTTGCCTTGACAACGATAACGTCATCTCTGCTCGACTGGGATCCCTGCGTTAAAAAAATAAAAAAATAATCTCTGCGTTCAGGGACACAGAAATACATAATAAGGGCCTTTATTATGTATTTCTATGTTCAGGGACGCTCACACAAAGAGTATAGAAGTAACTCTTTGGCTCACATAGACATTCACTACATACAACAATCACGAATTTATTACATGTAGCCTATTATGTATGGCTATTTTCATGCAATTTCCACCTACAACATAATTATTTAAAATAACTGCATTCGATGGATCAGTCAACGCATTTGTTAATACTTCTTCAACCCCGCATTGAATTAGCATCCTGTTCAGACATTTTTAATAAAAGTAACTGTTAAAAATATATATTTTGACTAATGTCGAATTCATGATGACCGCCTATACCAGCATAAAACCACTTGTTATGAGTGTCGTAAACTCATAATTTTAAGTGACTTTCATGTGCTTGGACAGCGTGACGGTGGTCTAACGTTTCTTAATTACTGTTAATAAAGATTTTTTTATTTATATATTATATTATTATTATACAATATACCTGATTAAACAAAGCATTTTTACGAAGACTACATTTTGTAGCCATACATTGAAATGCCTGGGCAGGTAATTAGGGGAGAGTGGGGACAGTTGCAACACTTTTTACATTTCCTTCAGTTTCTCAGCGACTGTTCGTATTAGAAAGAAACAACCTATGGCTGAAAACATTCTGATGAAACGATTTTGTCCAAATTCAAACTTTATGAATTCAGGGAAACAGACTGAAACCAATTCTTAGGTTGTGCCATGCCCTGTGCTAACATCATTACATGTAATACAGTTCGTTTGTTAAATGAACCTCTGGGGTTAGGACCTTTGGTACCTCTGAAGTTACTGCTCTGCAAACATAGCCTACATACCGTTTTTATTTCACCGGTTCCACCGTTAGCGAACTCTCTGAGACTTTTTGGTAAGATCTACCCACGTTCACAAACGGTGAAAAATGCAGATGTTAACTGCAATGTCACGTTTTTATATTGACTGCATTTTTATATCGCGAATCAACAACAATTACAAAACTGTAATTGGCTAATGCATATTATTCTTCTAGTTATTATGTTTTTGTTTATGAGATGAACCGCTGTGTAGCCTCCTTTTGATTGGCTGCGCAAATTGCCGCGGACTCCATATAAAACTACATTATTACGTATTTTTTAAACACGTAATAAACTGGTAAACTGTATAAATTGCCGCTGATTGAAACAAAGACTCATTGCTCAATGATCTTCAAAGGTAAGCACACTGCTTTACTGTTCTGTTAGGACTCTGATATTAAGGGATATGGGTTTGCTATTGAATGTGCGTGACCGTATTTTGCGATTAACCATTTATACATTCATCTGTTTAGTTTCAATGAGCCGTGTCTAAAAATAGCCCAACATGTATTTATTTTACAGAAATTATCCATGTTCAGAAACTCTCATAGAAAAGAATGAAGCCGAAACCTGACGATGTCCATGGGCTCGTTCTCTTAAGCGGAGTGCGGTTGGATCAGGCCTCAAGGGGGGGCTCCTCCTTCAGGACCTCGACCTTACCCTCCCTGTATGGTAACTCTCAGGCTGCCTCATTATCAGATTTCCAGTCTGGAAAGTCAGAGGTGACGAAGGCTAGCAAACATCACTGCACCACTGGGCAGCGTGTTAAGCTGATGCAGAACAGCATCGAGCCCTCGAAACCCAAGGTAAAGGCAGACAAATCTAGGTTTCCTCCTATACATGGGTCCCAACCTATTGTCCACCTGGACCAACAAGAGGCCACCTTGCCAGTGGAGGATTTCACAGAGAGCAGAAGCCACCACAAGGATGTCATCGGGTCTGCGTTATCCATCAAGACAGTACCCCTGCTGGCCAGAAGAGCTCTGAAGAATGCCCTCCCAGAACACCTGTCCCCCAAACCACCAGTGAACCCCAGACCACCACTGGTCCCCAGATCACCATTGACCTCCAGACCACAAGTGACCCCCCTGATAAAAATCTACCGCTCCATAACTCAGGGCAACATGTCCAAAGACCTGGAGATCATGAATGCAGCACATCTAAGGTCAGTACTCTTTGCCGGTGAAATGTCTGTCTTTTGTATTATACGTGTAATCTGCCTATAATGGATGTTTGTTTGCTTATGCTGGCTATGACCAGGAATAGTATTTTTAATAACTTAAACTAAATATGTTATCCTTCACCCATGTCGTGTGAAGGAGCGTAAGAATGGTGAGACCTGCAAAGACCTCTCCACATCGCCTCGTCTTTCGCCGAATCACTCCTGCCGTGGTGATGGAATGATGACTAGGTGCTGGACATTGACATCCTGACCAGTGGTAAATTCTAAGAGGTATGCTGCTATACTATTGTGTCGGGGACGTAGTGAACCAGGATGTCTAACCTTTCCCTGTGTCTTGTCTCCACTTACATTTTGTGGGGCCTTGTCCAGGGTGTACCCTCGCCATGGACATATTAACTAACTACAGTAACTAACCTTTCCCTGTGTTTGTGTTTAGGGGGACCCGTGCCTGCTGGCCACGCTGTGGCACCAATCAGCCTTGGGAACATGTGCTGGATCCATCCTTGTGTTGCAGGCGGAACAGCTGACGCTACCAAATAGTAGGATCATATTACATCTATCTGCCCCTTGTCCAAATAAAGTTTGAAGAAACTTTTCCAAAGACTGGAAATATATTTTTTTCTGCTCAAGATACATAGAGGAACTTGTCTTCACACAAATATGAATATGTGATATAATTATGTTGTCATGTTAACCATGTTTTGTTTTATGACGTCATCTGGAACAATAACTCGTGTGAATATTTAATGTTTAACTGTACTGAAGGTGAATCTGGGCAGATGACCTTAGGCCTTAATGTTACTTTTCCTTTCATAATGATTAATTACGTAATGATTTAATACACTTTTTTAATGTTGTGAGACAAGAAAGAACTGCTAGAACTGATGTAGCATATTACAATATGGAAGAGTTCATTTGGGCAGTAATATCTCATTTTATTTGGTAGTGTCATAGAATCTCCCGCAGGCAGTGCAATAGCAGTCAGTACACATCCAATGTTTAACCATTTTATTTCAAAAGAAAAAATGTTGACTTGGGGGAACTTTCCATGGTAAGAATCTAGCTACAATCAGACATGGAATAAATAAAACACTACATAAAACAATCCATTGATGAATATACAAGGAAACAATTCAGATTGCTAAATGGAGAAATAATTACACACACAGAGACAATGCTGGGAACATACTCATTTGGAGAGGGTGTTCTGGACCTGCCACTCCCATCTATCTGTTTGTCATGTATTTCACTTCCTTTTGAGCACTTGTCTTTTCATGCTGGAAGAGAGCAAAGTGTTTGCACTATTGGCCCTCTAGTGCACACTGCCTTTAAAATAGATAACCAGTGTGGATATGCATTGGCGATAATATGCCTCCATCATGTGGCAATATCCTGGTATTACATTTGTCCTCCACCTCTCCAAAAGCATTGGAACTTTTTTTCAGAAGTCAAGCATAAGCACTCTACAGAAACACCATTGTAGGCCAAACCAAAATGAAAACACTTTTTGACAAAAAAAAAGATTATAAAATTATCCTTAAAGGGCCACTGTGTGGAATCCTGACTAAACATTGACATGTTATTGAATTTTGACAAACGGGTGTTTGCTTTGTCATTATGTGTTATTGTGTGTGGACTGACATATTTTAAATAACAAATTGAGGAGAAACTAAAGGAGTCTGAACACTTTTTGATTAGACTTAATGTTTTAAAACAGTACTTGGTTGCAGGTGCAGACTGGGACAAGGGTAATAATGAAAACAATTTTGAAGTCACATTTTGGGTTGAATGTGTTATGTTTTGTTTATATGGAAAATAGTAGAATCATTATCATAACGAATATAGCCAATAAATGAAATGTCATTAGATGTTAGCAAGTGTTTTTTATGACATGGGGCACATATTAGCAAATATATTACATAGCAGTTTTTTTGGGGGGCCTTGTTCCAACAGCATCACTTTTACAACAAGTTGGAGACTGGATCTTTTATAATTACATAAACATAGCCTTTTACTGGGCTTTTTTGTTGACCAGTTCTTTGAAAATAAAGTCATGCGATTGAGAGCTTCAGGTGACATGACAGGCATGAATTAAGCTAGAACTATAAGCTAGAACTATTTGTATTAGTAAAATGACAAACATACACCGTGGCAAGTTAAAATGCTTTAAATTCACAAACCCCATGTTCCATGTTCACAGGCCTGCAAACAGATGGTAAAAAATACCCTATGGAATTTTATGTTAACTGGTAATGCCACCATCTTGACTCTTACACTTTAAATTCGTATTTCCTTAACGCTTTAGAGCTGCTACCTAGATTACCAAATGAAAATGTGTTAGCTATCAAATATGTCAGAATTAGATGCAGTTCATCATACAAACCATTGAAAATTATGGCATTCAACATTAAGCACATTCTGGAGTAGGAAAAATGGAATAAGCCAGAAAGATTCTAGAAAAATGTATTTTATTTAATTAAAAAAATGTATACAAAAATAATACTTTAACAAGTGCGTTCTATTTTCATTTCTAACCATAGACTTTCCATACATAATCCTAGCCAATGCTCGTCTGTGCAAATTAGTGCACTAAATGTTGTTTCTTAATGTGAAATCAATACCAAGTGGACCAAATTACTCCTGGTCCACATACAAATATTTATAAACTTCACTAGGTAAAATTTTGCCTAATTCAATTTTCATTTTACAATCTTACATAGAGACTTTATTTGGGACTTTAGCAGGTTCGTTAGAATAAACATCTAGTTGTCCCAATCAGGAGGATCAAACTATAGGCAACAAGTGAATCTTCCAGGAAAACAATTACCTTATGCACACATTTCAATCTACAAAGAAATAGTTAATTTACCACAAAACCAACATTTACAATAAACACTTCAGGCAATTAATGGAGACAAACTGGGTAAAAGGGATATAACAAATGCAAATAAATGGCACTTCTGTAGTCAATCATCCTAAAATAATTCATAATAATATATAAATGCTTGCCAGGCATTTATTATGCTTTATAAAACAGGAAAGCAAGAAAAATAGAGAATAGAGTTTTATTTGCAGCAGTGGGCTGAATTCAAACTCATGCTACAGCACTATATTTACAGGAAGCAGGGACTTTGACTCCCTTTCAAGTCTCCTGCAAAAAGAATAACATTCCTAAAAAAATATATATATTGTATAACATATATCCCACCCTGCAACATGTGGTCTTTTCTAGAATCAATTTTTTTATAATATCTAAATATACATTCAAAATGTTGTGATTTGTTTTATGTTAATGTTACTTCATTTGACCAACCCTGTTGCCCGTAGTTAAAACTCCAAGCATTTTGGTACCATGCAATATCATCTGCTAATGTGTATGCGATCAATAAAAATGCAAAACAGTTACTAAAACATTCTCAGGCAACTTACAGACAACAAACAGTTAACATTCATCTCAAAGCAACAAGGCATTCTTGGTCGTGGCTTGGAATATTATAACAAATGTAGAAATCATAAGAACTTAGTCTACCTCAACTGATTTCAGTGCATCAAAGCAGTCAGACTGTTACATTGAGTTGACTCTAATGAGCGTATCCATTTTGTAACAAAGGTGTGTATTCTTTTATCAGTACAGACGCATTCCTGAGCATCTCCTGAAAATGCAGAAGTGTATCAGCATAAAGCTTTCTCTGTAGTACCAGTGGACGAAAAAGATTGACCGGTTCCACGGTGCGGAATAGTGCTGGAACCCGGACTTCTGACGGAACTTGGCTATTTCCGATTAGAGCATGACAGAGTCTCTTCTCCAGAAGACTTCTGTGTATGAAACCAAGCATGTCCCGTAGTCTGTGTTCCAGACTCTCAGAGCTCCAGTTAGAAGAACCTCTACTTATCAACAGGTGCATCAGGGTTGTCTTCAGGTGGTAGTTTGTCAAAGCACATGTGCCTGTTAGTCCAACCTGTTTGTTGTGTAGAAAAGTAACGATCTGAAGGCAGCGCAGGTGGCAGGCATTTTCCGGCAGTTTTTGAGCAAAATGTTTGAGCATGTTCCGCTCATAGACAGCGAAGGACAGGGGCCAGTAAGTCTCCGAAGCGCTGCTGTTGTCACAGGAGAAGTGTGGCACAAAGTAGGACTCAGTGTCCTTTAGTTGCACGACTGGGATGATGTTCATCACGACAACCTTTCCTGAGCGGAATCGGACCTTCAACGCACCAGCTGTTTCAAGGTTTTGGAAAGTGAGCTCAAATTCATACTTATGAGAAATCCGTCCCCAGGCTTTGGTTAGAGAGACCTGAAACCACTTCATGACCTGGTCTTTACCTAAGAACTGCGTGTTCCTGGAGCACACAAGGTCCGCTGGAGTGTAGTCTGCACGGGACTGCTCATTGTTGCTATGCAGCAAACAAAGCAAGTCCTCACCCAGGTTAGCAGAACCACAGGCACAGGAGTCTTCATTCTCCCAGACCTTCGTCACCTTGATTCTGGCACAGCCCTGCATGTCAGGGGGCACGTCACTGGATGCGCTGCACCACAGCTGGAACTGGTATGAGTATGGTTCTGGTGGGGCAAATGGGACGAGGAGATCACACATCAGGGGTTTGCTCACCCTCCACGACTCAAACATGCTCCCAACGCCCACAAAGTCCTCCACCTCCATGTCAACCTCCCTGTCACACAGACTTCTCAGAGACCCCAGAAGGTCGTCAGCAAAGCCCTCGGCAAATTCCCGCACCCTCCAGATCTCGTGGGCTGAGGTGTGAATGCATCTCTCACAGAAGCAATTCAGGACTTCCTTATCAAGCACAAGTGTCTCTGAACTTATAGACAGACCCTCAACAAACCCATCCTCATCATCAATGTATCGGGATTCCATGCGTGTCAGATCCTGTCGAAACACCTCTATAGTGAAAAAAATTAACAGCGAGAGAGTGCTACAAAAGTACCAGCCGTAGCCAGTGTCTGAGTCAGGATCCTGCTGCTCCGCGTCTGCATACGAGAGCTCCTTCTCCAGCCGCACAGCCTCCAGGTTAAGCCTCTCCTCATGCTCCCTTATGCGAGTCAGCAATGCCTGGTCTTGTTCTGGCAGGGTGCTGTTCTCCTGTGGGAACAGCAGCGGGTTGTTTAAGATGGCAACTGTCACCACCACAAACACCCGTGCTATTGCACCTTGCATTCTGTCTCCCTGAGACGAAACTAGTGTCACCAAATCACAACATCTCACCGACTCTGAATAGGACCTGAAAAATATTGCAAAAAAAAACCATTATAAATAATCATTAATGTGTAATGTGTTTGTATGAAACAGTGAGGTCTTTGTAAGTGTTAAATGAACTACGAAGACACTTTTGTAGAAATACATTCATGTGCTTTTTCGACATTCCCTTTACCCTGGATAGCACTGAGACAGTTTGTACCACCCGTAACATTAGCGATTCCCAACCTATGGGGTTCGAGCCCCAAAAATGAGACACTTGTGCAAAGGAGCTAATCTTGTTGAAATTTGAATTAAGTGATGGGGTACACAGTCTATGACTTAGCATGTATAGTCCAGTGGGTACAATGTAACATATTCAATGTATACAAAGATGATATTGATGCAATTATGCAGTTTATTACATCTACAGTGCGAGTCTATATTTTTCATTTGCACTTCCAACGTTTTCTTCATTACCGGTATATAAAATGCGGGTCTTTTATTATGAAGGCAAACCTAGAAATCCACTACTGTGGTTTACTCTTATTGTGGCTAGCTTCCTAACGTCAATGAAGCGTAGTGGCTAAAAGTTCCGGTAAATGCCTAACAGACAAAATTGCCCAGATAATAGTTAAATAATTGAAGTTTGTTGCACTACATTTTATTTGTGGATAAACATAATTGTAGATAATCGAAGTTTACTTAATAAACAACAGGGTTTTACCGAAAATGTGTCGATTACCGGACACGTTATAAACAGTTATCATCAACTTAATGACAACATTGCAGATATTAACCAAACTTTATCAAATTATTTCGTAATGAAGAAAATCGTCCAAATCACTTACGTTTATATTTGTTTATATGTAGGATCTCACTGAACAGTATGTTCTGAAATAAACCCCCTTATGAGGAGAGTGATCAGGAGGGGTGGGGTTACTTATTTCTTCGTTTTTGGCAGACTACAAACAAAGGGAAGTTCATACTCGCCATCTACTGTGCAGGATGTTAATAACTGATACCTGACTGTCCCATAAAATTCGGTAGATAAAGATAATGTTGCTGGTCCCCCCTATTTGTTGTTGATAGCATGTCCTCTCCACCATTCTCTGCTTATTTGCCCTTCTTATCCATAGGATAACTACTGGCAAGAACATGTGCTGATTAAAAAAGCAATACAGATTATGTACGCCTATGTAGATATTCCACAAAATCAGCTGCAATATTAACAATGTCTACACTGTATTTCCAAGGACATTTCCAAGTGAGCCCAAACTTTTGAATGGTAGTTGATATTGGATTAATACCACACCCTCCCATATCTTGTGTGTGAGTGTGTGTGTGTGTGTGTGTGTGTGTGTGTGTGTGTGTGTGTGTGTGTGTGTGTGTGTGCGTGTGCGTGTGCGTGTGTGCGTGTGTGGTGTGTGTGTGTGTGTGTCACAGTTTGTCAGTCATGCTGCTGTCCCTGTGGTATCTGTTTTTCTCCCCACATTTTAGTTTAATTTGGACTTGTTCCCTTCTTTACCTAATTTAAACATAATACAGCTGTGTAGTCAGGAAGTGAGGGGTGGGAGAGGGTTTCCAGGTCTTGCTTTGCAACGCCTAGAAGCAGTTGCTGAAAATAAATTCAATCATAAGGGCTTATTTAGACGTTTCTAGTTCAATATATATGCTTTGTCATATATAAAAAAGTTAGACTCTTACAGAGGCACAGTCCACGTAATTGTGTGATGGTGAAGCCCGAGAGTTACAATCAAAAATCCAACACAAAAATACATAAAGTTGCTGTCTACACATCACCGCATTGAAGGTCTAATTAAAACATGTTTTAGAATCTTCCAAGAAAGAACTGTATATGTATTTCACTTCAGTCTTTTTTTACACAGAGAGCTGGGGCTTCTATCTCCCAACACAAAACATTAATTATTAATCAAACTAGAAACTCTCTCTCTTTATTGCTTAAGCCAATTACACTAGGGCCCTACAGCCTCATGCCAGTCTCATTTGCTGGCAATCCATGTGTCTTTGATGTTGATCAACATGAGGAGTCTGGGGAAGTCACTTTTAAAAGACAGAGGGGGGATTATGTTACCAATGGTCTCTGTGGTGGGACATAAAAAACTACCCGTCCGTGCTTCAGCCACAGTCCTGCCACTATACCCACAATAAATAGGACATGGTAGTTAATCCTGTTACTCTTTCATTAAGGAGACACCAATGTGAGGAGTGGAGGAAGCTAATTTACCCAGGCACAGGCAGCACTTTCTCCCCTGGGATGAATCACAATTATCAGGATATGATATGCTTAGACATTCGGCAGCTAGTAGAATTGAGAAGAGCTGGACAACAGGAGAGAAACAGACTGCTGCTATATTACCTAACCAGGTATAAAATAAACTGTTTGAAGAAAATAATGTTGTAAATCAGTATTATAAAGTAAAAAGTAAAACTGTTTGAAATATTTTAAACCCTGCATTAAATAAAACTATGCAATACAGTACCTATATAAAATCACAATGCCCTGTCAACATTTTTACTGTTTGGCACATTACAACCTGGAAATTAAAATAAGTTCAATCAAACCTTTCCGGCTATATTTATTTGTTATAACTCTCAACATCAAAGTGAAAATAATATTCACAGACATTCTGAACAATTATTAAAATGTCTTTAGCGAAACACCTGGTTTGTATCAGCTCCTTAGAGTAACCATTATAAACTAGCTCAGGTACAACCAGTCCCCAACCAACCTGCCAAGTACCCTCGAATTCTTGAAGAAAACCTGTGGCCCTCAGCTAGATAGCTGTAGATGTGCAGGTGGTTCACCTTTCAGCACGACAATGACCCTAAACACACTGCCGAAAAAACTATGCAGTGGCTTAAGGATAAAAATGTGAACGTCCTTGAGTGGCAAAGTCAGTACCATGACCAAAATCCATTTGAAAATCTGTGGAGACAGCTTTCAATCACCGCTCACCATGAAATTTGACTGACCTTGAACAATTTTGCAAGCAAGAATGGGCAAATATTCCCCGATCTAGGTGCACAAAGCTAAAAGAGACATATCCCAACAGTCTGATGGCTGTGATTAAGCCAAAAGATAGCTCTATGAAGTATTAAATCATGGGACTGATCACTTTTCCAACTCTGTAATCCTATTTTTTTCACATTTAAGAACGGTTGCCTTTTTACATTATTTGAATTTTGTAACGCAGATTGTCAAAAAAAAAGCTGGAACCCAAAAAACCCATTTTATTGGGTTTTGATTTCAGGCTGTAAGACCAAAGTGACTATTACAAAGGGGGAAGATGATTTTCTATCATCACTATATCAGAGTAAATAAATATTTTTTAGACAAACCTGATGAAATAGATACTTTTCAGACTGGCTCTGGTAAATACAAAAACAAAATAGGAACTTGTTTAAATGGGAGGCCAAATCCTAAATAACGTACAAATGATAATCTCTCCAAAATGCTTTTTACTAAGTGTTTCTGCAAGGTGTTGTGGACCACCAACTCTATGGATGTAACCAAGCAATAGAGATGTCACAGTTGGCATCTTTGTCTGTTGTTGTCAGGTAAAACCAGAACAATTAAGCAAGTGCTTTCTGGTTATTAAGCCGGAGTTGCAGGCACTGCACTGTCCTGCCTCCAGTAGGCACAAAACATTATTGGTCAACTAACAAGCAACTTAATAGCTCGGAAACAAAGACCATGGGTTTTTAGCACATCGCCATGTAACACAAATTGCAATTTTTCTTGAGGTCAAAATACACTACAGAACATTTACAGACTAGTCTAGTGAATACGAATTGCTTATCATCTGGCTAAAACTCTCTATTGTGAAGCATGTGGCAAGAAGACAATCTTATGTGGATGCTTTTCAGTGGCAGGGACTGGTCATGGTTGTGAGGAGAATGACTGGAGAAAAGTATAACAGTATAAAACATCCCCAAAGCATGATGCAGCCACCACCATGCTTTAGTGTAGGGATGTTATTTACTAGGTCCTGTTTTCATCCAGACATGACGCTTGTCATTTAGGCATTCTGGCCTCTCTACCGTACAGGCCTGATTGGTGGAGTACTGCAGGGATGGCTTTCCTAGAAATTTCTTCTATCTTCACTGAGCAACGCTGGAGCTCCGTCAGAGTGACCATCAGGTTTTTGGACACCTCCATAACTAAGGCCCCTCTCCCCCGCTCGCTCGCTCACTCACTCTAGGAAGAGTTCTGGTTGTTCCAAACTTTTACAGATGGTGGAGGCCACGGTGCTCATTTGGACCTTCAATACTGCAGACCGTTTTCTGTACCTTTTCCCAGATCTGTGCCGCGATACAACCCTGTCTCAGAAGTCTACAGACAATTCCTTGGACTTCATGGCTTGTTTTGTTCTCTGACATGCACTGTCAACTGTGGGACCTTATATAGAAAGGTGTGTGCCTTTCTAAATCATATCCAATCAACTGAATTTACCACAAGTGGACTCAAGTTGTAGGAACATCTCAAGGATGATCAGTAAAACAACATGCACCTGAGCTCAATTTTGATGTCATGGCAAGTCATGTCATGTGATTTTTTTTATAGATTTGCAAAGATTTGTGTGTAGAATTTTGACATTTTTATTTATTAAGTTTGCAACATAAAATGTGGAAACAGTGTAGCTCTGTGAATACTTTCCAGATGCACTGTATTTGAAGGAAGCTAACCTAATATTCAGGCTTGATGGATTGTCTCTACACCACATTCATCTCCAACAAACTATGTAGGTGTGATTGACATTACAGGTTTGCCAGTTATAAATACTTAAACTAAAATCCAGATAATCCATCTCCTTTACATGTTCGGTTGCATTACCACAAGGCTGCTCAATCTTGTTTTTAGAGATACCTTGCTAGAGGTTCTCTCTAAACCTAACCCTGAATAAAAGGCAATATCTTACTGGTATCCCTATGCAGACCAGGAAGCCATTAAACTAAAGTTGTGTGTGCAATAAGGATGGATGCTACAGTGGAATATGCAGTATTGGGGGTGCTACAGTGGAATATGCAGTATTGGGGGATGCTACAGTGGAATATGCAGTATTGGGGGATGCTACAGTGGAATATGCAGTATTGGCAGATGTTAAAGTGGAATATGCAGTATTGGGGGGTGCTACAGTGGAATATGCAGTATTGGGGGATGCTACAGTGGAATATGCAGTATTGGGGGATGCTACAGTGGAATATGCAGTATTGGCAGATGTTAAAGTGGAATATGCAGTATTGGGGGTGCTACAGTGGAATATGCAGTATTGGGGGATGCTACAGTGGAATATGCAGTATTGGGGGATGCTTCAGTGGAATATGCAGTATTGGCAGATGTTAAAGTGGAATATGCAGTATTGGGGGTGCTACAGTGGAATATGCAGTATTGGGGGATGCTACAGTGGAATATGCAGTATTGGGGGATGCTACAGTGGAATATGCAGTATTGGCAGATGTTAAAGTGGAATATGCAGTATTGGGGGGTGCTACAGTGGAATATGCAGTATTGGGGGATGCTACAGTGGAATATGCAGTATTGGCAGATGTTAAAGTGGAATATGCAGTATTGGGGGTGCTACAGTGAAATATGCAGTATTGGGGGATGCTACAGTGGAATATGCAGTATTGGCAGATGTTACAGTGGAATATGCAGTATTGGGGGTGCTACAGTGGAATATGCAGTATTGGCAGATGTTACAGTGAAATATGCAGTATTGGCAGATGTTACAGTGAAATATGCAGTATTGGGGGATGCTACAGTGGAATATGCAGTATTGGCAGATGTTAAAGTGGAATATGCAGTATTGGGGGGTGCTACAGTGAAATATGCAGTATTGAGGGATGCTACAGTGGAATATGCAGTATTGGCAGATGTTAAAGTGGAATATGCAGTATTGGGGGTGCTACAGTGGAATATGCAGTATTGGGGGTGCTACAGTGGCTACAGATGTTACAGTGGAATATGCAGTATTGGGGGATGCTACAGTGGAATATGCAGTATTGGCAAATGTTACAGTTGAATATGCAGTATTGGGGGGTGCTACAGTGGAATATGCAGTATTGGGGGATGCTACAGTGGAATATGCAGTATTGGCAGATGTTACAGTGGAATATGCAGTATTGGGGGGTGCTACAGTGAAATATGCAGTATTGGGGGATGCTACAGTGGAATATGCAGTATTGGCAGATGTTACAGTGGAATATGCAGTATTGGGGGGTGCTACAGTGAAATATGCAGTATTGGGGGATGCTACAGTGGAATATGCAGTATTGACAGATGTTAAAGTGGAATATGCAGTATTGGGGGGTGCTACAGTGGAATATGCAGTATTGGGGGTGCTACAGTGGAATATGCAGTATTGGCAGATGTTACAGTGGAATATGCAGTATTGGGGGATGCTACAGTGGAATATGCAGTATTGGAATATGCAGTGGAATATGGCAGATGTTACAGTTGAATATACAGTATTGGGGGTGCTACAGTGGAATATGCAGTGGCAGATTGGGGATGCTACAGTGGAATATGCAGTATTGGCAGATGTTACAGTGGAATATGCAGTATTGGCAGGGGTGAATACAGTGAAATATGCAGTATTGGGGGATGCTACAGTGGAATATGCAGTATTGGCAGATGTTAAAGTGGAATATGCAGTATTGGGGGGTGCTACAGTGAAATATGCAGTATTGGGGGATGCTACAGTGGAATATGCAGTATTGGCAGATGTTAAAGTGGAATATGCAGTATTGGGGGGTGCTACAGTGGAATATGCAGTATTGGGGGGTGCTACAGTGGAATATGCAGTATTGGCAGATGTTACAGTTGAATATGCAGTATTGGGGGGTGCTACAGTGGAATATGCAGTATTGGCAGATGTTACAGTGGAATATGCAGTATTGGGGGGTGCTACAGTGGAATATGCAGTATTGGGGGATGCTACAGTCGAATATGCAGTATTGTGGGGTGCTACAGTGGAATATGCAGTATTGGGGGATGCTACAGTGGAATATGCAGTATTGGCAGATGTTACAGTTGAATATGCAGTATTGGGGGGTGCTACAGTGGAATATGCAGTATTGGGGGATGCTACAGTGGAATATGCAGTATTGGCAGATGTTACAGTGGAATATGCAGTATTGGCAGATGTTACAGTGGAATATGCAGTATTGGCAGATGTTACAGTGGAATACGCAGGATAGAAGCCAGTCAAAGAATAACAATAGAAACAAAAATGTATGTCACATCCGGGGGAGGTAGCATGACTTGGAAACACATGTATTAAATGACATTTCTAGAGCAAATATAAATTGTGAAGCTTGTTTCTGTAAAAACGACATTGCATACATTTATTAGGGATGGATGCTTAATTCCAATACATGCACCACAGCACAGTTCTTTGAAAGTATAGTGTTGACATTATTGCAAACAATTGTCTCCCTGCTGTTTCGTGTATTATATTTTTTATTATCATAGGATAAAAAAACATTAACAATTACATGGGATGCCTTGTTCTGCATAATTTAAACGTATACACGGGGGGGAGAAGGAATGGCAATGCTTTAGACATCACAGCCTCTTCATGACCCAAAACCTCCCCCAACCCACTGCTTGCATGCAGCTTCCACTGCACAAAGGCCAAAAGTCATTGTCACTTGAGACAGCCTGTAAAGACGAGGAGAAGCATTCACAGTAAAGGAGGATGATGGAAGAGTTGTGTGTGTGTGTGTGTGAGGGGGAGAAGACAGGAAGAGAAAGATGTGACTGCAGCACTGGCCTTAGTTTCAACAGAAGGAGCAGCATAGTCCTCTTGATTGTTACTCTTTTTCATTGTCTTTGACACAAATTGTATGCATATGGTATATGTGTACATACATACATACATACATACATACATACATAGCACTAGTCAAAAGTTTGGACACACAATCTAGGTAGGTGTGCCTAAACTTAGACCAGGACTGTGTGTGTGTGCGCGTGCGCTCGCATATATATATATAAAAAAGTGAATTTATTTTATATATACATACACACACATATATGTGTGTATATATAAATATATATATATATACACACACACATTTATATACACACACAAGCACGTACACCCACATACATGTATTGACATGTATAGACATAATATCTACATACACACAGAGCTACAGCACCTTCCCCCACAGGGCAACAGTCTCAATACCTAGCGTATGGTACATGGCCGTGCCAAAAAAAAAATACAAACAATATATTGGTCAGGATATTCCTTTTTTTCTCCTAAAATTTGACATGATGCTCTCTTGCCATCTGGGGGAGGAAAGGATGACAACGGGTATTCTTTTAAGATATCATATTCAAGTTTTTCTCCTTTTCTCTCTGGTGTATATATCTTCTCTTCTCCTTGTTAAAAGAGTCAAACATTGGTGATCTGCGTATGATGCTCTTCATCAAAAGGTTCATTTTCCGGATCAGAGTCAGTGGTGTCACTATATCTATAATGGTCAGGCTCGTTGTCGCTAACATCCGGAGTGACAGACGTTGAAGTGCTTGCCTCGGAATTAGTAGAATCTTCAACGGTTTTTGTGAAATACAGCTTAACCTAAAGTAGACAGAGAGAAATATTGTAAGCCATACTTTCAGAAGATGGAATCTCACCAAACAATTGATCACAGTTGAATGAGTGATTCTGGCCAATCCGAATTAATTGCAAAACATTTGTATAGAAACAAAACTGGAGCCCTTTTTTCCTACATAATAAATGAGTCTGTCAATTGTGCTTTTGGCAGTAGGTAAAGTTTTTCCAGCTGTCATGCTCGCCAGGTAGGCAGTGTAATATTTGTAAACTAAAAATTATAAAAAATAGCCAGAAAGTTGACAAACATGAAAAAATGTGCAAGCCCATATATATGCGGCCTAACATAAAAAACTCCTCTATTCCTACTCACCGCAGTGAAATCTGGACCTCAAAACCAGTGTTTATCTAAACGTAAAACAGAAAAACTACACGCTAGGGCCCTTTATAAGTCAACATTTGAATGCCCCTGCTATAGACTTATCAAATGACCAATAGATCTGCAACACAACACACTATATACTTGTGTGCGCGCGTGCGTGTGCATGTATAAAGAGCCAAGCTCCTTTGGAACATCTGGGACTAAAGGCTGTAAACAAGGAACTTTACATAAGTCATATGATGTCAGTGCCCATATACCTAATATGTATACACTGTATACAAACATTCATCACCTTCTAGCAACGCCTCTAGCACAGCATGTTTCAAAGTGTATTCTTCTAGCATCATCTAAGTATAATAAATATCGATGACGCTTAAAAAAATCACAAACAGACATGGCTAATTCCACACGGCTATCCCTTTCGCTTTACACTACATAAATAGCAACCCTTTTTGAAAGGCATTTGCAAAAAGGCTTACTAGATGTAGCTAGTATTTCACAAAAAAATGATTCCAAAAGGGCAAATACCTATTTTGGGTAATTTGATGAAACAGATGTGCACTCTTCTTCATATTAACCAAACCAAGATAAAACCCTTGTGTTGAAATGGCTCACCTTGAAATTAGGTGAGAAGTAGCGATTAGCTTTATCCTTGTTGGCCTTGTCTAGGTCATTCTTGGTGAGCGCGAGAATGAGGTAGTCCCTGTCGCTGTCCCTGTGCTCGGTGCTCTGTGGGAGCTGGGTGGCACCCTGGGGCTGGTTCTGGATGCCGTCTATGTCGTTCACAACCACAGACCCATTCTCCACCTTCTCAAGGCTCTCCTCCGGTGGCCCGGGGGTGAAAAAGGTGTTAACCCAAAAGTGGAACATCTTATCCTGAAAAGTAAAGAGAGAATAAAGGAATGACAGAGTGAAATTTAGTTGGTCTCACGACTCTTCTTTTGCAGAACTGCAAATACAACTAGATATTGCTCATTTGCACAATTTGAAACTAGAACCTGGACAATGCGCGTTCTTTTTTGACATGGGTTAAACAATCCAGACATTGCTCTTTTGCATTAATCAGATACAATATAAAACACTCTACATTTACATATGACAACTAGACATGTTCTCCACTCGGACTGTTTGTGTTGTGCTTTTTGCTCTGTTTGAACTGTTCATGTACATTTCAAAACGTGTGTTCTAAATGCTGCAGCTAGGGCCAGAACACATTCCTTGTGTGTGTGTACACAGACTTGGAGAATAAACCAGATTCTGATGCTTGGCCAGAACTGTACTGCAGCTTACTGCTTGGGGAGTTCCTAACCCCAGGACAGTTTGCATTTGTCTACCATGGTAAGCATTCTTCCGTTTATCCACTTTAAAGGTCTTCCTTGGTCTATCTAGCAATATGCTATCCACTTGCTTCTATTTAACGTACCGAACAATTGATTTTGGCACTATATTGCTTTGTATATGTCTCTAATCTGATTCTTCAAATTGATGAAAGAGACCGCGGCTTGCGCTGACACGTGACAAACTACAAATGTTTGAGCCCAAGAAGCACATTTTCAGTGTCGTGACCAGAAACATATGTCTTTAATTTTGTGCAACTTCCTGTGATTATTAACAAGAAACCCCCAAATCTACACTCTACTTTGGCAGTTATACATTTCAGTTCACTGCTGCCAATGAGTTAAACAAACTGCAAGAGACCTTTAAGTTTGACACTTTCATCACCACCTCGTCTAAACATACATTTCAAAGGAATGAGTGTAGTGTCTTCGTACATATTTAAATTATTTTGCATTGCTTTAATTGACATTAGGTCTCAAAGGAAGATGGATAAAGTGCAGGCATAAAATTGAAGAGTGAAAATAGTATTGAACCATGGTCCCCAGCAGGGAGCAGACGAAGACAACGATTACTCAAATAACTACTCATTACAAAAGTGGTGTTGAGGTGTAAAGGTCATCTCTTAATCATATTCAATAAGGATTGTATATCTAATAGTCAGGTAAGTGTATTCACCTGAAGCCGGAGATACCGCTACACCGCCACATGGCTTGTCATTTTTTTGTCCGTGAATGAAAATCTCATTGTATTTGAGTAAAGAAACCACATCACACAATAAAATGCATTATTATTACGATATAGCCGAGAATCAATGTAGAAACAAGTATTTTACCCGGCTAGCGCTTCGAAGACAACCTTTGGGCTACACGTTTTGAGTTAATGTAACAGGTTTTGAGTTAAAGCAACTGGCTAGCTAGCCAAGGATATCAAATGCAAGGCACGTGTGGCTCAAATTCAGTAAAGTTTAATGTTTTTGCTTGATGCTATTGGACCTGTGTGGGCTGGCATTTCTTCAGCAGAACAATTCAGAAAGAGTTGTGTGGCCGTGCGTGATTTCAGCTTAGAAGACACATTGCCAGCAACAGAATTCAAATAAAAATGCAAATCCTAGGATGAGGACTATAAAATAAAATGCAAACCTGCCTAATAAAAAAACAGTTGTAGAACCATCCGATATGGATTAAATTAACATTGCATCACTTCAAATCTAAGGTTTTAGAATACAGACCCCCCCAGCAAAAACAATGGTCGTTAAGAAAATGAGAAGGACTATCAAATACAGCAGTATTTAAGAAAAAACCAACAACCAATCAAAAACTATGTAACCATTGGCATCACAGTGCACGTAAAACATCACCACAATCGGGCTGTAACAGAAAACTTTGGAAAGGCACCAAAAAGATTTATCCGGAAAGTGAAATAAAAAAACCAACCTTCTTCATCATTTTGTTTTGCTTGTGAAAAAACTCCACCTTGATGTCCCCACACACAGGCAGCGGCTGGGGAAACTCAAATAACATGTGCTTTTCTTCCCTCCGTGTGTGTGCTGGGTTGGACGTGTGGATCTTGACTTTAAGTTGATACACCACAAACTGAGGATCTAGTGAGTGTTTCAGAGACGACGGGCAGAAATGAGGAGAAAGGTTGTCAATGAAAAGAGGAACAGAGGTGGAGAGAACCAGACAAAAATAAAAACGTTTTAGTGTCTTTAGAGTTGTATTCTAGTTGTGAGTTCTCTGATAACAGTGTTGACCTAATATAAAACAAAAAGTAGAACCAGATAACAAACACCCCAAAAAAAACTACAATTAAAGACATGGGCCTTATTGTGACGACTGCGGCGCCTCCATAAAACGAACCCTAAAAGAAGTACATTGGTTGGTTTTTGGATGGCGCTCCACTACAATGTGGTAACACTACATCTTATTCTAGCAATGACTAAAATAAGATTTCTCGGTTGGGATCTTCTGGGACAGAAATTAACATCATACATGAAAAGTACAACACAATGAATGAAAGGCTCATTTACCCCAATGCCAATTCCATTTCCTGAAGCCCTGAGGGACTGGCTCGCTCCTGTTTTTAACGGTACTGTCCCCTTAGAGAGAAAGAGAGAAGTAGATTAACAAATAAATTTAGTCTTGAGAACAGAGAAGTAACACCTGTCACAATATACACACATGTACATATAAAGCCACATGTCCAGAAATAACATTTAGACCGAGGTTGATAGTATTAAAAAAAAAACGTGGGGACATCAGTTTGAACATAATACCCATTTCAGACAGCGTTATCTAGGCCATGTTTCTTTATCAATGT
The DNA here is from genome assembly GCA_029465975.1 of Dallia pectoralis. Lineage (NCBI taxonomy): Eukaryota > Metazoa > Chordata > Actinopteri > Esociformes > Umbridae > Dallia > Dallia pectoralis. Next base: position 15,469,977 of record CM055730.1, read on the forward strand.
GCCATGGACTCGCTATTGAGGACTTTCTTAAATGCTAATTTAATGGAGGTCCAGTTAACAAGTAAAGTTCTCAATGATTTTCACGAATGCAATGGTAATAATAGCTTTGATTAAAAGTAGATAGGTTTCCATCCAGAGACAGATGTTCATGCAAATATATTTATATAAATACATAGTATTTGCATAAAGCAAACACACATTTTTAAAGTAATTTAATGCAAGTAATTCAATTTGTTGTAGATGTTGTGCACAAAAAGACCTTGTATACAGTTCTCCAAAACTACAAATTCAGAAAATGTTTTATTGTTGAACTTCTGTTAAAAATGACCAAACTAAAATGATTGAGCATAATTTATTATAATTATTTATTCCCCCATTACGAGCAACAACATTTCAAAATGGCACATTTTATTTAAATACAGTCAACTTTTATTTGAATAAAGTTGTAAATTAGCCTTGAAATAATAATAGTATGATCAGCCCTTTCAATTTGTCACTACATCTCCGCAATTGTAGCTTGCTCATCACCAACTAATATAGCTAGCCAATAAATGTTTCAGTTAAATTCATTAGTTAGCTAACCCCATCAAAGTTAAGTTTCCCTCTTGTATTTTCCTCATTGGACCTCATGTTAACACACAAGTCAACAATGCAATCCAGAAACTACCATTATTATTCATGACTACTTTTAGCCCCTCCTTTTTTCAATGCACAAATTCCCCTTAAGATTAATGAATGCAGTTCAGCAACAAAAAAAGCTATCTATTGTAATTATTATTTTTTGTAAATCACCATTAGGCAATTTTACTTAGAATACAAGATACTGCTCTTAACAGCCCAACTTCGAATGCAACAATTTAAGTTAAAGATGAGTGACTTACTGCAGGTGCTTCCACTGAACATTGGTAGCGTCTCAAACACCATTTTGTGAAAAAGCAGAGCAACCGGCTTGTAGTCCAACTTGTTCTTGAGCAGGTGGCTGTAGTAGTATACATAGCGCCGTTGGCTTGGGATCGTAACACCCTGAAAATTAAATGAAAACTTTATGGAATCCAAACTGCAAATCCTACAAAGATTGACATTTTAATAGATAAAAGACAATTAGCAAGAAAAAAAATATATGCAAAATCCTTACTCCAAACATAAAAATCCAAATAAATTAATGCCCTTCTTTAGACTCCCTTGCAGCAAGTCCAGATGTGTGTACACTTGTCACACAGACAATGCACCAGGATCCCTGCTTTTACCACAGCAACACTTAGAATGCCAGCTTGACGAAACATTTCTTGCAAAGCTAGTTCATGTTAATGAGATGTTCAGTTGAATTACATCAAACGCTCATTACCTTAAAGCCTACAAATCAATCGAATAAATTGAGCAACATTCAGCCATTGTCAACATTACCCACTATCTTCCAAATCCAAACTTTTGAACGGTAGTGTAAATACATACCTCCATAACAGGGACGGAAACCGATGGTCAGGCTAAAAGTAGTACTGCGACCATGACAAGCATATAATCTGAAGATCTAGGCATGTTGACCTTTAATGCCATTTCTCACAATGAGTACTTGTTTGCTCTCCACTATGGGATATCACTGACCTTCTTGTCCCTCGTCCGCACTTCGCCGTAGAAGTCCAGTGCCTCCTGGGCATCCAGGAACTTGCCACGGTGCAGGAGGTAGGCGCATATCATCACTCCAGTGCGTCCCTTCCCTGCCTTGCAGTGGATAGCCGCCACATGATTTTCATTTTCACTCAACCACAGGTCCAGGTCTTCACAGAACGGCTTAATGAGCTCTAGCTGAGGTGGGTTATGGTCTTCAAATGGGTATTGTGCAACTGGAGAAAGAAAAATCAACAAAGGATATGTTTCAGGGGTGCAACGGTGCATCTAACCCACTGTATGGCATGTAACAGATAAACAATGGAGTTAAACAAGTGACATAAAATACACTAATGACTCTAAAACAACTAAAATACGAGTCAATCAAAAAGCATAAATCAACCGCAAACGTCACACAAATATTTTCAACATGTTTCAGCTGTTAGGAGCTGTGCAGGCTACTTTTGTAAAGCAGCGGCTACATACAGGTAATGTCTTATTAACCTCCTTGTACTCAACTGGAATGCCAAAATGCAGCCAAACTGGAAATTTAAATGAAGCAAAAGGATTCTACCATGTTGGTTTATGAATACCACCACTCGCCAAATAAGAAATAGTGGTTACTCCTCGAGTACGACTCACAAAACAATTGGAAAAGCTTCAACAAGTATAGTAATTTTAATTACACAACATGCACAAAGTCTGTAGTTTGAACAGAATATATAGCCTAATATGGCTTTTCAACAATTAATTCAAAAGTTATTCAACACAACCCCTGCTGGGGTAAGTTAGGAATACATGTACCGGGCAGATCTATTAGATTCTCTTACACTTTCTTACTTTGCACAGAATAAATGCATTACCATCTGTTTATTTTACTAGGTTATTATGAAATAATGATTTGTTTTAAGATGTTTAAAATTGCCTACCGCTGCAGTTAAACTTGGCAGAATCGTAGTGTCGTTCTGCACAACTGAAAAGGAAGAGACATCGTCAGTAAACAGCCATGCAGGGAAAAACATTAATTGTAGCGGGATAATATTTGGTGGTATTACTTACAGATTGTAAATTTTATAATGGTTTTTATGCTTCGAATCAAGAAACCTGTTGAGGCAAAGGAATTTCAAAGAATTTTGTTCAGAATATTCTTAAATTACAGATATTTATAATATAAAACATTTATTGAAATTAACAAACTGAAAAAAGCACAACTTATAGAGAATGTACAATATTAAATTAACTTATCGTATGTGGTTTCTAAACTCAAGTTAGATGCGCTTTTATTAGTAAAAAACAGATCCCTCGCAGCTTCATCCAGTGAGGTCATGATTGGCTGTTACTCACCGTACAACATCATCTATGTTGTTTCTGTACACCCCTTCAAGTCGTTCTGCAGGAAATCCCATTGCAATGATGTTCGGATATATATCTGTGGTCACCAGCAGGTCAAGGAAATGAAAAATAATACACAATTCCAAAACCTAAAACCAATAAGCTGATCAAATCGTTTTTTGGAACAAATAAAGAGTTCTGCTTTATAAATTTTGCAACAAACGTTTTTTTCTGGATTCTTCATTGTTAAGCATCCTAAACATTTGACGACTTTCCTCTGGTGCAACTTCCGCCATCTCAGCTGGTACCATATTTCAAAATGCTTTTCCCCCCTGCGTCTCATGTACAATTCCGTTGCCAATATTTTTTATTACTTGACATTAGTTGCAAACCTTTTGTGGCATTCGGTGCCAACAATTTATCAACTTCATATTTTTTTATTAGTTGTTGCACCCATACATGCAATCTTTATGGAAATAAAATAACAGAGTAAAGTCACATATGATTTGTGCTTAAAATCCTCCGGCTCATTCTTTCACATCCTCTGCTCTATGAAGTAGTCGGTTAGACCGGATGCTGGCATAAAGCCACATCTGAAAGGCTTTGGTAGGGTCAACATCATCATTGGAAAGGAGTTCATATCAGTAAAGATCATAGGCCAAGTACTGTTAAATATCAAGCAAATGAATCAGTAAACGCAATTGCATGGTAGTTTTGGTGGTTTCTGGGACATGAATATACAAAATAGACATTATAGCCTTTAGGCAACACTCTCCTTTGGAAACCCGTCTTGGCCAGTTCTGTGGCAGTACATTTCAGCTGGCACTGATGAATTGTGGGCCCTAATCACTTCCCATTCAACACGTTTTTAATGAAATTTCATTACTTTGTCTGACACCTGCCTAAAGAGTGCTGAGTGCATAGTGAAAAGTGCATTTTCTCTGCATGGCATCAAATAAGAATAATAATATTTATTTAACCACTTTTCAGAGAATTGCTTATAGTTCTTTGTTAAATGCTACATTGTCAGTCAAAGTCAAAACAGAAACTTTGACACCAATATTGGATCATTTACAATAGCAATATTGCTTGTTTCCTGCTAACCTAACACTATAGCGCAGAGCAAACTAGTAGCGCAGAACAGGTCCATTGGTGTAGACAATCTAGACCACAATAAATAACTCATTAAATTAAACCTAACAGTTCACCAAACACTTTGTGGTTCAATGCAGTTGTGCTACATGTACTCTGATGACAGCAGCTGTGACATACCCATTACAATGTGTTTGTCCAAGTGACATCCAGTAAACATAAATAGTCATATTCGTTTTACTTGTTTCAGAGTCAAAAAAATAAGAATACATTTCTCTACTGTCAATTCAATCATCCACACGACACACATGCCTGAAGTCTTTAGGCATGTCTATTGTATTAAGAGATGTAAACGGGGTGATGTTGCTGATCAGAATAAACAGATGCATCAATACAAAATGCTCAATGCAAGCAATGGGACTTCCGTGAGGAATACGCCACAGACGAGCAGGAATTTCTCCAGACTGGCAGTTAAAAAAAAAAACACTGGTCTCATAAGCATTTAGAAAAATGCCAATGTTAAAACAGTATGAATTACCTTCTGAAAAGGAAATAATCACTGGCAAGTTATTTCTACCAGTGAATGTTCTAATGTTATAGTTTGTTGTGGGATAAATCCGTTTAATATCCAGAACGTGGTGTTTAGGTCAGATCTTTGCTAGATGCATATACAGAGTTGAGCTAAGATTAAATTCCCCAAGCTAAGCTTTAACTAATAATTTTACCTATACGCTAGGCAAATCTAAAAGGTGCACTAGCCTATTCTAATTCATATCTTGACAGTCCTGTCAAACAGGGCTTTTTTATTATTATTTAAATGTATGAGCTCCCAATGGTCTTGGGGACAAAAATAATTTGGGATGGACCAAATCAGACTTAGGTATAAATGCGGGATATGCCAGAAAAACACAAAATTCTACATGGTCAGTTCCATGCTAACATATTTAAATACACGGCTGAAGATCACAACATTTGGCATAAAAATGTATAAACTACGAATAAATCACACTAAACACAGCAAGGCATACATTCATATTTGTGCACAAAGGACATGGATATTTGCGCAAATACACACCTGATATGAGCAGGTTTTATATTGTGACAAGATAAATATATAGCACATAAAATAATCGGCATCAGCGGAAATGTTCTTTTGGCATCTGCCAAGAATTTCACAACCGGTGAAGTTAAAGTTCAATCGACAAATGATATCAATAATGTACTGTATGTGCAGTTTTCGCTGGACATTACTTTTTCAAATATATGTATCAAACACACAGGCATTACTTTCTCACATTTTAGCATACAAAACAATGTATTTTAATTTTGGGACAGTACGGTTCAGGACATGAAATCGCATACCAGGATGGTACAGAGAAAGACATACCCGCCAATGCCCAAAAACTACCCACGTTTGGTGGGTGTTAATTTTGGCACTACAGAAATGATTGAGAGGATCAAGTATATCATAGCATAGTCGGTGCCAACATATAGCCAACACCCTGCCTGCCTGCATCACTCATTCATTCATTGCTAGAGCTGACTGGGGCGTATTGTTAACTCCCAACACATGCAGCATACAAGTAAAGCTAACCAACTCGCTATGTAGACATCTGAAAACTTTCCACATCGGTTTGCACAATATATGTCCATATAGAGTAAGATTGGACTGTAGGCAGGTGTTCTTAAACAACCACATCTTTCTCCTATTTCAGGGTTTACACCATCATTGGTACCAATAAAAAAAAGCAATAAAATCTTATCAGAACGCAAAACAATCTATAACTTGTAAAGAAATTTTTCTATAAAGGTGATTAACTCACAATATGAATCGGGGATGCTAGTTTACAGTACAAACTTAAAATTGAAATATTCAGGGGGCTTCATGAGAGGTTTGGGTTAGATTCATTATTTTTTGAGAGTTGTTAACCTTTACAAGCAAGCACACTTGAAACATTGTGCGAATTAACATAAAAGTAGCACGTCATGTCGTTTGGTGACTACAATGGCCTGAGTGAACAGAAGGCAGGAGCAATTTGTTTGTTATAACTTGGCTCAGCATCTTTCAGCAAGCTTGCGAGAACATGACCTAACAAGCACATCAAGCCAAACCATTCTGCTGCTGTACCCCACTGCTCAATTCAATATAGCCGTTTACTCAAAATATGACGCACTTGGATAGTATTTTTCACACAACAACCACTACTCTGACCTTGCAGACACATAACCCACCACAAGAAGTCACTAAAAAGGATCACTAGGCAACCCTTTTCAACATCCTAACCACTAACTGAACATCCTCATCTCATCTCATCTTCCAGAGGAGTGGCAGACCGGGGTGGTGGTTCCCCTCTTCAAAAAGGGGGACCAGAGTGTGTGCCAATTACAGAGGTATCACACTCCTCAGCCTCCCTGGTAAAGTGTACTCCAAAGTGCTGGAAAGGAGGGTTCGGCCAATAGTCGAACCTCAGATTGAAGAGGAACAATGCGGTTTTCGTCCTGGCCGGGGAACCACGGACCAGCTCTTTACTCTCGCAAGGATCCTGGAGGGGGCCTGGGAGTATGCCCATCCAGTCTGCATGTGTTTTGTGGATCTGGAGAAGGCGTATGACCGGGTAACCCGGGATCTTTTGTGGAAGGTGCTGCCGGAGTATGGGGTGAGGGGGTCTCTTCTCAGGGCCATCCAATCTCTGTACACTCAAAGCATGAGCTGTGTCCGTGTCCTCGGCAGTAAGTCGGATTCATTCCCGGTGGGGGTTGGCCTCCTCCAGGGCTGCGCTTTGTCACCAATCCTGTTTGTAATATTCACGGACAGGATATCAAGGCGTAGTCATGGGGGGGAGGGGTTCACGTTCGGTGGGCTGATGGTCACATCACTGCTTTTTGCGGATGATGTGGTCCTGATGGCCTCATCGGTCGGTGACCTTCAGCACTCACTGGATCGGTTCGCAGCCGAGTGTGAAGCGGCTGGGATAAGGGTTAGCACCTCTAAATCTGAGGCCATGACTCTGAGCAGGAAACCGGTGGAGTGCCTACTCCGGGTAGGGAATGAGTCCTTACTCCAAGTGAAGGAGTTCAACTACCTCGGGGTCTTGTTCGCGAGTGAGGGAACAATGGAGTGGGAGATTGGTCGGAGGATCGGAGCAGCGGGGGCGGTGTTGCATTTGCTTCACCGCAACGTTGTGACGAAAAGAGAGCTGAGCCGAAAGGCAAAGCTCTCGATCTACCGGTCAATCTTTGTTCATACCCTCACCTATGGTCATGAAAGCTGGGTCATGACCGAAAGAACGAGATCGCGGGTACAAGCGGCCGAAATGGGTTCTCAGAAAGGTGGCTGGCCTCTCCCTGAGGGATAGGGTGAGAAGCTCAGTCATCCGAGAGGAACTCGGAGTAGAGCCGCTGCTCCATTGCATAGAAAGGAGCCAGTTGAGGTGGTTCGGGCATCTTGTACGAATGCCACCTGGGCGCCTCCCTAGAGAGGTGTTCCAGGCACGTCCAGCTGGGAGGAGACCTCGGGGAAGACCCAGGACTAGGTGGAGAGATTATATCTCCACACTGGCCTGGGAACGCCTCGGGATTCCCCAGTCAGAGCTGGCTAATGTTGCCCGGGAAAGGGAAGTTTGGGGTCCCCTGCTAGAGCTGCTACCCCCGCGACCCGACCCCGGACAAGCGGTTGAAGATAACTGAACATCCTCTCATAGCTAAAACATTGGTGAATAAAGTATACTGGCCAAAGACAATAAAACTAGGAAAACCATGATACCAGTAGCTTCCAGTTTCAAAGAAAGCTTTGATTGTCACAAAAACATAACTTGCAATAGTCTAACCACATAACTTCACAAGCACAAGAAGAACAAGAAGAACACTTTTAAAACAATTTTGCTTGGGACTGCAAGCTCTTTTCATAGTGATGAAAATGGTGGGAATTTCAATAACCTTCTGTAAGCAAATGTAACAGTTAAAATACAGTGGGGTGTCCTCAAGCAGTGATACAAGAAAAAATCAAGTTCATGTAGATTTGGATTAAGGTCAACCTAATCAATGAATGAATGATTTATTGCAAAAAAGGTATTTGCTGTGTACAGTTAAAATAGATGCAAAAACTACTGACTATTTTTGTACTACTGCAGGATTTACAACAAGCAAGTTCAGGGGAAATCATCCTGCTGAGAGGCCACTTCCATCAGGGAATACCATTGCCATTGGATGTACATAGTGTGTAACAACGTTTAAGTAGGTGCCAAGTGTCAAATTGATGTCCTGATGAATGCTTTAACCCAGGGTTACCAGCAGATCATCGCCCAGACCATCACTCCGTCCACCAGCATTCCATTTTCTCACACAGCATCCTGGTGCCATCACTACCCAATGGCACACACGTACACTACCACGTGATTGAAAGGAATACAGGACTTGTCGGACCAAACCACCTTATTCTACTGCTCCAAGGTCTAATTCTGATGTTCGCCTCTCCTTTATAGGGGGTTTTGACAGTGCACAGGGATCTGCATGGGCACTACAAACTGATCTGTGGGTACACATCTTCATGAGAAACTGGAAGCACTGGTTTTTGGGACACATTCCTCCTGTAACCATAATTAACATTTATGTGACTTGTGCCACGGTATACCTTATGTCGGTTTAAAGCAGACTGGACTGCCATCTGCCCTTACCCATTAATGAGCCTCAGGTCCCCAACACCCTGCTTCCGGGCTTGTCTGTCCTCGGACTATTGTCAGTAGATATACACCACTGCTGACCGGGAGCACCCCACAAGTATTGCAATTTCAGAAATACTCTGACCCAGTCATCTGGCCAAAACAATTTGGCCCTTGGCAACACATTCACTACAAAAAAACAGATTGTTCACTTAACGTCATGATTTGGCTTATTGTACATTACTTGTTATAGGAATAACTACTTAATAAAAGTTCACGAGTTTTAAGTGTAACACTGGTGCTGTTAACGTCAAAAAGGTGATCCGCACCATACTAAAAATACAGCAATGTGTTGGCTACTCGTCACTGTGCCGTACAGTGGCTAGCAAGCAACAATACATGATATTAACTAATTAGCTAACTACAGTCAGTAAAAGTTAGACAACTGTTAGCCATCAAAACAATGTGGGTAGTACTACTTGATTGACATGTCTGTACGCTTATTTAATTGACCGATGACCCTCATTTCAAACAGGCTTATGCCTTATTAATTTGCTAGTAGGCTAACGTAGCTACAAACAGTAGCCTATGCAGTTGATAATAACCCGATTAACTAGTGTAATGAATGGAAATTGAATATATATATTGAACAAATATCCTAGGTTCAGTAGTTAGAAAAAGGATACAAGTTAAGTCCAAGTCGAAACCATCTTCTTGGAATCTCCTTTTGTTCCGGCTGACAATTCCTTTTATTTTCGAAGCCATTGTAACTGTAACGATGGTGACGGGACTCAGAGTTCAAAATGGATTAAACGTTATATATATTTTTTCGCTTGCCGCTGGTTCACCGACTGCCCTTTTGATTCAGCAATTCCCGTGCGACCGACTATAGAAACCTAGCCGCGGCTGTGTCGTTGGATTAGCTAGCTAGAATTGGTTCGGACTTCTGGATCATAGAGACGGGCCTTGCTTTACTCCTCCTCGCAGGCCCAACTTTCCCCAATTCTGGAATCTGGCTTGGAACTCTCAGCGGAAAAAAAACATGCAAATCTCCTCCCTCCAAACCTTGAGGTAACCTCTTGATCTACCGTTGCCGCCGTGATTGACGGGCAGAGGAGAGAAAACTCTCCGGCGCTCGTATTTGAAGGCTACCCTCGGAACACCCAGCAGAGTACAGTATCCACTCAGACGTAGCTAGCTAGCCAGCTTGTTAGCAACAACAGCTAACAGCCCAGTTTAATCCAGCAACCTCCTAGCGAATCAACATCTTCCTCGATGTATTGCCAAAATACATGCGAAAACGTGACAGGCTCCACCGTGCATGTGTACTGGCTAGAAATGTGAACTATCTGCACAGAGCTGTTTGACATGTATGTCCCTGGGAATCATCTTCTCGCGTTCCTCTCCAGCTCACTCAAGCTTCCATCATGGCTTCCAACCATCCAACAACGGAGAAAAAAGAAGGTAGACCAGGCTAGGTTTTCAAAATGGATATCCTACCGCCGCGCACATATAGTTCCAGACCAAAATACAAAACAGTTTCTTCAAATCAAATCGAATGCATTTACATTCTGAGAATAACTATTGAAATTACGGAATTTTATGTGGTAGTGTATTAACCAAGCGTGTTTTTTTATCGGCTACCTTCAATAGTCGGCTAGTTCTTTTGTTGGCTGCGGAACGATACAATAAGAGCGCTGAAAAGTCTCTTATCTGTCAAATTGATCACGTGTTTTTAATTAGGGAAGTTTGCAAAATGTCACTTTTATGTGATTTAAAATGAATTATTTCAGTCTCAATGACGTCCCTGTATATTCATCCAAATATACAATTACTTTGGGAAGTCGGTTATACCCAAATGTCAGTATACTATTTGTAATGTCCTTCATGTTTACCTTATTTTATGTATCTATGTGGGCCAAATGCGTCTTTAATAGAAACGGATCCTTTGAGTAAAAAGGTGTGTGTGTGTGTGTGTGTGCGTGTGTGTGCGTGCGTGCGTGTGCGCGTGCGCGCGTGCGTGGCCATCTTTCACCATGGGGAAAACAGCAAAGAACTCACAAGTTAAAATTGATGCATTCGTATTGGCCTTTACGAATCAAGCAATGCAAAAAATATCTAAAATCATTAGTATGCGATTTGCCACTTTGAGAACAATAAGTAAAAAAACAGTGAAACAATGGTCAATTTGCATCTTGCCACCACCAGGAAGGTGGAAAGAAAAATCCAAAGGCCAGAGTTGAAAATGTAGACTGGGACTTTACAAGCAGGGGCCTTTGATAATTCTTATTTATCTTTGTCTTAATCACTCATCCATCTCTCTTCCCCTCATATTTCTTGCTGAGTTTGAGTAAATTCTCCAAATCAACCATTCAATGCATCTAGTTAGATGTCCATACTTTAACAACCACCATTCATGCAGTGAGATATAGTGGCAGCCTCATGCTGTGGGGATGCTTCACCTCAGGAAGAACTGGGCATTTAATAAAAGTAATAGATGTACTCAAATACACGGAAAACATGGACACCTGTCCACAGAAGCAATCAATCAGATTAAGACCAAAGAGCTGTCCAAGGATGTCAGGGACAAGATTGTAGACCTACACAAGGCTGGAATGGGCTACAAGACCATCGCCATGCAGCTTGGTGAAAAGGGGACAACAATTGGTGCGCTTATTTGTGGAGTTTCAATGACCATTAGAACGGTGAGGAATCAGCCCAGAACTACACAGGAGAATCTTGTCAATGATCTCAAGGCAGCTGGGACCATAGTCACCAAAACAACAATTGGTTACACACTACGCCGTGAAGGACTGAAATCCTGCAGCACCCACAAGCTTCCCATGCTCAAGAAAGCCCATACAGGCCAGTCTGAAGTTTGTCAATAAACATCTGAATGATTCAGAGGAGAACTGGATGAAAGTGTTCTGGTATGAAGAGACCAATATCAAGCTAATTGGCATCAACTCAACTTGCGATTTTTGGAGGAGGAAAATGATAAAAACATTATGCTTGGTGGCCTAGCCGGTCTCCAGACCTTAAACCCATAGAAAATATGTGGAGGGAGCTGAAGGTTCGAGTTGCCAAACGTCACCCTCGAAAACTTAATGACGTGGAGAGGATCTGCAATGAGGAGTGGGACAAAATCCCTCCTGAGTTGTGGCCAACTACAAAAAAATATCTGACCTCTGTGATTGCCAATAAGGGTTTTGAGTACTAAATCATGTTTTGCAGGGGGGTCACATACTTATTTCACTGCAAATCAATCTATAACTTATGCAATATTCTGTATTTTGTTGTTGTTATTCTGTCTCTCACAGTTCAAATAAACCTACCATTAAAATTATAGACTGATAATCTCTATGTCAGTTGGCAAATGTACAAAATATTCAGGGGACCAAATAATCTCTACCTTCACCGTATATTGCATTTGGTATTTATCTAATATGATACATTTTCATTACAATCTCTTGACAGCAGAGGGCAGTGTTATACTTTAAATCTTGCACTAAACAGCAACACACGCTCCGTTATTGCATGTCATACCAATAACCTATTATCTTTATCAGTTTTAGTAAGTTGTAGAAGACATCAATATGTATATAACAATGCACATATAACCCTGGCATTCACCAAGGCTGCCTTGAACGTGTCAATTTGATGCTGGGTATGATTAGATGGGAATTATGACCCAAATTGAAAATTTAGGCTTGTGACCAGGGTTAACAGTTCTACTCTTACAATAAGTGCTGTGAGGTCTTTAGTGACGCCAAAGACACAGGACACAAGTGTAACGTCATATCCCAAAAACACTCTACGCAGGGCAATGTCCCATTTTCTGCCATGGGCAAATTTATATTTAATCTTTTGCATTTTCCGGGGTCAAACGTTCGTAAATTACAGTGTTTTTTGTCATTGGTCGAAATCATTCTGCATACATTGATCCGGTTGTCTCATCTTACTATATAAGATCTTCAGTCAAAAGGATGCTCATCAAAGCCCATGGTGATTTGAGGATACAGGAACAACTTTTTTGTGGTGCCAATATTGCGTCGTAGCTCCAACCTTTCAAAAGACTTCTGCGTAGGGGGCATTGGCATTTAGAATCAATACCTGATTGTGGTATACCTGAGGTATACCTGACTGAGGTATACCATTCTTGTGCTGGTCTCCTAAAAACAACATTAATTAAAAAAAGTGTGGTACTGGTCTCTTAAAAAAACACATTATTTGAAAGAACTGTGGTACTGGTCTCCTAAAACCTTCATTTATTGATAGAGCTGTGGTACTGGTCTCCTAAAACCCTCATTTATTGATAGAACTGTGGTACTGGTCTCCTAAAACTCTCATTTATTGATAGAACTGTGGTACTGGTCTCCTAAAACCTTCATTTATTGATAGAACTGTGGTACTGGTCTCCTAAAACCCTCATTTATTGATAGAGCTGTGGTACTGGTCTCCTAAAAACCCTCATTTATTGATAGAGCTGTGGTACTGGTCTCCTAAAACCCTAATTTATTGATAGAGCTGTGATACTGGTCTCCTAAAACCTTTATTTATTGATAGAGCTGTGGTACTGGTCTCCTAAAAACCCTCATTTATTGATAGATCTGTGGTACTGGTCTCCTAAAAACCCTCATTTATTGATAGAGCTGTGGTACTGGTCTCCTAAAAACCCTCATTTATTGATAGAGCTGTGGTACTGGTCTCCTAAAACCCTCATTTATTGATAGAGCTGTGGTACTGGTCTCCTAAAACCCTCATTTATTGATAGAGCTCTGGTACTGGTCTTCTGGGATCAAACATTAATTGATAGAATAGGAAAGACTGCATCTAGATCTATTGCAAAGCAATGCTACCACCTTCATTCCATCCAAAGAACACATATGTCCAGTAGGCATTCATGTTAAGCTTCAACATTTGCACGAACACAGGCCATCTCTTAAGTGTATCCGGGTGCAGTCTGCAACAGTAACTGTACAACGTGGCATGGATGCTGGTAGCAGGAGCATCATCCAAGCTAATACACACAAGGCAAATCCTACAAGGCAGTGTTTTCTGGTCCTGGGGAACCCAAGGCGAGAACGTTTTTGCTCTAGCACTCACACACCTGATTCAAATGAAAGACTTGATGATGGTTGGTTTGGTTAAACACAGTGACCGAGGACTGCGGGAGGGAAGAGAATCCGGGTTGCCTGGACCCGAGGGTAGCGTGAGGGTTAAACAATATGTATTTGACCAGGTTTTTTTCTTTTTTCTTTAAGGCTAAGAAAACCAACATTGGTACAACGGCCCAGATCCCTCGCCACGTTCCGGATGCATCCAAACAGGCTCTGATGTCGTGCCCCTGCTGCTCCTGTCCCTCAGCCAGATCTACACAGAGGGATGGTTTTGTTGCTGTTCTCCCAGAGGAAAAGAGGGACAAAAACATATATTTGACTCTGTGTAGAAAGGTACATGTGGTTGAATCCTAATGGCAATCAAAATGTCTCAACGTCTTTACTTCAAAATATCAAGTATTTGTTTGCAGTCTATGGCTTTGTCTCACATCAAGCCAAACATATAATATTAATATAGTTTAGGGCAGAACAATCAACCCTAACCAATAAGCTGTGGTCCTTCACCTTAAAGTGTTCACTTTACAGGATATGTTATCTACAAGCGAAAGCGCATATCCAAACACTACTGGGTTATAGGGTATGAGATCAGAACCCTACTGGGTTATAGGGTATGAGATCAGAACCCTACTGGGTTACATGGTATGAGATCAGAATGCCACTAGGATCCACAGTATCATTATTAATAACATCTGTGTATACTAGGCCCACAGTGGAATAAAACAAGCATACACTAGGCCCACAGTGGAATAAAACAAGCATACACTAGGCCCACTGTGGAATAAAACAAGCATACACTAGGCCCACAGTGGAATGAAACAAGCATACACTAGGCCCACAGTGGAATAAAACAAGCATACACTAGGCCCACAGTGGAATAAAACAAGCATACACTAGGCCCACAGTGGAATAAAACAAGCATACACTAGGCCCACAGTGGAATAAAACATGCATACACTAGGCCCACAGTCGAATAAAACCTACCTACACTAGGCCCACAGTGGAATAAAACAAGCATACACTAGGCCCACTGTGGAATAAAACAAGCATACACTAGGCCCACAGTGGAATAAAACAAGCATACACTAGGCCCACAGTGGAATAAAACAAGCATACACTAGGCCCACAGTGGAATAAAACAAGCATACACTAGGCCCACAGTGGAATAAAACATGCATACACTAGGCCCACAGTCGAATAAAACCTACCTACACTAGGCCCACAGTGGAATAAAACAAGCATACACTAGGCCCACAGTGGAATAAAACATGCATACACTAGGCCCACAGTCGAATAAAACCTACCTACACTAGGCCCACAGTGGAATAAAACATGCGTATACTAGGCCCTCAGTGGAATAAAACATGCGTACACTCGTTACCCCGGCAGCCACCAGGGGGAGTCGTTACCCCGGCAGCCACCAGGGTGAGTCGTTACCCCGGCAGCTACCAGGGGGGGTCGTTACCCCGGCAGCCACCAGGGGGAGTCGTTACCCCGGCAACCACAAGGGGGAGTCGTTACCACGGCAGCCACCAGGGGGCATTGCAACCATATTAGTTTTACCTGCTCCTGTATTTTTATGGTTACTCTGGTTCTTATCACGAAGCCACCTAAAATGAGAAAAACTATGCCTGAATACTCATGAGTCCGAAGGAAAAACTGACTTCCAACTCAAACACCACAAGGACTCAGAGGAGCAGAGGAATGTACTTATCAAGTAGGAACAAATAAGTAAAGCAGAAGTGGCTCAGCTCTCCAAATTCAGAGCATAATAGGGTGGATACAGAAGTCACTAAAAACAATAAAGAGTACTTTAAACAACCACCATGTAAAAACGGATTATTTTATTCAGACAATCTTTTCCAGTTTAACAATCACAATATCTTAAGACAACATAAAAGGTTTTTAATTAAAATACTTTAACTTAAAAAAAATGCTCAAACAGCATTGCTTCATAAATAAATTCCTTTTTTTAGTTTACATGTCCCCAGCTCCAATCAGCCTGCCACTTCAGCTGGGCCGTGGTTGGCCAGTTCTACATAAATTGGCACCACTAGCGGTCCTTCCTGACCCAGTGGTATTTGTCCTGTCAGGGCCCAGTGAAGGAGAAGGCAGGGGCGGGGAGGAAGGAGCACAAGGAGGAGGTTAAAGGCTGAGCGACAGTGGCTCCCGCCCGTGCACACACACACAGGCACACTCGCACCCGCTATCTCTGAACAGGACCAGCTGCTCGTCCACCGTCACGTCGGGCCCTGGGTTGTAGAGGTCGACCGCATCCATCCCGCAGGTCGACCGCATCCATCCCGCGTCAGGCGTCTCTGTGTCGCCGTGAGCCCTCGCGGTTCGTGGCCTCCAGGACGATCACCTCCACCTGCGGCAAGACGAACAGGGCGAATGACGAGGCGATGTCACTTGCTCAGGCCGCCGCCTGCGCTGTGGGTCCCATTACCGCTGTCTGAGGCGTACTCCTTGGCGTCCTCTTCTTCGACACGTCCTCATCGGGGTTCCTTGTCCTCCCGCTCGGGGACGCACGCGAAGGTCCTGAAGATCAAAAAGAATGACGCACACACTTGACCCTGACGTGACTTGAACACAAGACTTTCCGATGATTTGGAGAGAGACATGCTACCTTTGTGCTATTGCGTCCTTGTTTTGGCGAGAATATGCAGTTTTGGAAAATCCCACTAATTCATATGTCGGGGAACTACAAAAACGCTGGGAGTCTCCAGAGTTTCCTCTGGCCAAAGAAGAGAGGCGTGGATATCGCGTTCTGCTGAGCTTCGTTCGGCATCTGTCGGCCCTGTTAGTTATTTCACTCGACGGGAACGCTAGTTTCGGTTCGTTTTGTTTAAACACACGGGGACCCGAGGACCGCGGGAGGGTTAAGTAAATGTGTGTACCTGGTAGGATGAAATATACATCAGGTGTGTGAGTGCTAGGATGACATATACATCAGGTGTGATTGCTAGGATGACATATACATCAGGTGTGAGTGCTAGGATGACATATACATCAGGTGTGAGTGCTAGGATGACATATACATCAGGTGTGTGAGTGCTAGGATGACATATACATCAGGTGTGTGAGTGCTAGGATGACATATACATCAGGTGTGTGAGTGCTAGGATGACATATACATCAGGTGTGTGAGTGCCAGGATGACATATACATCAGGTGTGTGAGTGCCAGGATGACATATACATCAGGTGTGTGAGTGCTAGGATGACATATACATCAGGTGTGAGTGCTAGGATGACATATACATCAGGTGTGTGAGTGCCAGGATGACATATACATCAGGTGTGTGATTGCTAGGATGACATATACATCAGGTGTGTGAGTGCCAGGATGACATATACATCAGGTGTGTGATTGCTAGGATGACATATACATCAGGTGTGTGAGTGCTAGGATGACATATACATCAGGTGTGTGAGTGCTAGGATGACATATACATCAGGTGTGTGAGTGCTAGGATGACATATACATCAGGTGTGTGAGTGCCAGGATGACATATACATCAGGTGTGTGAGTGCCAGGATGACATATACATCAGGTGTGAGTGCGGATGACATATACATCAGGTGTGTGAGTGCTAGGATGACATATACATCAGGTGTGTGAGTGCTAGGATGACATATACATCAGGTGTGTGAGTGCTAGGATGACATATACATCAGGTGTGTGAGTGATAGGATGACATATACATCAGGTGTGTGAGTGCTAGGATGACATATAAATCAGGTGTGTTAGTGCTAGGATGACATATACATCAGGTGTGTGAGTGCTAGGATGACATATACATCAGGTGTGTGAGTGCTAGGATGACATATACATCAGGTGTGTTAGTGCTAGGATGACATATACATCAGGTGTGTTAGTGCTAGGATGACATATACATCAGGTGTGTGAGTGCTAGGATGACATATACATCAGGTGTGTGAGTGCTAGTATGACATATACATCAGGTGTGTGAGTGCACTAGGGGTCGCCAGTACGAGGACCTGGGAAACACTCTCTTAAGGGTTGACACATTGTCTCCCATCCTCCCCAATTTAGACATAGCCTTTTAACATTGTGAGACGGACTTGCACAGAAAGTAGCACAGGACAGCCATTAACGCAATCAAATTATTCTAGCAACCATATTATGCTGAAGTTGAACTGGGCAATCAAATATTATTTACCAAAGAATCTTCATTTTATTGTTTAAATACCATGTTTACTCCCTGGATGTTCCTAGGCTCAAAGGCAAACACTTCATTGCATTTTCCTCAGTGGGGCGCAGCCCTTGTGGAGACTTCCAGTTTTACCATCAGGGTACACATAGACATGGATCAAACACGCGCACATCACACATGTTAGAACTTTTACATCACACATGTTAGAACTTTTTAATTCTTTCGCCGTCTGTTAAATAAAACATTAACAGCATTGATGTATAGATTTATTAGCTTGACATTCCTGAAAATATGTAAAATTACACCCTTAAATTGAGGTCAATCAAAGTTCCAATAAAGTAAACAAAAACTGCTCAACAGCTGCTGACATTTAGACCTTAAGGAAAGTAGTTTGTTCTGGCTATAAAACCAAATACAGTGCTTTACAAAAGTATGAAAAACATTCATTCTGTTTTATTGAATTAGAAATTTGTACAAGTTATTATGAGGTGACATTGGTCTCCCTTCAAGTGAACATTGCCAAATAACTGCAGTAGCATACTACATATTATGTATATAAAGTATATAAAACCAATCAAAATCAACCTGCATGTAGGATTTCAAGAACCCAGATTTGGCACCCTGGAAGAATAATGAAATGTCTTCTTAAAACAGCGTATTACATAAATTCTGTTTGTGAAATATAAATCCTATCAACAGACCCGTGTTAAATAGACATACCTTATTTAAGAAAGGACATAGGGGGGCATAACTTAAAAAAGTGGCTGATATATATAAAATAGTAAATTAAAATTCATTCAAACTTCGTCAATGCGCCTCTCTAATGTTTGGGGATTAATGACACAGATTACAAAATGACACATAGATAACGAAATTAAACCAATGACTCACAGAAATAATCAAACGAGAAACATTCTAAAGTTCTGGCCCTGGTGTCTGTGTCACTGGTTACTGGTTCTTTTGTAGAGAGCTGTAGAACTCAGTCAGAACCTTCCAGGCCTTGGGTGCCATGAATCCATCAGGGGGGTTCTCCCCGCTCCGTGCCAGCTTTCTCATCCGGGTCCCTGAAATGAAGTCAAACTCAGCGTCCCTGGGTAAGGAAGATAGGGGAAGAGAGATGGATGAGTTATTAAGACAAAGATAAATAAGAATTATCAAACCCTCTTTTTGAAGAGTCTCATTTCCCACCACAGGCTCGGTATAAAATAGCCTGTGAATTATCGACAATCAGAAGCTTTCCGGTTTTGCTCACCGATCCTTGTCATAAAAATCCATGGCCTTTTTGGTGTTGTTGTAGGCAGCCACTCTGAACGGGATGATTTCTACCGAGGTGAGGCCAGGGGCCATGGTTAGCACTTTACGCCCGTGTGTTGGTTCATACAGGTCCTGCTTGGTCTCTGGATGGGGCATTCCCGCCGGGTCCCGACCGACAATGTAGAAGTTAGCCCCAGCAATCATCCGTGCCCTGCAGTGCCATTGGACCTGAGGAAAAAACAAAAATGGACTCACATAACCACACATTACGCTGTTAAACCAGCTTAAGTTTGCTAGGCTAACTCAATAGGTAAGTGAAAAGTCTAGTCCTATTCCTCACTTGAATTGCCTATTTGATGATTTTATTTGTTTTAACTCTGATGCATGGCATTAATGAACCTGTAATGTATACATAAAAGATCTGAAGTTCCCAAGACTTCTGGAAAGACCTGGACGTTCTAAAGACTTCTCTGCCAGGTTCTAAAGTCCTGAACAAGTTCTAAAGACATTTTGAATAAATTGTCCAGGTTCTAAAGACCCGGAGGTTCTAAAGACTTCTCAGACAGGTTCTAAACATCTAAAAAGGTTCAGAAGACCTGTTGAATAATATGTACATAGTTATTACTGACAGGTAATGTTTTTAATGTACTTGATGCCACTAAACAGGTTGTTATGAATATAAAATGCATGTATTTTATAATTTTATTATAATTTTCCTTTGTAAAGCACATTGAATTGCTTCTATGTATGAACTGTGCTATAAATAAATAAACTTGCATGCTTGCTTACAATAATATAAAATGCAAAGCCAAATTCTGCATAATATCCCCAGCCATACACATACGACACACAGAACCTACAAGGTGAATGTGTTGATGGCTTTGTCAAGACATACCTCTGTGGGTCCAGCGTACATCATGGGGGAGGGGAAAATAGCCACTACGCTGCTTGCGGGGTCCAATACACCCTCTTCCAGTACGGCAGAATGTTGTTTCATTCGCCAGTCTAGGGGCACGTCGTCATCTTTGGTCCAACCCCCCAGTGGGTGCAGCAAGAGGACGGGTCTCTTGTAGCCCCGATCCAGGAGCTGTTGCTTGGTGTGATGCATCAACAGGGCATGACCGTTATGAACCGGGTTCCTCAGTTGGAAGGCAAAGACGGCATCTGGTGGACATAAAGAATAAACAAGATACTGAATTTAAAGAGATAGTTTGCGTGAAAATACATAATTGGGCAAAATTCCTGATACAGTGCATTGTCCATGGTGTCATAAGGCCATAATGTCATAAACAACAACAAGATATTGTTGAACTTAGTCATCGCTTGCAACGCCATTTTTGCTTCAGTGATAACGATAGCTTATTGTGGATTGTCATACCATGGGCTTTCACAAACACTACAACTCAAAACTTAAAGAAATATATCAATTTTATGCATCGTATATGTATGTATAAATAACTATACAACTACCTTGTGAATATATAAATGATCCATGCAGACATCGTACTGAAATATTGCTCATGCTATCCTTCCTCGATTACTTTAATTAGACAAATATACAAATAATAATATTTTGTCAAATATGCAGAGACTGTATTTGAACTGGTCCCATCCTGTTTTTCAGTAGAGTAATTTTTGCTGACCTGCTTTCATTTCTTTAAACTTCAGCTTGAGCTCAAGTGGAGTGAAACGGTATTGGTCCAGTCCATCATTCCACCTGATTCGCCCCAGCACCTCCAGGTCACCACCTACAAGCCAATCACCTCCCTCCATCACCATCTATGAAAAGGCATTATTGCTGTTGTAATATTAACTAACAAAAAAAAACACTACACTCCATTTAATGTAAATAGATAGCATGTCACAAAATTACATTGAAGTAATTACCTTGAAGTTTTCCCTATCTCCTGGAATTGGCATACACAAGGGTTTGCACAATTTGTCTCACATAAATATATGTGAAAGTGTGCAATTCATCACAACCTTAATGTAGGGGTGTTGAGAGCAGGTAGTGCCCCACTGACGTGCACAGCGGTCTTCCTTGCGGTGTTCGTAGAATTCTGGCTGTCTCAGAATGGCGACGTGTGTTCCCTCGAACTCAAGAGCTAGCGCCGCACAGCCGTTCAGCCTCTGTTTGTCCTCCGTGCTAACAGGCAGGACGATGGGAATGGACTGGTTGATGGTTCCACCTGAACCAGGAAAAAATGTGTAACGACTCGGGCCAGGAGTTTGTGCAGACCATCTGAACAAACCAAAGGAAACTCAGCGCCCTATTTATTGGCTATCGAGAGAAACCTATGGTCTCAAGCTCCACTAGAAACTGGCTTAGTATTATTAGGTGTGCCCGCCAGTGAAGAAAAGCATTAGTTATTCCATTAGTTATTCCATTAGTTATTCTATTTATCTTCCCACTCAGATGCTGTGTTTACATTTGTGTGCACAAGTTAACGTGGTTTTAAAAAAGCTAAATCACCACAAATTAAATTCCAAATTAAATTTGCTAAATCACAAATTAAATTCTACTTCTAACCTAATCAGCTATTACTACTAAGATAATTGGTATACACGAATCCACTGAAAGTACTCAATGTCTAGAAATGTTTAAGCTAGAGGCACAAGACAGAGTTTGTTCAACATGTTTGGCCTATCCCAAATGCAAAACCGAACTTTTTAGATGTAATCAAGCTTACACGCACACCTCATTTAGTTATAAACACTTCTTGCTCCACCACCCTAAATTGCAACATGCTTTAGAAGTCAGTAATGACATTATCACTGGGGCTGAGCACCAAGCAGTCCATGTAAGTGGTCGCGGAGCTCCGCCCCATAGAAGTGTTTCACTCATATAACTGGAGGTAAACACACAGTTAACTATTGACCTTTACACTAGGTAGTGTCAGAGATAGACTTGTTCAATCAATCACATTTATTTCATGAAGCCCTTTTTACAACAAAGTTGTCACTAAGTGCTTTCACAAACACCCAGCCCGAACCCGACAGATACACAGAGGCTAGGAACAACTTGATAAAGTGATTGATTAATTGAGAAGGACTTGTTCATTTACAAATATTATTTACACCCACATCTACCTGTCTCCAGACCTGAGACATAGCCCTGAACCAGTAACCTATTCCCTTTTTCATTTACAAACTCTCCAATGCAAAATTATGAACCATTTAGGATTTAAAGCACATTTTGTACATTGCCCCAAAACTGATATTTTGCACTTCTTCCCCATGGTTGTTATATTTTAATTCCCATTTAAAATCAACTGCTGGAATACATAGCCAAAAAACTAAAACAATTTCACAGTCCATGTTCATTCCTGAGCACATACATCAGAATTACTTCACACACCTGTAGTTATTGCTAAAACGTTAATTTTCGTATTTACTTGTTTTCAATTCCTGTATTTTACTTTTGAACTCTGCATTGCTGAACATAAGACACAGTTTACTGTTTGGGTTTCAAGTATCATGTGTGTGTGTGATTTTACCGTCAAGCAGACATCCAAAGTGCTGCACCTGGAGGAACTCCCTTTCCCTCATGAAGCCCTTCAGTGGGGTGGCCCAGCCCTCGGCCAGAACCTGCAGCCACTGCAGGTCCAACTAGACAGGACAGGCACAGGGGACTACATGTCAAATCTGTCAAGAATTTACATGACAAAAAGCTACATAACAGTCAATCATTTCCTTAAACAGCTGATATGGAATCGATTTTACCAGCCATTGTATGGGGGTCCATAAAAGAAACATAAATTACAAACTTCCTGTTCATTTGAGGATGACTATTGTTCCTTTAAACTTCCTTTAAAAAATAGAGAAGAATATCACCATCCATCAACATTACTAATCCTACGGATACTATGGATATTTGTGGCCATAAGAGTTAAAAAGTTGTTAAAATATTGTTTTAAAGGATTCGCCACTACAGAGCTGCTCAAGGAGCCTCTGCCAAGAAGGAGCTCTGGGTTGTAAAGACATCAAAACAATATCTTTGAACACATTTTCATGTATTCATTTAGAAACTTTCCATCACATTCTTTAATCTGTTTGTTAGGTACAGTTATCAAGCAGCAACATGTGAAGACTGTTCCAGGGGGAGGGTAGAGTTGATCTGTGGTTTAAGATAACAGCAGTAGTGGTAAACAAACACTACTTCCTATTGAGTCAAGTAATATTAAACTGTTGAGGCAAACTTCAGGGAAATAGGATGTTCCAGTTTAAAATATTATTTTTAGCTGTAGCAGCATTAAATAGGTGATGTTTGAACAGAGTAATGGTTCTGTCAAAAACAGGAACATGAAAGAATGCAAGGGTACCAATTTTCTGAAACATGAAATCCGATTCAGCTTTCCTATTCAGCTTGGTATAATATGTAACAGGTTTATATTAGATGACAGTTGATCATTGACCTTTAATTGGCTGTGGTCAGACACTGAGAACTCTGATGACATAATAAATACTAAAGGTATACTCATACTGTACTTTATCTCTGGAACAAGGTTTTGCATTTTCTAGGTCATTTTGAACTGCAACTGAAAGGGTGAAGTGGTTAGGAAAAGTACTGAATACCACAGACCTCATATTACAGGGAAATTGCTTGTTGTGGCGTGTTGAATAGAAAAGCTTAAGTGCAACTTATTTACAGTATAGATTAAAAACTAATATGATCATTGAAACAGAAACACACCAGCGTGGCATCATGGGAGAATTACAATAAAGTGATGTGGTGTGTTAGAGGTCACTACAGGAGAACAAGACATAAACTCATTCATGAATCAAACTTGAGTTAGTGACGTTAATGTAACCGAGCACAGATCTGTTTACCATAACAAACAGGAGAGACGTCTACTGAACTTGGAAACATTATACTTCCACTCTGTATAGAGTTAGTCAGAGAACAGTACAGCCTGGTTTGTAAACGATGTCTGTCGGTGTACAATAGCAAATGAAGAACATTCCCATACCAGCATTCTCCTTCAAAAATGAACTACGCAAGTTACCAAGAGTGTAACAAGGTGTGGCTATGAAAAATTATATAGCGAGGAGGATATGGGGAGATCTACTAATGTGAAGGTGGGTAGGAGAAGTCTTAGGGGTCGGGTGTGATGGGAATGTATGTCTTTTGTATGTAAGTACCTTTTTGCCCATGTGTTCTGTCGCTGCTCTAGAACATTTGGCCTCAATACATGTTTAAACCCCTTTCTGTTAGAACATATAGTACAATCAGAAACACAGAAAGATGAGAGGCAATAGTGAGCACGGCCTCCTGTGCAGATATATATTGATTCATGGCCATTTGGGTCGTCATAAAAAGATACAGATTTCTAGTAAAGGTGTATGTTACCTTGGTGATACTGATGATAGGAAGTTGTCTCGCTTCGGCCTGAGCCAGCTTCAGCTTGTTTTCCGGAACAAAGAGTTCAGTAACCTCCTCTGTGATTTCTCTTGGAATAATACTCTGCACAATGACAATGAAAGGGAAAACTGCAATGAGAGTATAACAAGGGGCAGATGCTTTTTATAGGGTTGTCTTCTTCTGACGTTTTATTTGGTGTAATATACATTTTAGTCATCTAGTAGGTTCTCTTCCAGAGCAACTTACAGTTGCATTGTTACAATTGCTGTAAAAACCACGCAAGTCAGTCACTCGAAATGGGTTCTGATTTGCCTGTCATGAGCCAGGTCTCTGCTATCAACAATATTGCTGTCCAGCAATTCACTGCGGTGTGAGTGACTGCTGCCATACTTACTTGTAAATATTTCACAAAGATTGATATAATGAGAAATTCCTTGTCTGACTTGAATAAAAATCTATTCTAATGAAAACAATGGAGAAATAAGTCACAGTAGAAGTAACAATTATAATTTAGTAAAGGAAGGAAAGGGGAATATATTGTAAGACGTTTGACATGGCTGTGAACATTTAAAGGATTCAGAAATATTCCATAAGAGTCAATCTATTGTTAGTATTTAGCTACTGTATGCATTAATGATTAGACTGTATACACAGTTAATTGCTTGCCTGGTAACTTAAACTGAAGTATGAACTATATGATCTTTGCATTTATACAAGCTGTGTTACAAAAAGCTTTCTTAAATAAAAATGTCTGTAGTTTAGCATTAATGTTATGGTAGGCTTATTTCATGTGAGCTATAACAAACTGTATGAATTAGGATAATACAGTGCTGTTATTCTTAGTTGGCAAATTGTGTGTGTTGAAACAAACAGAAATGACAGGTGGTAGTGCCTCATACCATCTTATGGCTCATATTCATCTTATTATCATATTTTCGTATGCCTTGAGTTTACAGCAAAATACCAATTTTGACTTTACCGTACCAATGCTTACGGAGGGCACCGTAACAAAAAGCCGTCTGCCATGTTTACCTGTTCTTTAAGCAGGTCCACCAACTGCTGGATGCACTCATTCACCGAGATCTCTCCTGTTTTCAGCACCAACTCAGCAGCTTCTGGCCGCTCATAACCAGAGTCTATCCCAGTGAAGCCTAAGAACACAGGTGCAGGGAACTCAAAATGTATTTGGACAGTGACAATGTTTAGTTATTTTTTACCTCTGTATTCCAGCACATTGGATTTAAATGGTATAATGACTCTGGTGTTAACCCCTAACCATAGCTACCATAGCTATGGGTTTTTCAGTGTTCACCAAGTCTGAATGCAATTAAGCATTGTTGTACGTTCTTAAGGGAAGACTTCAAAACATCCATGAATAAATAGGAACTGAGGTTTAAGTACAGGTCGGGCAGAGGATTGCCAGCAAAGAAACGTTGATGTCTATGGGTTGTAGATTTCAGGCAATCATTGCATTTAGAGAATATGTGACCATCCCACTCTGGGGATTTTAGTGGGTTCACGCTTTATTTCAAGTGGTTTTGTTTTCATTATGCACAGCTGGTTTCAGCTAGGTAATTAGCTTTGATATTTAGTTCTCTGGGGTTTAGTACACGGTGGTTAGCATTGTTATGCGTTATGTCCTCTAAATGATTTACATTCAAATTAGTTTGAATGATGTTTTGTGTTTGCTTTGTCAAAATAAATACCACAAACGGTTTATATTCGCTCTGTGCTTTGTTCATTCCTGAACTACACCTGAGAATCGTGACAACTAAACACGAAGAAAAGACATTAGTGAGTACCTTTGATCTCTCCAGCACGAGCTTTTTTGTATAGTCCCTTCACATCACGACTCTCACAGACCTCCAGAGGGGCATTGACAAAAACCTCGAAGAAGGGTAAACCAGAACTCTCAATAATTTTCCTTGCATCATCACGGTCCTTTGGGTTTCAAAGAGTTGCAGAAACAGGATTGTCAGAACCATATCTAGTTGTCAGCACACATTTGACTTGATAAACATCCAGCATTTTGCACCAGAACACTATCTACACAACACCACAATACCGACAGAATGGGTAGAGACAGGATGAAAATGACCCCTGACCTTAGTGTACGGAGAGATAAAGCTGGTGATGCATACGAGTCCAGCGTCTGCAAACAGCTTGGCCACTTCTGCAATACGTCTGATGTTCTCCTCTCGGTCAGTTGCTGTGAAGCCCAGGTTCTTGTTAAGACCGTGGCGTACATTGTCCCCATCCAGTGAGTAGCATGGGATACCATTGATTACTAGGTACTCCTCCAGTGCAAACGCTATGGTGGTTTTCCCAGCACCAGACAAACCTGGGTCGGACACATAGAACAAGTCCTAGTGACATTAGCCAATACTCAACAGTTAGTCACTAGTAATCCTTTGCACTAATAAGAACATGTAATAAGTCAAGTCAAAGTCGTGTAAAGTCAAGTCAAAGTCGTTTTATTTGTCAGATGCACTGAGTAACATAGCGTCATTCTGAACAATACAATTCTTATGACATTGTTATTGCTAATTCTCTGATGAATGGTGACAATACATAGAGTATTGGCAATATGTATCTGTTACCTGTTAGCCAAACGGTGCAGCCTCTAAAGCCACCTCTGCTACCCACCACCTGGCCCCTCTTGCTCCGGCTTACATGGTGAGCCTGGTACACTACATTGGTGGATCTGTTACCATCCTGAGGTTAGAAAAAATGGTAGGAAATCACTGACGTCTGGTTACAATACATACTTTTATCATTTTTAATTTGCATGAAAAATACATAATTATAAGGGGGGGAAATCAATTAGTTTCACAGTTATTTTCACAACAAGAATGCAACACTTTTTTCTGCGGTCAGAATATAACCCATCTACTCATAAAGAATAATGTGAAGCGAAGAATTTAGGTTTGAATTAATTCAGAATCAGTGGACACATTTATATCATAATGTGTATTTCACATTACACAACCGTCATTGAGTCCGTCCCGGAGTCTAAGTAATATCCCTCTACCGCTAGACTGCCACTAGCCCTCTTTCACATTGGACACTATCGGCTCTGATACGAATGACCATGGTGGACATCCTGTACTATAACTGGACATTGCTCTTTCTTTATCTGCAATCTGCTCACACATCTAGACATTGCTCCTTTGCACTATTCAGATACATAATACACATTCTATATTTACCCATTCTATATGCCAACTAGATAGAGTCACTGGACTGTTCGTGTTGTGTGTTTTGCTCTGTTTGCACTGTTTTGTGTACGCCTTAAAATGTGTGTTCTAATGCTGCAGCTCGTGGTCAGAAAAAAATCCTTGTCTGTGTAAAAAGACTTGGCAAATAAACATGATTTGAATTCTGATCATCTGAATTGAACCCCAGTGTGCGTTACACAGTGCATAATGTTTAATTATTGGTGATAAGTACCCAACGCATCACTGTATTTTACAATGTGGGCTGGCCCTCTTTACGTGTCCATAGATCATAGTACACTATCTTTATACAATGCTAATAATTACGACTATTATCGTCTCTATTAACATGTAATTGTAATGTAAAAGCAGTTCCACCCAGATAAAGGCTTTGGACTGCTGGTCTGTACATTTTTTATTTTTACAGAATTGTATACAAAACATATTAAAGCTGAAAGAGCGTGGTATGGTTTTTATTGTTATGGTTTTATGATTGTAACGATTTTGTTGTTTACTTATTTTTGCCCTCTGTTTATGATGTTTTTTTCCATGTTCTCTTTTTGAATAGATTTTTCTATAAAAACGGTGCACGCGTACACATTCGTCTACGGGACAAATCGGATCAGGTGACCGTCTTCCACTGCTCCAGAGTCTAGTTCTGACTGTCGCATCCCCGTTGTAGACACTTTTGTCACGGCACAGGGGTCATCATATAGTTCTGACCGATCTGTGGCTACAGAGCACCATACCCAGCACTGTTAGCACATTTCTCCTATAACCATCATAAACATTTTCTGTGACTTGTGCCACAGTAGACCATCTGTCAGTTTGTACCTGACCGGATAGTGTTCGATGCCAACGCGCCTTGATGAGCCGTGGGCTCCCTGTTGACGGCTGAAGATTGCAGCAAGTTTGCTAAACTGTTCTTTCAACCGAGAACAACAAATGTGATGTCCAACTGAATTAAGTAATTCCTGGTTTATGATACATTATATGAACCATTGTAAATTATACTTTAAAGAGGCTCCTGCCGAGTTCGTCAGACTGGGGCTACACATGGCTGTCTAGAAGGACAAGGTAGTGGTGCGTGCTGCTACCCCCCTTCCCCCCTCCCCAAGGGTTGGAGAGACAATGTGGCCTCTGTGCTGCCAGTAGCCCAGCGACGATGTGGCAAAACAAGTCAGCCTGCTAAGACCTCCTCATTCACCTCTACTTTCTCCAGTGCTCCACACATTTCCTACCAGAGTCTACTCCAAAAGATACTTTCCAAGTCCTTACGCTACACCACCCAGAGTGGGTTACACAAACATCATTTACCATAGCAGGACCCCAACACCCACACCACGGACAGCCTTATTAAAGCAAAACACACTGTCTCTCTGGTCCACCTCACCATTTCCTACCACACTGCCTGCCGGCCACTCCCTCACAACCAAAGAGGGTTGTGAAGAGAACCTATTGCTATTCCAAGTAGGAGGTCACGTGGGTCAACGTGTCTGAGGGTGTGTTCACTTACCGGACAACCTCAGTTAGCTTTACAGCCGCCGAAGCCTCCTGATGGAGTCGCTAGAGCACAATGAGATCAGGAAATCTATAGCGCATGGGCCCTGAGACCTCGTGTCCCCCGCCCACCCTTTGCTGTGTCTGCGGAGGTTTCCGGTACACCATACCTCCTCAGCGGGAGAGCAATTCAATCCCCACAGGTGCTCCCCTCCCCCATAGAGTATATGCAGACTACAGCGGTCCTCTATTTCTTCATTGGCACAGTGTGGCACCCATAATGACACAATTATGCGTTAGACTCCTGGAACCTACATGTAACATTTATGCATGCACCACTAGATCACTTTCGATAACCGTGTCTGTTAAATGGGGTGTTATTATTACTACAGGGAACCAAATTTCACTTTAACAAAGCATTCGTGTTTTTATTAGCTTGTTATTGAATGTATGTTTCTTGTGCCACACAAACTTAATCATCACTCCCTCAACCTCAAAAAAGTTTCAACAACACCTTGATGAAAACGTTATTATTGAGGCTAGCACTGAGGTCCTTAATAAGATAAATCAATCAAAGCCGTTCGGTAAGTAAATGGTGCTGTGTCACTTCAGATATACATATGGTGTAACATTTGCCCATAAATAATTACTGAGGCATGCTAGCACGCCTGTCGGGATCTCCACACCTTACACCAATATGTCCGGTCATAAGGTAAGTAACATATTATTGAAGCATTATCAAGGCTTTATTATGGCTTCTTCTAATGTGTGAACATATAATACATTTGATTATTTCAATACTTTTCAATATACAATCTGTATGTCCCTTTAATTAAACAATATCGCACTTCAATTAATTGAACACTTTAACATGCAGGCAACCACTATCGTCAATTTGTCTCAATTTACAACCGAACATACATGTTCTCCACATAAATCCCGTTAACATACCAGGACAAGTCCAATGCAGTAACACACGTTTGTCGCACATATAGTAGGCCTACTTTAAAATGCATAATGACATAATGACACTGACAATAACTTATAACAATAACAAATTAAATGACAATATGATGCTCCAACTATTTTTTAATACAAATCTTACCGTCCGCAGCTCTTTGACATTCGACATGGTGCCAATTAAACCCCTGTGGACTGTGAACCTTCAACCTAGAGAAATGGGTCGTATCGAAGACACAGTCATTAAAGAGCACGGTCTTATAAATTACCTCCAAGACACGTTGCATTTTTCTGACCGGTCCAGCCTCCAATCCTCTTACAGAATAAAACAATCTGCATATTTGGTTGATCCAAATGTTCTGCCTGGATATTACCACATTGGGTATAGGATGAGTGAGGCTGGAGGCAATACTTTTATACCTGATGAACAGTTGGATGTGGTGTCGAATAACGCGTATAGACGCTTACTTTTATTAGTTGTTTTTTGGCACGGACTTTGTTACTTCAGTAAGTAATACAGTAGAGGGCGAACTGGGTTAAGTGTTACCCCACCTAGACATTATTAATACACTATGAGCAACTTCAATTATGTAACACCTTAACTTAAGGGACATTGGACACATTCTACTAAGAACATTTTATGGACAGTAGAAAAATCGATAAGAAATTAACTCTTAACACAATTATTTGTCGTTTCCCCCCCACCTATTTCATATTTTCTTTTTCAGACTCTCTTTGCCCAGGCAGATATTTAGGCATGGCATTTTTTAAGCTTCTCAGAGTGTGTTTATGAAAGTTAACTTTTATCATAATTTAAATCATATGAGATCGCGGGTACAAGTGGCCGAAATGGGTTTTCTCAGAAAGGTGGCTGGCCTCTCCCTGAGGGATAGGGTGAGAAGCTCAGTCATCCGAGAGGAACTCGGAGTAGAGCCGCTGCTCCATTGCATAGAAAGGAGCCAGTTGAGGTGGTTCGGGCATCTTGTACGAATGCCACCTGGGCGCCTCCCTAGAGAGGTGTTCCAGGCACGTCCAGCTGGGAGGAGACCTCGGGGAAGACCCAGGACTAGGTGGAGAGATTATATCTCCACACTGGCCTGGGAACGCCTCGGGATTCCCCAGTCAGAGCTGGCTAATGTTGCCCGGGAAAGGGAAGTTTGGGGTCCCCTGCTAGAGCTGCTACCCCCGCGACCCGACCCCGGATAAGCGGTTGAAGATGAGATGAAATCATATAGACTGGCAATCATATTAGTAGATTAAAGATTTGCCTTTTATGATGGATTATTTTTAATAATTTCATTTTACAAGATGGGTGAGAAATAAAGCTACATCGTAAAATGAACTTTAGATGCCTTCAAGTCGTGATAACCAACTCTGGAGAGTTTCTCACTATACAGGCAATAATAAACTCACCCCAATCAGATGATCAAGTTAGTAGTTGTCAAGCTTCAACTAGTTGGTACCAGCAGTAGCCTGACACGTTAAGGTGGATATAAGTTTAATATGCAATAGTTTTTCCTAAGCTATATTTAAAATTGTATTTTTATACATGTTTGTAAAAAAAAATAAACGTGGGAATCTTCACTGTATTTGTGGTAAACTTCACCAGAATCAGGTTTATCAGAATCACTGTCGTGTTATTGCCATTCACAGAGAGAACATAATACATGCTATTCAGCTGTTGCATCAGAAACATTTTTAAGAAAGTGCAACATTTGGAACTAATGGCTTTCGAAAACAGCTCAGATTCTGAAGCGTAATATATGGGAAAATAGGCCATGGTTTTTATCATATCATCCATGTAGAACTGAAGGCCAATGCTTTTAATCATAGCTTTTTTATCACTATTAATGAAAAAATACAATAAATTATTTTGCAGTACTGTTCGCATTTTTATTCTTGTCATGTTGTTTTAGACATTTTTAAATGAATGTATTTATAAGAAATGTACAATTTGACCAATGTTCTACTCAATAATTGTGCATAGAATACACGTACACAGACATTTCCCTTTAAGTCAAATTCTCTAAACCTAAGAATAAAATGTTGAACTACCCCTCTATCACTTAGCACACATTGCTAAAACCATTTGTATAATATCAGGAACACTTGACTGATAAATGATGATTCCACAAAGTGGATTGGCTAGCTCATTTTGATGGGAACAGCTGGCACTCCTTCTCAAAATTACAGCCCTGGAGCAGATCCCTGTAGTGCTCTCTGACATCCTGGTACAGCGGAGGTCCCTCTACTCCTTGGTGAACAGATAGACCCGGGAAGGCTAAGGGCTTCTCATTAAGGACTGCCTGCAGTCGGAGGTCCCCGCTGCAGTCATATAACACCAGGACCAGGTTAGCGGCATAGGGTGAAATCTTGCTGGTGCGGAAGGCTCGTTGGCGCTGCTTGACATAGCTGCTGGAGGTCAGGGGCATGCTGTCCTTAAAGAAGCCCAGCAGGGTCAGTAGGGGCAGGAGAGTCTCAGCATGACCCACCTGGATGGTCACGGCTTCTGTCACATCACTGCCAGACCTGGGGAATCAAATGGTACACAAACATTATACTTCAATACAGTAATTATTAGCCCTTTTCTTCTTTCTGTCGAGACACTTGTATGGAGATGCTTCATGGGAATACATGCCATGGTTTTGAGATACGTGCCCCGTCAGATTTGTAAAGTATTAAAATGTTGAGTCAAATAGCTAATCTCTTAAACTCATATTTAAGCCCATATTTGATCATAATTATATAAACAGTATTTAGTATAGTAGGTCCATAATTTCCCCTTTTTCCATGGTTCATGTCGACATATATACAGATAACGAAATCCAGCTTTTTTGTTTCATTGAAACTTAGGTAAACCAGAATAAAATAAGTTGATTTCCATTACAATATTAGTTAGCTTTTACCATCTTTGGTGACACACATGTTTTTATTTAAATGCAAGACACTTTGATGCCATGACCACAACCAAATGTTAATGACTTAAAGGGAATGTGGAACAAAGTGCAATATAGCATAACAGCAAACCTATTTGACAGCATTTATGGGTGGTTATTGTGTGGGTGCTACATACAATGTGGTCAAAGCCCAGGGCAAAGGCACACAACAAGATACAAATGAGACAAATATTTGCAAACTAACATGATGTGAATAATAGTTTTTTTAACCCTGTAATTACAAGACTCAGGACATTTATCAGGACATAAAATGCAAACCAAAATAACTAATATTACTAAATATTTTTTTATTGCCACGTTGAGTGCTTATTCCCTGATTGTCAGGTAATCTTTTTGGACACTATTACAGTGGTATTTTTTCTAAACTACCTGTACAAAAAAAGCATTTCCACCTGTACACACGCAAAGTAGCTCTCTTGCAGTTTCAGGTCAAAGTAGGACGTGGATCCTATAATACAATTGCATTCGAAAGAGATATTGGCCTCTTCTGGCTGCAGCAGGCAAGCTAAGACAAAAGATAATGTGTTTTTGCAGCACAATGAGTAGCCAACGTATTGGGAATTACTTCTAAACAAGGTTCATGTGAAAGTATGAACTTCTTTAGCCTACTACTCAAGTTCTTGAGATGTGATTTGTCAATAAACAAGGTGGTGCTTAAATGAATCGATCAATAAATATGCATAAATATTGTCATTGCCAACTTCCCCCGCCTGTAGTCTTTAAAGGACAAATACAATATAGAAGTATCCATGCATAGCGTAAAGGTTGACAGTAGGTTTAGAAGAAGGTTTAGGGTACGGTTAAGGTTAGGATTATGGTATGGATAAATGTTAGGTTAGTAGATATTAAGTTAGAGTGATAGTCAGGTAATGGAACTTGCTTGTTAATGGTACAATGTGACCAAGGCTTCTTGTCGACTCATTTGCCCCTGCAAATTGCAAGTTTTTAAAGATTTCTTTTTTCCCCCAACACAATGTCTCTTTAATGTAATGTATTTGCTATCCTGGGGCATGATATGAACCCTGAATATGAAGCTAACCAGTCACACACCTGATCTCACTGGCCACTCTATCCAGGCGGCTGAAAACATCATGGAAAAGGACACAGCTTGACTTGCTGTTGATATCTTGACCATAACCCCGTTTCCAGAATTGCTTCAGGTCATTTGCATATTCCAAAACCTTTTTGGAGAACAAATCCAGAGTAAGTTTACCATGGGATTAAATAAATGATGTTTTGCATGTATAGATAATTTCCATGTACTTAGTTTTAAAATCATATTAGTGGGGTTTCTGCAATATAGGTATACAATCATGTCGTAGACTAGTCCTCGTATGTAGTTTACCGTCACCGATCCTTAAGGTATAGTGTGTAGAGAGCCACACGCAAAGCGGAAAATCATATACTGCAACGTAAATCAAAAGGCGCTAAATGAGCGACTTGCTACTTAAAACAGAAAATACATAAGACGAACACTCCCCCATAATGACACGTAACAATAAATCAATCACAAGCACCTGTGAACCTAACCAGGGACCCAAATAAGCTGTGCTCCTAATCAACATGATACACAGAAGTGCTCTTCCCTAAACACCCCGTGACAACACCGCTCAGTCATACGTGACATTTACAATGGTGAGCATAAACACCAAGGTTATCTTATCAGCAAACACATAATTTAATAAATATCAGACAGAACATAATTTTCTAAAGCTAGCGCACTCTTCTAAGTATCAGGCCCCCGACTCAATAGGTGAGCTAGTCCATGGCTAAAACTAAGCTGTTAGATGTCTGAGGGGTCCCAAGGAGAAGTTTGAGAATCACTGATTTAGGGATATAGAAAACCTACCAATGCATCCTCAGTATCAAGTAGTTGACACCAGGGGGAGTTGATCGTCTTGATTGCAAACTCGTAAGCACACAGGTAAAATGAAGCCTGAGCCATGTCTACAGGGGAAATGGAATTGCAAAGTGACCCGAGAATCTGCGAAATGCAAACATTTAGATAATTACCCCAGACCTGTGAACATCAGTCCTTTGATATAGAAGAACACTAAAGTCTTGCATGTTTTACTAATTTTCCCTACTTGCATAAAAAATATCCAAAACATACTTGACCAAAATCAGACCAAGTTACATGAGTAAATAAGAAATCACTGTGGCCGTCATTGATTATTACTATATAAGGGGTTTTAGAATATAGGTTAACTGCATTTTCAATACGGGGACAAGACAAGTTTCCCTATTAGACATCTTGTTGTGATTTAAAAACAGTTAGGAGTTAGGGTTAGACATTTTGTAACTTTTATAGTTAAGGTAACAGTATTTTATAGTTAAGGTAACAGGCACACACAGATGTGCACAGATAGGAGATGCAGACCTGATGTAACGTTGCTGAAGGGGACCTGAAGCCGGTCGGCCATCTTCTTCTGCACCCCCTCCATGAATGCACTAGATATGAACTTGTCGACCTCAGCCATGGCTGACTGGTTCTTGCCCACAGTTTCCACAAACCTGGCGCAGTGGTCAAAGAACCTCATCAAGGTGTCATTGACCTTGAAGTCAAGCTCTTCATCTATGGAAAATGTCATAGAAGTTGAAAGTCTAAAAGGAACCTCATCTCCAAGCTTGTGTGCACGCAGAATACAGTATAAGCATTTTACATCATTTAAAGTATATCTTTGTTGTGGTAGTAACTATAGTAATATAGCAGCTGGACAAAGCAACAGAAACATAAAAAAAATATATAAGGGATACATTTTGCCTTGTTGAGGAAGTACTATTCTGTGCCGCAGTGAATTTGTTATACAAAATGCTCAGGAAAGTGTGTAAAGACAAAAATATAATGTTGATTCATAGGGAACTGTGTGTTACGTCCAGCAAAAATATATTTTCGACTCCCTCTTTTACCCCCAATGTCCTGTACATCGAATACATATTACGTCATTGGCTAATAGGTTTTTTTATGTTTAAGTCTGGAACACAATGGTAGAGGTTTTAATATATACATTTAAAAAAAACAAGTGTATCATTAAGAAGAAACAATCCTAATGTAAAGGCCATGACGGGGACAATTAAACATAGGCCTACGTTAACGGGTTACCTTATTGACCTTAAATGACTGAAAACAGGTGGTAAAACAGTAAATGCCTGCATTCTGACTGGAGAAATGCATGTAATTCACCAAAAGATGCTGCATCAAAAACAGAAAGTCAACTAAACACTCATAGACTCTTCGGTGAATGCAAGTAACGTATCAACAGGCATTTTGCATACTCTCATGCAACCATGAAAGTACACTACATAAATAACACTTACCCTTTATATCCCACAGCTTTACCAATCCTTCGTAAAATGACATGGTGCTGTTCACACATCTGTGCTTAGAACTAGTCATGAACCTGATGTGACCATCTTGTAAATTTCTCTTAGATAACAACAACGGAAATAACTTTGACAACCTAATTGCCAGATGCTGGTGATCAAGGACTCCCTTCTGAACGAGGCGTCCATCCATCTCTTCGGTGTACCACATCTTCCACTGTCTGACTTCACGCACCCAACTCTTTCCTTCAGGTGCGTTCTGAACGAGTTGGTGCATATCACGCATTTTCTGTACGTTTCTGCTCGTCGGGTACCTGGTGCCGTGCCGAATGATTGCGGTCAGGTGGATTTCGCGACATTCTTCTAAGGGGGGATTTACAAGAGATTTGTTTACGGCGAGTATGTCCACCAGGAGGTAAGGGTTTGCTTCCTCGTATCTTCCCTTTGTGGTGAAATAGTTCGCAATCAATGGAATGCCTGGTGGAGTAGTCTGGACATTTAGCAATAGTGAACACCAGAACATGTAACTTAAGGCGAAATGCGCGATAATAGTTTTAACAGTAAACATATTGTTAACCTGGATCGTGTTCGAAAGAAAAATCACGCACTTCACTCAGTACTTTATGTGTGTGTGTGTGTGGTGTGTGGTCTGGTCAGAGATCAAGAGGCAAACCCGGAGCACGTACTGAACCCTGCACCTGTCCAGGGGCCGCAGATAATTAAAGGTGCACTGCGTAGAATCCTGATTAAACAAAAACACAACAGAACATTTAAGGTATAGGTCTAAATAGCCTTTTTTGAACAACAAACTACTACAGCTTTGTTAATTAGTTGATGACTCAGGGCTCAATTTGTTTTATATGACATCAAACAAAAACATTTCTACTGAATGTTGACAGTATTTTTTTTAATAATTAGATAGAAGAGGTTTTGCTGATTTATGCCCATGCTGCAGCAGTATGTGTACACCAGTGTGACACCAGCAACTCCAACTGCAGAAGCACCCCATGCCACCCTATTGCACTTATAGAATTTTAGACGTGAGCTGCTGAATGACAGACATTTTGCAAAAATGATTGGAATGTAGTTCTAATTAATACAGTGGACATTTGTCTCCAAGCAGTTGGACTTAAATACATTACATGTTACAGTTAAATAACATAATCACCACTCAGGAAATATCCAATGTATATTTTTGACCATTCTGCTAATGGACAACAAATCCATTTAATTAGGCAGATATGCTGCCATCTTTTAACTATATCTAGGATCTCTGTTTTGACAAATATTAACCAGCAGGCCTAGTTTTTTTCTAAAGCTTGGCTGGTCAATGTACTACTGACATTATGAAATATGGTATTTTTTCCATAGACATATAAGCCCCAAACTATTGATGACTTTCACCATTTGATGTACAATGTACTCACTAACACAAAACAGGCTGTAAAAAAGCTATAACTGTTAATTTTCTATATTTTTCATGGGAAAAACTCTAACTAATTGAAATAAAACATTTGAAAAAAAAACAGAACGTTTTTTATTGAACACATATATTCTATCAAATAACTCTGACACTATTATTGGCACTTCTTCCTGTATTTTTTTGTGCAATTGGTGGACTCTTCATCTCTTTTTCTTTTAGATCGAGGTTGCTGTAAATGTAACGACAAAAACCACACCTACGGTATGTGAAGGTAGCCACGTTAAAATGTCAATAGTGGACTATCCTTCATAAAAACCGCAGTTGGAAGTGATGCAGGGTTAACATGTTACATTCCACGTTTGTATAAATGCTTTGTATTTGTACTGAATGCAAAACAAGGTTGAAATGTTGTTTTATAATGTTATGTAAACATTTTTTTAAATGTTTTTAATTCAACCTTATGACGGAGATTCAAAGTACAAAAAATGTTAAGTACTTGGATTACCCTAAAAAGTCATAACGTCTCTTTCCACTCCTTTAGAAATTGAGCAAGATTATTGATAGCCAGAGTAAATAAAAGGCATTGACAAAAGTGAACATCACCCCATACAGAGATGAAATAAAGGTCACATGGATTGATTGGTAAATTATACCACATGGCCCCATGTAAAGGTGGATGCATTATATTAATTTATTCTAATTATTAATTTCTGTTTGAGCTGAAGCCAGAAGGTGTATATTTAAGTGATTGCAGTCAAACCAACTAAGCTGTGGGTGGCATGGCAGTATAACTGAAAGTAAAAAGAAACGTTGACCTTTAATTTGAAGGGGGACGTTTATTTTGAATGCGTAACGCAAATGTGACCAAACCTTATCGAGGCTAGCTTTACATCTGTCAAAACCTCTTACTCACTAGTACTCTAGCTGCTGTGAAGCTAAAGAAAACAACACCATATCATACGTCACGTCGAGCGGTGTTACATGTATGTCGTCTACTTATCTCAATGTAAGGGAATCGGTTTTACTTTTTATTTCAACAGCAATATATTTTTCCACAGTACACGCTCCAAAACGACGCCACATTCTTCTGCGATAGCTACAAGTAGGCAATGTGATGTTTTCTGGGGTAAGTGTCAACTGAACTAGCTAAAGTAGATGGCGAGCAACCTCAATTCATACAACATTGATCGAACTTTCGAGACAAATTATTAGGCAGCACTTTTTTATCTGTGTTCAGGCATTCGGTCTAGATTTGTGTTGTGCTAGCAATGGTGCTGGACCTTGTACGGAATAGCTAGCTAAGCAGCAACAATTTGATTCATAGTCGAGCCATTGAACCACCTGTATAATCCAGTTTTAAACGGATATTGTCGATCTACCTCTCTGACGTTGGCGATTAGCGATGTTCAGTCGAACCAACGTTTGACAAATAAACTCGTAGACTAACTGGAATTTAATCGGGCCTATACTAAAGGAAGCCAATTTGTTTTTAGCAAACATGCTATTTTTAGCTCCTTACAAACATTTGGAATATCACAATTCCGATATTGTAGGGTCTGTTAACCTGTTACCTGGGACTGTTAACCTGTTACCTGGGTCTGTTAACCTGTAACCTGGGTCTGTTAACCTGTAACCTGGGTCGGTTAACCTGTAACCTGGGTCTGTTAACCTGTAACCTGGGTCTGTTAGCCTGTAACCTGGGTCTGTTAACCTATACACATGTGTTGACACTGGGTCTGTTAACCTGTTACCTGGGTCTGTTAACCTGTTACCTGGGTCTGTTAACCTGTTACCTGGGTCTGTTAACCTGTTACCTGGGTCTGTTAACCTGTAACCTGTGTCTGTTAACCTGTAACCTGTGTCTGTTAACCTGTAACCTGGGTCTGTTAACCTGTAACCTGTGTCTGTTAACCTGTATAGATGTGTTGACACTGGGTCTGTTAACCTGTAACCTGGGTCTGTTAACCTGTACACATGCATTGACACTGGGTCTGTTAACCTGTAACCTGTGTCTGTTAACCTGTAACCTGGGTCTGTTAACCTGTAACCTGTGTCTGTTAACCTGTAACCTGGGTCTGTTAACCTGTAACCTGGGTCTGTTAACCTGTAACCTGGGTCTGTTATCCTGTACACATGTGTTGACACTGGGTCTGTTAACCTGTAACCTGGGTCTGTTAACCTGTACACATGTGTTGACAGTGACACTGGGTCTGTTAACCTGTAACCTGGGTCTGTTAACCTGTACACATGTGTCGACACTGGGTCTGTTAACCTGTAACCTGGGTCTGTTAACCTGTATACATGCATTGACACTGGGTCTGTTAACCTGTAACCTGTGTCTGTTAACCTGTAACCTGGGTCTGTTAACCTGTAACCTGGGTCTGTTAACCTGTAACCTGGGTCTGTTAACCTGTAACCTGGGTCTGTTAACCTGTAACCTGGGTCTGTTATCCTGTACACATGTGTTGACACTGGGTCTGTTAACCTGTAACCTGGGTCTGTTAACCTGTACACATGTGTTGACAGTGACACTGGGTCTGTTAACCTGTAACCTGGGTCTGTTAACCTGTACACATGTGTCGACACTGGGTCTGTTAACCTGTAACCTGGGTCTGTTAACCTGTATACATGCATTGACACTGGGTCTGTTAACCTGTAACCTGTGTCTGTTAACCTGTAACCTGGGTCTGTTAACCTGTAACCTGTGTCTGTTAACCTGTAACCTGGGTCTGTTAACCTGTAACCTGGGTCTGTTAACCTGTAACCTGGGTCTGTTAACCTGTAACCTGGGTCTGTTATCCTGTACACATGTGTTGACACTGGGTCTGTTAACCTGTAACCTGGGTCTGTTATCCTGTACACATGTGTTGACACTGGGTCTGTTAACCTGTAACCTGGGTCTGTTAACCTGTACACATGTGTTGACAGTGACACTGGGTCTGTTAACCTGTAACCTGGGTCTGTTAACCTGTACACATGTGTCGACACTGGGTCTGTTAACCTGTAACCTGGGTCTGTTAACCTCTAACCTGGGTCTGTTATCCTGTACACATGTGTTGACTCTGGGTCTATTATCCTGTACACATGCGTTGACACTGGGTCTGTTAACCTGTACACATGCGTTGACACTGGGTCTGTTAAAGTTTTGCTTTGAGCACGGTTTTGTCAGTTGTATTGGACATTTGGAGTGGGATGTGTTTACGCATGCTATCAGCAATCTGATCTTTTTTGAAGTGAGATTCTCTGCTCTCTTACATCCAAGTGTGTGAAAATTTCAATTCATTTAAGTTGCACTTAAATCAAACAGAAATGTAATTATTTGCAAAAAAATGTATTAGTGATTCACTGTACAGTTCCTCCCTGGTCTAGCAGAAAAGGTGCAATTCTTCTGTGCTTTCTTCCCTTTTATGTACCAAACAGTAGATATTGATGACCAATTGTTTTGTCTATGTATCTGATTTTTTGTTTTTATGTGCAATTCTCCATGATGATTGCGATTTTGTTTTACACTGACACTTCGCTCCCTTGTCTTGTCAGCCACCCGCTACTGACTCCAAATGCATAGCATAGAATCAGGACTAACAGTGACAGCTCTACTGTGCATTCATGAATGTATGAAAATACCCTCAAAGTGAAACGTACAGTCAGTACTGTACTTCAACCCCATCATAATTGTATCATTTTATATTCCCAATTCTGGAGCAAGAAGCCAAAACAATAATTTGCTCATTATACCTATTGCCCTGTAGTTTAATTGCTGTGAATTTCCGATGATTATATTTGCAAGATACCAGTCTAAAGGCCTGTGTAATCCTGAGTGTGACACACTTATTAATCACGTTTAAGTGGTAGCGATGATTTAAAGCCTCTAAGTTTAGGCAGAGGAAGTGACCTGATTCGCTATTAGTTACAATTGGGCTTCTCTAAATGGTCCTTCACCTTGGGGAGAGTAAAGCAATCCGCCCCCCTATTTTTACCCCACGCATTGGATGAGGATATAGAAGGCTATACCTGCACCCAGGCAATTTTTTCATACAAATAAATCAATGGCAACCATTAGACAGCCAAACCATATACACACATGGAGAGAAATGTTGACTGGAAAAATCAGGGACCTTTGTTTTTCTACTGATGAGCTCCGGTCATGGTGCTCTCCTGTGTTTTTGTTTTATTAAAGCATTTAGGGCAGGGGTAGTCATCTGGCCCCTGAGGCCGGTTCTGTTCTACTTTTCATTGCAAATTTCCAACAAGGGACAGCAGGTGTGTGCAATTAATGTGGTAGAATAGAAAATCAGCAGGCTCTGCCCCACGTATGGTATAATCCTTAATATATCTGCAAGCCTCAGAGAGACGCCAGCCACATCGGCTGCTCTGAAGGGAACTCTCGAGGGGCTTTTGGCCCAAAATGTAATTTCTGCGTTCAAATCTCCACCACACATTGTGTTGAAATTGGATAGAAGTCTGGTACTTTGGCAGCATGTTAAGTTGTGTTTTGATGTCTTGAACATAACTCCTTTATCTGCAGTGACCTCCGGTTAGTAAATAGCTGTTTTGGCTTATATGAATTCTACATTCACACAAAAATTGTGTGTTTTACAAAACATGTTTTTGTGAAATCAACTTAGATAAATTATACTTGCCGATATATTTTGTAATTATGGCAGTGGTTACATATATTTGGGAAACCGCTATGAATCCACTGAGTGGATAAAAATGGACAGAAACTTGATAGTCTGATGGGGGAATTTTCCTGTGATCCAAATGTTTTATTTGTCAGTTTAAGTTTGGAATGTTCCTGCTAGACCATGTTATCGGTTGAGGTCAATGTCAATTCCTTATAGTTTACAAGTGCCACTACTTTTGCTGTTAGGTTTGAACAAAAGTATAACCTGGGCATCATAATTGTGATTAATGGAACCAAAGTCTATTCCTGTGATTCCCAAAACAATCCCTGGGATCCTTTACTCATAATTTGTTCTTATTTAAGTCTGATGGGGCGACTACATATAGATTTGAGACAGAACATTTGTTCTTCTTGGAAATGTTAGACGGTGATTGGAGATTCTAGTAAAACATAGCAGCAACCCCGCTGATTGGTCATTACCCGGGGTAGCCGGTTGTAGTCTAAAGTAACCTGCTTCCAAGCCTGAAATTCGCAGCTTAGCGCCGTGCTGAACAAATGCCTTGTCGAAGCTACGTATCTATTGGAAATGAATGGAAACGTCGCCTCCACAGCATGTAAACCTTGGTATGTGTATCATGCACTTAACTAATAATCTGCCTGTGCAATGTTCAACCATCCCATGCCCAGTTAAATTAATTCCCAAATGGGTTATCATTAAGCACATCCTTTTTGTTAAATTATTTATGTCATCACCTTTAAACCATCAATAATAAAAAAAAAGAGAAAAGCATTTTGGTAGTTTCCAGTTGCTATAATGTAGCGGAATACACTACGAATCCCTATGCTTTACCTTGTGTGAGTTCGTTTTCATTTGACTGGTTCGTTCTGTCTAAATCAATATTTTGCTGAAACAATGAAAATACGTTACCGTATGTTGCTATTTAAACAGCATGCTTTTGTTTGATAAAGTGTCTGAATTGCTTGCCTTAAACCACTGTTTTTATATCTTGTGCTCATGTCTGGGTTACCCTACGGTCACTATATACAACTGACAATTTAATCGTACAACATGTTCAGTGTGAATGACCTTAAGGCCAGACAAAGACATTCTGTCTTTGTGCGGCAGCAGTTATGTTGTAAATCTCCTTACAGACAGGTGTAGGAAACATACATGTTCAACTTCAGTGGTTTTCAGTTCATTTCCACCCACATATCACTGTCGTGGATTCAGTAAATATTTGCATTACTAACTGGGTTTGTGGGCCAGGTGGCGTAAGTGATAAAGGTGGGATTAGACAATGGTGAACACACATTGGTTAAACCCCATGGTTCTCAAAAGATACCGTTTCATAATGGAAGTGTATCATATTCTCAAAAGTGAGAAACACCCAGTTGGAACTCATTTGTTCGAGTTCAGAATAGGGTATTCTTAAAAAAAACATTTGAAATGCATTCCCTTATGCCAGGGGTGTCCAAAGTTTTTTTAGTGAGGGCCAAATACAGAAAAATAAACAAAGGGCCGGGCCGCACACTAG
This sequence comes from Dallia pectoralis, assembly GCA_029465975.1. Lineage (NCBI taxonomy): Eukaryota > Metazoa > Chordata > Actinopteri > Esociformes > Umbridae > Dallia > Dallia pectoralis. The sequence continues at coordinate 15,514,115 of CM055730.1, forward strand.
AGGTGACATTAACACATGAATACTGTGTGTATTTCTAACTCACCTATAATGTGAAGAACTGTGCTGTCCTCTAGCTCGAATTATGTTGACAGTTTTTACGCCCGTCATGCATGGCCGGAGCTCCATCCGTTGTTTCCCCACAGAGTTTGTCCCATTTAAGCCCCATCTTTCCAACTGCCTCCGACACAGCTTCAAAAATATCTCTGCCAGTCGTTGTGCCTTTTAGGCTCCTCATATCATGCAGCTCCTCCGTACAGCAAAAATGACCATCTACTCCCCGCAAAACATTAACAGCTGCGCGGTGTCTGTGGCATCTGTGCTCTTATCGCTAACCCTATCTATCCATAACCAATCGCATGCTATCGAGTACAAATCAAAAGCACTAGCTTTGTCTCTCAGCTGAAGTTTCCAGTTAGCTGACAACAAGTCCTCGATTCTCCGCACCACTGTATTTCTGGATAAGCTCACGTTGTTGAAATCCGGAACTTTTTCCGGGCACAGTATTGCTGTGACTTTGAGGCACTGCTTTATGAAATCACCGTCTGAGAACGGTTTGCCGTGCTGGGCCATACGTTTAGCGACCTTATAGCTTGCTGTTGTGGCGTTTTCCTTTATTTTGTTAGCACGAAAAACACCTGTTGTTGAGCTTGCATGCTAGCTGCCATTTGCTTGACTTTCTGCGTTCGTTCGGCACTGGTGTACTGATGTGTAGCTCTGATGTTTGGTGCTGACGGACATTATACTCTTTCATCACAGCAACTCATTGCAAATCAAACAGATACACTTTACGTTGATTTCTTTGAAGAAATATTCATGTTCCCACTGTGTTTGAAATCTTCTACACTCACTTGCTATTTTGCGTTTCTTTGGTGCTGCCATTTCTGGTGACTCGCAGTAAAAGTTTTTGTTTGCTTAATTTTGTTTAGTGGAGAAGCACCGTTTCCATGGCTGGCTCCAACTAGTGTTGAAACTGAGAAGTGCAACAGAGTTGAGCTCAATCTTCTTGTGCGGGCCATATTCAATTATATTTTCAGAATTTGCTGCGGGCCAATAAAAACTGGACCGCGGGCCGCAGTTGGCCCGCGGGCCGGACTTTGGACACCCCTGCCTTATGCCATTGAGTTGTTGTGTTGATAAGACTGTAGCTTAGGTGAGACATTAAGCGAATTAGTTCTAGAACAGGATATGACCCGTTTAAAATCCCCTGAGCCTTCTTAATGGCTTGTATAATGTTAAACCAGCTACTGCTTTTCAGTATATTTTGCACTTCCATGCTTGTTATTCATATTTGACCATCTGTCATTTGGAGAAATACTAATACAGAGAATGTACTCATACTATTTTTAAAGTGAAACTATGTACTCTTCATCATTGGTTGTTGTCTAATTAGAAAGCATGAGAAACAGACCACGAGGGAAGTCTGAGAAATGGACAGTTAAACAGGTGCATACAGAGCTGTTCTCTTAGTCACAGCTACATGTTTGTGCTTATAACATTTGAAGGGTGAAGAGAAGGCATTTGAACGATATGGGTAAAACCTATGGCACAGGTTCCTAAGGGAAACGTGATTACTTCTGTTCGACCACGGACTTTGGAACGCAGGGATGTGAGTGTGACGCTTTAATAAGCCCGCAAACAAAATGTGCCAGCAAGCGATATTGTCTCTGTCTAAATCTGAATTTGTTCTTTACATCCCTGAAATGTATGCTTTAGTTTTCAAGTTTTTGTCTTGGTCCGTTGGTTTTAAAGTAGGTTGTATTTTCTCACAGTTACAATGCCACAAATCAATCACTCTGTTTAATTGTAAATAAGCCAACTTCCCCTAGCGCATGGGTTGTAACGGGACTGTACCGGGTCATACAGTTGTCATGCATTTTGATACTGAACATAATTATATTGAAATGTAATTCAAATAGCCTGATGTAAGAATGTTATTGAATTAGTTGTGTGTCATTTTGTCACATCACTCTGGAGGAACCTTGGCCTTTTACTGAAGTAATTTCGATCAAAGATACTGCTTAAGTGGCCATAGGTTTCTCTTCAAGAGCTCATCTTGACTGAAAGCTCTTTGCTATGACCGTTGTGGCCGCTGCCAGGTAACTAGGACCAAATGACACTGATGACTTAATTTTTTTAGCTTTTTTCTGTGACTCAACCCATTTTCTCAGTTAACATCATTCTTGTTGTTCATGGACTTTTATCTGTACAAAACAGCAGCAGTATACTTGGAATTGCTATTCAAATTACGTAATTGGGTTCAAGGAAAAACTTAAGACACAATAAATATGTCTAGTTTGAGTCACATTAAGCGAAGACATAAAGGAATAAATAACTTGCAGCATACAAAGGGATGTGCTGACAAAGGTCTTCCTTCCTCTGCATTTGGTTATCTTCTCCCACATGTTAGGCTTTTTGTTTTAAGATCAAACAGGTGAAATAGTCCACCATAAACTAAATCAGAATTTTCCAAGAGGTTGGTAGCTCGTATGAACAGCTTGCAAAATAATTGCTGTAATGTGTTCCAGGAAAAAATTGCATTAACACCACTCACCTATATGAGACACAGCAGATCGCCAGCTAATATCTATTTTCCAAGATGAATAATATTTAAGTTTCTTCAAAACCACTGAAATTTGAGGTTCATGACTTCCCAGTTCACATTCGTCTTTAACTCTGCATTAAACCTTTGCATATTTCAGTTTATACAGCCTCTATTAAATTAGCTCACATTTGCACCCCCAATCCTCCTGAATTGCTACCACTGGATTTGAAATTAAGATGGGATTGTTTCCCTGAGTTGTCATGGTTTGTTGAATATCTAGTTATAATCATGGTGTTCTTAAGCAGGGAGTTCTGCAATAAGCAGTGCACTTATCAGGGTTTTATGCTACTGACAGGTTCTGCTGTATGAAAGACAGTTAAGGTTGTGCTGGCGCTGTTTGTTTTTTATGATGTCATTCCGGGCTTATAGGCCTGCTCCTGCCTACGTCAAACTGCCAATTAGCAAGCTGCACTGGTTCATTCTATATGACAGGGCTGAACTGAGGTTAGGTAATTTCTTGCATAACCGTGTGGCACTGTGACTGTTGTCTTTATTTCTCACTTGTATAATCATTATGTATCGGTCTCCTCCCTAAATCCCGTTGGTAATTTTTCACAATTACGTTAATGAAAACACTTTCCCCAATTTCCACTACTCTCTGTAACAAGAATATTAACCTCAGCTCGTCCTCCCAGCATTTTCATTCTGAATAAAAAAAACTTCCACTATGGAACCCAGCCACTGCAGTGCTTTTTTCACAGTGCTGGTAAGTAGGTTTCCAGTTTCTGGCATATGATTTCTAAATCATAAGTACCATGATCACATGACAGTTTTAAGACCATACATTTTTTTTATTAAATTAGTGACGCTTGAATAGTGTACTTGTTAGGCCTGTGTAATGAAACAAATTATTGTGTGGGTAACATTTTTAGTCAACGTGTCGGATGTAGATAAAATGTGCGGTGGTTAAGTCCAGAGCAAATTTGCCAAGGGGGACAAGTCATGACGAACGGGCTTGTAGGTTGCTTCCAGTCAACAGTAATGAGTAGCTACCACAGTGGTCGGTGGTGGGCCAAACCACAAACTGGCGTCAGGGTGTCGGTGGCCACAACTCATCATTGCGTGAGAGCTACGATGGCTTTCTGGTTCAAACCGACAGACCGTTAACTGTGGCACAAGTCGAATAGGTAATGGTGGTTACAGAGTGATGTGTCACAACACATAATATTCCCTGAAGTCAGTGGCCTCTTCCAACAGGATAATGCGCCCTGCAGACATTGTTCGGGAATGGTTTGAGGAACATAATTGACAGTTCTAGGTGTTGTCTTGGCCTCCACATTCCCCAGATCTCAATCTGATTGAGCCTCTGTGGGGTGTGCAGGACCAACAAGCCAGATTCGCGGTTGCTCCACCTCGCAACTTACAGGACTTGAAGGATCTACTGCTTATGTCTTTTTTGCCAGATACCGCAGGACACCTTCAGTGGTCTTGTAGAGGCCATGCCTCAGTGGGTCTGTTTTGGTGGCATGCAGAGGTCAAACAGCATATTAGCCAGGGGGTCAGAATGTTTTCAAAATATATTAGTAATTCATTTACGTTGTCTCTCGAAATGCTCATTCTTATCGTGGTGCCTTGTGGGAATTATGTGTTGCTATTTATGTACTCGGAACTAATTGGCTGATAACTCCTACACAAAGAGCATTTTTATTAGGGTTATGTTGATCTTTACAGTGTGGTAGAACCATACTTGCAATACTTATGTATAGTGCACCTTTAAGTATTTGTGCTCTGTAATTTTGTGAAAATGTACTATCGTCACACTGACTGCCTTGTGAAATGATACAAGGAGCAAAGTTCTAGTGCAAAAAGTTCACTCGATGGCTAATCTCTTTCGAACAAACTCACTCACTTGTTAGCTCTGTGGGTTTCCGATTTCCTAACCCACTCTGTATGTTGTTGAAATCCACTTTTCACTTTGAAAGCTCCCTTGGTTTGAACGAAACTGTTCATACACGTTTGCCTGTCTTAACTGAATAGAGACAAAGGGGACTTGAAGAGGTCAGAAAGCACTATTTTGCATACCCAGGAATTGCATTGGAGAAATGCAGTTTGGAAATTATTTAAGGAATTAAATATAAACTCTTTTAATCATGAATGTTGAACTATTGATGTCATTGTAAGTTTGACGTCAGTGTGTTAAACTGGGAGAGAACAGAGATTTAAGTCCGATATGACGCCGGACATATTCATTATTCTGTTTTCTCATTGTTTAAACATCAGATCTTAAATATTTAATTCAGGCTTACTGTTTGCATAACATTCATAGACAAATACAGTACCTTGTTAGCCGGGAATGCCTGGTGAATTTAGTTATTTCATACTTTGTTATACTTTATATCTTCTGTCAGTAATATGATAGAATGCACCATTATTACCAAATATAATCTCGATATCTTAAACCTAGCTTTGACCACTTTCTGGATTTTTCAAGTCTGAATCGTATCAGAATCATTAAAATGTATGTAGTAGAATTATCATGGGCATGTCAATTATCTTTCCTCTAAACTTGAATTAGCATTAGGCAGTAGTGGTGTGGGTGTGGCTCAGTCTCTTAGCAACAATTTGAAAGATACTCCCTGGCCTCAGAAACAACATTTTGGCATGGGGGACATATGCTTGTACAGTTTTAAGTAGTTTCTTTCAATTATACTAATATTTTCATAGGGCTGATTATAGCTATTTGTGTGATTTTTGCTCTTTCTGTTTGAAAAGGTTTTTGCAATGTAAATGTGAATTACACATGAGTGAACGAAAACTTTAATGATGTCTGCGTTAAGTGTGTGCATTTTAGCTTTTTAGAATCATAAAACCTTCACTCAGCTTTGCACTAGTAACAAAAGGCCTGGCTAGCATTTGACATTCCAGTTCATCCCAAAGGTGTTCAATAGGTCAGAGGTCTGCGTTTTTTGACCAGTCTTCATGGACCCTTTGTACCCAGGTCATTGGATACGTTTTCAATTACAGACATATGTCTTGAAACCTAATGTGGCTGCAATTCACCTAGTTTCCACATGCACAATACAATGTAACATTTTCCCTTTAACAGATCCCAAAAGGAGATGAACTATTATAACTGCTTGTATTCGTAGCTTGGGTTCACTTAAAAAGAAATTGAGCACATACATTCAGTAGTACTCGAGATCATGTTTTTACTATTCAATCTTTTTGTCTACTTTCCTAGAAAAGAGCCATACTAGAACCTCACTCAAGTAATGAGGTGAAGCACAAAGCAGGCTAAGCAGCAGCTACTAGCTACTCTCCCTACTGGGCTGCATGTGAGCCTTGTACCCTACCACAAGGAGGATAATTGGTCCTCCGAGTGTACCCATTCAATGTTCCTGAAACGCCATGGGCCAAAGCTGGGGAACACCCAATACTCCATAGACTGCCACATCTCCTGCACCCCTTCAATCTTTGTCCTAGGCCCCCTCTGACCCACCTTCCCCATTGGCCAAGATGAAGCAGGTGGGGCAGTGGTCGGCAGAGGAGGTGTCCAATTGGTTAATGGATGAGGGGATGCCGGAGTACGCCGACTCCCTCCAGCAGGTCGACGGCTCTGCCCTGCTGCGACTCACACAGGCTGACTTCCACGCACCGCCACTCTCGCTGGTCTCCTCCGACAATGGCCGGCAGCTCCTGGAACGCCTGGAGACCCTACGGATCGAGCATCACATTGAGGAACACCACATGAATGGTCACGCCAATGGCAACGCAGGGCTGCCCAATGGCACGACCAAGCCTCAGCACAAGGGCCCGATTGCGGGGCTCAACGGCTTCCGGAAGGAGATGGTCCACATTCCCATACCCGTCTCTGAGGTTGAACGCTCTGGCTTACCCCTGGAGTGGGGAAAAACCGGCATGGCCTTTCTCTACGCAGTCATCTGCTTCGTCACCACCTCCGTGATCATCTCCGTGGTCCATGAGAGGGTGCCAGCCAAAGAGCACACCCCGCCGCTGCCCGATAAGTTCTTTGATCTGTTTGACCGGGTGGAGTGGGCCTTCTCTATCTGCGAGATCAATGGCATGCTGCTGGTGGGGTTGTGGCTGGTGCAGTGGATCCTGCTGAAATACCGGTAACACATCACACATGGGCTATTAGAGTAGACCTTGGAGCAGCGTTTTCTTGTTTAAATTTCAGAATAAATACATCTGGATATGGCTGCATTCCAGGCTTACTACAGTGTACACGCCCGCTAGGTCACAGCACAGTCGCATATGCATTTAACACGTCAGCTAAAGCCATTGGATAATATGATAATTTGTTGGCATGCAACCATTCTTTGATGCAAATTAACATAAGCCAAAATACGACCATCCAATAACCATGTATCTCTGTTTTCAGGTCAATCATTGGCCGTCGGTTTTTCTTCATTGTGGGCACCCTCTACCTGTATAGGTGTGTGACCATGTACATCACCACACTGCCTGTTCCAGGGATGCATTTCCAGTGCTCTCCAAAGGTTTGTCTTTTTCCAAATCCACGGCATGATATGTCATTTACTTACACACGCTGTGTGACTTTTACACTCTTGGGGCTCTTTGCGTTTTGTACATTTTTACTTGATAAAATTCTACAGAAAATATTGGAGGGGAATTAATGGCAGTGGGCTGCATTCAAACCTATACACACTCTGGCATACATTTAAACAGCACATTTTTGTAATACCTGCTTCTAGCCATCAGTGTGGTTATTGCACTTTTCAACTGGCGCCGGGTCCCACTATTGAGAATCACACTGCTTTCAATGTTTTTTGGGAAGTGGTTACCATCTCTGGTTCTCCGGTACTCCCAACAGCACACATTTCTGTTGTAGAACTGGACAATAACACACAACTGAACACAGTGAAAGCCTTATCAGTATTTAGTAACAATAAGGGTTAACGTGTGTTGAATCTGCTGTGCTTGCATGGGGCGACAAGGATAATATGTATTGTTGGGGGTAGTTAATGAGCTGAGCTGGGAAACACTGTTTTAGGGGAACGTACCCAACTGCTATTTTCAGCTTTAGATATAGTTGTTATTCAGATCTGGGCTCTGCCCTTGAACATTTCCCACCACCCAATAGTATTGTGCTTTTAATTTGTGGTTGTCTTGCAGGAAGACCCAGAATCATGTTGTTTTTAGCTGCTAAAATTGGAACCCAGTGTGGTCCTCAGTTTGAACAGCCGTTTGTGACAAGGACACAGATTTTGTTGCATAAAAACAATAAAACAATTTCTACTCTCTCTGTTGCCAAAGGCCAGTGGGAGAGATGTGTACTGTACAGTTTTCTAGTTTGCCCCCTCCAGCAACAGATGAAAGCTTTTTGATGTACTGTCATAGCATGAATTTGTTATTTTATTCTTAACCTTCACCTGAAAGCGCATAAGCTATCCTTTTGTAGCAAATACCTGCTGTGTTTGTATGCACACTATTATATTTACATTTTGTATTTGTATGTGTACTTTGTGTTTTTGCAGGTTCCCAATTATACCTGATATCACCACAATGCCTCTTTTTTCTTTTTTAAATGTTGCATAGATTTAAAGAAATTTGACAATGTGTTTTGTTGTTGTAGTTATTTGGAGACTGGGAGGCTCAGATGAGGAGGATCATGAAGATGATCGCTGGTGGAGGCCTGTCGATCACTGGATCCCACACAATGTGTGGAGACTACCTGTACAGTGGACATACTGTCATGCTAACGCTAACCTATCTTTTTATCAAAGAGTGTAAGTATTACATACACCCAGTCAGGCTAAAGCTAGCTTATCTCTTGTTCATCTTTATGGCGCAATCACTTTAAGCTTTATTAGCTGTCCATTGGCTGACCTTTTGTCTGCTCTGTTCTCTTTTACAATCGGAAACTACCCGTTGGTGCATTACCACTGCTCAGTACAAAGGTTTTGGTATTGCAGAAACAGTTTACATAAGCAATAGAGAGAGAGAAGCTGATTTTGTATGTATTTGTTTTCTTGCGGACAATAGTCACGTGATGTTATAGAACTGAACTGTTTATGCTGCAGTGTCATCTTGTGGATGGTTGTGGAAGTGGGGACTAGAAGACAACATCAGGGATATTGAACAGATGTTGCATGTCCAAAAAACTGTTTTCTAAGCTCACGAGCTGCCTAGCTTTTATTTTGGTTGTCTTTTGCATGTAGGACACAGGCTAGTAACATTTACAGTGGTCTATTATCATTACAACGTTTCAACCTGGTTTTAGTATTCTAATGGACTAATAATAATGCTGGATTGGATCCTGAACCGATGTTTTACAATGGTTTCACTGGTTATGTACTATGCAAATGCATCATGTTTCTTCTTATATTCCATTTCTGTTTGCTCTATTGTCAGATTCCCCTAAGAGGTTTTGGTGGTACCACTGGATCTGCTGGACCTTGAGTGCAGTGGGCATCTTCTGCATACTGCTGGCCCATGACCACTATACAGTTGATGTGGTGGTGGCCTATTTCATCACAACACGCTTGTTCTGGTGGTACCACACTTTGGCTAACCAGCAGGTGGGGAGCGAATACATCTGTCTCCATTATCTCATGTTGGCTTATGCTGTAGAGATGCAGTCATGTGTTTATTTCTCTTGTGCTTTATCATTCAGGCACTGAAAGAGACGTCTCAGAGCAACCCGTTCTCCAGAGTCTGGTGGTATGGACTGTTCCAGTATTTTGAGGAGAATGTCAAAGGTATTGTACCTCGGAATTACCAGCTGCCGTGGCCATTGAGAGTGCCACTGTGGAACGGAGGTGTGAAGTACAGCAGACTGGACACTCAGTGACCCAGGTCACATGACGAGGAGGGAAGCTGAGGGATTAGCTCCCTGAAAAGGAAAGAGAAGACGGTGTTGTTTTGCCGAGACAATGCTTCTCCGTTTGTATGGTTCTGACCAACCCGAGTCCAACTGGCTTGCACTGTGACGACAGTATGTTTTACTTTTTCTTGAAAATGTAGAACACTTTGATCACATTTTTTTGACACTAATTGCTGCTTTGTCTGCAGCAAATTTGGTTATGATTTCAATATATTTTCTTCCTGTTTGTTTTGACCATATCTAACAAGCAAGTTAAATTTGTTTTCTGAGCAAATACTGTTCTTATAAGGTCTACAAAGTTCAAATTATGTCACAGCCATTATTCGTTTACTAGAAGAATGCCATGCCATACACAATCTGAGACTTTTTGATGCAAAGTTTTCATTTTTTACAAATGTTCTTTTGGATATACTGCAACATGGCAATGGTGAAAAATAATAATTTTCTAACTATTTAAACTACATTATTTTTAAAAACAAATGAAGTCCATAACAATATTTTTAGATTTCTACCTTTTTCAACATGGTAGTTTTTCTAGTGCCTTCTTTCGCCTGATTGTACAATGTGTTTGTGTTCCTTTGCCTTGTGTGTCTGTTTGTCTGTCCACAAGGTTTCTAATTATCTTTCATGTTTTGTCGCATGAATGTAACAATTATAATGCCAGCCTTACAGTATGACAATTGGTCTTCCCCAAACAAGAAACGGAGACACGTGAAATGTCCTGCCTATTTACAGTATTTCTTGTTTTCCACAGTCAGTGCTGTTATAGCAGTTAAAGGACTGTTATTATTATTTATTTTTCATGTCAACATTTCCTGACACGTATTCAGTTTTGAATCTGGTTTAACAAGGTTCCAAACCTATTCAACCAATCATTGCAAACAGTCTTTGTTCAGCAGTCTGTTTGTGACATTAGGCGGTTGTGTCCCCATTTACTGAGATGTCTGTGCAAGACAGTGGTGCATTACTTTGGTCCCGGAGGGTTTCTGATGTCCTTTGTTGCATGTATTATTGACTATAGAGCTCTTTGGCTTGCTAACCATTTGTCATGAAACCTCTAATATAGTTTGTTACCTGATAAATAATGCCAGATGGCCCCAAAGGGCTAAACTGGACTTGTGCAGCACACCTACATCTTAAAGAGAATTGAGCCCGTTTCTTGTCAGAAAGTATCTGTATTTAGCTCCACTGGCCACTTTGAAGTGTGTTTATGAATGTACTTTGTAAGAATGTCTTACTGATGATGAAGTTATTCAAGGGACTACCAATGAATGTCTTGAAGTCAAATTTAGCTTAGCTCCTTAACTTAACAAAGGTAGAGCAGTGGTTGTTGTCCAAACAAAACGTCACCTTAGTTGTGGTACCTTGAGGTGGTAGACCATCTCCTCATTGATGTTTATATTTAAAGTACATTGAGGTCCATGAGTGTAGCATGTACTTGTGTAACAAACTGCTAGTTCATTGGAAGTCTGAAAAGTTTTGAAAACTGAATGTGAATGACAGCAAATGTCTCTAGTCTCCTTGATTTCACCCAAATAATATTGCTCTAGGAGAGAGTAGTTCGATGATAATGCCCAATGGCTCTTTCATTTAGACATTTCTCATTAGAGGATTTTTAAAGCTCAAACAACATAAAAGGAGAAGACATTTGTCTTGAATGATGATCATTTCTTTAAGTCAATATGTCAATGTTTATGAATGTTTAAATTATTGCAATCGAAATTCCTTGAGATGCACCTTCAATTTCTCCAGGAATGGTTCCGATGTCGTTTCTATTTTGTGAATATTCATTTCAGCCAGTGTTTTGATTTTGGCATAGTTTTTCTTTTGTATGTTTCCACCCACTATCTTGGCAGTGCTTTTTTATCAGAGACACCTGGCAGCAACGCTGAGCCAAACTCTGTATCCCTGAGCCTATGGTGTGTTCGTAACCAATGGAAAGTGTGAATGTAACATTACAACTGTGGAAAATCCACTTGAGCAACCTGTCAACGGGTAGCTACTTGTGGGCAACTGTTGATCATCAAATACCGGTTTCAATTCTCCAACCTGGAGACTTTAGATGTCACGTTCTAAGGGATTTACCTCTGGAAAAGTAAACCATTACAAAACAGTATTTCAAACAGATTCCATGCAGTTGACACAGCTTGTTAGATGATCGTCGATGAAATTAGTAAATGCATCACCATGTATGGATGCTTCCCAGCTGGTTCTTATCCACCTACCACATGGCTATGAATGCATCACTACACTTGGCTGTATATGGAGTTAATGAATATATAGCGCACTTGGGTTTTTTCCACCTCCAGTTTTAGAGCAAATTTATCATTAGCTTTTAAAATACTTAACTTACTTATGTCTGTGGAAGTGTGCATTTCTTTATTGCATGGTCATTACATTTCACAGGCTCAATCCCCATCACTCCAAACTGAATGGTTTAAACCAATGCATGCACTGGTAGCAGATGTACTACTTTGGTCCAAACCATTTTACAGTTGCTTTTTATGTTAGGCTACCAAATGTTATAATTTATATTCCTCTGTTCCACAAAAGTTTAAAATTGCATCCCATTTGTGGAAGAATTGCTGTTGGAACAAATCCGTCATTTCAAAAAATCTTTTTGCAGCACAGTAAGGGTCATACTTTGATTATAGTTGAACACTTGGGAATGTGCTTTAAATATATCACAATAATTTTAATGTATTTTTCCCTGACCATGGGAGATAAATTAGTCCATGCTAATCAATGACAAATACTGACGGTAAATGTAATTGTCTGTTTACTTTGTGAATCAACAATCCAATTAATGTATTTTGTGGTGTATATCAGATGTTTGTAAGCTATGATGAATATGACAGAGGATTATATCTGGAAAGCTTTCGAATAAAATATATATATTCAGTATGTTTGGCAGGAATTTTTGCACATTATTATAAGCTGAATATTGTTGGGGTCATATATCCTGCTGGGGCAACAGCAGGGGGTGCCATTACACAAATATTCAGAGCTTTAAACATTGAGTAGCAGTTCATGCACTTTTTGTATTGTATAACATTTTATTTTTTCCATAATACTTTGCACATTTAGATGTATGAAGCAGGTGGCCTTAAGAACACTGTATATAATTGTTTTGAGCTGATCTTTAGACATACTTGCTGAACAACCCTCAGTATGATCTAAGTAACGTAACCATTGCAGTGTTTTTTGCTTACAAATTAGAGACTGATTGAATCCTATTTAACATGATAACTGCTTCACAACTACACAGTAAGTTTGGACCACAACAAAATCATGGGAATTACAGGAACACAATGTAGCTTCACTGACTGGAGCATCGGTTTGCCCTGCGGTTTTTATCAACTGTGTGTTTTTAGGTGAAGACCTTTTTGTCTTCATTGGTTTACGTTGTAGTGTAATGTGTCTGGTGCCATTGCCGTTCAGAAGACTACGTACATTTGTTTCAACCAACAGAAGAAACGGTATTTGTGTTTAATAGGACTCAATTTCCAGGTGTGGTAGGGATAATAAACAGGAGGCACATTCCTATTCCGCCCCCTGGAGGCAGGAATGGAGTACTGTTCTGCAATGGAAACCGTTACTGCTGTCTTAAGGTTAACTTATTAACATCATAGCTAAATGGCCAGGCTCCACTGATGACAGAATACATTATTTGGTTAAGATTACCTTAAATATCACACTTACTACACATTTAAGCATTTCATGGATATGTTCTAACAGGTACCAACTACATTATTCAAGTTAAATATCTAATTTCTGAAGCTAATTCATTCTATACTTATTCTGATAGCAAGAGCCAGGCCATTTCCATTCAGTCCAACAGTATTTAATAAATGGATGTTTCCGTGTAATTGGAAGTCCTCACATGGTTTAACAATCTTTATATTTCAAGGATCTCCTCATCTCATCTTCAACCGCTTATCCGGGGTCGGGTCGCGGGGGTAGCAGCTCTAGCAGGGGACCCCAAACTTCCCTTTCCCGGGCAACATTAGCCAGCTCTGACTGGGGAATCCCGAGGCGTTCCCAGGCCAGTGTGGAGATATAATCTCTCCACCTAGTCCTGGGTCTTCCCCGAGGTCTCCTCCCAGCTGGACGTGCCTGGAACACCTCTCTAGGGAGGCGCCCTGGTGGCATTCGTACAAGATGCCCGAACCACCTCAACTGGCTCCTTTCTATGCAAAGGAGCAGCGGCTCTACTCCGAGTTCCTCTCGGATGACTGAGCTTCTCACCCTATCCCTAAGGGAGAGGCCAGCCACCTTTCTGAGAAAACCCATTTCGGCCGCTTGTACCCGCGATCTCGTTCTTTCAAGGATGAATTAATTAAATTATCTCTAAAAAGAAAATAAGACTGTTAATAACTATATTCTTACAATTCCTGGTTGTTCAACTGATGTCTAAATCAACAGTCAATGAGGCCATTTTGGGCCGAGGACATTCCACTTATATATAATTGCTCCAGCAGTCTGTAAAACATGAGTAGACAGGAGGTCTATGGTGTGACAGAACAAGCCATCTTGCAGTATTCTGTAATATCAGTGAACAACTTCATTATCTGTTCCAGTAAAGGACAAATGCTCTAGTCTAGAAGGACTAATTAACGAAGGCACTTAATCTCTCGCTGCCCAGAGAAGGGCACAAGAAAGGCCATCAAAATATTGTTTAGAATTTTTATATACTGCACAAAGATTCAGATTACCTGTTTTTATTTAAATAATGTATTTTTAATTTAAATTTTCATTAATGATAAAGATATTTTATTAAATATGTGAAAAGAAAAAATATTTCTTGAAAATTTGAAATTCATCCTCAACCTGTACTTAAAGCAACTGATTGTTGACATTCTTGCGCTGTTTTTAAAACAAACTGTGCACAGATTTGTGGTCCAAAAGTTGATTATTACACAACCATTTATATTGACATTTACTTGGTCATACTAATAACAGGTAATTCCTTTGTCCTTTTGGTGTCATTTTGGAATATCAATATGTAAATGAGCTGCTGAATATTTGAGGGACACTACCATCTGGTTTTTGTCCCAACTGCTGACTCACTCAGCTTTCTTTACAGAATCATGGCTAAACAATTGAATTCCCACGTCATAGTGGAATGCCATGTTGATGGTTTACCAGAACAATGTAATAAATCCAATTGTTTTCGTATCAACAAAGGCTAAGATGTCACTATACTGTGTAAATCATACTCTCCAGACTTGGAATATTTTTTTATTCACTGCAAGCCTTTCTTTCCACCTGTGGAAATTCTGTGGGGACGTACATTTATTCCACAATGATCAGTGTGCTGGATTTTATTTACACATGCCTCAAACAGGATCTTCCCAAGCACAAGCAACCAGTCAAATGCCCCAAAAGACATGGTCAAATTCTGGACTATTTTTTACAGAACCTTTGAAGGGGCATACCGCATTGGACCAAACTACAAGCAAACAGAATAGGACAGGTTTTCAGACCAAACCCAGGTCAAGAACAGACCTAAAGATAAAGGTTATAAAGGTTTAAGAACCTCAGGGGAAGATCAAGGGATCTCTAGGCCTCTCTAGCCACAATCAATTTCAAAGTGCATGCTTAAACTGTCAGAGACTGCAAAAAATGGGCTTACCTGGCAGAAAAGGTCTCTAAAAACAATATCATGGCTGATCTTTGCCAGACAACACTTAGAAAAATACCAAAACTACTGGAACAATGTGGTCTGGACAGATGAAAGATGGAGTTGTTTGTCTGCAATGTCAGACAACATGTCTGGTAATAAAAGAAACATTTTGACTGAAAAACCTAATAACAACTGCAAAGCATAGAGACAACGTATACTGTCTCCGGGTCTGGCCAACTTTCCACGAGTTAGTCAACTATGAGTTACATAATTTACTAGAGAATTCTTAAATTTTCACGAGATGTGTCAAAAAGATGAAGTTAAACCAAACATCTTGCAATGACTCAACACATGCAAGCAAAAGGTCCAACAGATCAGTCTCAAAAAGAATAAATGCATGCATGCAAGAAAAGCCCTCAAACATGTCACAGTTCAAGCAATACTTCAGAGACAAGTGGGTTAAAGCTAGCAGTAAACCTATTTTTCTTTGCACTTGAAAATTGAATTTCTGTAAATTTTTATAAATAAATGCAGTTTCACTGTCACATGTTAAATTTGGTTACAAATCAGTCAGGTAACCTTTATCTGTCAGTAGTGTTAAAAAGCTGATCATAATCAATTTTTAAGAAAAATTACTTTTCAGGGGGTATACTTACATTTTCACCTGACTGTTGTTCCAAACCAGGCTAGTCAGTCATTGCTGAGTATATTGATAAGGTTGGAAGTGTTGTCAGAGCCTAACCACATCAACAACACAGTCATGGTTAGCTTGAAAGGCAAACTAAACCACAGAGAACAACATGGGACTCTAACAATCACTCACTCAATATCCTCAGACAGGCAGGAAATGGGTGTCTCTCCTTTTTTGTCGAGCATATCCTAATTATGGTTGCTTGGTAACAAAAGCTATGAAGGAGAGATAAGAAGGAATTAGTTCATTTAGTGCTTGCAATGACACATTGGGGGTCTACTGCAGATGGCAACCATGAGAGAGATGTTCCTCCTTTGAGATTCTTAACAGCAACAGCTCCATCTTTCTAGGCAGAAATGTTGAATACATATTTGAGTGCTTAGCATTAAATTGATAGCCCCTTTTTATTCCAGGACCTATTGATAAAGGATACATTGTAAACAGAAACAAATGCCAAAGTTTGAGGAAATATTCATTTTTTTTAATGTTGGATTTTGACCCCAAATGGTGTCAGCTAATTGAGTTTATGGAGGAGACAGGTACACAGGTCTTTGAGGTGGGCAGCAAAGATTGAGGCAGACCCTCCCATCCAGGAAACTGACTATTCAGTTCTATCCCCTCTGGCAGACGGCTGACACTAGACTGTCCATAGTCTGACCCCCACATTCTCATTGATTACCCACCCTGTACACTATCAGAACAGATACAAAACTCAGATGGACATTCCGAACTCTAACTAGACATTGCTTTTTTGCTATGTGTACTGATCGTATCCGTTCTTCAATGCGTGTATTAAGTGTTGCAGCAAGGGGTCAAAAGAAATTCCTTGTGTGTGTAACCCTGATTCTGACTCTGAGTAGGAGATTTCACAAATTATTGTAATCAGCAAGGTTGATCAATTGTCTATGGTAAAATCAGTTGCCATTTTGACTTCCTGCATGATGCAGTCAGACAGTGACCTCTCTATGCACTAAGTACTCAGTTAATCTTTTCTCAACATATCACTATAATAGAGCTTCACACCAGTCGCAATGTGTATCGACATGTCATTTAACATTTACATTAAAACGTTGTCACAGTGACTCTGTAATTTAAATGACCACCTGTTTCTCAGGCATATTTGGCTCTTCCTTTTTGTCTCACCGTTTCTCTGTTTTTCTTGCCTCCTTTACATTTTCCCTCCCCTCTACATTCAATTGCTCCCTCGGATTCGTTATACACTTTGTCTTTTCCTAAGGTATGTATATTGCCAATGTTAATTTCAACACTGCCTCTCTGTCTTAGCCTTTTAAACGGTTTTCAATTAACAAAGGATCTGTTCCCTTTGGTATTTTCAGGCGTGTTTATATTTGCTACCAGTTGGACGCGGTAGTAAAAGCTGAGAGAAATAAATAACCCTGGCCTGTTAAGTCCTGGCTTGTTGACACTGTGCAGGTGGTGGCCTGCTTATTGTCCAGCTGACCCAGGAATGTGGAGCCCCTGTGGGCACGAAGCAGCTGAGATCTAGTTCACAGCCTGGGGAAAGAGGAGCATTACTTAAAGTGTTTACTTTACATACACCCACACTTGGTACAGTAGACAGACCAAAAAGAACACCCAAACAAATAGGGTCATGTACATTTTGTGGACTTCATGATTCCGGCCCCAACAAGTCATGTTCCACGCATTTCTCAGCAACATAAATATGCGAAAATCACAAACAATTTCACATACTTCAACAGACAATACATTTATAGAGAGAGCTAGCGCACATAACCCGAGACAAATACAGGCCACCAGTATAGAACGAAGGTACATTAAAGCAACTGAGGGTCAGCATACAAATGCACAATGGATGGGTTGATGAGACAGGCTTTAACTGAAGAGTTTGAGGGTCACTCTCTACCTCACCTACAGGTCCGGGGCCCTATAGCCTCCTGATTAATGGCCGTCCCACTGAGTGCCTTCATCTATCTTTGGCCAGAGTGACTTTTCCAACATCGTTACAAGGACAGAAACAGCAGGCAGTACTGAACCCAGCCGTGTCCAACCGGGCATCTGCTGTGACTGACGTTGGTTCCTACGATTGCATAAACATACCAGAGATGTCTACGCCTTAATAATGCCATGGTGGCCATTTTTAGACTGTCATGTTTGTAAAGCCTAGTGAATAACAGAGATTTGTTATGAGGAGGGAGGAACAGAGATGGCATACATGATAGTCGTTGGTCTAACCAGCTAAACCCTGTCCAAACTGGAACAGAATATATTTGTATTCTGACATTTATTCTATGTTTTTAATATACTCATGGTAGTAAGCTGTACAGAATCAACTAAACACAATAATTTGAGACGGTTTACTACTGAGCATCTGCTGTATAAAAATAATGCAAAAATTACAGAAAACAGCCTTTAATGAGCAGAAAATAATGTGTTTAGTTTCAGATTTTCCTCCATTGCAATAAACAAAGCAAACCATACAGACTCGGGTGCCCCAATGAAAAACACAAGATAAAGCTCATCATCAACTGACTGTGTTGCTATATTGAGTATTGTTAAGATGATAGCATGACACTGCCAGTTATCCAACTGAAAACAGATGTTTTATTGACTTTAATGGGGATCTGTGGGCATCTATCAGCTCTAGTTTCTTTTTATCACAGACTGTCCCAGCGTTTAAGTGAGGATCTAGTGCATAACACAATAAATCATGGTGACATATCCATTACAAGTGACTGTGTAAACCTAATGTACATGTTAAATAATTAAGTGACGTGAAGTCATATTTAAGTGCGGAGGTCAATATGCTAATCTTTATTAACATGCAAAGACCCAAACGGTGTTCCATCACTTTTGTTGGGTCATCCATCTATTAACATGGTGCCAGTGCAAATGGCTCTGGGTCTGTCAAGGTGATCTCAATGGTGACCATTCACAATTTATCTGCACTTAAAGATATACAGTAAAAAACAGACAGCATATTTAATATGATGCATTCAACATCACTTCGGAGATCACACATACTTTCAGTATATACTGATTTTTGAAACCATATGTCATTGTCTGAGTTAAATGTTCCAAACAAAAACAGGACAGACAGGTGTATTGTCCACCTGTCTCATCAGTTGCTCTACATCCTGAAAGAACATACCCTTTATCCAGTGTCAGTCAGGACAGACACAAGGTAGCTGAACAATTACCGTCCAGGAGTTGAAGGTTCACTGAGACATATTTTTTCCTTATCTATACCTTCGATCTAAGCACTGGAACTGGGTATTCATTCAAATGGAACAGGGTGGGAGAAGCCTTCTCTTGTGTAGAAAACATCCAGAATGTGTAAAAGGTTTAAAAGGATCAAGAAATTGCTGGAAATGGTGGCTGTCGCCCGTTGTGTGGAGGTGATGGGTAATCTCTCGCAGACATGTCACAGGTATTTTTCCTGTGTGTCTTTCAGTGTGAGGTAAATAGGAAAGTTTAACATCGAATTGAACTTGGACGACGCTTCATACAGCGCGACACAATAACACTCTGTTGTGTTGCTACTGTCACATTAGAAGGTTCAGTTTATTAACCACGCTTGAATACGTTTTAAGGTTAGAACATGTAGGAATTAGAGATTACATTTATGAGACTGATGCCAAGCTTGGCAAGAGCAGCATTATGTTTTACTAAAACATACATAATATAGCAGCAGTCGCTCTTCTTTTTCCACTGTAAACACCATCCTCCTAAAAGACCAAGCGGAGGGACACCAAGCAGAATCACAGGTGATGCAATCAATAAATTAAAGGCTTTCTGGCTGTCAGCTCACAGTTAAAGAGACAGGTGACTTATTCGAGCCAACTCCAGCTGCATGCAACCTGGCCTCTGCTGAGATTTACATGCAACTTCAAACGGCCATTGAAAATGAGCGGCACAACATTCCAAAGGGCACACAGTTAACAGCCTGATTAGTCACACTGCATTAGGCCAAAAACAGCACACTAGATACTGACAAGTTTTCCCATCCATGCCCCTGGTCATTTTTCCCGGTATCTGTGACTAATACTGGTATGTCTGTGTTCCCACAGATTAGGGCCTATGTGTATTGCAGTGGACTGATTCGCTTATATGAACTCAGAAATGTTTTGGAGAATATCGCCTATGGGAGTCTGTGAGTGACATAGTTATACTGAAAATGCAAATGGTGTTTGTAACTGCTATACACTAAATATGTATGCACAGGACAGCTCAGGGGTAAAACAACTTAACCAGTCAGCAGCACATATATTTTACTATTGTGTTGTTAGGTGTGGATTTATGTAACTATGTACTTGTGTTCACACCTTAAGCCTAGTCCTGGACTAAAAACTCAAGCTCAGTGGAGATGTTACATATCTACAATAACAGTGCCAAAACACTTTAATGTAACTACTCATAATAATTTAGCAACAGAGAAGTGACAATAGGGGCACAAATATCTGTAAAGTTTCATGATTTGTGTTTCTTGGGTTGGACTTTTTGCTTTGGTTTTCTAACCTTGTGGGGACCAAAAACAATTAAAGTCCCCTATGCCCTTAACCTAAACTTAACCTAACATCAATAACCCAACTTTTATTCCAAAACTTAACCTAGCCCTAACAGCTAAATACAACATTGAATACGTCAACCTGAATAATAATGACGTTTTTTTTATAAAACCTTAATTATAACAGGGTATAACCTCAAAGGAGCTGATATCAGGTGAAACTCCCCAGTCATTATGCTTACTCAAGCCCAGGCTATTCACGTCTGTTTTTTTTTACAACTTTCTTTTTATTGCGAAGCCCTTTTCACGACTGTTGGTTGTCTCTACAAATCCAATGGTATCATAAGAGTGACACCTTTTGTCGATGCATGGCTATACTGAGGCATAGCAATTTTTCAAGTAACAAACTTTTCTATAAATCTATGGAATTTACTGTTAAGCTATGATTCCTTAATATTTAGCTACTGTAGATGTGACAGGTGAAAATGTCTAATAGACCGTGAAACATACCATGGAGGTAACATCTAACTGTTGTTTTGGAGACTTAAGGACCCCAACGTTTAACAAACTTGATCCTTTGAGAATTTTTTTTTTTCCACCCTCTTGACTTTATGCCTGGTGAAAATAAACTTGGATCCTCTTCTAAGCAAGTTTATTTAAGCTTTCTTGATTTAAACCTATTTACTCTATGAATACAGGTGGATATTTTTGTGTGTGTAGGTATTTGTTATAGTAACTTTTTTTAATTCTACGTTCAAGCTGTCGACCATCCTTGATAGTCGGTACAAAACATAACAAGACTCGATAGCAAATAGAATCAGCCTGTGTAATTGATCTAAAACCAGATTTCTAAGTTTTTTTAAATAAATTGCTGTGCTCTCTCAAATTAATATTTAGCTGTTGTTTGTACTTTTTGCAATTAAGATGTCGAGTCTACATTAATTTATAAGCTACTTACAACAAGTTAGCCTTTATATAATAATGCATTTATCCTATTATTTGCATTATATCCTATTACTTATACTAAAGTAATGTACATGAGAGAGCTTGCTAAACAACTACTTTGGTCTGGTTGTTTTGACCAACTGAATGTAAAAGCATCACTAACCATCTAGAAAAACCTAAGACTATTTGAATATCAATTTATTTGTGTTATTCATAGACTTAAATATACGTCCAGTTGAAATGTAGATATCCCAATATAACATATAATACACCACATTATTTTCATAGATCTTTCTAAGTAGAATAAAAAAAGATTTAAAACTCAAACGAGTGGGCCTATCAATCCAGCATGATGACGGACTGCGTACCCAAAGGGTAGGGGGGCAGCTCTAATTGGGTAGGGGGGCAGCTCTAATTGGGTAGGGGGCAGCTCTTATTGGGTAGGGGGACAGCTCTAATTGGGTAGGGGGCAGCTCTAATTGGGCTCTTATTGGGTAGGGGGACAGCTCAAATTGAGTAGGGGGGCAGCTCTTATTGGGTAGGGGGACAGCTCTAATTGAGTAGGGGGCAGCTCTAATTGAGTAGGGGGGCAGCTCTAATTGAGTAGGGGGCAGCTCTAATTGAGTAGGGGGCAGCTCTAATTGAGTAGGGGGCAGCTCTAATTGAGTAGGGGGCAGCTCTAATTGAGTAGGGGGCAGCTCTAATTGAGTAGGGTAGCAGCTCTAATAGAGTAGGGTGGCAGCTCTAATTGGGTAGGGGGCAGCTCTAATTGAGTAGGGGGGCAGCTCTTATTGGGTAGGGGACAGCTCTAATTGAGTAGGGGGGCAGCTCTAATTGGGTAGGGGGCAGCTCTAATTGAGTAGGGGGCAGCTCTAATTGAGTAGGGGGCAGCTCTAATTGAGTAGGGGGGCAGCTCTAATTGAGTATGGGGGCAGCTCTAATTGGGTAGGGGGCAGCTCTAATTGAGTATGGGGGCAGCTCTAATTGGGTAGGGGGCAGCTCTAATTGAGTAGGGGGCAGCTCTAATTGAGTAGGGGGCAGCTCTAATTGAATAGGGGGCAGCTCTAATTGAGTAGGGGGGCAGCTCTAATTGAGTAGGGGGCCAGCTCTAATTGGGTAGGGGGGCAGCTCTAATTGAGTTTCCCAATGAAGGATTATCACCACTTCTTTGAAGGGCCATGATGATGACTGTGGATCCGCGCTATACTAGGAACTGTCAACCAACCGCTAGGCTGTTTTACACATCTATTTAAATCCCGTGTGTTCAGCACCTTCCGAAATAAACACGTGGATTGCAGAAGGAGCCTTCTCTCTCTACACCCAGGGCAGGCAGGAGCCTGGTTCATTTAGTGGAAAGGACGGATTTCTTATCAAAACCCGGCGCAGAAATTGTAGTCTGTCTGGTTTGTCACATCAAGGCGGAACGCGTCGCTAAAGTTTGCGCACACTTCAACATGAGTGACCTGGAGGAGGACTTTGCCAAGATTTTAATGTTAAAAGAAGAGAGGATACGGGATTTGGAGATGCGTCTGGCAGGCAGGGAGGACGAGATACAAGAGTTAAAGAGGAAACTGCACAAATGTCAGTCGGTTTTGCCCAGCGCTCAACTTATACGACCGGCGACAAGGACTCGGGGCCAAGGCATCTCTGCTGAGCCCCAAAACTACCAGGACCTGTCGTCACAAGCCTTCCGAAAATATGCGAAGTCGGACCGGTAAGAGTTATAATACAGCATAATATTACAGTTATTTACAGTTATATAAAGCAAAACAAGTGTGATTATCCATCTTGTCAACGATATTGTTATTGTGTGTATTTGACTACTTTAGTCTCACAGGCAGACAGTGCCATCCTATTATTGGATGTAATTCACTCAATAATAAAACAGGGCAGAGCCCAAATACTGGAGATGGAAACATGAATGGGGCACAGCGTTCGTGTTCATTCTTGGGGCTGATGACGTAACTCTCAAGGCAGCTTCCGAGATGCGTTTGTAATTGATCCGATCCATCATTGCATTCCCAACGGAGGTGGAGAGGAGGAAGCACTATGCGTTATTGGCTTTTAGTCGCTGCTGAGCGCCCAAAGTGTACGTATACACTGTATATAATACTCCATCAGATAAAGCTTTTGGCCATATGCTTTCCTCGACGTAATGTTGCATCATTTTAGCTGTGCGTTTGATTCATAATAATATAAGGGTTCATTATTTTATACCTGCCTATACTTTATGCGTATTAAGTATAAACTATGTTACTAAATATCAAATTATAGAGATTTTCTCTTGACTATATAACAAGTAGCCTAGATGGTGTTGTAAACAACACAGCAGAATGGATCTATCCTGCCTT
Source organism: Dallia pectoralis (assembly GCA_029465975.1). Lineage (NCBI taxonomy): Eukaryota > Metazoa > Chordata > Actinopteri > Esociformes > Umbridae > Dallia > Dallia pectoralis. The sequence goes on from CM055730.1 coordinate 15,537,624, forward strand.
GTCTCAACGGTTCAGGCTGGTGGTGGTGGTGTAATGGTGTGGGGGATATTTTATTTGGCACATATTTTCTGGCACACTTTATCCCCTTTATACCAATTGAGCATTGTTTAAATGTCACAGCCTACCTGGGAATTGTTGCCAATCATGTCCATCCTTTTATGACCAGAATGTACCCATCATCTAATGGCTACATTCAACAGGTAATGTCACAAAGCTCACATTGTCTGAAACTGGTTTCTTCAACATGACAATGAGTTCACTATACTCAAATGGGCTCCACAGTCACCAGATGTCCATCTAATCGAGCACATCTGGGATGTGGTGAAATGGGAGATTCACATCATGAATGTGCAGCCGACACATCTGCCACGAAGAATTAAGACAGTGCGTATAAATGTAAATATGTTATGCTTGGTACCCTAGCAGCTCCCTTCCCTGTCTGACCCAGCCAAACAATCTCCCATCTCATGTGCATATATGACCAACAACAGTGAACAAAAAAACAAAAGTAAAACATATATACCAGAGAACATATACAGGATAGCAACAAATAAATATATACGATTGATCAGAATATAAACACTAATGTCAACATTTATAGCATTAATTACATTGTTTGGGTTTGTGTGTGTTTGTTTGTTTATTTATGTGTTTGTTGCACGCATTCATGTCAGTCTGTGCAGGCGTATGCAAACGTATGTGCATGTGCCAGAGTTGCTAGCCATCGTCTTCAAGTTAATTGGTATTGATTATGTAGGCCTAATAATAGTTAACAGCTGATGCACAACCACATTTTTATATTGCACCTGCGTGTTCTATAACAACTAGTAATTCGATAGCCCAACACATTTCTTCTGGCGTTTTCTTTCTCATTCTGCGAAGACAAATAATCATAACTCCTAGTATGGTGGTGTCTCGACGGCCACAGGCCTTTCTATTCTCAATTAAGAATTAGATGTGTTTTGTTATTTAACCGATCTGGCTTGTGGCTCGACTAGGGATCAGAGACACTGAGACCGTGACCTTCATTTGTGTCATAACCCGGCACCAGCCCCCATCGGATTACATGGCGATAGAGCAATGGATCGTGTTCATATTGATCGCCATAGGAACGGCTGAGCAGGAAGAATAGTGAGGTTAAATGTAAAGCCTGTCTCTGACACAGAGGTGGTTCGAAGGACACAGAATGGCTAGGAGACAGACAACGACTGTAGTAATGGACAGGGTCTGAATGCTGGGAACAACATTATTTCCAGGCTGGTGCTCGGTCGATGAGGAGAAAATAGAATTATAGTCTATTTTCTATTTTTAAGTCATATTATTGTTGGTTACCAAGCACAGTATACAGTAGTCTGTCTGGAGTCATGTCAACATGTAAGTCTCACATCAGGATTAGCTGACTTTCCCAGTATTGCCTAGTTGCTGCAGTGGGGTGAAAAGTTTAGACGATACTGAGAAAAATGTATACACATTTTTGTATAAAATAAATACTTAAAAAATGAAGCTACAGTGCCTTCTACTTATACTGCCACCCTTGGTAATTAAGAGCAAATTAGGCGGTAAGAAAAGTGTTGCGGATTATTGTCTTTTATTTAAAATATTCACAAAAGTTAGGTCATTTATTGGAAGTAAAATGGTTGAATAAAAAAACATGAGATAAGTGAAATAAATATTTTTCTCCCAAACATCTGGGCCACATTCATTGTCAACCATTAAAATACTATTGAGTGTAATCTATGTATATTCCCGTCCATTGATTACAATTTTTTATTCACCCGCCATTACTTCCTGTTTCACTGGGGTATAAATGTAAGGTGACATATTGGCCAAATTCCCATTGTTATCCATCACAACGGGAAGGACCCTAGAATACAATATGTGTGAGAAAAGTTTGTTGAGCGGCACAAAATAGGCTGTTTTTTTACAATCAGGGTAATAATTAAGAAGTTTGAAGCAACTGGTGATAAAAGTGACCTGAAAGAGGACGTGTGTCTATAATTGAGATGTTACTTGGGTCTTGGGTTTATCAAGTCTCCAAAACTATGATCAGATAATACATAACCACAAGTTTGTTGTGTTGCCATACAAATGCCTTTTCTGTTATCAAAGAACAAACCCAAGCACCGTTTGTCAAACTGTACTGGAACTTTCAAGGAAATAGAATAATTTGGGTGGATGGGACCAAAATAGAGCTTTTAGGAAACAAACACCAGAGGTGAGTTTGGCATAGAGAGAAAGATGGCCAGGGAGATGGGTACCTCACCCCCACTGCGATTTCTTATAATGAACTACTGGCAATGTCACATGAAACAGTGTACACATAACCAACGTAATGTATCTGCGTCTTATTGAAAGTGTGCAGTCAACGCACCAGTATTAAAGTGTCATTTGGGTATTCACTCTTCTGCTCAGTTGCCACTATCACATACAACCACAGGAGGGCAGTTTTGATCAATCTTTAAGTCATCATACTGTCTGATGACTGACCATTGTGGAATGGAAAGTGGTTGTGTCCATTCAAACCATGAATATGATTGAGGTAGTGTCATGGATTGTGAGGGTTGTTATTTGACACCATTGATCAAGGTCAACCAACATTACTTAGACATTTTTTTCCTTTAAGATTAGGGTCAAAATTATGGCCAATTCTGTTTTCAATATATTTAAATTCCTCATCGCGAGATCAATTGCACAACACATTTTTTTTAAATATTGGCAAACACATTGGTGGGATACTTGGACTATATCTACATATTGCATCCTTTAAGATCTTTGGTATTACTTCTCTGTGCTTATGGAATGCCCTACATTTAAACCACTGGTATTTCAATAAGTCTGAGAACTTTGGTGTCTTTTGAGAAAAATGTCTTCTGTGAATTGTACTCTGTTTTTGGAGTTGTTGTCTTGTTTGAAAATATGTTAATAGTTACCAATATGCCAGTCATTTGTAATTGTAGGAGACTAATAATTAAGAAGAGAAATAAACATAAACATTGGATAAACTGAAAGTCCCTTTGTTGTGCATCCTGTTAATATGTATCTGTTTCTGCAACATTGCAGATTTTAATAGGTACTATTATTTCAGTAGGAAAACCTGCATTTGCGTACATATTGATTAGTGAAAACTTTATTCATTTTGATTATCCGGGCAATCCTATCAACAGGTGCATGGGGCATTTTTTTCTACTGTAGATCAATAAAATAAGGATTTTGATCACACTTCCTCAATTTTCAGAATCAGAATCTGGTTTATTATCCTTAAGTTTGTTTTCACACACAATGGTTTTTATCTGACCAATAGCTGCCGCGTTTGAACACACATTTTAAGACAGACAGAAAAAAAAGTGCAAACAGAGCAAATCACACAACACAAACAGTCAAGAGACCCTGCCTTTTTGGCATATCTACTGGGTATATATAATGTGTTATATGTATCTGAATGAGCTAAAGAGCAAGGTCTCGATATGTAAGCAGATTGCAGGAAACAAAAGAGCAATGTCCAGGTTAAAGTTACAAATTATGCAAAAGAGCAAAATGTAGTTATAAATACAGTTGTGCAAAAGAAGAGCAATATCCATTTATAGTACAGGATGTCCACCATGGTCATCAGAGTGGACAGTGTCCAAGGTGGCTAAAGTTGGGGGTGGGGGTTGCTAGGGGCAGTCTAGTGCTAGAGGAATATTCCTTAGACTCACCGCTGTGGGGAAGAAGCTGTTCTTGTGGCGGGATGTTATGTCTAATAATAATATTACAAATTATTATCCGGGTGCCTATATACATATGTGGCCAAGCACAAGTTATGAGGAAGCTATAACCAGCTAGATTTGATACTAGAATAAAATCATACAGTGTGTGTATAACTGTGGTCCGGCAGTTACACTGGTTGCTCTTTGCACACATGTGGCTCCCTGCTGAGATCGATACTCAGGTTCCAAAGCGGTACCTCGAAAATGTGTGTCCCCTTCACTTATTACTTATTGTTAATTCTTCAAACAATATTGCATAAAGAGAAAACATCAACATATTCTGGGGTGATAATAATTGCGCTATGAATGCTTCTCTAGTCTGAATTAATAAGTCTACTTTGGCAGTTGTTTATTCCAGGAGTGTCTCCAGTCCCTGTTCATTATGCCCGGTGCGTTTTCTACACCGCTCATTCCTTTGTGCCGGCTGCATTATTCTTCAGATTCCTGTAGGCGCTCTTCTCGCCTTGCCGTCTTTCCGGGTCGCAGCCTAATGCTCTCAGGGAGGACCTGCCTGCCTTACCTCTCAGACCGAGAGAGAAAGACAAACTTTACATTTCCAGACGGCTGGGCTCTCATGGGTGTACATCTGGACAATCTCCTTATCTCCTTTATTTGCCTGTAGATGTAGCATCCGTCGCCAACAGAGAACAAAAGATCTGGGACTCACACAGGACCGGAGGGAAGATATATGTTGAATACAGTTGATGCTGGATAAAGTTTTCTGTCAGAGCGGAAGAGGAGAAGGAATTAAGCAGATAGTGTGGGATAACGTTTTGTGAAGTCCCATTGATGTCTGGGATCAACATGGGTACACTGCGCGACCTCCAATACGCGCTTCAGGAGAAGATCGAGGAGTTACGGCAAAGGGACACACTCATTGACGAATTAGAACTGGAGCTCGACCAGAAAGATGAGCTGATACAAAAACTACAGAACGAGTTAGATAAATACCGGTCGGTTATTAAACCGGCCACCCAACAGGTTGTGAAACAGACTGAGCTGCACATCCAGCAGCGGACCAAGAGACAAGCGATATCGGCAGAACCCACTGCCTTTGATATCCAGGATCTCAGCCATGTCACGCTGCCCTTCTACCCCAAACGTCCACAGTAGGTTTACAGCTACAACGGGGGTTTCTACATTTCACATCCTGTTTTGACTTTGTTTTTATGCGTTGTTCATTATTGTAAGAGTTGTGTAGCCTTCTTCTTTCCTGGTGTGTAGATCGCTCATCCGTTGTGAGACCGGTCGAAATCATACTAATATTTCAGGTGAAAGGTTTCACATAGACACACTAACAAACACATACATGACACTAGGTAAGATATATGCAAACAGCTGTTTAATTTTGTCTGAATTCATTTATACATATTCCTGATAATAATTCCTCATAATACACTTATACAGAGTATTTAAAATCTGGGTTTAGTTACTACAGATGTGTAATATAATGTATTTAGCATGTTCTTGATTGTTTTTCTGAGATGGATTTTATAGTTTTAGTGGTATGATTAATGTAGCAAGAAAAAAAAACAGTATCACGTTTTAACCGACACCGTCACGCAGGGTGAATATGGCTCCTGCAGGAGTCCAATTATAGATGGAATACAAGCCCTGCTCCATGTAATGTGGATGTGTTCTTTTAATCCAAATTGTGATGAAAGACAGTGCTAGGACACGAACTCTGCAAACTGTTTACATTCTGTTGACAGAGGGACAGACTCCAAACACACTTCAACAGGCACACACACACACAGCCTCCCTTTCACACTGCTCCCTCACTCACTCTCTCTGTCACAAGGATTAAGAAATACATTTTGCACCATGTTGCACTTGGTTTTGACACTCAAAATCAATACACCTCAGGGAGGATTAGACAAATTGGATGTTTCACTTCTGAAAATCAAATCCCTCAACAAACTTTGTTCTGATGCAATGCTACTTATTATTTACTGTCCTTACAAACTAGTTGAGATTTTTATTAAAATAGCTTTGAGATTAAGCCTTTCCTCCTAAATAGGATTGTGATGGTTAAAGTGCTTTACAAGTTGCTAATTGTTTCTTATTCTATATTTGCTGTTGTTGTCTGGGTAATCTGCTTTGAAACCAGGCCCTCATTTTGAAATGGATGTCACAAAATTGGGTAGCCTTTAGCCACCTTATAATTATAATGTCATAATTTCATAATGTTTTGGCTTGTCAATATTTATGGAAAACCAAAAATATATAATTTTGTATAGCAACTATGGCAGGTTCCTTTGACTTGAACATTCAACCAATGTGTTTGGCGGATATTTGTAAGTTTACTTTTTTCCGGTGGTACACCATTGAATAGTATAGCTGAGCAATAAGTTCTTGGTTTCTGACATTGTCACTGGGTGAATCCATCTAAAACACATTACTGGGAGAAGGCAAGAGAGAAAATAATAGCACCCAGGAATCACACATTTTCCAACACTAGGGACGTATACCTTCAAAAAAAATCACTATGAGACATCGTCAACCCAAGTGAGGCTGGCCAACCCTCTGGCTCTTGGACTATAATACTATTCTGTTGATATCAAAGACACAAAGAATCAGCTGAAAATAGGCCCTGGTGTGTGGCCAGCTGTGTCCATGGAAGGCAGATTAGAAGGTTTCTATCCAGCCGGCGAGATACATGCAAAATGCAGTGAGGGTTTCATTGAGGAAGAGTCAACATGAAAGTGCTTAGAATTGGAAAAAGCAAAACGCTATTAATCTTAGTCTTGCTTGTCAGTGTTGTGCAGCACATCACAACATGCTTTTGTGTGATCTTCTAGCCTCATCACAACATGCTCTTGTGTGATCTTATAGCCTCATCACAAAATGCTCTTGTGTGATCTTCTAGCCTCATCACAACATGCTCTTGTGTGATCTTCTAGCCTCATCACAACATGCTCTTGTGTGATCTTCTAGCCTCATCACAACATGCTCTTGTGTGATCTTATAGCCTCATCACAAAATGCTCTTGTGTGATCTTCTAGCCTCATCACAACATGCTCTTGTGTGATCTTCTAGCCTCATCACAACATGCTCTTGTGTGATCTTCTAGCCTCATCACAACATGCTCTTGTGTGATCTTCTAGCCTCATTCCATGATGGTTTTTCCTTCATTCAGGCAAATCTGTCACATGTCACAATTTCTAGATTATGCTAAACCTTATGCAAACATGAACTAGATTTATACTATATGGTTTTCTGTTAAATCCTCAATAGGAGCAAAGTGATTGTCACTGGTAGTCTATTATTATGATACTTTATTTGTTTTCAATATTGCAAGGGAAATGCTATTATGAAAAAAATCTTTTTAAAGTAATATATATATATTAGGTGGTGTCTTTTCCAATTTATATTTAAGCTGAAATTGACTCGTATAGTGAACTGGTAGATTTGTGAAGTATTGTTGTCACAGTTCTGTTGGTGCTGGAAGGACGCAGATGCAGAACGTTTGGATTTCTTAATTTTTTTTTCTTTAAAACTCAAACAAAAAACTGCCGCATGGCAGCAAGTAAACGGCAAACTGCAAATAATGATCCACAAAACCCAGATACACAGAAACACTTAAATGCAAATACTTATTGACAAAATAAGGTGCAGCTGATAATGGTAATGAAACAACAGTCCAAGCTGTAGTATGAAACACTGGGTTTTGTGGTGTTAAACAGAAATGACAAAACAGAGGGCAGAGAAGCCCTCCTAGCCGTCATAATTATATAGCTTGTTGTTCTTTTTATAAACCTTATTTTAAGTTAGTCAGTGTCAAATTTGTATCTTAATATCTAGTAGGACATTTTATTATTATATCCATAATTTATTGTGGAATTTAGACCCACTACCTGCCCATGTGAAAAACAGGTTAATTTCAGTCTAAAAGATAAATATTCTATAACAGGGTGATCTTTAGTTAAATTATCTTCTGTATTACATAAATATTAGGTTTTGTGGCAAGAGTTATTGTTACTTTTTCTCGAGGTACTTGACCGGTCTTTTATGTATTAATAGTACATGATGTTAAAAAAGCATTGGGTATGTTTAAACATTTGCCAGACGCCTTCCTTCCACCTTATTTATTGCACTTGTCTTGGCCTGTGTCCTTTTAAATCCAAACGTAGTTGATTTATAATTGAAACCTAACCAAATCCTTGACCTGGTTCTATGACTTTCTGTTTTACTCCACAGTGGCAAGAAGACATACCATGAAAACAAACTATGTGCCTGCAAAAAATACTGTGTTTTGTAACTATTGATACAGAGATGTTGGTGCACGGCAGGATTGGCAACTGGCCACATTTCCCTCTGAGTGTCTGAGCTTTTGATCTGTGCTCACTTACACTTTACTCCGTGTCTCCGCTACTTAAAAGACAAAAAGGCAATGTTGATCAAACATCGGCAGTTTGGAGACAGATATTTAGTAACTCTCATCATGTGGCAGGATAATTATACATTATAAATCATTATTATCATCACACACAATGCTGAGAGTGTCGTGCCCAATGCTGTTTGCAGACTGTGTCTGCAGTTTAATACGCACATTCAACCGGTCCTATATAACACATCCAACATTTCTGTTTAGACGTGAAAGCATGATCGACCGACGGTTTTAAAAAAAACATTTGTTTCTAATTGTATTCAAAAAAGTATAAAAGGCTAAAAGTGAAACATGGTCGCTGTGCAATAGAACCGACGATCCATAATGCTGTAACTATTACAAACTTTACACAGTATGCAGTTTAAATAAGTAAAAGGCGTAAGGCACGACATATTTTAGATGAAGCCAACATCATCACAATTCATTTTTACAGTACGACATTTTAGAAATTGCAATTATACTAGAGAACGTTATCTACCCTATACTACTGCATTTAAATCTTAGATGTATAGAAAAATTAAGTGAACAATATTACAATGTGTATTACTAATAATAGAAAATTACAATGTATTACCCTATCCATAAGTTTCAGCCTGTTTAGATGTATTCTCCTTTCTCTCTCTTTTATTTCTTAAAAAAAGACATGTCCATTGGAATGTGCATTGCCCTCACTCCATCCTCCTTCTCCAACTGTAAAAGGCCATATTCTCTCCTTTTAAGGAAGACAGACAATGTTTGTTCCACAAACGCGACTGAGTGTTTGTATGTTCCCATACAGTGAAGAGAAAGACTGGAGAAAGGAGATGAGGAGGAGGGCAGACAGGGTGAATGTGTAATGTACAGTGATGTTACTGGCATGCACCCGTCTATTTGGGTTCACTAGTTGAGAAAGCGAGGCCGGGGAATCTCCAGTGCTTCTAAATCAGTAAACGTTAGGTTTGAAGAGAGAAACTTCCAGAAGCATGCTGCAATTGGTCTATTCAAATGGACCACTCCCTGCTGTGCTTTTGTATTGTATCATGCGTGTTAAGGGTGCTTTTATGGTGTCGTCGTTTAAAAAAAACAAAGGTTTGAGACGTTGTGACATGAACGGAGTCTAAGCTACCTTGATTATTTGAATATCAACGGACTAGTCTTTCATCTTGGAGTGACCTACAGTGATTTGATCCCATTGTGCATATGATCAGTCCATAATTTTGATGGTAGGTTTATTTAAAAATGATAGACTGATCATGTCTTTGTAAGTTGGCAAACGTACAAAATCAGCAGGGGTTTAAATATTTTCTTCCTTAACGGTAAAGGCTCACTACAGTGTGGAAGTGTATATGACCTAAATCCTAAGGGGAACAGCATTTCCTGCTCACCATGTCTTTACTCTGAGTGCTCACCAGCAAAAGCCTGTCTGCTCCAACAAAAAACATAAATAAATATATAAATATAGCAGTGGCTGTCCTATATCTCTAATCTCTCTGGCTGTGTGTGGTCACTCCTAAAATAGAAGACTGGGGTGTTTGGTGGTGCTGCCAAAGATTGCAGAGACATTAAAAGCTTGGGCAACAAATCAAGCTGTCCCCCATTTTAGAGTTCAGAGTTCTCCTGCAGCATCCTTTGAGAGTTTGAAGGGATTTCCTGTCCATTTTTATATATAGTGCCATAAAAGCTCTGCTTTTAATACCACAGTCCCGGTTGACAGCTCTCGGGTGTAAGGGACAGAGCCCTGTCCTCGCACTCCATGGTGGTGATGACACCTCCCCCGCATCCGGAGAGAGGGAAAATTAGGGACTTGTTCGTTCACCTGTGTTTTTGTCCGCACCTGTGTTGTGTTTGCTCGTTAGTCCCTGTACTTAGTTCTGTCGTTTCCTGTCTTTCAGTGTCGGTCATTGTTAAGGTATGTTTCTCTTGTTTTGCGTTTGCTGGTCCTGTTATGTATTGCGTGATTATTCTGGTGTTCTGTGTTTAGTATGTTCTGTCGCACTAAGGGGAGGTTTTGTTAATCATGTTGTTCTTCTGTGTTTTTGTTAAGTGTTAAGGATTGTCGTTGTATGAAGCTACCCGTTTCTGTTTTGGGAGAGAATAAACCCTGTTATGGCAAGCACTCTGCGTTTGTGTCCTCAACCTGCTCGAAAGCCCAATCCTGACAGAATGACCGACCCAAAAGAGAGGACACAGCAGGGTGCAGTATCGTGGGCCAGCCTACGGCTCGAAAACCCCGACGAGGGGTTAATGCACGGGCTCTACCTAGAGCCCTATGAAGCAGAGGACTCCGAGCCAGAGGACGAGTCCGAGGATGAGGAGTACCTGGAGGGGGAGTTCCGGTGGGATCCTTTCACCCTCCAGCTGATTCCCGTCTCAACCTCCACGTTTCTGTCCCCCACCTCACCACCCATGGCCGCCGCCCCGCAGCATGAGATGGCCGCCGCCCCGCAGCATGAGATGGCCGCCGCCCCGCAGCATGAGATGGCCGCCGCCCCGCAGCATGAGATGGCCGCCGCCCCGCAGCATGAGATGGCCGCCGCCCCGCAGCATGAGATGGCCGCCGCCCCGCAGCATGAGATGGCCGCCGCCCCGCAGCATGAGATGGCCGCCGCCCCGCAGCATGAGATGGCCGCCGCCCGCAGCATGAGATGGCGGCCGCCCGCAGCATGAGATGGCCGCCGCCCCGCAGCATGAGATGGCCGCCGCCCCGCAGCATGAGATGGCCGCCGCCCCGCAGCATGAGATGGCTGCCGCCCCGCAGCATGAGATGGCTGCCGCCCCGCAGCATGAGATGGCTGCCGCCCCGCAGCATGAGATGGCTGCCGCCCCGCAGCATGAGATGGCTGCCGCCCCGCAGCATGAGATGGCTGCCGCCCCGCAGCATGAGATGGCTGCCGCCCCGCAGCATGAGATGGCTGCCGCCCCGCAGCATGAGATGGCTGCCGCCCCGCCGCTCGAAACGGGCCCCTATGAACCGGTCTATCCGGTGTCCTCCAGGCCCACGCCACCATCGGCTACCTCCCCGGCCTTGGAGAGGGCTCTACGGGAGGATCTGGGGGTATTTGTCGACTTTCTGGCCTGGGTCCAGGAGGTGGCGGTGATGGACGATGAAAGGAGGTGGTGGCATCAGGAGTTCTTCGTGTGGAGGAAGGGACAAGAAGATCTCTGCCCTGAGCTCCTGGACTACCTGAGGGCACAACTTCTCCGCCGTGCACCACACCTTTGGCCAGTCACCGAGCTCCCTCCAGTTTCCTTGCCCGAGTCTGTCCCCGTGTCCTTGCCTGAGCCAGTCCCCGTGTCCTTGCCTGAGCCAGTCCCCGTGTCCTTGCCTGAGCCAGTCCCCGTGTCCTTGCCTGAGCCAGTCCCCGTGTCCTTGCCTGAGCCAGTCCCCGTGTCCTTGCCTGAGCCAGTCCCCGTGTCCTTGCCTGAGCCAGTCCCCGTGTCCTTGCCAGAGCCAGTCCCCGTGTCTTTGCCTGTCCCAGGTTCCCAGCCTGAGCCTGTCCCAGTCCCAGTTTCCCTGCCTAAGCCAGTTTCCCAGTCTGAGCCTGTCCCCGTTTCCCTGTCTGAGCCTGTCCCCGTTTCCCAGTCTGAGCCTGTCCCCGTTTCCCAGTCTGAGCCTGTCCCCGTTTCCCAGTCTGAGCCTGTCCCCGTTTCCCAGTCTGAGCCTGTCCCCGTTTCCCAGTCTGACCCTGTCCCCGTCTCTGAGCCTGTCCCCGTCTCTGAGCCTGTCCCCGTCTCTGAGCCTGTCCCGGTCTCTGAGCCTGTCCCCGTCTCTGAGCCTGTCCCCGTCTCTGAGCCTGTCCCGGTCTCTGAGCCTGTCCCCGTCTCTGAGCCTGTCCCCGTCTCTGAGCCTGTCCCCGTCTCTGAGCCAGTCCCCGTGTCTGTCCCAGTCCCCGTGTCTGTCCCAGTCCCCGTGTCTGTCCCAGTCCCCGTGTCTGTCCCAGTCCCCGTGTCTGTCCCAGTCCCCGTGTCTGTCCCAGTCCCCGTGTCTGTCCCAGTCCCCGTGTCTGTCCCAGTCCCCGTGTCTGTCCCAGTCCCCGTGTCTGTCCCAGTCCCCGTGTCTGTCCCAGTCCCCGTGTCTGTCCCAGTCCCCGTGTCTGTCCCAGTCCCCGAGCTCACTCCAGTCCCCGAGCTCACTCCAGTCCCCGAGCTCACTCCAGTCCCCGAGCTCACTCCAGACCCAGAGCTCACTCCAGACCCAGAGCTCACTCCAGACCCAGAGCTCACTCCAGACCCAGAGCTCACTCCAGACCCAGAGCTCACTCCAGACCCAGAGCTCACTCCAGACCCAGAGCTCACTCCAGACCCAGAGCTCACTCCAGACCCAGAGCTCACTCCTGTCCCCCTGCCTGACTCCAGTCCTGTCCCCCTGCCTGACTCCAGTCCTGTCCCCCTGCCTGACTCCAGTCCTGTCCCCCTGCCTGACTCCAGTCCTGTCCCCCTGCCTGACTCCAGTCCTGTCCCCCTGCCTGACTCCAGTCCTGTCCCCCTGCCTGACTCCAGTCCTGTCCCCCTGCCTGACTCCAGTCCTGTCCCCCTGCCTGACTCCAGTCCGGTCCCCCGTCCTGTCTTCGAGCCCCGTCCAATGCCCGAGGCCGTCATCCTGGCCGGGCCAAGGACTGTTGCCGGGCCAAGGACTGTTGTCGGGCCAAGGACTGTTGTCGGGCCAAAGCCGGTTCCCCGGCCACCTGAACCGTGTCCTCCGGCACGGCCTCCTGAACCGTGTCCTCCGGCACGGCCTCCTGAACCGTGTCCTCCGGCACGGCCTCCTGAACCGTGTCCTCCGGCACGGCCTCCTGAACCGTGTCCTCCGGCACGGCCTCCTGAACCGTGTCCTCCGGCACGGCCTCCTGAACCGTGTCCTCCGGCACGGCCTCCTGAACCGTGTCCCCCGGCACGGCCTCCAGACCCGTCTCCCCCGGCCCTGCCTCCTGACCCGTCTCCCCCGGCCCTGCCTCCTGACCCGTCTCCCCCGGCACTGCCTCCTGACCCGTCTCTGCCTGGTCGACCTCTAGACCTGCACCCTCCTGTCCGACCTCCAGATCTGCTCCCGCCGAGTAGACCTCCTGACACGCTCCCGCCGGGTAGACCTCCAGACACGCTCCCGCCGGGTAGACCTCCAGACACGCTCCCGCCGGGTAGACCTCCAGACACGCTCCCGCCGGGTAGACCTCCAGATCTGCTTCCGCCAGGTCGACCTCCTGACCCTCATCCGCCGGGTCGATCTCCTGACCTGTCTCCTGACCTGCATCCGCCGGGTCGATCTCCAGATCCGCTTCCGCCGGGTAGACCTCCTGACCCGCTCCCACCGGGCAGACCACCTGACCCGCTCCCGCCGGGTAGAACCCATGACCCGTCTCTACCTGTCCGGCCTCCAGACCTGCTCCCGCCCGGTCGACCACCTGACCCGTCTCCGCCTGTCCGGTCTCCTGACTGGCATCCACCAGACCGGGCGGCCTCCTGGTCTGTCAGCCTCTGTCCTGCCCGAGACCCGTCTCTCCGTCCTGCCCATGTCCAACTCTTGGATTATATCTGCTCTTGGGTTTTGGGCGCTTCAGGAGCCGCGCCCCTTGGTGGGGGATTCTGTAAGGGACAGAGCCCTGTCCTCGCACTCCATGGTGGTGATGACACCTCCCCCGCATCCGGAGAGAGGGAAAATTAGGGACTTGTTCGTTCACCTGTGTTTTTGTCCGCACCTGTGTTGTGTTTGCTCGTTAGTCCCTGTACTTAGTTCTGTCGTTTCCTGTCTTTCAGTGTCGGTCATTGTTAAGGTATGTTTCTCTTGTTTTGCGTTTGCTGGTCCTGTTATGTATTGCGTGATTATTCTGGTGTTCTGTGTTTAGTATGTTCTGTCGCACTAAGGGGAGGTTTTGTTAATCATGTTGTTCTTCTGTGTTTTTGTTAAGTGTTAAGGATTGTCGTTGTATGAAGCTACCCGTTTCTGTTTTGGGAGAGAATAAACCCTGTTATGGCAAGCACTCTGCGTTTGTGTCCTCAACCTGCTCGAAAGCCCAATCCTGACATCGGGGACACTCATCAGGGACCAGAATTCGAGAAACTTCATGATGGTGTTGAAGTAAAGTGCAAAAATGCACTTTAAGTAAACAAAAACTACTGGAGATGGCTAAGCTCTAACCTCTCTGAGATCACAATCTTACTGATGAGCTAAACCTGGACAAATGCAATATGTTACACAAATTTACACATTCCAGGGCTTAAGGCAAATTTGCCAGGCTGTTGTCGTACAGAAATTGTATACCTACAGTGGATATAAAAAGTCTAGTTTTTGTGATGTGAAAAAATTTAAGATAAATCATGTCAGAAGTTCTTCCACCAATAATGTGACCTATAGCATGAACAATTGAATAGAAAAAAAAGATTTCAGTTTGTAGACTGTTAATATTGACTGTATATGAGTGACAGCTCAAGTCACTTTATATGCATTGATTTAAGTATGTCTTCTGTCTACTTTCCAGTTCTTTCATTGGAGATCAATGCATTTTCACACATATCCTGGCCACTTAAAATCCGTTGCACCTGGTTTAGGGTTTGAGTCACTGTTCCAAATGGTTTTCAAGTTAAAAGCCAAAAATACACCACAGTTAGCCAGTTTATTTATTTGAAATAAGACAGACCCAGGAACAAAAACTCATCCTTCTAAAAACAAGAATCTGAAGGGTAATGCCACCTGTGTATCTGGAAGACCAGTTTTATTAAGGGACCTGCAATATCCCAGTTGCCACTGTATTTGGAGTGAACTATTTCCAATATAAAACATGTTGCAGTATGTATGCATTCATTACTGTTAGTCTGCTACATTACTAACATGTAAATGAAAGAGTAAAATAGATAACAAAATAGGGTATAAACAACTCTCCTCTGGGTTAATGACATGTATGAACCATAATTACATGTTTAGCAAATGTTCTCATCTATCTCCTCTTAATGACATGTATGAACCATAATTACATGTTTAGCAAATGTTCTCATCTATCTCCTCTTAATGACATGTATGAACCATAATTACATGTTTAGCAAATGTTCTCATCTATCTCCTCTTAATGACATGTATGAACCATAATTACATGTCTAGCAAATGTTCTCATCTATCTCCTCTTACCACCCAGGTCCAAGGACCTGATTAAGGATGCAATCCTAGACAATGACTTCATGAAGAACCTAGAGCTGTCTCAGATCCAGGAGATAGTTGACTGCATGTACCCTGTAGAGTATGGCAAAGACAGCTGCATCATCAAGGAGGGGGACGTGGGCTCATTGGTGTACGTCATGGAAGGTAAATATATCTTCATTCACTTCCTGGTGTTTTGTGAGAACTGTGTGATGTTCTAAAATGTTATTCTTGTTGTTTGAAACGCGAGGGGGATAACCACTAGTGAATATGTACAAATTAATTCAAAAGAGAACGGAGAACTGTGACCATTTAATATATGACCTAGACGTAATTAAACAAAAAACTAGGAAAGAAACAAAACGGATAACAATGCATAAGGTGTGGAAAACAAAACAAAGACTGACAAAAAATGTACATTTTGTCCGTGACGAGGAAAACAGGTGCAAGCAATAATCAAAGAAAACAGTTGTCTGTGATAAAATGTGGGATGTGTAAAACGGTGTTTATATGTCCACAACCTGAGTAGAAAACTGTCATAGCTCAGTTAACCCAGAAATTCCCAGGTTTAAGTGTTTAAAGTGTTATTTATATGACATTTCGAGGATAATTTTTCTCGACAGCACCACCTAATAACCTCAGACTGCATCTTTGTGAATATGACATCCTAATTACATGTGGAGGCATGAATAGATTGTTGTATTTATCTCACAGTTAACGGTTTGGCTTTCAGAACTCAATCTATGTGGGTGGGTCAGGTTTCAGGTGATCCACAGAACAGGCACATTAGCGCCTAACGCTAAATTCCTAAACCAAAAAGTAACTCCCTTTTTAAAATTATCCCCAATCACACGTTTATCTCTGAAACGACGTTTCTGGCATGCACATGTTCGGCACATAGTTAGACACACGTACACAGAGAGAACACAAACACACACAGAGAGCTTTTTTGGCTTTGTCTTGAATTTATAAATGGCAAAAAACATTCCTGTAGAGTAAGCAGAGGTCATTACCTCTATGTGGAATTATCCAGATTTGAAGTACTTACCTTTTGTGAATTGTCTCTTTCTGTAGTAATTGCAGCTCTTGTGTTTTATTGATAGGAAAAGGTAGTTGGTGAAAAAGGATTGAATAGTGTTTTAGAATATACAGAACACTACAATAGGCCAATAGTCCAGTGCAGTGGTACCACATTTTAAATGTGCTCTGCTTGAAGTACCCCTGAAGTACCCCTTACGTGTGTAGAGACCAAGTACCACCAGGGGACCGAGTACCCCTGGTTGGGAACCACTGGTTCAATAAGACACTTAGGTCAAGCCCTATTTTAAGATAACTAGCTAGGCAAATTACAGCCTTTTATACTCATTGTGCAAATGCATGCCGGAATTTCTTAGCATTTAGGCTGCGTTGAACTACGATACATCCTCTGAAATGTCACTATATGTCAATATCATTAAATCTTAGGGACATTTCCTTGTCAAGCCGGTACGTTTACAGTAATAGGCCGGTGTCGCGTGAGCGTTTCAGGTCAACACGTACTGTGGCATGTCAAGACAAGCCAGTGGAGGGTGTTCATGTGTATCAATGAATGTGGCCGGCACCGTGTTTAAAAAGCTACGTGTGCTCTCTGACTCCCAGGGCCCGTCGTAGATAAATGAATGAGCTCGGCCAATTAGTGGACTTCGGATGTCATACAGATCTGTGGAACTAACCGCTTGCGTCTTAACACTTTAATTAGGCTCATTCTGAGCACGAAGGGAAACTGCATCCTGTCGTTGATGCTAATTAGAATGCCGGGTCGGTGTATGCCTGGTGATATACTGGCCACTTAACATCTGTGTTCATATTCAGAAATGAGAGATATCATCTGGGCATGATGACTAAACAAGTGGCACAGGTGAATCTCTTCTATTGTGATACTCTGGTCTGTGGATCAAATCGAAGCCTGTGTCTTGAGCCTTATGGGTACTCCCTTGTTCTCTGTCTCCAGCTCCCACTCTCTTTTACTCTCTCATGGCTGTTGTTGGGGAGTCGTGTGCTGGGGCCCAGGGAAATAATGGCCACATGTGTCTGTCTGGCTGATAACAGCTGGTCTCTTTCCCCCTTTGGCTTGGGTTTAGGTTTCATGAAATCATGACTAACCATGTGGGAATGCTTCCAGAGCTGTGGGGCTCTGAGGGGTGTCTGGCGTTCTGGATTGAAGAGTTTGGATGTTCCACGTGAAATGATGTTTGTTGGAACTGGCTCACTGGTGTTTAATTGTTCTTGTGTTGTGTTGTCCTGTGCAAACTGATTGTGTAGAGGTTGTGGTGTCCTGTGCAAACTGATTGTGTAGATATTGTATTGACCTGTGCAAACTGATTATGTAGAGGTTGTGTTGACCTGTGCAAGCTGATTATGTAGAGGTTGTGTTGACCTGTGCAAGCTGATTATGTAGAGGTTGTGTTGACCTGTGCAAGCTGATTATGTAGAGGTTGTGTGGACCTGTGCAAGCTGATTGTGTAGAGGTTGTGTGGACCTGTGCAAGCTGATTGTGTAGTGGTTGTGTTTTCCTGTGCAAACTGATTGTGTAGAAGTTGTGTTGACCTGTGCAAGCTGATTATGTAGAGGCTGTGTTGACCTGTGCAAGCTGATTGTGTAGAGGCTGTGTTGACCTGTGCAAGCTAATTGTGTAGAGGTTGTGGAGGTATGCAGTAGATTTGAATGGGGGTGGGTGGGGGTTTATAGTTATGTGCTATGTTGATGTCTCTCTCCCCATCTCTCTGACACTCTCTCCATCTTTCTTTCCTAGACGTGAGCTTGTAATCTCCTTGAAATTGTCCTTAAAGTGCTTTGTCCATAATAGGAGAGAAAGTAATGCACAACTTAATTGAATCCCAGCGAACAAATTGCGTGGTTCATTGTTGATGTTACAGAGGAATAAATTAATTAATCAATTTTGGCTCATTCACCAGGGCCTGCAGTAAATGAAGTGTAACTGGAGAATGGCATGCCATCAAAAATGTATCATCTGAAAATACCCCAAGTAAAATTTGGCTAGCTAGCTTTCTTCTTACATATTCAATTATCTTTGGCAGTGGTCACAAATCTATTCATATTTTGATATTTTAATCATTTATGATGAATAAACTGTAGCTTTGGTAAAGTTGAATTATTATTTTACAGCGCTGCCAAGTGTGTGAGGAGCTAGTCTTGAAGTAAGGTTACAGGTTCACCATTATCACAGATGGCCTAGGATTTCTGGGTTGTCATTTGTCTAAACCTGTGGTATACATGACTGATGCCGGGAATAATTCATGTTTTATTCAGCTGGCACTATTGTTTGAGAGTACAATAGAGAATACAAGCTTGTATAACCTTTAAAGAAAATAAAAACATTGGAATAAAATGATCTCCAAATATAAATAACAATTGTCACCGTTTAAAAAAATAAACACTTTCTGTGGTGCCAGGAGCCTTTCCCCAGTTTTTCTGAGCCATTACTTTATTCAGGGATAAAGCCAGAGATTAGAATTGTTTATTAATGTGTTTAAAGTAGTTTCTAATGCTCCTTAGAGCCAGAGCTTAGAACCATTCCACAGAACATAAAACAGAAGTGGAAACAAAGGTGTACACCAGTGTTCCAAAGCTGTTATTTCAAAATGGCAGAAAAGCAACACATCAGTTGGCATAGGTGAAGTGAGGACGAACTCTCAGATTAATGTGTGCGGCTGAGTCAGAATAGATTAGGAGTTGTTTTGATTGCCATAACTCTGAATGAAATGTGATTTGACCCAACAAGGACAACAAAATCACCTCAGTTGTTGTAGCCCTACAACGAAGGCAATAGCCAAGATTGAATTGTCTAGTGTATTGGCTGCAGGGTAACCATGAATTCAGTGGACACACATCAGAATCAGGATTATTTGCCAAGTCTGTTTACACATACAAGCAATTTAGACACCAGCCGGTCAATTTCCCCCATGTAGGCGGTCTCGTCCCCATCTGAGATTAGACCGATGAGAGTGGTGTCATCTGCGAACTTCAGGAGTTTGACAGAGTGGGGATTGGAGGTGCAAGTGTTGGTGTACAGAGAGAAGAGGGGACAGGACACAACCTTGAGGGGAGCCAGTGCTGATGGTCAGAGGGTCTGACAGGTGTTTCCCCAACCTCTAGTTCTGCCTACTACTGGATAGAAAGTCTGTGATCCATTTACATGTTGACACAGGCACTCCCATGGTGGAGATCATGGAGTAGGGCTGGGATTATGGGGTTGAAAGCAGAGCTGAAGTCCACAAACAGGATTCTGGCATAGGTTCTCAGGGAGTCAAGATGCTGGAGAATGAAGTGGAGAGCATGTTGATCGTGTCGTCCACAAACCTGTTGGCTCTGTAGGCAAACTGCAATGGGTCTAGTACTGGATCTGTGATGGTCTTGAACCAGAACCAGGCGCTCAAAGGATGTCATAACCACAGAGGTCGGGGCAACTGGCCTGTAGTAATTTAGCCCTGTGATTCTTGATTTCTTGGGGCCTGGGAGGATGGTGGAGGACTAGAGGCAGGCTGGGATGCTGCATGACTCCAATGATATTTTTTTTTTGTGAACACAGCAGATAGCTTGTCAGCACAGTGCTGGAGGGTGGCGGTAGAGACTTCACCCGGACCAGCTGCCTTCCTTGGGTATTGACTCTGTTTACATCTCTCTCCAGTATATAAAGTTTCAATTTTGCTTCCCAGCGGAGTTGTTGATTGTGCTGGTTGTGATGGTTGGGCGAGTTGTGGGCGAGCCCTGGGGAGGAGGGTCTGATGATGGTGGCAAGACACAGCTGATGGGGCTGGGCATTAGGGCTGTGCAATTAATTACATTTTCGGTCTCAATTACAATTATGGCCTCCGACGAATATAAAAACAAAAAAATCGAGCTAAAACGAATTTCGCGCCGCATTTTGTCTGTTTAAAAACCATGCGCCAATTTTCTTTCCAACTGTGCGTTTTCGCCCCTCCCTAAAATGCAGAATTCACTCTCCCCGGGCTGTGGCATTTTTAGCACAGCTCCAGCCATGATAAGACAAAGTGGGCTTTGGTCAACTACATGGAACGCTAAAGACGATAGATTCAAGAAGTGGTAAACACTTTGGACAACCGTTACGCGATGCCATCACAACACCATTTTACAAAAGTTGCACTGCCTCCCCTGAATAATAAGTGTTGTGAGGAAGTTGGAAAAATTGTGTCTACAGCCAAATAATTTGCCACTACAACGGACAGGTGGTTAAGCCGCACCACGGATCCGTCTAACCAACTATTGACGCCAATTTCAATTTGAAAACTCAGGTTAAAAACCTATAAGAGATGACTGTTACCGTCACAAAATGCTAGGTGAAGTGGAGGTAAATGAGGCACATGCACAGCTGGAGTCAACAAAACAAGATAAACACTTAATTCAAAACTTAAAAACTGAATGGAAAATAAAGCGCTCACTGTGGCGACTACTAAATTAAACATAACAGGGATAAAGTATAAACAAACAACCCTCACCGACAAAGACATGTAACTTTAAATAATGCAAAGCAATGTGAGAAACAAACTGGGTAGTCAGGAGATCTATATAATTCACTAAACGACAACTGGTGTGCATCAGAAAACCTTATCCAAACGAAAGATAACAGGTGGCCAACTAAAACCACACAAGGAGTGAGGACTGAAAGTCCACAACCCTGTGACAGTTACTGACTGAATATAGGCCTTGTTTAGAATTTTAAGTATGCCGTGGCAATGCATTACAACATACCTTATATGCTTTATTTTGAGCTGATATCATTTTTTTATGAATTTTTAAAAATGGAATAATAATGTTGCAGATCAGATTGCAAGTTGCAGATCGTTGGTGGCCAGTGGTGATTTCCATTTGTAATTTGTTATCTGTTTAATCCCCCTCCAGACCGAAGCAGTGTCATTCGCTGCGAGCTGTTGTTTAAGTTTCTCCCCATACGAGCCTTTAGCCACCTTTATTGCCTTTAAAAAGTTGTTCTTAGCCTCTCGTGGTATGAATGTGAATCAGGGTTTGTCGTTGTTGTAACGACCCCTGGATTGGTGTTGGGACACAACTCGCCGCACAGAAGCTGATGTATGAGGTCTCAGTGACCTCATACATACTTCTGAAGGTAGACATAATTAGGGTTTTGGAGTTTGTTGAGCCGGTAGGCTGAGTGGCATGTGGCCGCATGTTTTAAAGCAGCTTTGGAAGTAGCTTTAACACATCATGAGCAACGGTGAATCAAAATATTTACTCTTCACACCAGCATCAGTCCAGCCACAAGCGGTGTTCTTCCCGTTTATGAATCTTTGTTGGGTTTAGGGACAGGCGATTCTATAAAAAAATCACAGCCAACTACCAACGTTTACTCAGTGAGTAAAATAATTGTAAAACGTCAATAATTCTATGCTTTTATAGCAGACAAAATGACTCAAATTGAATATTTTTTTGCAACTATGGCTGTAGTGACGAAAGTCATACATCTGAAAATTCAACCTACAGTCTGTCAACATTTTAAAAGGAATGTATAGATGTCTATTCATGTAATCACAGTATTGCAGCCAGTGTAACTAACCCCAGTAGAATATTCTGTGTTAAAGTGAAAGTCTCAGTCACAAAAATTCTTATGTGCACCCGCACTGACTATGGTAAACACAGTTGGAGAGGATAGGCTTCCATCAAATTGCACAGACTGGCAATATTTAGCTGGCATGGTTTATGGTGTTTTCCCTTTTCACCTCAGATATCAGGTCTTTTATTTGCCTTCTATGACAGCAGGCAATTCACTTTTTGAATGTTAATGTTTAATTGCTATACACAGTATGTCTACTCTGAAGGCCCTCATTGAATGAGGTCCTAAATTTACCGTTCTATTTGAGTGGAATTTGAATAGCAGTTAGGTTTGCATGGCAGGGTTGATCTAGATGACCTTGCTTCACATCCTCTATACACATCCTACTATTGAATTGAATGATGAAAGAATAGGCTGTTTGATGTGTGTGTGTCTGTCTGTCTGTGTGTGTCTGTGTGTGCGGTAGAGGAAGAGATATCTGTCTGAGCTATTGGAAGAATTTTGCTGAACAAACAACATTTGCTAATTAAATCAGCAGGTAATCATCTGCCTTCCTGCTTCAACACACCCGCAGAATTACACTGTCACAAGGTCAACAATAACCTGATGGATTATCTATGTTGGGAATCATTTACTGCTCAGCAAAAAAAAGAATGTATATATATATATATATATATATATATCATGTATCATGTATCATGTATCATGTATCATGCATCATGCATCATGCATCATGCGTCATGCGTCATGCGTCATGCGTCATGCGTCATGCGTCATGCGTCATGCGTCATGCGTCATGCGTCATGCGTCATGCGTCATGCGTCATGCGTCATGCGTCATGCGTCATGCGTCATGTGTCATGTGTCATGTATCATCATCATGTTTCATTCATCATGAATCATGTATCATTCATCATGTATCATTCATCATGTGTCATTCATCATGTATCATTCATCATGTGTCATTCATCATGTATCATATGTCATGTATCATGTGTCATGTATCATTCATCATATATCATGTATCATGTATCATTCATAATGTATCATTCACCATGCATCATGTATCATGTATCATTCATCATGTATCATGTATCATTCATCATGTATCATGCATCATGCATCATGTATTATGTACCATGTATCATTCATCATGTATCATTCATAATGTATCATGTATCATTCATCATGTATCTTTCATCATGTATCATTAATCATGTATCATGTATCATGTATCATTCATCAAGTATCATGTGTCATGCATTATATATCTATCATGCATGTGCATGTCAAATGTTTGACTTAATACTGGTTAAAACATCCAGTACAAACATAAACTGCCCTTCTTACTGTAATTATTTGTACCATTGCCAACAAGAGCAAATAAAGCTAAATAAAAAAGCTTTTTTATTAGCTTTTGAAGGGTCTGTCCTTTAATTGAAGAAACATCTCATTCTTAATCAATACATGTTCTGAAAAACATTTCACAGTTGTTTTGACACCCTGTATTTAGTACTCAGTCCGTCCTCCCTCTGCCAAGACATCAGCTCTGTGCACACGCTTCTCCATTCATGCAGAACTTTTTAGGTACATTTGATCTCCTCTACCTGAACCAAGAGAATTCTGATTACTAAAACACTGAGATTTCTCTGGGAGAAATATGAGAAAACAATCAAAAAGTCTCTGAGTGGTTTCCCCTAGGAATTTAATTATGAAATGTTTGCACATTCAAATGATAAGAGGGGATTTCTGTTTACTCTGAATAAAGATTTGTGACTCTGGAGGCATCCGTTATTGCAGTAATTAATAGAAAGGGGAGAGATTAGGGTAGATTTAGGTTCATAAAGACCTTCACAGAACAAACTATATTTGCAAAAGCTCTGGGCAACAGACTTAGTTATTTCATGGACAAACTAGTTCTCACAGATCTTACTGGTTTCATACTGAACAAGAACCTTTTTCAAGTCTAACGCGTCTCTTCAATATAAAATTATTTCCATCGTTTCATAAAGATGGAACTTGTTGTTACATATCATGCAAAAAAAAGCATTCTGTGACTTGAATGTGATATATTAAGAATGTATGTTTATGTTTCAGATGATGTGTATATATGTTTAAGATTATCTGTTTTTATATATGTTTCAGATGGTGTGTCAATATAAATGTTTCAGATGGTGTGTCTATATATAAGTTTCAGATGGTGTATTTATATATATATTTTTCAGATGCTGTGTTTATATATATATATATATGTTTCAGCTGGTGTGTTCATAAATATGTTTCAGATGGTGTATTTATATATATGTTTCAGATGGTGTATTTATATATATGTTTCAGCTGGTGTGTTCATAAATATGTTTCAGATGGTGTATTTATATATATTATTCAGATGGTGTGTTTATATATATGTTTCAGATTGTGTATTTATATATATGTTTCAGCTGGTGTGTTCATATATATGTTTCAGATGTTTTATTATATATATGTTTCAGATGATGTATTTATATATATGTTTCAGCTGGTGTGTTCATATATATGTTTCAGATGTTTTATTTATATATATGTTTCAGATGGTGTGTTTATATATATGTTTCAGATGGTAGAGTGGAGGTGACAAAGGAGAGCGTAAAGCTTTGTACCATGGGACCTGGGAAAGTGTTTGGGGAGCTCGCTATCCTCTACAACTGTACCAGGACGGCAACTGTCAAGAGTGAGTCTGAACATACACCAACCCTATATGGTCATTTAAACACACGTTCACTAACCATAACATTTTGTTCACATCATTATGAAACGATTGAACCTATATGCTATGAGATTGCTTTGGAAATGCAGACTGGACCACTTTGGCCCAAACATTGCGAAATTTACATCAGCAGTCGATAGCAATATAAGGAAATGTATGGACAGTGATGTTCCCGTAAAAACACTATTCCAAAACACTTTAACCATAGACTATTGAATGTGTCATTTGATTAGCCAGGTCTTTTCAATCTTTTAATGTGAATGGGGAAAAAAGTTAGAAAAAGAGTGGAGGGAGGTTTTTATTTGGTATACACTAACAGCATTGTTAACAAGTTATTACTGTTTTAGCTCCTGCTTTAGAATCATAGGTCAGATAACAGAGAAATGTCCCCTCTAGAGGAAATCCTGTTTGTTCAAATATCTTGGAAAATTAATTAACCACAAGTTCACTTTTAGGGTTATTTTTTATGTCAGTTTTATTGTAAATGTAAACGTAAAACTGTTAATAAGAATCCAGAAGAATGCTGGTCTATGTTCATCTTCTGTAATTTGTCACAGTCCCTGAAAGTGCTGTTGCCTTATCTTCTGGTTTTGAATACCAGAGGCAACTGGTTAGTCATTTGTCCTGTTGAAAGGTTTGTAATGTTCAAATTTGCTATGTAAATAGTGTAGGTCTGTCAGAGCTCCCTCCGAAGCCTGTCTAGCGCCACCTGTGGGCAGGCTTCGGTGTTCGTCCTCACTGGTCTTCTGAATTGCCATAGTTCCTCCTCCTCTCCACTGATTGTCCGGTCTCGTCATCACAGACACCTGGTGTTCATTCACTCATTAGTAGAGTATTTAGGTCCCCTGTGTTTGGTCTGTATTTGTGAGGTATTGTTTTATGTTACGCATTTGTTTACTGAATGTTTCTCTATGTCCCAGATGGACTCAAGTTTACGTCCTGTTGGACATTTATGCGCTGCGTCGCATGTTATATCTTTTATGACTCTGACTATGTTTATAGTCTGTGATTGCTTAGGCAAGTGTGAGAACTGAACTTATAAAGTACACTAAGCTATCTGTTCCATTGCCTGGCTCTGTCCTTCCTCACTATACACCTTCATCAGCCGTGACAAGGTCAATGTAAATAGTGTAATTATCTAACTTTTTCCTTTACAAACAACTCACATTGTAGCCAATTATCTCCCTCAGAAATGTCATACTTGAAAGAATTAATTATTTTTTGTTGTAATGGTGTTGTGTGCCATTGAATGCTATGTGTTGAGAAAAGGAAAAGCATTTTAAACTAATATGTTCTTACTGAATTAAATTTATTCCGAAAAAAAATTACACATTTTGAGACATATTTTCGGATTTTCTATCAATCAATCGATGACATTTATTTTATAAAGCCCTTTTTACAAAATAGTTGTCACATAGTGCTTTTACAAACACCCAGGCTGAATCCGACAGAGCACACATCAACAAGTTGATACACGGTGGCTAGGAAAAACTCCCCGATGGGTCGAATTTAGAAAGAAACCTAGAGAGGAACCAGGCTCTTGGCCAGTCCTCTTCTGGCTGTGCTGGGTGAACTTATGATAGTTCAGTTTAATACTTTTTAAATGCATTTTTTAAATGCAAATAGAATAGAATAGTCCAGGTCAAATACAGTCAGAGGGGGACTGGACCGTAAACACAAAGTGGTGTTTAAAAAAGATGAGGATGCAGTATAGTTGGGGGAAGATAAGTGAGGCAATAAGGAAGCCTGTGGTGGAATTGCAGTCATTTACTTTATTTAATATTGCCTCCTTTATGGGAATTGAACCCATAACCCTAGCATCGTAAATGCCCTGGCCAACCAACTGAGGCACACTTGATAAGAGGGGAGAGGTGAAGATGCTGTCACGCTGTCAATCAGTCGGCCTACTCCTATATCTGTTCCTCTGAAGTGGCTCTGTTGCCATAGTGATGACCCATTAGGGAGTGTTGTGACTGCATCTCTCTGGGGTTAGTCCTAGCTGCTTCCCCAGATTTATGGGTTGTTTCACCCTTAACAGTCTCCTGCCTCCCGTTAATCCCACACACACCACACACTAGCACTGCTGCAAGAACAGACCTGTGGAATTTCTCTTGCGTGTGTGTAGTTCATGTGTGTATAATTAATAATTATAGAGAGATAGATTTGTATAGATTTGTACTGTTCCTTAAAGAAGATACACAGTAGTGTCGTGTCAAGTAATGTATTATTGTTATCTGAATTGAGAACAGCATCTTTCAGACTGTACACATAGTATCAATCAAATGTATTTTATAAAGCCCTTTTTACAACAAAGTTTTCACAAAGTGCTTTTACAAACACCCAGCCTGAACCCGACAGAGCACACATCAACTAGTTGGTACACAGCGGTTTGGGAAAACTGCTGGGTGAACTTATAATAGTTTTGTTTAATAATTATTAAATGCATTTTTTTAATATAAAATAAAATATTCCAGGTCAAAAACAGTCAGAAGGGCCCACCGGGAGGGTTGCGGGTTTGGGAGATTCGAAGCCTAAACTGTCAGGTAGCATCAGACCCCAGGGGGGCCTTAGGTCTGCTACATGTCCTTAGGGCAGATCAGTCCCACAGTATGGTCAGTAGGCATGTGTCCTCCTTAATGGGAGTGGAAACAAGTCACAGGGAAAGGTTAGACACCCGAGCTCCCTACGTTCCCGGCACAAAAGTATAGCAGCATAAATCTTGAAACTGAGACAGAGGGGTCCAGTGAAACTGTGGCCCTGAACAGGGTAAACCCTGGACCCAGAAACCCGTGTCCCAACATGCCGGAAAACATCCACCCACTTTACCAAGCATCAACTAAGAGACACAAGTCAACCGCAACCACTGTAGGATGGTTTTGTTTTACTAACAGAGTTACTCTAATTGACAGAAACAGCAAATGAGAACAATATCGAGCAAGTGACTCCACCCCCTGAGGAGCAATTGGAGAGAGGACATCCCAGGGGAGATGAGAACACGCCCGGAAATGAGTTCAGAGCCTTCCGTTCACCTTCGTACCCTGGGCCATACTACACTTAACCATAGACTGTGCTGAAGATATTCGTTTTTAATAGTGACTTAATAGTTTACATCACCCAGAGGCTGCATATATAGTGAGAACAAACGTGGTCCTTAAACCGAGCCTTGAGGAACACCAAAGTATTCCTTTGATTTGTCTGAGGAAAGGCCATCTGAAGTCTATCTGATAAATTAGATCTAAACCAGTCGAGAACATGTCCTCGTAGCCCAACATGGTTCTCCAATCTGTTCAAGAGTAGGGAGTGATCAATAGTGGCAGGAAGGCAGTAAGTTGTAGTGATTTTTCTAAGATTTTTGAGAGGATTTTTATCAATCAAGGCTAGTCTAAATACATCCAACTAGGTGGAGCGCCACTTTCGCTTAAATATTTTGGAGGCTTCTACATAGCACATATTTTAAGATAGTGAAATCAGATAAATCAGATGTTGAGGAACCTTCTCAGATGATATTAAATAATATAGTTATTATTGCTTTCAAAGGAGCGCGTTGAGAGCGCTTCATGCACTTCAATTGTTAGAACAAGAATACAATCTAAACACCAGAGTTTTGGATCAAGTCTTGACTGTGCCGCTGTGCTGAAAAGCCCCATGTGCAATTCAAATTGGCCACATTAGTCAGCAAGGATTTCTTGGTCCCATTTCGCCCTAGTGACTCCCTTAGGTAGCCATGATTTCCTGGTTGTACAGTGGAATGGGAAAATGCTGAACGGCTTAGTGGAAACCACTAACCAATCCATCAAGAGTTGTTGCGATTATTGAATTTATTAGGGTCATAGAAACAATTACAAATCGTTTTGGGCCCTCAAAAATGGTTTAAGTTTTTCAGTATTAGTTTGCCACACTGTGAAGATACTTAGATTTGGATCTGTCAGACTGCGAGCGAAAGAAGAGGATGAGAAAGAGAGCGAGAAACACAAGCAAGAAATCTGAAAACCAGAGAATGACGGTGTAAACACTTTGAGAGATGCTAGCCTACATTTTCTCACAGTGCTGGGATTAGCTGTATTTGGGAGAAGGTACTCCAGCCTGCTTAGCAGCACAACATTGAGAAAGACAGCCCGTACAATTAAGCACAAGACCGCCTAGACCTTGAGATCGGAGTCCCTTTGCTGTAATTTCAGTTCATACTGACAATGTAATGACATTATATCCCATCCACTCATAATCCCTGTGTAATGACGATTCGTCTGTCTCTCAGTAGATTGGCTCAGATAAACCATAGGTCTTAATACATTTGATGGATGAGTTATTTTTCAACTGCCGTCATTTTGTGGAAGAGTGGATTGGTCATTGTGCTGTGTAGTCTTTGCTTTGAGGATCTTTGTCTCACTCTATTGCTCAATCATATAGAAACACACACACACGCACATGCACACGCACACGCACACACACACACACACACACACACATCTAGTTCTGTAACTGCAAGTGAGAATGCAGCTAAATACATTGCTAACATTATCCCATATAAATAATTTTGTGAAATTTAACAATGCATTTTCATACACACATACACTGATGAGCCAAAACATTATGACCACTTATAGGTGAAGCGAATAACGTTTATTATTTTCCTAACAAGGGGACATGTGAAGGTCTGGGTAGTTTAGATGATCACCCTGTTCAAAGTTGTCCATAATTTTACCATGACAGGAGTTGGAAATTACAAATTTTGACCTGAGGAGAACAAATATGAAACTTAACACTGAAACTTTTTAACATAGTGGTGGCTTCAACAGACACTAACTCAATGTTTAAGTCATAAAGTAATAAACAATGTCAGATTGCAGTGTTATAGAGTTTTTGTGTGTGTACTGGAGTCTGTTGCCCATGCTGTATAGGGTAACTGTTCATATTAGGGAATTTGGTTCAATGTTTATGAAGAGTTCTCTGGCATACCATAGGCTATATATTGTTGTTCTGTTGTTCTGGGAAAAGCATGATGGAACTACTCATTTCGCTATTACATGGAACAAACTTTTACAAAAAGCTTTTTTAAGAGACTGAAAAGACAATTATAACTTCACTTACTTGGTTACAGCGTGGTAGCTTTGGTCGATATGTGTGTGGAAGGTATTTTACAATACCCAAGAAGATGACTGGTGACATTCTACATTCAATAACTCTTGTTTATCTAAATACAACTATGGTTGTGAAAAAGTGGAGGTTATACGCTCATATAGACTTCAAACTGGCTTTTTCAATCAACTTGTTTGAAGTCGTCCTGTTAACTAACTGCAGCCTAACAGTTTCATGGTTGTGAACTGTTTCTCTTGACAATGCTATGACAGGCAGGTGATTGAATTTGTTGCCTGATTGCATTGTATACATAGATCTTTCCTAAATGGAGGTGTGAGCTGCTGTTGGCTCTATCAAAGACAGGATGTGAAGCTTAATGGAGGAGAACATAGAGATGTAAATTGGACAGAATTTAGCAGCCTTAAGTGAAAGGTTCACTGGTCTGAATCCCAGAGCTAAAGGGACATATTGGTTGGTATGCCCTTGAGCAAAGTACCCTACTTAATCATAATTGCTTCTGTAAATTGCTTTGGATAAGATCGTTTTCCAAATGACTGAAATGTCAATGTTAATCTACACACACTGCTGTCTACCAAATAACCCACTTACTATCACTGCAATGACCGTCTGGACTCTCAGGATCTGTTTTCCCCGTAGCCTGTTAATTTGCCACACCGTCGTAGTACTGTGTTGGATCTGTTAATACTATCACCTCTGCTCTGATAACAAATAGCAACAACAGTGTTTGTCCAAAAGCTGTTCCAGCCCTGTTTCATGATGTCTAGTTTATGTTTGTCCATTAACTTGTGTGTTTGGATCCATTCATCAGTGATGACAGTTAGCATAAGTAATCTATTACTATGTATTATTGTGCCATTTTCTCTGTCTGGGTCCTGAGAGGGATTTTATTTGATCCTTATCTGTGTCCAAAACCCGCCAATGTTATTCCAAAAGATACTGTTAAAATTAATAATTTATTATATTTTTAAATGACCTGCTATCAATTTTCCTGCTATGAATTGTGATCAGTTCTCTCTCATCCTGTCTCTCCCTCCAGCCCTCACCAATGTGAAGTTATGGGCCATCGACCGACAATGCTTTCAGACTATTATGATGCGGACAGGCCTGATAAAACAGACAGAATATATGGACTTTTTGAAAAGGTGAGGAAAATTTCTGTATTTTTGCAATATTTTGTGCTCAGGTTGACTCAGGTTTGGCAAAGTGTATGTGATTTACCACTAATGCGTTTTGCTATTTGTTTTCTGCAACATTATCCATATTTGTTGAAGCATCTGAAAGTGCCCAGTATTTTTGGTAAAGTTGTTTTACCTCTTCTTGCTGTCTTTGGCATACAAGGTTAAACCTACAGTAGATATTAACAGAGCTTCTAGCTGAGAAGTGAAATTAAAAGACTTCTATCAAGATTTATATTGTTGCATCGACAGCCAGCATTGTATCAGGAGCAAGTGTCAAACGCTTTGTTGAATTCAGTCCTGGATGTGTATGACCTCTTATGTTTGAATTCAGTCCTGGATGTGTATGACCTCCTATGTTTGAATTCATTCCTGGATGTGTATGACCTCTTATGTTTGAATTCAATCCTGGATGTGTATGACCTCTTATGTTTGAATTCAGTCCTGGATGTGTATGACCTCTTATGTTTGAATTCAGTCCTGGATGTGTATGACCTCTTATGTTTGAATTCAGTCCTGGATGTGTATGACCTCTTATGTTTGAATTCAGTCCTGGATGTGTATGACCTCTTATGTTTTCCATCTGTCCCTCTCTCCGTCCTTCTGACTATCTGATTATCCACCTGTTCTCTCATTATCTGTGCAAAGTCTTTAGCTCATTTTCAGGGCATTTTATTCAAGCAGACTCAAGCAGACTGTTTCCCGTCGTTTTAATTAGTCATTGACAATTAATGTATAATTTGAGAAATTCTCAGGAACACCCTGCAGGGCCCACCACCACAGATTGGTTTACATGTTGTGTCTGCTCTGAAGCAAAGCCTCAGGAATAACACAGTTTTCTTAGTCTCTATAAGTTCTCCTCCACTCAAAGTCACAGTTGCTGGTCAGCTGGAAATGAAAGCAGGACACTCGTCAGCTTTTCACTAAAAAAGGAGATGGTTTTACTATGCAACATTGTGTGGGCAATCAAGGATGGTCGAGAGCATACTCAGCTGTCTATAAACTGCTATCATAATGGAGATATGATGTTCTGTTCCAGAAAAAAGCTTTCTGAATAGATGAAGTGGTTCAGATATACTGTCCAGAGCTATTTCTAAAGTAATCCTTTTGCAGAACTCAGAGAGAGTGTAGCGTGTAGTGTACAGTAGCATGGAAGTTATTGCATTTGAAATTAATAATTCAGTTTAGCACCGATATGTGAGGCCGAAAAATGGCACTCGGGCATCAGGACTGGACCTTATCGCAGTGGAAGAAAGTCAGCTGGTCCAACGAGTCCCGTTTCCTTTTACATCACATGGACTGCCGTGTACGTGTGTGTCATTTACCTAGGGACGTGATGGCACCAGGGAGTGTGATGCTCTGGGCAATGTTCTGCCGGTAACCCCTGGGTCCACTCATGTGGATGTCAATATGATGTGTGCCACCTAACTACAGATGCTCAGCATGCAGAGGACGCACAACAGGTGGTCATAATGTTTTGGCTCACCAGTGTATATGAATTGGAAGCACGAACACACACACACACACACACACACACACTAATGAGCATCCTGCCACCTTCATTAGACACATGTAGTCACAATGACTCTGAGTGCGTTGGTTACATTTCATTAGCTTAAGCCATGCACCATTGTAGTGTGGTCATTTTTAGAGGTTCCGTGGCTTTTTAGCTCAGCTGTCTGTCATTTAAATCTTCATCAAAACGTTTGAATGGGTTAGTGGGACTCACATGTCTCTGTCATGCTTTCTTTCCGACCGCATATTAGGCAGGTGGTCATAACGTTTTGACATCAGTGCATACATAACTTTCCATAACAGAGGCGTTTTGTTTTTGGTGATTGTTTCATGACTTCAGGGATGAAGTCACATATGTTTCCCATAGAGAGGAGCTTCCTGACCAGCAATTTTCATGCTGTGGTCCCTGAAGGTAATTCAGCACCCTAGGCAAGGAGATGGTTGAGATTACTATAATATAGCATGAAAAATAACAGGGAGCGAGAAGTCAGAGAGATGTGGATGGATAGAGGCCTTTATTTTAATGCCTGGGTTATTTTCTCTTCATTCTGATAAGTATTTGTCCATTTTCTTTAGCCGACAACAAGCTGATAGACACTGACAGGAAATGCACAAATCAAACAAAATACGCCTCTATGTCCTCAGTATGTGTGTGCATATGTGTGTGCATGGTACAGAACGACACAGTATGTGCAGTTTATTAACCAAATATGGTATGTTTACTGAGTGGAAATAACCAGAAACTGTATTTAGTGCAATGTCCTTTTCAATTTACAGAATTATTGGCCAAGCTTTTAACAGCCTACAACATGTGATCACTGACTTCCAGGAGATTTTATTTTTCAGTGTTCCAACATTCCATGATCTTCCAGAGGAGATTTTAAGCAAGCTAGCAGATATCCTTGAGGAGGTAAGAAATTAATTAGTAATTTATTATTAATGAAAGCAATGATTTAGATAATATCTGCTGGAACTTCTGCAATTTTCCATTTGTGTGAAGAGTCTTCTTTTGGACATGTTAATTATACTGACAGTAGATTTTCATCATTATTGCTGTATTAGTTTAGATTGCATTTTCCTTCAGGTATGAAGCAATTGTAATTGCCATTGCAAAATGTAAAGAATCTCAAAAACATTTCTCATTTCAATTGTGCATCCTATAATATTCTCTATTTTGAGAAATGTTGGCATGTGTCATCTCAAATGTATACACCAGTGAAACATCACAGATGACCATTTATTGCACAGATTAACTTGAGGCCAAAAGATCTAAACTTGAAAAGAAGATATGTCTGTGTGCATGTGCAAGTATATTTTATTGTGTCTCCATTTAAATGTATTTGTGAGGTGTCAATAGTAGCTTTTAATGGTTGTTTTAGGGGTACTAAAAGGTATTTTTAAACCATTTCTGCTGTCCTCTTTGATTTCAGACACACTATGAGGATGGAGAGTACATTGTCAGGCAGGGAGCGACGGGAGACACCTTCTTCATCATCAGTAAGGGAATGGTGAGATGATTAAACTCATTACCATGATAGTATTCATCATCAGTGAGGGAATAATTAGATGATTAAACTCATTACCATGATAGTATTCATCATCAGTAAGGGAATAATTAGATGATTAAACTCATTACCATGATAGTATTCATCATCAGTAAGGGAATAATTAGATGATTAAACTCATTACCATGATAGTATTCATCATCAGTAAGGGAATAATTAGATGATTAAACTCATTACCATGATAGTATTCATCATCAGTAAGGGAATGGTGAGATGATTAAACTCATTACCATGATAGTATTCATCATCAGTAAGGGAATAATTAGATGATTAAACTCATTACCATGATAGTATTCATCATCAGTAAGGGAATGGTGAGATGATTAAACTCATTACCATGATAGTATTCATCATCAGTAAGGGAATAATTAGATGATTAAACTCATTACCATGATAGTATTCATCATCAGTAAGGGAATGGTGAGATGATTAAACTCATTACCATGATAGTATTCATCATCAGTAAGGGAATGGTGAGATGATTAAACTCATTACCATGATAGTATTCATCATCAGTAAGGGAATGGTGAGATGATTAAACTCATTACCATGATAGTATTCATCATCAGTAAGGGAATGGTGAGATGATTAAACTCATTACCATGATAGTATTCATCATCAGTAAGGGAATAATTAGATGATTAAACTCATTACCATGATAGTATTCATCATCAGTAAGGGAATAATTAGATGATTAAACTCATTACCATGATAGTATTCATCATCAGTAAGGGAATGGTGAGATGATTAAACTCATTACCATGATAGTATTCATCATCAGTAAGGGAATAATTAGATGATTAAACTCATTACCATGATAGTATTCATCATCAGTAAGGGAATGGTGAGATGATTAAACTCATTACCATGATAGTATTCATCATCAGTAAGGGAATAATTAGATGATTAAACTCATTACCATGATAGTATTCATCATCAGTAAGGGAATGGTGAGATGATTAAACTCATTACCATGATAGTATTCATCATCAGTAAGGGAATGGTGAGATGATTAAACTCATTACCATGATAGTATTCATCATCAGTAAGGGAATGGTGAGATGATTAAACTCATTACCATGATAGTATTCATCATCAGTAAGGGAATAATTAGATGATTAAACTCATTACCATGATAGTATTCATCATCAGTAAGGGAATAATTAGATGATTAAACTCATTACCATGATAGTATTCATCATCAGTAAGGGAATGGTGAGATGATTAAACTCATTACCATGATAGTATTCATCATCAGTAAGGGAATAATTAGATGATTAAACTCATTACCATGATAGTATTCATCATCAGTAAGGGAATAATTAGATGATTAAACTCATTACCATGATAGTATTCATCATCAGTAAGGGAATAATTAGATGATTAAACTCATTACCATTTAAATACAAATCAGACACCATCATATTGATAACTATGTCAGGTGTTGTGGTCTGGTACAGTATTGTATATAAGCAGTCGGAGAAGAGGTTAGAGATTCTGTGCTCTTGTTAACAATGTGTGTCTCCTTCAACTAGTGCAATTAGCATCTTTCTCATCTCTGTCATTCCTGGTACCTCTCCTTTTCTTTGATATTCTCCTGTGACACATCTCCTTCTCTCTTTTTTGGTCATTACTGGCTACTCTCTCTTTTTCTTACTGTCTCTGGCTGCGTACGAAATCACGTACTATGTTGAGTATGCACTACATTTAAATAAGAACGTACTTTGCGACCGTTAAAAAAGTACGTTCTATATAGTATGAATCCGGGTAGTGTGAATGGAGTCCGGACGTACTACATATGCGCCGTGTTCTACTTGTATAATCTACCGGGCAAGCGAAGCGTGTTTCCTTCAGGTCCGCGTACTCCTACTTCCACGCATAAAGCAAACCCGCTTTTAAGTCAATCGTTTACTTATATGATGTTAAACAAATACATTTTAACCACAAAGAAACAAAAAAAGTGTTTTCTAAAGTAGTTAAACTTTTTATTTTTATTTATTAACATTTCTAAAGTAGTTACACTTGAAGACATACTACTCTGCTCGCGTACTGTTTTTCGCAGAAGTACGCGATTTCGGACGCAGCCTCTGTCTTAATTTCGATGTTGGCATGGAAACAAAATTTCTATAGGAAATGGAAAATAATTGCTTTGTTATCTGTTACTCAGATTAAGTCAGGGGAGTGGTGCATTTGTGGTAAACATAATGTCAAAAAGGAATAGAACTGTCTAATTAAGGAAAATATAAGGCATTATTAAGGCAAAATATCTTATATCTCAGATGCAAATCTTTCTGTATGTTAAACAACAGCCTGTCAATTTTTTGGGACTTCAATGCACATGTGAATAGGATTTGAATTGCTGATAGAGTCTAATTGTTTAATTATGACAACAATTTGTGTACCCGTTTGAGTAATTGAAGAGGCAAAGAGCTTGTACAGAGCTTCGGAGGCAGCAACAGAGCGTAAACCAGTTGATACGTTTACTGCAGCCTTAACTAGAACACCTGTACACTAAACAGATGGGTACATACAGTATTATATCAGCTCTACACATCCAGTATGCCACCACAGCCACAGGGTTTTCATCCAACAGACGGGATAATTGAAGCCTGAGACCCCGTGCTAATAAGCTTCTATTTGAAAGCCATTAGGCTGCTTAACAGTTGAACAACTGATTAACTGCAAACACACACACACACACACACACACACACGGAAACACACACACACGGAAACACACACACACACGGTAACACTCACACACGGAAACACACACACACGCACACACACACACATACACACACACACACACGGAAACACACACATAATTTATGTATATTATTTTGTTATATTTGTTCTTTGGTTGTATTGTCGCAGGCTGCCGGAATGTACGCATTTCATGTTCACTCGCTAAAAGCATATTAAATTTAAACACTTCCTGTTGTATCCGTGTTTTTAACGGATACACTAGTGACTAAATTAGCCCATGAGTTCCATACGATCCGATCTCTAAAGGTTCTGTACTGGTGGAACCTTGATACGGTAAGACCAGGTGAATGTCTCAAACTGGATATATGTTGTCAGTAACACGTGATACTTTCCATTGAGTGTTATTAGAACCCTACAGTTCCTTCTCTAAACAGAATCATGAGATGAGGCAGATTCTGAGTTTTTAACCATCAAAGACTGTAGTTCTCAAGAGTGACACTGTTTACATAGAGGAAGCGTTTTGCTCGTTTAATGTGACCTGACCGGCCTGTGGTATAATTAACCAGTTAAGCAAACACCTTGTGTATAGGTGTGCGAGGTTAGAGGCACAGGACAGGGAAAACGTACTAGGTTTGACTAATTGGATAACCGTTTGACATTCCAGCAAATTGGTATAGTGTGGTTCTGAACTCCTATTATAGTATTGCCATGTATGCCTGTGTTATAATTAGAACCAAGCTAACAAATGTTTTTTGTTCACAAAAAAGTGAGGTCTTCATTTATCTTCATCACAATGTTTTTGTCTTGGCAAGACTACACAACCACTGAACCAAAATAAACAAGCGGAAATCATATGGGAGATGCTTAATGTAGATGTGAACACACTAACAATAAAATAAAAATGTTCTTTTTTTATTTGCTGGACATTTTTTTATGGCTCCTCTGGAGGCATTTAAATGGTCAAGGGATTTTGATGGAGCAATT
This sequence comes from Dallia pectoralis, assembly GCA_029465975.1. NCBI lineage: Eukaryota > Metazoa > Chordata > Actinopteri > Esociformes > Umbridae > Dallia > Dallia pectoralis. Next base: position 15,575,240 of record CM055730.1, read on the forward strand.
AGACAGCTTTACTTTCAGAGAATAGTTCATTACAGAAGTGTTTACTTAGTACAGCACTTGTCTTAAGGTAATGTCTGAGAGTGACAGTCAGTCCCCACAGGTCCCTTCTCTCAGAATGTGTAATTGCTCACTTCTCAAAAATCGGTACCCATTTGTCCCGCCCCTGTGTCCAGGTGAAAGTGACAAAGGAAGACAAACCCAACGGGGATCCTGTCTACATTCGCAGCATGGGAAAGGGAGACTGGTTTGGAGAGAAGGCCCTGCAGGGGTAAGACAATGGATAAAACTTCACCCCAAACTTTTATTTTTACCTTTTCTCTGCTTCTTATGGGGACACACAAACTGTTAAATCTGTCCACAAAGGTATTTGGTGAGACTTATGTTCTCACAGTACTGTGGAAAGTTTTGGGCTACCTACTAAAATTAAACCATTTTCTGTTTGGAAGTCAATAGAAAGATACCTAATTACAATTAAACATAACATTAACATGTCATTTCGGTCAATTTGCCTCACCTGTTCATTTGTATTTGGCTGCTATTTCTTTTTTTTCCCTGTCAGTGTAAACCCAGTTGGGGCTCTGAGGTTGCCAATCTAATACTGTGAGTGTCTGGTCTGCAGACCTCCATTCCAAGTGGGTCCTAATTGTTTGAAGAGTGTTTTACTGTGGTCATTAACTGTGCTGAAGGACAAAGTTATAGAGGGCCATTTCATAGAATACTTCTGAAGTTCATGTGTGCTTTGGTGTCTGATAACTCTGACAGAAGCTGATCAAGCACATTAGAGGATGTTCTTCATGTCGTTCAAGGGAGTGACCTTCAGAAACTTTTTTCATGTGTGTATGCACTACGACTGTATAGAGGACTCTGGTGTAATTTTAAATTACTTTTGCCTTTGCTGATTTTTTTGTAAAATGTAGTCAATGTAGCTAGCACCATCTTGTGGTAACTGAATGGAGGTACTTTTCCCAACATTAGCTCTATTTACTTGTGAAGCAAACATAAGCAGTGGAAGCTATTCTTAATTCTGAGATATTGAACCATTTGAGGTGAGATTCATTCAGATCTACAGTATATCAGTTATATCGCATTTTTACAGTGGGATTACATAACATTACAATACACCATTCTTGAGCTGTTAATTTCAATGGCAAATGCAGTGTACGGCACTGTAATATACAACAAAGATGACATTCTAGACTGATACTTTCAGAATAATTTAAGTGTACATGGTTTATCAAGTTACTTTATTATTTGCCGTTTTTAACTATTTTAAATGCAGAGACATGGTTAAGGGAGAACATTTATTTTCATGTTCACTTGTATTTCCCCTAAGGATATCTAAGAAGGGCATCTGTATTCATCCACAACAGTGTTTTGTCCACATCTGACAATCTGTCTTTAGTTCTGGGCATTGTGAGTGAATGAGGCCGACTCCGTATGGTCAGACATGTCTCCCAAATGTCTTTAAATTCATCAAACATTATTCAACGCATGCTTTTTTTAATCAATGCATGTTTTTAATCAGAAGTTAATGGTGTGTGTCAGTCCAATGCCTCTGATCTTTAATTACAATCAGTTCACATTTTCTCTGCAGTAAGACTGGATTGTGTGTGGTGTGTCAATGCATGCACTATTTTTCTGACTTTTCACATTCAATAATGTGGCTATCGGAACAGACCTAAAACAGGGAATATTTAGTTGGATTAATAGTCATGAATTGTGAAAAAACTGAGTTTAAATGTATTTGGCTAAAGTTTATATAATCTTCTGACTTCCACAGTATGTGCAGTGTGTATGTGTAATTGTAATTCGGTGGTACCTCAGAGAAGAGTCCCTGACAGGATAGCACAGTATCAGGTGTAACATTAGTATCAGTATCAGGTGTAACATTAGTATCAGTATCAGGTGTAACATTAGTATCAGTATCAGGTGTAATATTAGTATCAGTATCATGTGTAACATTAGTATCAGTATCAGGTGTAACATTAGTATCAGGTGTAACATTAGTATCAGTATCATGTGTAACATGAGTATCAGTATCAAGTGTAATATTAGTATCAGTATCAGATGTAACATTAGTATCAGTATCAGGTGTAACATTAGTATCAGGTGTGACATTAGTATCAGTATCAGGTGTAACATTAGTATCAGGTGTAACATTAGTATCAGGTGTAACATTAGTATCAGTATCATGTGTAACATGAGTATCAGTATCAGGTGTAATATTAGTATCAGTATCAGATGTAACATTAGTATCAGTATCAGGTGTAACATTAGTATCAGGTGTGACATTAGTATCAGTATCAGGTGTAACATTAGTATCAGGTGTAACATTAGTATCAGTATCAGGTGTACCATTAGTATCAGTATCAGGTGTAACATTAGTATCAGTATCAGATGTAACATAAGTATCAGTATCAGGTGTAACATTAGTATCAGTATCAGGTGTAACATTGGTATCAGTATCAGGTGTAACATTAGTATCAGTATCAGGTGTAATATTAGTATCAGTATCAGGTGTAACATTAGTATCAGTATCAGATGTAACATTAGTATCAGTATCAGGTGTAACATTTGTATCAGTATCAGGTGTAACATTAGTATCAGTATCAGATGTAACATTAGTATCAGTATCAGGTGTAACATTAGTATCAGTATCAGGTGTAACATTAGTATCAGTATCAGGTGTAACATTAGTGTCAGTATCAGGTGTAACATTAGTATCAGTATCAGGTGTAACATTAGTATCAGTATCATGTGTAACATTAGTGTCAGTATCAGGTGTAACATTAGTATCAGTATCAGGTGTAACATTAGTATCAGTATCAGGTGTAACATTTGTATCAGTATCAGGTGTAACATTAGTATCAGTATCATGTGTAACATTAGTGTCAGTATCAGGTGTAACATTAGTATCAGTATCATGTGTAACATTAGTGTCAGTATCAGGTGTAACATTAGTATCAGTATCAGGTGTAACATTAGTATCAGTATCAGGTGTAACATTAGTATCAGTATCAGGTGTAACATTAGTATCAGTATCAGTATCAGGTGTAACATTAGTATCAGTATTAGGTGTAACATTAGTGTCAGTATCAGGTGTAACATTAGTATCAGTATCAGGTGTAACATTAGTATCAGTATCAGGTGTAACATTAGTATCAGTATCAGGTGTAACATTAGTATCAGTATCAGGTGTAACATTAGTATCAGTATCAGGTGTAACATTAGTATCAGTATCAGGTGTAACATTCTTGCTACTAATGTAAGGTGGTAGATTCCATATTCAGTAATGAACCATCAGCACCTCAGGCAGTGTGTGATATGCCTCACCATTCTGTCTTTGGGGAGTGTGTGCATGTATGTGCTTGTCCTTGGTGTGATGTTGTTGCAGAGAAACAATGGCATTGGAGCAGGTTTTAGGCCACACCCAGGCCTGTATTTTCATAACCCCATTCCTGGAGCATCATACCACCAGCCAAATACCAGTTCACTTTACAAGCTCAACTAGAAATGAACACTGTCTGGCATCTCGATGCTGCTCTGCTAGATACATGCAACTGCTCTCTCTCTCTCTCTCTCTCTCCCCCCTCTCTCTCTCTTTGTTATAACCCTTGTATAAAACCACATAGGTCCCATAAGATTAATCCTGGTTATATAATGACACTTGTTTCTACCACACATTTGGATGCACTGTGTTGTTAGGTATCTTCATAAAATAGAATACGCACATTGTGGATCAAATTAAATCAACATTTGTGCAGATTTGGGCTGTTTTTTCTCTGTGTGTATGTGAGCGCTCGCTAGCCAGAGTACAGGGGCCTTCGCCAGCTTTATGAGGTGCCCTGCATAATGTAGTTTATAGTGATCTGTGTGTTGGAGTTTTGGCATAACACTTTTCCATGGTGAGATGAAGGTTGGTGTAGCTGCCCGAACATTGTTGACAACATTCACACAATGGCTGAGTGGTTTCCTTTGGTACAGGGTCACAAATCACACGAGCAGGTGTTGATAATGACAAGCACTGGGATGTACCACTCAGGGACCCGGTTCACTTAATACCACCTCGTGTCCCTTTTCAGCCTCTCTTGACATGCCAGTGTGTACGTGTTTGGGACACGGGTGATGGGGCTGGTATATGAGGAGGGTGAATGTGAAGCAGGACCATTTGAAATAGGTTGCACAGAAGCAAATACATATGGGTCTCTGCTTTCCTGATTTTTTTGTGTGTTCAAATGTTGATATGTTCTCACAGATCTTTAGGTACTTCAGTAATGCATACTTTCGTACTAGTTTAGGACTACGTTAACGGTTGTGGACTATTACAATTGGTATTGTCTTAAAACTGCACATCCTATCCTGAAACAAGAACTAGCTCAGATGCCTGGACATATACCTGAAGCGCACAAGCATCGTTTTTTGGAAGAAGCGGGGAGGTTTACCCCATTTACTTGCTGGTCATTTTGAAAATAAGATGGGGCACTTTGTACCGTTTCCCATCTCATCTATTAACACACATGGAAAGAGAAGCTGAACGAGCATCTGAACAACAGACACAACAGTTGAGCTGTGGTTTAAAAAGATAAGTGTATGCTTGCCATGGGAAAACATGTGAAATGCAGTATACAATTATCCTACTGGTGTCAGAGTGGTCTTAATTTGACTTAGATCTGTATAATTGTCTATAGAGAGCTTGGTGGACTCGCCAGCCAAGCTACAGTATATCTGTTGACTGTGTGCGTGTGCGTGTGCGTGTGTGTGTGTGTGTGTGTATGTGTGTCGATGAAGAGGATATTGATGATGTCACTGTCAATACAGAGTAAAGCTAGTAATACTATTGGGTGTATAACTATTTGTTATATTGCTAATGTCCAAATGTAAAAACCAAGGAATAAAATCCAATTTGAATTCAATTTGAAAGCCTGATTGATTGGGAATATTATGTTGGAATAATTCATCAAAAATGTTTTATTACTATTTGTCAAAGTAGTTTTCAAGCACATTCCTGCTGGTTAATAATTGATCGAATATAATGCCATTGGATTCTTAACAGTAGTAGACGATGAATGTATTTCTGTTTTGTTCCAGGGAGGACATCCGGACAGCAAACGTCATTGCTGCAGAAACGGTTACATGTCTAGTCGTTGACAGAGAGTGAGTGCCTTCGCAGTACCTCATGTATTAAATGGTTTTAAACACGTGCTCTTTAATTGTCATTAGATAAGCCATTTAGCAGAGTTATTAGTCCAATCATGCATGCATACATTGATTTTAAATTGTTGGCCTTGGGAATCAAACCCACAGTAATGACTTCGCAAGGACAATTATCATTTTAGTTCAACCTCACAAATCATTTGTATAATTACATTGTTTTTTAAATTAAATTATTGTTGATCAACGTAATTAGTTACATTTCAAAAAGGTCTCATTAAAAATTAGTCTGTCACTATGCTAACATTATTGTTAGCCAGATTAGCTAGCTGTAATGTCAGAGCCAGGCTGGGTGGTGTCAGGTTAGCTCTCGCTGTGAAGCTGTCCAATTACGGGTAAACTTGTGTGTGAGAGGGTCTTACTGAATGAGTCATCTAAGTGAGTGAGGTGAGTATTATAGCATGACACTCCATGTCACATCGGATGGCTAATTCTCACAACTCACACCTAACAGCTAGCCAGCTCGCTGTCTGCGTCACACAGAACTATTTGGGATGGGATTGTAAAGGTTAGCACACAATCGGCTGTCTTTACGGGAAGACAGGGAAAGGAGAGAGAGTGATGCGAAATATTCAGCATGTATATTCAGTATGAATATGTGTGCGTATGTGTGTGTGTGTATTTTGCACAGAGGATCTTGGTTTGACTGCAGGATAATCTGCTTGGATTTCTGTTCTGAACGTCTCAATTGGAATGCATCTTCAATTTTATTAGTATTGGGATTATTTATGGGCATTAGCTGCGACAGTGTTCAGTTCAATGGGTTCTCCATGTTATGTTGACAATGGTGACAACGGTCGTATGGTAGATAGTTCTGAACTAGATCATGCATTTCTTAAAACCCCCAGACGTAAAGAAATTCTAGTTAACTGGATTGCGAGTACGACTAAGTTGCTTTGTCTTTGATCCCATTGCTTGTCATATGGCAGGTAAAAACTCACATTGCCTTTAGGCGTGTCCTGCCAATTTTTAAGAGCTTAGAGCAATCACTTCACAACACCAGTTAGCAACACAGTGGCTACCGTATATGATTATTTAGAGAAAACAATAGATTATGAAATATCAAGATCAACAACAACGTATGTATTGCCATTTAAGGTTGAAATCTGTACTAAAGCCGCCTCAGCAACTCTTCTATTCTTCTTCTTTTCTTCTTCTTCACATCTCTTCTTCTGTTCCAGCTCATTCAAACACCTGATTGGAGGGTTAGATGAGGTGTCCAATAAAGGCTGTGACGATGCTGAGGCCAATGCTAGGTAAGTCCATTGTTGTCTCTCTGTCTGTCTATCATTTAACTCTATGTTTTTTTTTAAATCTATATACTAACCAAATCGTGATTCATGATATATTTGTTTCCTTACTCAGTAAGATGTTGTGACAAATCAGTAGGTCTTTTACAAATGTAACTCAACACTTCCATCTAACTTCTCGCTGAGAGCGGTTCCAGGCAGCTTATCTAGGGCTTTGGCTCCATCTGGTGGCCATGTAGTGCAGCTCCACTGTGCTAATGGCTCAATAAGTCACAAGGTATATACATTCATGGTTTGTTACAGAACAACATACCTAGAAGTGACCTCTTGTCTGAACGGCATGGTGGCTTAGAGGTGGCACTATGTTATCTGGAACTGTGGTTGACAGAGTTGGACACTGGGTACTCTGACACAAGGGTAACTTGGAGGTTTGGTATGCTCTTGTAGGCATAAATTGATGCAACCTCTAAGCAGGCAAATGTTATAAGACAAGCTGGAAATCCAAAAGATAGTTCTTTTGTTTTTTGACCATCACAACGCTGTCTGTTGTGTCCCTGGAGTTTTCTTCCCCTTTTGTAACATCCTTAGCTGGAAAGTGAGAGGTTGAATCAGACTGCTGGAGAAACTGGGTTCACATGGCAACCACATTGTGGACATTATGGCTGTTGTATGTCTTCTTTATGTTCATCATTGCATTATTTTCATGTTCTTCTAACTAGTTAGGTGTCTACATCATCATTAGACATAAAGACGTATCCTCTCAGCAGCTTGCCCCGTGGAAAAGTTGTATCCATTCCTTCATGTAGACAAGCGGTCCCAAAGCGTCACTTCCTTCAGTACAATTTCAAAGCAGGCACACCTGATTTTAATTTGACTACCAATTGCTGAGACTTTCGCTTAGACAGTCTAGTTCCGGCGACGTCAGCGCTGAGAAATGTCTTGGGCTCCCTGAGGAGAGATTTGACATCTGCTGACTTATCTGATCCTGTCCTGATCCTATTCTGAGTTCCTATCCAGTGTTTAGTAAGAGGCAAAAAGCTACAGTTGAGCTGTTGGGATTGTATCTGTTTGAGCTTGGCCACACTATAGACAGGGTCTGGTCCTATCCAGGGTCTGGTCCCTAGTGTGATGAAAGGGAGTTACTGGCAGCTGTATCCCATCAGAAGAGCCTCACGTGGGGGACATGGGTAAGCACTCTCCCTATTGCTTCAGGAAGCAGGAAGGACTGGGGGCTTAGTGAGGCTGTTAGACGTCAGATACCCATACACACACATAAAAGGCACACAGGCACGCACACAAACACTGGACTTTTATAGTTTTTCAATGTTTTTCCCGATATATATATTTATATACATTTTTATATATGTGTGTGTGTTGTTTTTAAGCCCAAGTCTCCTATTTTCGTCTGTTGTCCTGAACCTGTTGTGCTTTCATATCTGCTTGTGTGTGCCTCATTTGGTACCTTTGAAATTTCTTAATTTGAAAGTATGGACAGGATATCATACTTTCAGTTCTTAGATATCTTTGATTACTTTTTAAGAACTAATGAAGGTACTTCTGTGTTGGTTACTGCACTAGAATTTCCTGCTTACTATTTTATATGGAATTTTATAAATCTTTATGAAATCGTTTTTTTCGGATATTCAATCACTGAAATTAGAGTTCAATTCACCTTGCTTTATCTATTATGATGAGGGTACAAGTTCGCCTTCTTGTGGCCAGCAGCTAGTATTACAATGTCAGTTGATTGAGGTATGGATGGATTGAATGTGTAGGGATGTATTGACTTGAGCTAAATTAACTTTGGTAGTGCCGCACTGATTTAGGACGAGATAGATTGACTGAGGTAGGACTGGAAAAAATTGTCACAGTCCCCTTCTTTTTTTAAGTTACTTATCAACTAAAAAATACTCTAATACTTGATTTAAAAACACAATATGTGTTGTTCCTTTTAATTTAAATAATGTTCTGTATTTGTACTTTACTGGTATAGTGTTTTTTTGCCTGCTCACGTGGTCAATGACATTTACACAGTGGTAAATGTGAGAAAATCTGTTTTTAATATAAGAAAGACTACGATATTTATAATTTGTTGTATTTATAATATGTATAGATAGAACACCTACAGCTAGTAGCAATGTATTCATCCAACCTGGATCCTCTTAAAAAAAGGATACTTCATGCTACTTTTCCTATGCCCTCAAAATGGCTGGTGCACAAATAGGTGTTCTGTGGGGGATGAGTGTCTTGTTAAATAAAAGCCAATGCTTGCTGCAATGTTCAAAATAAACTGTTTGCAAGCTAACAAAAGTCTGCACGCTCCCTGTCACACATCCTTCTCTTGGCTAGAAGGGACACCTGTCAATCTCCAGCTCAGGGCCAGTGGGCCTCGCAATGCAAGTGTTCTTTCTTACAAGGTGACTTGGTGACTCGTGCGTGAACACGCACACACACACACACACATCCCCAGAGTTGGTACACGTGAGACTGCAGAGAAGACACCGCAACATTAATCATCATAAATTCCCACTAAGGAGGTCTGATGTTAGATCAGACTAACAAGACAACAACATTAACAACCCCTGGAGTACTCGACAATTTCATTATACACTAATGAGCAATTAGTTATTCAATTCCTTTACTTTTATTTATTATTATCAATCAGTGATGTCAACAAATGGCCAGCGTTTCCACCCGCTCTGTCCCAAGTTCCATTCAGCATGAATGAGTTCATATTGATTTCTGTCACTGCAGGTACGAAGCGGAGAGCATCTTCTTTAACCTCAACCTGACCGATTTCAACATCATCGACACACTGGGGGTCGGTGGCTTCGGCCGTGTAGAGCTGGTAGGAACCAGAGATGCCACTTGCTGCCGATCTGACTAACAGCAACCAAGAGCTTACAGAAAGGTTCCTTCTATAGTCTCGTGTACCCAGAAAGTTGAACAAATTGTAATGTAAACACACAGCTGTTTTTTTACTTGAAAAAACGCTTTTACGGCACAAGACTTCTAACTCAGTGGCACGTTGTGCGAAACTGAGCATGAACTAGTCTGTGAGCATGAACTAGTCTGTCAGTATGAACTAATCTGTGAATATGAACTAGTCTGTCAGTATGAACTATGTGCATGTACGTGGTATGTGCGTAACGGCGATGAACAAACAAACTGCAAAACCAAGAGTCCAAGAGGCAAATTTCCTAAAGTCAGTTTTATTACTTTCCAGTGGATATTTACTCAAAAATATTTAACTGCATAAGGACACCAGTAAACCCCCGCCAGAATGAGCTCAAATGACTTCTGAAGGCATGTTAGCGGACATGTAACACATTGAAGCTTGGCACTATGGTTATAAAATGTTACTTGGATAGATTCTACTACACGGTTTATTCCAGGTCCAACTGAAGAGCGACGAGGTGAAGACCTTTGCCATGAAAATCCTGAAGAAGCGACACATTATGGACACAAGGCAGCAGGAGCACATCCGCTCTGAAAAACTCATCATGCAGGAAGCCCACTCTGACTTCATTGTCAGGTAGACACATGCATTCCTGAACCCCTGTTCACAGGAACATTTATACCCAGCCTCCGTTGATACCTGTTGTTTTTTGGGTGTTTAGACTGTACAGAACATTTAAAGACAGTAAGTACCTCTACATGCTGATGGAGGCTTGTCTGGGAGGAGAGCTGTGGACCATTCTTCGAGACCGGTGAGTGGGAATTTCTGCTAATTTTATTGTGCCTCACACTTGCTTCAGTCATGAAAGAGCTTTCCAATGTGGGCTTGCATTTGTGTCTGGGCTCTCAGTTGTAGTTGGACGTATTCTCCTCTGAGCACAGACTGTACGGCCGACTACGTGCCCAGTCAGTCATTGAATACCATAATGTATGGGTGTGAGAGTTAGAGGTTGTTGTCACCTCCAGGGGTTCGTTTGAGGACTCCACCACCAGGTTCTACACAGCATGTGTCGTAGAAGCATTTGCCTACCTCCATTCTAAAGGAATCATCTACAGAGACCTGAAACCGGAGAACCTTATACTGGACCACAGGGGCTACGCCAAGCTAGTAAGAGAACAAATCTGATTCTGAGACTTGTTGGCTGCAAAGTAAAACTGTTCGATCTATTAACGCTGCGGGTCGCCTACTTTCATGTTTCGTCCACCATGTCTGATGCTTAGGTGGACTTCGGCTTTGCCAAGAAGATTGGATTTGGGAAGAAGACATGGACATTCTGTGGTACTCCCGAATATGTTGCTCCAGAAATCATTCTGAACAAAGGCCATGACATCTCAGCCGATTACTGGTCTTTAGGAATCCTCATGTTTGAGCTCCTCACTGGCAGGTACAGAACAACCTAATGGTTCGTGTGACGGAGATGTAAACTAGGTTGGAGGAATGAGTGTCTCCACCTCTGTTTTCCAGCCCTCCTTTCTCCGGACCGGACCCAATGAAGACCTATAATATTATCTTAAGGGGCATTGACATGATAGAGTTTCCAAAGAAAATTACCAAAAATGCTGCCAACTTAATAAAAAAACTATGCAGGTGGGTCTAAGAACATTTGGTCTACCCTCAAATCACATGCATGCTATTTTATTTTCTGAATAATTTCTGATTTAGTGTGTTTTGTTTTTTTGTGTTTTAGGGACAATCCTTCGGAAAGACTCGGTAACTTGAAAAACGGTGTCAAAGACATTCAAAAGCACAAGTAAGACAACCCATATAAAGTGTCATATTCGTTTGCTTATCTTTCCACACATTTGCATATTTAACAGTTTCGTCACATTTTCAGATGGTTTGAGGGGTTTAACGGCGAAGGTCTACGGAAGGGAACCCTAACACCCCCCATCATCCCTAATGTAAGTGAAAAACATGTGGGTTTCAAGCTGTTAAATTTCAACTAGCTTAATTCTCGCTTTCTGTCTGTAAACCAGGTGACATCTCCAACAGACACAAGTAACTTTGACAGCTTCCCAGAGGACAGTGAAGACCCTCCCCCAGATGACAACTCGGGCTGGGACATCGATTTTTAAACAGATTAAATGGCCGTTATGTTACTGGGCCCGGGGCCCTACTTCAGGATTTAGCTACATTCTAAAGACTGCGATAAGAAAGAGGACCAGAACTGCTTTGGGTCACCATTATGCCTTTCGCTACCTGCGGCTCTGGGATAAGCATTTAATAACCACTGCACTTCTTTAGTGTTCTCACTCACATGCACACACAAGCATTAAAAAAATCCACAATTGTCAAATTTAAAGCCAAACTGTCATTGCAAACCCAAATGCATTATGTGCATCAACACTCAAGGATACAAAAAGCACCTTTGTACACTCATAATATGTACACGCCGATAAATATGTGCACGCAAGCAAATACACACACTCACACAAACACACATGCATACAGTCACACACACACACACACTTTGTCAAGTCCCAGAGCTAAAACAATGCCTATTCTACTCAGCAGAAAGAATGTGTGAGAATGACAGTGTATATACTATAACTGAGGATATGTGCGAGTGTGAGCACACGCCAAACAATAAAATAGTTGTATATATCTGTATAGGATGGATGATTACTGTTCTGTCGCTGTCACACTCCTGCACTGCTCTTAAAAGGTTGGACACAGGACCGGTTCGGTCCATGTTTGAAAGGCTTCCAATTTGCACCCAGTTTTGTTTTAATAAAAAGTACAAATATGACTAGTTGTTCCTAGAAGTTTGGCAGAAAGCAGCATCTTGTGTACAAAGTTGTCATTTGGGTTTCCTCAACAGGGGAGCGCCATCTTAATAATAATTTCTGACAACCTTTTTTTTTTTTACTGATTTTAAAGGGGCATATTAAATGTCTCTGCTCTTTACTGCTCTATAGTATATTCCTGCGGGACAACATTTTGTTAAAAGCTGGGGTCAAATTGTACATGCACCCAAAATGGATCATGGTTGGGCCATCACAGAAATGTACATGAGGCATATATTTTAAAAAGGCACGACCATGGCTAAGAGCTTTTCTTATGTGTGACTCATCGCAGAGTTCCTGGACACTGGGGCTTAGTTATGGTATTTTTGCAATATTCCACAAAAACTCTAAATGCCTTATTCTTCGTTTACCAAAGCAATAACAGCACTAAAACATGATATGATATTATACCCATGGTATGCAATATCTAATGATCTGTTGCAAAGTTGCATAGTGCTGAATTTTGAATTCAGCCATGGTATTTTTAACCTTGTAAACCAGGCAGTTTTTACCACAGAGTCTGCAAGGTAAGGTCATCTTTGATGAACCAAGGAATTTGAAGTCTGAGACTCTCCACAAGTCTACGATCATTTCCTCAGTCTTGCAGGCGTTAAGAGTACGATTGTTGTCCTGGCACCATGTGCAAAGTCACTAATCTCATCTCTATGTGATGTCAATGTTGTTGAATATGAGACCCAGGATGGTGGTGTCATCCAGGATGACGTTGGTGACAACAGGGGACTGAGCACGCAGCCCTGATGTGCTCCAGTGCACAAGGTCAGTGCAGAGGAGGTGCTGTTGGTGTACAACAAGATACTGAGTACACAGCCCTGATGTGCTCCAGTGCTCAAGGTCAGTGCAGAGGAGGTGCTGTTGGTGTACAACAAGGTACTGAGTACACAGCCCTGATGTGCTCCAGTGCTCAGGGTCAGGTAGAGGAGGTGATGTTGCCGACTCTCACCACCTGGGGTCGGCTTGTCTGGAAGTCAGGATCCAATAATAATGGGAGGTGTTAAGACCCAGTTTCCTGAGCTTAGAAAGCGTAATTGTTGAGCTTCAAAAGTATAGCAATGTTTTTTTGTTTGTTTGGCTCAATTTCAAAACTTCAAATGATACAATGTATATTGTGTAACTTCTACCTAACATTGTTGACTTGTTCTACACAGATATTTCATTGACACTCATAAAAAACTCCAAAATTGCTGATAACTTCTAAATGTAAAGAATAATGTGAGAAAATAGTCCAATTATTTTCTATTCATCTCCTCTTCTCTAGTTCCAAAGCATTTCGTCCGCCAATTCTGTAAATAAATGTTAACAAATTTACAGGCAAAGAAATATCCTAACTATCATCTCAAACTTAAATGTCAGTTGACATTAATGACATTTTACCTGTCATGGTTAAAAGTGGTACTAACAATCTCATTTGGTAGCCTCTTTAGTTAATGATATGCTGTTTCACGATATTCTGCCTCATTCCCAAGCACAACCTGAGTGCAAGCTTCAAACGACCTATATGGAAGGTCATTCATTTGGTAATCTTCTCACACCCTTAAGGTGATGTCTGCCACTAGTGTAATCAAGTACACTTAAGGATAATTGCCCGCTATGCGATCAGAAAGATCAAATAAACTAGTTAATTGACGAAAAGTAGGCCTATGATCTATAATCATCATTTATGCACAGCCAAAGGGCAGTCAGGCTACTTGAATACCAAAGAAAGAATATTGCAATGATAGTTAAGATAGTTATGAAACAGCATAATAATGATAATTATATATCCAAACAATACACATATACACATTTGACTCTTAAAGAATAAAAAATATTGCACGTTCCAGTAGCCAACTGATAATCAAATGTGACCTTATATAGTATGGATTTTGGATTTGATCACTTTCCACTGTCTGAAATTTGATTTGGTTATTGTGCAGATATAATAAATAAAAAGTTTTTCCGAATATTTTTGCAAATTTTTCTACCACCATCTGCCTCCCCTGAGCAGGGCAATATGCCAATATGCCAGGTTAAAGACAAACAATACACAAATATACACTACAAACATTTGAAATAAAAAATATAACATTAAGTACAATAAAAACAGTGGTCAGGACAAACAAGTATTTAGGGGTGGGAGGACGAGCCTGTGCCAACATCACTGCCGGAGGGTTCGAGGAGCTGTCCCGTCCTCCCTTCACTCCAGCCTCCCTTCCTGTCTCGGTGGAGGAGCCTCCCTTCACTCCAGCTCCCCTTCCTGTCTCGGTGGTGGAGCCTCCCTTCACTCCAGCTCCACTTCCTGTCTCGGTGGTGGAGCCTTCCTTCACTCCAGCTCCACTTCCTGTCTCGGTGGTGGAGCCTCCCTTCACTCCAGCTCCACTTCCTGTCTCGGTGGAGGAGCCTCCCTTCACTCCAGCTCCACTTCCTGTCTCGGTGGTGGAGGCTCCCTTCACTCCAGCTCCACTTCCTGCCTCGGTGGTGGAGCCTCCGTTCACTCCAGCTCCACTTCCTGTCTCAGTGGTGGAGCCTCTCTTCACTCCAGCTCCCTTTCCTGTCTAAGTGGCAGAGCCTTCTTCCGCTCTGGCTCCCCTTTCTACTCCAGGTCCGGGCTTGCACCTTCCTCTGCGCCACTTCTTGCTCTGGTTCTGGAGCCTCTACTCGACACTGTTGAAGAGTACCTGGCACGTCTCCACCTTGGTGTCCTGGCTAGCAGGCATGTTATGTGTTCCTGTATGGCTGGGACCGTCTGGCGGCCCCTGTATCACCCTTTTGGGGCGTTCCAGTTTGTGGTGTTGTCCTGCCCTGCCCTCTCCTGGTCTTTAGTTGCTCCACATTCCATTATTTTTTGTTCTTTCCTTCATGTCTTCCTTTTGTCAATTTGTTCAACCAAGCCCACATTTGTTCCCCCCAACATGTGTCTTGTTTTCTTGTTTACCAAGTATAGAGTTTGTGCCTTTTGTCTTTGCTGGTCAGTGTTTTATTTACACGTTGATGTGTTGTTTGATTAAAGAGAATTGTTTGCTCCAACCTCTGTGCCTGTGTCCTGCCTACCACTGATCGTGACACACACAGCTCAAATAAAAGCCATGGCCTTGCTCCCTAATTTACATGCAGAGGAAACGTAAATTATTCAAAACCGAGTGTTATAAAAAACACTCTTCTACACGATAGTATTCACAGTACATTAAAATACAGATTAGGATCTGGATGGTATCACAGTACATTGACATACAGATTAGGATCTGGATAGTATTCACAGTACATTAAAATACAGATTAGGATCTGGATGGTATTCACAGTACATTAAAATACAGATTAGGATCTGATAGTATTAACAGTACATAAAATACAGATTAGGATCTGGATAGTATTCACAGTACATTAAAATACAGATTAGGATCTGGATAGTATTCACAGTACATTAAAATACAGATTAGGATCTGGATAGTATTCACAGTACATTAAAATACAGATTAGGATCTGGATAGTGTTCACAGTACATTAAAATACAGATATGGATGTGGATGGTATTCACAGTACATTAAAATACAGATTAGGATCTGGATAGTATTCACAGTACATTAAAATACAGATTAGGATCTGGATAGTGTTCACAGTACATTAAAATACAGATATGGATGTGGATAGTGTTCACAGTACATTAAAATACAGATTAGGATCTGGATAGTATTCACAGTACATTAAAATACAGATTAGGATCTGGATAGTGTTCACAGTACATTAAAATACAGATATGGATGTGGATAGTGTTCACAGTACATTAAAATACAGATATGGATGTGGATAGTATTTACAGTACATTAAAATACTCACATTACATTAAAATACATATTAGGATCCACAAAACCGAAATTCTAGGGTTGTTTCATGAAAGCCCATAACAGTTATAAAAACAGATGTATGTAACATTTACAAAACGACTGAAACTTTCAAATGATTCCTGACATTTTGTGAATGTGGTGCTGTTGAGTCAAAACGCTCCTAGACAAATGTGTACCAAGATGCCCAATGTCCTTAATAAAACGCGTTTAAGTGGGGGTTTAAGGTTTTCTTGCATGTGGACTAAACTGTATTATTTAATATATAATATAAATTAACATTTTAACTGCATTATTTAATATATTACTTCATATTTTCAGGGGAATGTGTAAACTTTTTAGGTACAAGGAGAGGATATTTTTTATAATTTTGGCGATTTTAATTAATAACTATAAAGCTCTACCAGATCATCCTTCCCCCAATAAATAGTACATGTCCCTTGAACACCAGTGACAGTAATAACAAGTTATCCGAACTAAGGCGAGACCACACTTAATAACATTACTTATAAAATTATTATCTCTCATTGACATTCTTTGAGAACCATATTTCGAACACATTCTGCATGTCTATGAGAGAGTCCATGAGAGATGTGTTGATATCATTATTACACACAGACATGGTCCAATATGTAACGGGGGCGAGTCGTTTGTGCAGTTCCCTACCGAACCGAGCCAAGATGTTTAAGCTCATTTACAATTCCTCCCTCCTTTGTTATGTGCGACAGGGGGCGGGTGTACAGACAAATGTACTTATAAATAGTTGTGCGTGAGGAGGACACCTAAGATACTCCACTAACCACGACCTATCGGAACTCTGTTCTAGGATTTGATATTTACGTGGACCTTTTGAAAATACACTTTTACTGGTTTACTATCTTTTTATTTAGCTAATTTAGATAAATAAGAAATATGCCTAACTTGTTGGTGCGTCAATGTATGGCTTTGTACCTCACGCTGTTTGGATACCTTGGGGATGCCGGAGCAGTTTTACTGAACTCTAATGCAATTAAGAATGTGCCTGGTGGCACCGATGCGGTCAGCCCGAGTCCACGTCCCTCTTCAGGTAGTGACCGACCCAAAGTAGCCGTGGACACTCTGCAGGTAACCAAACACACTGTGCGTAATACACAAGCTGGACATTACCCAGGCGCCTGTTTGGAACTTCACCTTAAGGCGTCAGGACATCTAATTCTGGTACACTAAAACTGTTATTATATTTATTAATTCTAGCTTACGTGCACATATGACGACGAGTGTGGAACTGATGAATTCTGCAACGATATCCGAGGCGTGTGTCTTCCATGCCGCAAGATCCGGAAGCGGTGTGCGAGGGATTCGATCTGCTGCCCTGGGAACCGCTGCATCAACGGTGAGCAGAACAGTTCCTCCTGTAATATATATCTATGCATTTGTTGTTATTTGTTTATTTGAAGTGATGTTTACTTAACACACGTCTGGTCAACAAATCTGCGTCAATCACAAGAATCATCAAACTAATTATTTTATATGATGTTGCATTATGTTGAGATGAAGTGACTGGTTGATAATATGTGCCTTTCCCCGAAGGTGTCTGTCAGGCCAGTGATCAAGATGCTGAAGTTGCAGTCACCACCAGTCATGGGAATTGGCAGAACAAGACCAAGGAACACCATGACAGGAGATTGCCTCTGACCCGAGGTCAGCTACGACATTCTGTCAAAGGTACTACATTGACACACATACCATCCAGTTACACCCATACATTGTATTGATGTGTCCCTCCCACACAGTCCCTGGTACTCGATTGCCAGTAAAAACCCAAATTCAGTGAAACTTGTGGATTTTTTTTGTTGGACTTTTAATATTCCAGCTCGGAGACCTTGCCTCATGCTTTCGACAGAACCCCTTATAGTTATCTCTCTTTTACTTTTTTCTCCCTTCCTAGGTCAGGAAGGTGACAATTGCCTGAGGTCCTCTGACTGTTCTGACGGCCTTTGCTGCGCCCGCCACTTCTGGTCTCGTATCTGTAAGCCCGTCCTAACGGAAGGTCAAGTGTGCACGCGTCACCGCAGGAAAGGCGCCCATGGCCTGGAGCTGTTTCAGCGCTGTGACTGTGGAGACGGCCTCTCCTGCAGACCAGAGAGGGGTGAGAAAGACCCTGGAGAAAGCCGATCTGTGGCCCGGAACCTACACATATGCCAGAGACGCTGACACGTCACCTGACACGTCACCTGACACGTCACCTGACACGTCACCTGACACGTCACCTGACACGTCACCTGACACGTCATAGAGAAAGATGAGCGGCGTGCTAAGCTCAAATGTAATGAAAAAAGCTCATACTGGGAGACGAGAAAATAATAATTATTATAGTATTTATGTCGAGTTCCAGCATGCATTCCTTAACCTGCTCTTTTTTTCCACATTAAGTGTGACAATATTTTTTGGGGCGAAAAGGTAGTTGATTAAAATGCACTCTAGGATTTAAGGGGTTAGATCTTCAAGGTAGTCAGGCGCACTTCGTGTCTAGGGGTCAAGTGCAAACCGACATGGGCAGTGAAACCATGTCAAGTGTTCATTACATGATCATTACTTTCTAAAACATGTTTCTGCCGTGAAGTTACCACTCAGAAAGAATACACTCAGAAAGAATACAGTTCTCCAGGTATGAAAGGCAATATGCCCAGAGGGAGCGAGCGAGCATCGTACGAGATGGACGGGTCGGTTTCCTCCGGACGCTTGAGGATGCCGAATAAAGATGTTAGACGATGCCGGATGAAGAAGTTATCTTCAGATGTTCCATGGAGAGATGACACGTGTCATCAAACATGGCAGATATGTTTTGTTTCTTTTTTTGCGGAACTTAACCCTGATTCTTGCAGTAAATTACTGTATTGTAAATATTGTACTGGAGGTGGCACTTATCAAAGTTATTGGACGGGGCCAACATCAGTATTCTAAATAAGGACATAGTGCTTTTTTTCATTGCCAATATTGTAAATGTGTACACAATATGATTTATAGCATTATTTACTGATATGTAATGTAGATCTCTATATTTTTTATTTACTTAAAGAGAATTTAAATATATTTGTTTTATTAAAACATTTTTAATAAACCGACCAATGTTTTGTTGTTGGAATTCTATGACTGACTTGGGGGAAAGTGTGAATCTACACAAATGCCTACCGTTTTTACACTCTTACCGTATCACTAGTCATCAGGTCCATGTCAACTCCAGAGAGGGTATATTGTTTTATGGCTGAATTTGGAGACTGTCTGTACTGTAGCAATGGTCCAGGTGCTTCACAAATGTGGCCTTATTGAGAAAGTGGCAAAAAAAACATCAAATTTCCGCCAGAGTTTGCCAGAAGGCATGTGGGAGACTCTCAAACCAAAAGGAAGAAGATACTGTGAACATTTTGATGAGACCAAAATAAGTTCCAACGTGTTGCAAGGAAGAGAAAACAATTGCCATCCAGATGTGCAAAGCTGGTAAAGACATCCAAATATACTGGATGTAATAGCTGCCAATGGTGCATCAACCAAATATTTATTAAAGAGGACGGGAACTTTTGCAATCAAATACCTTTTTATTTGTAATTCATTACAAACAAATCATAGATTGCATAATATATTTTTTGCTTAAAGTAATTTTATCTAATTCAGTCCATTTTGATGTTGTTCCATGTCATCATGTCGCTGTGTAAAAAAACTAAAAGGCATGATCCCTTGCAGTTATTTCCTTTGAAATTGAGTTGCCTATTGCTCTATCCACTGAAATATAAACATATTTTGCATATTTTTAGCGGCGGTGTTCATCGTGACGGCGATCTGGTTGAACCAGTCCTTGGGCCAGGTATGACTCTACGCGACAGCCACACCACGGCCTGGAATCAATCGAAGCGTGTTATCGGCTTTGTGGCTTTCGAAGGCAATTTCCGATTGAGCCGACATAATATGCAGCATTTAACTTGAGTAGGATTGTTGAGAACACTGCCTTTAGGAGCTGCAAACGCCTATAACCCGGAATGGGACTCAACCCATTCTAATAATAACCAACATGGTTATTAGAGGAACACCAGAGCAAGACACTACAGAGACAGTAAAGCTACAGCCAATGACCAGCAGACATTGAAAATCAAAAAGCTCTTATACATATCCCAGGTGTCTAACCAGTGTTCGCCATTCAGTCGTTTCGTGTAGAGAGTAGGGGTGTAACCCCGGCATCCTGGCCAAATCTGCCCCTTGTCCTCTGTCCATCATGGCCACCTAATCATCCCCATATATACACTAATTGGCTTCATCATTACCGTCTCCTCTCCACCAGTAAGCTTGTGTGTGGTGTGTGTTCTGGCGCAATATGGCTGCCGTCACGTCATCCAGGTGGATGCTGCACATTGGTGGTGGTTGAGGAGATTCCCCCTTTCATGTAAAAGCGCTTTGAGTTCCCAGGAAGAAAAGCGCTATATAAATGTAATGAATTATTATTATTATATATTATTAGAATCATGAATTGGGGGACGATTCTTCATTCATTTGGATTGCTGTGATTTAACTCACAGCAGGGACACAGTACACTTCCAGTACTTATGCAATGACATGTTCACTCATATATGAGCATTTACCAAACTCAGCCTGGCTGTCTCTAATTAGGACGATGTAGATTACATGATGGCGAGGAAATTACTGTGTTTTCGGCCCCGGAATAAGACAGGGATTTTCATGTTGTCATTCTAGTGTTTTGAATTATAGAGCGACGAAGAGAAACATACGATTTCAAGGAGCGATTATGTGTTGATGCGGCCTGAACGCAAAGTTCATTCATCCAAGTCTCGAACTGCTTTACATCGGGAGCGCCTAATTCAATATATCCAATGGGAATGTCACACCCAACCCTGGGTACTGCTTGGCAGTTAGCCATAAAATAAAGAGCTGTGTTGCTTGTAGGTCTTTGCTATGTTGCTGTGTTCTAACATTGTTTTGTCTGGTCATACCGTGTTCATCTGCCTCAGTGTCTGAAAACCTGAATCTAATGACAGCTACGCTACAGGAGAACATATCCAACTATTTCTGATGCCTATGGGCTACAGACGTCAGCCATTGCAAGCTTTGAAAATGCGACCATGTACTGAAAATGACTACTTTATTGTATGTAATGTGATGTGTTCAGATGTTTTTGTTACACTATAGTGTACAGGGGCATGTCCCATATTGCTGTGCTGTCATTTTAAAAATGTATTGATGAAAACACATTCAAATATGATTCCAATGTCATGGAATATGGAGGTGAACAGAATTTGAAAATTATTTGGGAATTTGCAGTACATTACAGTATAGTACAGTACATTACAGTACATTGCAGTACATTACAGTATAGTACAGTACATTACAGTACATTGCAGTACATTACAGTATAGTACAGTACATTACAGGGCATTCAAGTACATTACTGTAGATTACAGTACATTGTAGTACATTACAGAATAGTACAGTACATTACAGTACATTGTAGTGCATTACAGAATAGTACAGTCCATTACAGTACTTTGCAGTACATTACAGAATAGTACAGTCCATTACAGTGCATTGCAGTACATTACAGTATAGTACAGTATAGTACAGTCCATTACAGTGCATTGCAGTACATTACAGTATAGTACAGTATAGTACAGTACATTACAGGGCATTGCAGTTCATTACAGAATAGCAGAGGTGGGACAAAGTCACTGTTATGCAAGTCACAAGTAAGTCTCAAGTCTTTGCCCTCGAGTCCCGAGTCAAGTCGAGTCAAAGATGAGGCAAGCCCCGAGTCGAGTCACAAGTCAAAGCCAACAAGTCTCAAGTCGAGTCCCAAGTCCTACCATTTTAGTTTCGAGTCATTTCAAGTCATCTTACCACAGAATTTATACAAATCATGTATGTCTGTAAGATTTGTATTTATTTAAACCTCTTTTTATACAATGACATTAATACAGTAAAAAACAGAAAATTTAATTTCACCAAAAATGCTTGTATTTCAACAGCATATTGCACTAGAACAATGCACAGCAACTTCAGTCCTGTATTGTATTGACCTTAGGGCTGGAAGATATGGAAACATTTAATATCACAATATATTTCTTAATTTCGGTCGATACGACATAATTCCGATATCGATATGAACAATATAAAAGCCTCAGAAAAAATGCCATGAACACCCACAATGGATGTCTGTATACTATCTTCTGAAAAATACATTTGCCAAGTCTTTTGAGCCTCCTCCTATAAAACTAAATAATATTTTAGAAATAAAACGGTACAAATAAATTTAAGTTCACCTTGTATTTGATTTTAACCTTTATACAAACAAGAAAAGTCAAATAAGCAATTTGACTATGAGACTGACCTTATTAATATATTTAACTTTAAACAATAACATAGGCTGATTATATTATTCTTTACACAAAACTTCCTGCATCAAAACTTGTTCTTATAAACATATCGTTTAAAGTTAGTGAACATGTTAGACAATGAAGAGGTGAGTTCATGAGTTCGCTACGTGACCGTGTATTTAAGAGACAGGAGAGAGAAGCTCATGAACGCGCATGTCGCAACATGACGTCATGGGCCAGTCAACGCGGAAGATCCAAGCTCCTATGTTGGCTTTATGCGTTTTTGAGCCTCTCATTCTCCGGCACATTTAGCATCACGCTGAAACCTGAAGTTTATCAGATCTCAGAAAGCTGAACCACTTCCATACCACTGAATTAGTCTTTCCTCTCATATCAACTGTCTGCTTTCTCCTCACTTATGGAAGCTCGTTCACACACGTTTGAATTGCGGTCATGGGCGCTCATTTTGTAGCTTAAACTTGCCGTGTTGGAGATCAGCAAAAATATTGAAATATCGAAAATGTGTTTAGAAATCATATCACCGTTATTGATTTTTTTTTACCGCGATATATAGTGATATTGAATTATTGTCTAGCCCTAACCTCATATTGCAAAACAGTTTAACCTTCAAATAGACATGGGTCCTTTTAGCCTGAACTTTTTTAAACATGTCATTAATAAAATCCTCACTCCTCAAAATTATCACTTCTGAAAAAATGGACCAACCTGATAATATAATTGGAATGACTCCATAGAGACGTGTGTGTGCGTGCGCGTGTGAGCGTGCCTGTGCGAAGCTCCGTCTGTAATCTTCGACCCGCATGTTTTGCAAATTGCAACTCTTTTTTTGTCGACTACCTCGTAGTTTTTATAGCCAAACGAAACTATCTTCGGTATCATTTTGCCAACTGGCGCGTTGTTGCTTGTGCTTCATTGGTTGTCTTGCAATGTGCCTGCTTGGATGCTGTCTAATCAAAACAACGTGGGACTACAGTGATTGGATGTCCAATCAAAACAACGTGGGACTACAGTGATTGGATGTCGTGCAGGCAGCGCACGTGCTCTCTGCATGCATTTTTTTCACAGATGCAGATAAACTGAGAGCGCGCGGCCGTGTGAACATTTTCTTCCCCAGTTTTCATGGGAAGAAGCAAGTCTTCTCGAGTCAAAAGGCGCAAGTCCAAGTGAAGTCACGAGTCATTGATGCTCAAGTCCAAGTCGAGTTGCAAGTCTTTGTACATTTTGTCGAGTCGAGTCTGAAGTCATCAAATTCATGACTCGAGTGTGACTCGAGTCCAAGTCACATGACTCGAGTCCACACCTCTGCAGAATAGTACAGTACATTACAGTAGATTATAGTACATTACAGTACATTACAGTTTAGTGCAGTACATTACAGTAGATTACATTACAGTACATTACAGTACATTACAGTACAGTACATTACATTACATTACAGGCCCTCTAGCAGCTGGGGGCACTAGGTGGGATCCAATTTGTTCTGATGGAAAAAAACAAGCTATTTATTATTTCAACCGCATATTTCATTGACATTCAATATTAAGTTGACCTGGCAGTTGCTGTTGAATAACACCAAGCCTACCTTTCTAAATCTGAAGTTGTATTAAAAGGTGTCACAGTACTTTTAGCATCATATGCCCTAAGTACAAACACTCATCTCATCTTCAACCGCTTATCCGGGGTCGGGTCGCGGGGGTAGCAGCTCTAGCAGGGGACCCCAAACTTCCCTTTCCCGGGCAACATTAGCCAGCTCTGACTGGGGAATCCCGAGGCGTTCCCAGGCCAGTGTGGAGATATAATCTCTCCACCTAGTCCTGGGTCTTCCCCGAGGTCTCCTCCCAGCTGGACGTGCCTGGAACACCTCTCTAGGGAGGCGCCCAGGTGGCATTCGTACAAGATGCCCGAACCACCTCAACTGGCTCCTTTCTATGCAAAGGAGCAGCGGCTCTACTCCGAGTTCCTCTCGGATGACTGAGCTTCTCACCCTATCCCTAAGGGAGAGGCCAGCCACCTTTCTGAGAAAACCCATTTCGGCCGCTTGTACCCGCGATCTCGTTCTTTCGGTCATGACCCAGCTTTCATGACCATAGGTGAGGGTAGGAACAAAGATTGACCGGTAGATCGAGAGCTTTGCCTTTCAGCTCAGCTCTCTTTTCGTCACAACGGTGCGGTGAAGCGAATGCAACACCGCCCCCGCTGCTCCGATCCTCCGACCAATCTCCCGCTCCATTGTTCCCTCACTCGCGAACAAGACCCCGAGGTACTTGAACTCCTTCACTTGGAGTAAGGACTCATTCCCTACCCGGAGTAGGCACTCCACCGGTTTCCTGCTGATTTAGAGGTGCTAACCCTCATCCCAGCCGCTTCACACTCGGCTGCGAACCGATCCAGTGAGTGCTGAAGGTCACCGACCGATGAGGCCATCAGGACCACATCATCCACAAAAAGCAGTGATGTGACCATCAGCCCACCGAACGGGAACCCCTCCCCCCATGACTACGCCTTGATATCCTGTCCATGAATATTACAAACAGGATTGGTGACAAAGCGCAGCCCTGGCGAAGGCAAACCCCCACCGGGAACGAATCCGACATAACTGCCGAGGACACTGACACAGCTCATGCGTACAGAGATTGGATGGCCCTGAGAAGAGACCCCCTCACCCCATACTCCCGCAGCACCTCCCACAAAAGATCCCGGGGTACCCGGTCATACGCCTTCTCCAGATCCACAAAACACATGTAGACTGGATGGGCATACTCCCAGGCCCCCTCCAGGATCCTTGCGAGAGTAAAGAGCTGGTCCGTGGTTCCCCGGCCAGGACGAAAACCGCATTGCTCCTCTTCGATCTGAGGTTCGACTATTGGCCGAACCCTCCTTTCCAGCACTTTGGAGTACACTTTACCAGGGAGGCTGTGGAGTGTGATACCTCTGTAATTGGCACACACTTTCTGGTCCCCCTTTTTGAAGAGGGGAACCACCACCCCGGTCTGCCACTCCTCTGGCACTGTCCCAGACTTCCATGCAATGTTGAAGAGGCGTGTCAACCAAGACAGCCCTTCCCCACCCAAAGCTTTTAGCATTTCTGGACGAATCTCATCAGTCCCTGGGGCTTTGCCACTGTGGAGTTGTTTGACTACCTCAGCGACTTCCCCCAGGGAAACTGACGATGACCCTCCATCAGCCTCCAGCTCTGCCTCTGTACTAGAGGGCGTGTAGGTCGGATTCAGGAGCTCCTCAAAATGCTCTTTCCACCGCCCGATCACATCATAGTGTAGTTACACAATGAGGGAAATATCCATATCTCTGGGAAATGTATAAATACTGAATCTAGTTCCTTGTAAAAATAAAAAAATAAAAAAATTCGACCACAAAGGGACCTTTATATAATTAAATACATTTATAATAAATATGTTGTACATGTCCCCACAGATGTTTGTGTAATCAAGGCATCAGTTATCATTCATTTTGGGACCTATACGTGTTAATCCATTTATGTTCCCAGGATGTCACTAATGAACATGTCACAACATATTAGAGGCATTCTCAGGACATTCAATTTACTTGGAATCAAACGTAACAGGGTCGATGCACAGGGGCTATGAACAACTCCCCGATCTTGGGAAAGAAACCCAGAGAGGAACCAGGCTCCTCTTCTTGCTGTGCTGGGTGAACATTTGTCTCTAAAGTCGGATCGGAGTAACATATTTAATATGTTACATAGCATTTCTGAAAAGTAAAGGCAAGGAACGGTACAAGTACAGAAACAACAGGTAGGTAAAAACCGTTTTTTTGCACACTGAGTTATTCTGCCCTCCGCATTCTCGTAACTTCATCCCAATACATTTCTTGGAACGTGCACCCCTCATTCGAAACCATTGAAACCAGCGCAACGCCTGGTGTCTTCTAGTACGCCCATAAAACCCCCTGTATAAGTTCCTAGTAGCCAGGAGTCGGTCCCAGGTGGAAAGTAGGTCTATTCAGGCCACGGCCCAGAGCGAAATTGAGGCAATGGAAACAAAAATTACTGAAGTTTAAAACACTAGAATAAAACCCTGATGGAAATTCAACAACAGTGATGTGTGCACGGCTCCTCATATGGCAGCCAGGAGGCCCTGCATCTCTCTCTACCACCCCAACATTGTAACTCTGGCGCTGTAGCTTTCCAGGGGGGCCCCTCCATGTCTGTTCTGATCAAGGCTGGCGTTCTATGCATCTGTGGTTGAAGCCTCCGCTGTGACATCAGGTCTGCGCCCCTTTGATGATGTCATGCTGAAGGATATGCGTCAACACGTAGTAAACTGAAAACAGGAAGGTCAAAAGCATATTCTAGGAAATAGGTGTTATCGAGATTTAAATTGGATTGGATTGACGTGAATAGAAAGAGGCCTCGTTGGAGGCATTTAAATAAAGAGAAACGAAAAGTATAATATTGTCATTTAAAATTCATTAGATCCTCTAATCTAATCCTTCACTTTTTAATGTTTTTTTTTTCTGTTCATGCCAGCGTATAAAGTCAACCTGTCTACTAACGTGCTAGGATGGCACATGTCCTGTTTAAAATCACTGACACCTTTATTCATCCGTTGGATTTCTTTTGTTCTTGATGTACCGGGTATTGTAGCTGGCTCCCAGTTCACTGCAAACAATCAATCTGCCTAATGTTTAATAAATTGAGGACGGCATGCCAAAACCGCAAATGCATCACTGGTCCAGGATTACAGCTGCAAATAAAAATGTCATATCTTATCGAGAAATGTTAATGTTGACAACCGAGAAAATGGCCCTGGGTATTCTCAAAACGACAACCACATTGTACAAGTCCTTTTCACACATTAAACTATTTGGTTTTCAAACATTATGATTATTTCAACTGGAGTTAAGTCAGTCTGTGACATAGGATTACATCTAACTCCATGGTTCGTCTGAAACTGCCCTGTACAGTGGTCAGGAAACAGGAAATAGGTGTCTCTGAACCTTTGGATTAATAAAAGAGTTTGGGAAATGAAACTACACGACTCTTTGGCCGGGGGAAGATTATTCAGTCAACATGCCCTTTCCTCTACCTCTTTTTCTGTCTACCCTCCTACTTCTTCCTCTGAAATGTTCTTGCCTCTTATACATCACCACTGCCTCACCCACGCACCCCATTACTCACGTCTAAATCTATGTACATTTGAGTCACGAAGCAGATGCCCTTTTCAACAGTGACTGACAGTTGGTGCGTACCTTTTAAAGTTCCCTAGGTGTAACAACTACATAACTCAGTCGCAGGAAGCGTTTCCTTCTGAATAAAGTAGCCATCGGTTTTTTTGCCCTTTCCTAATACACAGGGCAGTTTACATTTCCTCCCCTTTCCTATCATAATGCCTTTTCTACTATCACATCATGTTCTTTTTTTTCCAGCAAAATACAGAACACCTAGTGTGTCTCCCCTCCCCTACCGAGGCCCAGCACAGTAGCATCAAAAGAGAAGAGCCCCAGAGTATCCTCAGAGGGGAAGCATCCTATCAGACAATGGCCCGTTACTGGCCCGTTAGGTTCCCCTACTGTCCTATTAACAGTCATCACGGGCTTAATGGGAATTGCTTGCAAGTACGGCTTAAGGCCACACATATAATCCTTTGATACCCCCTTTTCCCCTCATCCGTCACTCCAACCTCTTAATGCCCCTGTTTTGCCGTCAAAAGGCTCGCTTTAAGTCCTACAAAAGGTTTGTGAGGTCGAAGCGCAATCTCATTTGCGTGAGTGGACTCTAAAAAGGTGTCTGTAGAATAGGATCAAAAGAGAGATGACGGTGCGTGCTTTGATCTCAGTGAGGGGTAAATTGACTGTATTGTCTTTGACCCCTGCTGTTGAGCTAAATTAAGACAGACTGAGTAGCAGGAGGTTAAATCAAAGGTTGGGATATCTTCTCCGGGTCATCTCCAGCACATTAGGACACTGGCTAAAGGTTTGTTTGAACACACAAACATCAGAGGAGCTGTGAAAAGCAACAGACTATCAATGCTTCTGAGGGAAGTTCGTGGTCAAGTTCACCTGTACTTACATACACTCTGATGGATTTGTTCACCTTTGTCTCAGCATCGTTCATACTCTATAAGTCCTGACTAGTTGTGTCATACCTCTCTTGATTCTCTTCACTAAAGGATCTGATTGGTTGAAACTGCAGACTATTCAGAACTCTCCCCGCTGGCAGACGGCTATGGTCTATCAAGACCAAAACATACCGTCACAGGAACAGCTTCTTCCCCACGGCGGTGAGTACAAGGAACATGCCTCTAGTACTAGTCTGCCCTATGACCCCCCACACCAGAACCCCTCTGGACACTATCAGCTCTGATACGATAGACATCGGTGGACATCCTGTACTATGACTGGACATTGCTATATTTGCACAACGGTATATACACTTACATATTTCTCTACATACTGCTCTAAGCGAGGCTTGGTTTCCTGTCAAACTGTTCGTGTTGTGTATTTTTTGCTCTATTTGCACATTTCATGTGTCCTAAATGCTGCAGCTATGGGTCAGAACCAATTCCTTGTATATGTGTAAACAAACTTGGCAATGAACCTGATTCTGATTCTGAAGTATTTCCTATCACCTCTACACTGGGGCCTTAATCAGTACTGTGCAGTATGTGCTGAGTGAATGAGACCAGTTTTGCTGAGCAGAAATAACACCCCACAGTCATGCCACAAAGCTGTGTTGAGGTTTCAGTCTGTGTGTGTTCTTCCAATGCGGATGACAAATGTCTTCTCATCATTACTCTCACAGCAGATGTGAAGAATATGACATAAATCACAATAATTGATAACTTGGCCTTGAGCAAGTATTTTCACATCTTCAGTAGACTGCAAAAAGGCCAGTTGATATCAGATTTGTACCAACTCACTGTGCATGTGGGGTCCTCAATGGAACCAGAGAATATGTATTTAAAGATCACACAATACGATCTATTATAGTTACTACATTTCACACCTAACTAGCCACAACAGGCAATTTCCATTGGAAAACCACACAACAAGGAGTTTGCTCATCAGTATTACCGAGTCTGGCTTCACATACTGAATGGTAAAAAGTGGGAGACCTTCTGTATTGGCTCAACCCACAGTGTAGCGATAGGTCGATGGCATTCCTAGACAGTAGATCGGTCTTGCACAGAGACCAATGGCATTAAAGCAATCCTAAAACACACGGACAGATAATACAAGTAATGCAGTACGGTTCTAACCGGAAATTTAAATCAAACTTCTTACATCCTTCTCCTCCCTGCAATAAGTTTTCATCCGATCCATCCGTAAAACGTTTTTGAACTGGTATAGACTTAGCTAAACATCTAAGGAGATCTGGCTGTATTATTGTGGGTTGGGAATTCACGGTCCTTCCTAGGGCCCAAGTTACTGTCTTAATCAAATGACAGTCTCATCAGGACGACAGCAGTCGGTTCCTCAGTTAATCCATCAGTGCCTCCTTTGGGTCTGTGCAAAATGGCATCTGATCTGGAACATGTAAAGACCATGCTTTTCACGCTGTCTCCATAGAGACGTCGCCCTCTGCTGCGGTCTTCTTTTGTGCTTGTCTCACGTCTGCTCTTCCTTTAACCCAATAACATTAGATACACCTCTTTATCAGCAGCCTTGGCCAATCAGCTGCTGTCCTTTTTTGTATACCACAGGCCCTTGTTCTCTCCGCTCACAGTAATTCCAGGCAGGTACTGTCAAAAGCACAATACACAAAATACTTCAAACTATTCCCATTTATTCCACTACTTTACCACATATAATTAATAATTCCCCACAGCAGTTTTATACATCCACTCATCCAGGTGTAGTTAACTCTTTACTTTATTGGGCCAGAAAATGCTGGTTTTCTGTTCTATCTCATCACTAATTACACCCACCTGGGGTTCCAGGTCTAAATAAATACCCGCTCAGAGGTTTGCCAATGATTAAGTGGAATTGGCTTTGACGTAAAGATCTGATCATCCATCCATCCACCAGTTCCAAAGTCCATTTTCAAAAAAGGTTGAATTGTCTTTAGCAAAGGTGGAGAAAGAATAGAAAACTACGTCCTGCCATAATTATTGGTGGAGACCTGTTCCTAGTGTAACGGGCGCACTTCATCTTTATTTCAACCCGGTTACACTAGCATCCCTCCCTAAAGCTACGCTGTTGCTTCCGCCGTTCCTTTTCTTATGCTACGTCTCTTATTGTCCCCTTTCCCACTAGGCTGGCCCTCCCCTCCTAATCCATGGTTAAATTACTGACATCGTTCACAAGCCAAACGTGTCCATGAATCAACTTTTATAGATAAGACCCAGCAACATTCAATATGCAATCCCCAGAGTACGCACCCAATTGACCCCAGTGGACATCTCCTGAGATCTCCTCAAATGTCTAATGTCCTTAATATAACTATCCCAGGGGGTTCCCGTAGGACATCAAGACGACCACAAACGTGGACGTTCTGTCTCTGACCAACTCTCGCAGAATAGCATCTCTCTCAGAAAAATGTCCTTGTCCCGAAGCAGGCTTCAAGATGGGCCACTGAACAAAGAACTTTCTCCTTTTGTGTCAAAAAGGCTTTTTTTCACCGACGAAGATGAATCTCATTAAATGCCATTCTGCTAAATTGCCTTTGTAGCTGAACCATCAAATTGTACCCTCCCCCCTGTCGTCGTTAGGTGTCTCATTCTCTGCACTTCTCTGTCTTTGATTGTATCTCACCCAGCATGTCGCTTTCACCAAGTAAACCGGACAGGATGTGGCTGCCGATTGCTTTCTATCCAGAAGGCTTTGGCTTTCCCGGTATTCCACATTCCCATGTTTTCCCATGCCGGCATGCTTATCACAATGTACGATGCACATTATACTACAGGGTTGTTAGATGGTGCTATCTTGAAAGGTTAGCGGCTGTACGTATAAATGTAGACTACTGTGGTAGGTTAGGCAAATACACACCACGTTAGAGTGACTGGGGGCGAGTGTCCTGGCTGGTAAACTTGTTTAACATATCCCATCCCAATGACAAGACTGTCACAGTGATCACCTGATTAACAGTGTGTAAGGATCCCTTTGTTTTTTAACCTTTCATGGTTTGGTTGCCTTTCTCTAAAAAGCACTGTACTTTGGCTTTTTCTTCTCAGCAATCTCCATTGGGAACAGATGGCAATGCCCTCATCTCATGGCTCAGACAGACTGCAAACCATTTAAGGCCCCACTCTCCAGAGGAACACTTGGTCCTGTCCCTGAGCAAGACAGTAAACCAATTTCTTCAATATGACAATTTGTTCTGAGTCATACTTGCCGGGTGAAATAAGGAATATAAAAGGGAAGATGTGAAATAAGGACTGAATCCAGAACGATATTAAGAAACAAACATATACTGATGCTGTATAGTAAAAATTCTCAAATTTTTAGCCATTGCAGTTGGTTCAGGATCGGGAATTTCTGTATCTCTGTCCTCTGCCTGTCTGGAAAGGTTTTTCAAAAAGTTAAAATGAGTATCTCAAATTGTCATACTCAATTGTGCTGGATGCAAAACACTGCTGAGTTTCTGTGAGGTGACGGAAAAATATACGTTCAGAAGCTTTACTATTCTGTATGTGAGTTTTAATCATTATTAGCCAACTAGCAGACATCCCAACCTGGAAAAACAGATTTCTGGGAGGTGGTTTCAGGGGCTAATGCGCAGATACACCATTTTTTTTAATTACAGAACACAACAATTTATTGGTCAGACTTTGGTTTTCTGCATAAAACAAGTGTGAAATACATAGCAGCTTATAGCAGCTCATTAAAACAACGTTAGCTATGTTAATGGAAGAATTACACGTATAAACTCACCACAACATGTCGTTAATCGTCGTATCACCTATCATGGTAATTTGATAAATCACTTCTGTGAATGGTGCAGTGAGTTACGCTGTCGTTGTTGTTCACCCCTATCACAGATGTGTACATTTTAGTGTAGACTTGGGTGAAGTGCGTTTTGTCATCTTTATGTATGGACACTCCGTCTTGGTGCTTGAGACACTAAACTGAATCGAACTGATGCACAAACTGGAGAGAGGTCAATTGTAAAGCCAGTCTGCCAAAAAAAGTGATATGTTAGTTAGCACAAACAGAGACCAATCAGGACGCGCACTGTGTCACTCTCTCACCACGTCTGTCACTCGCTCTCTCGCTCTCCAGGGCCGTCTAGCATTAAAAATAACCATTAAACTCTCGCCCGCTGTAAAATAAAATCGATTTTCGGGATATTGTATGTAATTTGCTGGCGTCAGGAGCCGCTATTAAAATGCGGGAGACTACCGGAGCTTTTGAAAGTTGGGATGTCTGTGTTTGTGAGAGATCAGACAGGTTACATGTATATTCATTATAAAAATACAATAAAAACCTCATTTTAGTACTTGTCAGCCATTTTTGTGTCACAATTGGTGAACCTTTTGTTTCTACTCCGGGTCTTTTAGTGGGGTGCACTTCCTGTTTCCCGGTGAGTTGTTTCGATATGCACAGTTGGGGTGAATTAGCTATTAGCAGGGATATTTAAGTCACTGGGAAATATTGCAGGTCATTATTCTAATGTCATGGGTACGTAAATGTGTGTAAGTTATTGGCTGGTTGTACTGTTTGTTTGTTTGTATGTATATTTACTTTACTTTACATTCAGTTTAGTTTTGCTGGTCGGTGTTTTGTTTTTGTATTTTAAAATAAAATAGCACGAACGGTGACAACCTGCTGTGACGATTTCGGCTCCGTAGATATTGGAGACAGACGCAGTGTTCACTGATTGCAGAGTCTTTATTTAAAGCCAGGCAGACGGGAACTATAACATGGCACTTCGGAATTACAAAACAACTAAGATTAAAACTGGCTGCACCGTAGGTCTTAACAGAATCGCCGTTCTATCTCGAACAAAAAACATACATCCGTACATTCAAATGAACATTACTTACAAACAGAATAGCGTGCAGATACGTAGTAACCAAAACATTCAATGAACCGACACTGGCTGACAAAAAGGAACCTAACTAAATACAGGAACTAATTGCATAACGGAACACCTGTGCGGAGAAACTCAGGTGGATCAGATAGTGCTTGATTTTCTCCCTCTCTCTGCTGGCAGGGGGAGTGCCAACTCTGGCATAGAGGGGGACAGACCTCCGGTTCTCACACTTGCTCTGCCTTGGCTTCATCCATGCACTACACCAAAAAGGTTTGTGAAATTTTTTTTTTTGTTTTAATCCTTTAATTCAACCAGCAACAATGTTATGTTTAGTGGATAATTAATATCAGGTGTTCCATTTCAATCTAAATACAAGATAACTGTTAAAAACAGTCAGAGGAATGTGATTTCTGTTTATGCTAAATCAAAACAGCCGGTAAGTATACGGTATAGGATTCAGCAGCCAGCTCGGTTTCTAGCTTGGATGCAGTGGCTAGCTTACCTGACCAATCACCAAACCAGGTGATTGTCAGATATTAGGAGTAGGAACAGAAATAGGAACAGGTGAATATAATGGTGAAAATTCAAGTCCGGGAGTTGTTCATGAAATGGCATTTGATCACGTGTGACTTGTATCCCAACAACATTTATCAGCGCAGGAGGAGGAGCAACAGGCATGACACATATTATTCATTCTGTTAACACACTAACCACTAATGTTGATCTCAGCACATTCCTGATAGCTGCATTGGATCATAGCATTACAATAAAAATCTCCATTTAAGAGCTTTTCTATTTGTGGCTCTGTGAAATCCGCTGACAACAGTTAAACAACACTGGCAGCTTCACAACAATGTTACATTTAGTCTAAACAGTGTTTTTTTTTACATTTAGGCAATGACAAACATCTGTTTAGAGGATGGTCAGTGCCTTCCAAACTACACCTCAGTCTCCCATACAAGCGACACCCCATATTAAAGCGACATAATGCTTGCAGGAGGTATTGGTATTCTAAACGTTACATTGTTAGTGATGTACGCAATCTAGAGCATGTCCCTCTGTGCTGCCAATGATGGAATCTACATCACAGATCGTTGTTCAAGTTCTCTACAACTGTACATACCATTCCTGATAAACCTGCAGGGAGTGATTTAACTCGCTGATAGACAGCCGTGATTAGCAAAGAGTTAACAAAGCCTTGTGCATGATGTTTTAATTCAACATAGTGCCCCTTCGCACATCTTGTATTTAGTTCTCCTTAAACTGCTATTCTTGTCCTGCAGCTAGAAGCCTTATCATTAAGGGCAATATGTCAATTAGAAAAAAAGACTGGCTTTCATTTCCACAAGAATGTGCCCTCTTCTTTTGAGTACAGATGGAAGCACTTCTCAGACAGATTGGTCCTGCATTCTTTTTGGGACAGGTCCCGATGGCCAAAAGGGGATTCATACTTACAATATGAGTAGATGTTCATCAGAATCTGGATTTTTTTCTGACTTGCTGCACCTTTAGAACACACACACAAACAGTCAAACAGAGCAAAACACACAATACAAACAGTCCAGAGACCGTGCCTATTTGGTGTATGTATCTGAATAGTGCAAAGGAGCAAATGTCTAGATGTGTGAGCAGAGTGCATAAAAAGAAAGAGCAATGTCCAGGTTCAAGTATCAAATTGTGCAAAAGAGCAATATCTAGTTGTATATACAGTTGTGCTAAAGAAAAGCAATATCCAGTTATGTACAGGTTGTCCACCATGGTCATAGCAAAAAACACCCCCAGAGCATAATGTTTCCACCTGCATGTTTGACGGTGTGGATGGTGTTCTTGGGGTCATAGGCAGAATTCCACCTCCTCCAAACACGGCGAGTTGAGTTGATGCCAAATAGCTCGATTTTGGTCTCATCTGACCACAACACTTTCACTCAGTTCTCCTCTGAATCATTCAGATGTTCATTGGCAAACTTCAGACGGGCCTGTACATGTGCTTTCTTGAGCAGGGGGACCTTGCGGGCGCTGCAGGATTTCAGTCCTTCACGGCGTAGTGTGTTACCAATAGTTGTCTTGGTGACTACGGTCACAACGGCCGTGAGAACATTGACAAGATCCTCCTCACCTCCCATGTAGTTCTGGGCTGAGTTCTTATCGTTCTCATGGTCAGCGAATCTCCACAAGGTGAGATCTTGCATGGAGCCCCAGATCGAGGGAGGTTGACAGTTATTTTGTGTTTCTTCGATTTCCAAATAAGCGCACAAACTGTTGTCAAATTCTCACCAAGCTGCTTGTCTATGGTCTTGTAGCCCATTCCAGCCTTGTGTTGGTCTACAACCTTGTCCCTGACATCCTTGGACAGCTCTTTGGTCGTGGCCATGGTGGAGAGTTTGGAATCTGATTGATTGATTGTTTCTGTGGACAGAGGTCTTTTATACAGGCAAATAGATGAGATCATGAACACTCCCTTAAAAAGACTGCTCCTACTCAGCTCGTTACCTGTATAAAATAGACCTGGGAGACAGACATTTTGCTGATTGACATGGAGTCAAATAGCTATTTCGCTAAGTAAAATGCAAATCAATTCATAACTTATTTGAAATGCGTTCTGCATTCTTTTGTTGTTGTTGTTCTGTCTCTCACTGTTCAAATGAACCCCCCATTAAAATGATAGACTTATCATGTCTTTGTCAGCGGGCGAACGTACAAAATCAGCAGGGGATCAAATAATATCTTCCTTCACTGTACGTGAGTAGTCCCATTCGATAATTACATCATGCCACATCACTAGTGAATTTACTCTGTCAGTTATTTTCTGCCAGGCTTCCAATCTGGCTTTTGCGGTAGCAGTGGTGTAACTTAAATTATTACTTGGGAGAAATTGCAAACCAATACACAGAGTCTGTATAGTCAAAGTGAAGCCAAGTTGGGTTACAGTGGACTGAAAGGGTTGAGTAAGTTGGCCAGATAAATGATCGTCTCTGTGGAAAAATGTATGATTCTGAATAATCCAATGGATTTATTAAAGGCCCATTCATTTCAACTGCAAGGGGCCCAGTGTCCACTGGACTTTCTCGAACGGTCGGAAGAGAACCGGAATAGTAGATGAGCTCAGATGTGTTCACTTAACAGGATGTTATCCACTTAACCCGGTAGCAGCAGTTTTGATTCGAAGCATTTGTTGTCATGGTTTCTGATCAAGCTACATGATCTCTTTCTGTAGCCAAAAACCCAGAGTTTGCTCAAGTTCTGGTTTGACAAAACTCACTAGGTGACAAGTCCCGCTTTGGTGGAACACACTGAGTACACAGGAAAGTGTGGCCCAGAAAATGGCAGTGCCAGTCGGACACAGCTAGTCAAGTATGGACATGGACAGATACTAGAACATTTAACATTTTTTATTGCACTTGACTACCAATGCAGGAGCTGGGGAGGAAAGAGGAAGACAGCAAAGGGAATACGAGTGGAGAGGCCTCCATCACTACGACCACCTGTGTCCATTTCTCTCTTTCTGCCACCAGGAGGCCACTATAGAGAAGCATATCCCCCCGAACGATGCTTTGTTTACTGCCTTTGATTTTTTTTCTCATGACCTCTGTTTGCTTTAGTAACAAACACCCTCAAAGACCACAAACACTTTTCCCTGCTATGCTCGCGTAAGCGTCACCCCTCGCATCAATTTCTCTTTGTATTATATTTAAAAAAACTCTCACCTTCCGAAGGTGTCGATTCTAGCAACCGATTTTTAGATGTTTACATCACACTGCATGAGTATTGATGTAAATAAGCTATAAGTTTGAATCTGCCCCTTTAGAGAAAAATGTTTAAAAGCAAGGGCCCACTGCAATTAACACCTCTGAATCTTGTTGGTTCACCAACTCTAATTATGTGCGTCTGAATACCGAGCTTGTTTTATTGAGCTGCTAGAGCCATCCAACGCAACCACAAGGGTTTTGAAACCATAGCGAGTTTGTTGAACATTCAAGTTTTGTCCTGCTGTGCATGTAATTTACAATCAATTTGATGCACTTAAAATGTGCTGCCGTTGACTCTTACTGGAGTAACCTAGTGTGTTCTGGGAATTAACAGTCAGCACTTCATCCACGTTGCTCTTTCGAATACTGTATATGCAGGAGATGTGGATTCCATTAGAAGCCCAAACAAGGCAAGAGAAAGCATGGAATTGTTATTATGCACCCCCAACCTCACTTTATCCATGAGAAGAAATCTGAGCAATAAAAGTACAGTAAGTTAAAGGTGTGACGAAGTCATTTCAGATGATTACTTTAATGTCCCCCATGCGCCAGTTCTGTAAATCTACATGTTACAATATGGGTCCGGACTGTTCTCTTTTAGGATTTTGTTCTCAAATTGATTATTTATAAAATGTTCATTAAACTCAAATTTGTGATATCTGAGATTGTGTGTGGCATAAATTTTGCAAATTAGCCTATGCCAAAAAAAATATCAGTTTGTATGTGTACTCTTCAGTATGTGTACCCTTCAGTATGTGTACTCTTCAGTATGTGTACCCTTCAGTATGTGTACTCTTCAGTATGTGTACCCTTCAGTATGTGTACTCTTCTGTCATGGTTCCCTCCCTCTGTCCCTCTCTATGCGGGAGTTGGCACTCCCCCGACCAGCAGAGAGAGGGAGTAATCACAGACATTCTAGACACCTGAGTTTTTCCCACACCTGGGTTCAGGTTTTCATTAGTGTCCCTATATAGTTCTGTGCTTGTCAGTTGTTTAGTGTCGGGACATTAATTCAAGGTATGTGGTGTTTAGGATTTTAGTTGTGCTGTTATGATTTAATGCAGGAGTGTTTGCATGTTGCTTTGTTGTTTAGACCAAGTTAGAGTTGGTAATGTGAACATTCAGTTTTGTTGTTGTTGGGTTGGGTTTTATGTATACCGGGTTATTTGCACGTTCTGGTTTATGTTCCTTGTGTATCAGTTTCCTCCGTCTGATTTTGTGTTTTGTTAATTCAAGTTCCCAGTTCTTGTGCCTGTCTTGCCTGTCCTGGATGAATAAAACCCATTGTAAGAAACAAGGTCTCTGCGCTTGTGTCCTCTGTCGGCTTGAGAGCCGAACCCTGACACTCTTCAGTATGTGTACCCTTCAGTATGCGTACCCTTCAGTATGCGTACCCTTCAGTATGCGTACCCTTCAGTATGCGTACCCTTCAGTATGCGTACCCTTCAGTATGCGTACCCTTCAGTATGCGTACCCTTCAGTATGCGTACCCTTCAGCATGCGTACCCTTCAGCATGCGTACCCTTCAGCATGCGTACCCTTCAGCATGCGTACCCTTCAGCATGCGTACCCTTCAGCATGCGTACCCTTCAGCATGCGTACCCTTCAGCATGCGTACCCTTCAGCATGCGTACCCTTCAGCATGCGTACCCTTCAGCATGCGTACCCTTCAGCATGCGTACCCTTCAGCATGCGTACCCTTCAGCATGCGTACCCTTCAGCATGCGTACCCTTCAGCTTGCGTACCCTTCAGCATGCGTACCCTTCCTTGGTTAAAGTTCAAACATCTAGGGAGAACATCATTAAGTCGCCTCTATTTCTCTCCCCTCTATCTCTCTCTGCCTTTCTTTCCATCTTCCCCTCCTGATAGGCGGAAGACATTGCATGACATCTTTTCCCTTCTCTTCTGAGATCTGTGAATACGCACAGAGGAATGCATGACCTTCCTGACATTACAACTCTCTTTATCGCATAACAAGAAGAGTAGGAGGGGGAGGAAGAGAGGAGGATGTAAAGATGTTAAGAATGGTTTGGGAGCCAGAGGAAAAAAGAGACTTTTGTGGCGGCTTATCTGACAGGATATGAAGAAGTCAATGGCTTTGGGATTCGGCGAAATAGTTCCCTTCAATGGACATTCACTAGAAACCAATTTTGTCTAACAAGAGGAGGCATGAACCTCTAAAGAGTTTCTAAAATCACCAAGAGAAAGAGGGATATGAAGAAAGAGGGAGAGAGTTTAAGGGGAGAGAAAAACAGAGAGAGACAAGAGTGACTGAGAAAATGAGAAGACAGCCCTAGGGTGTTTTTGAAGTTCTCTATTTTGTTAATTGCCTGCGATAAGATGCAGCAGTTTGCTGGTAGTTGTGATCATTATCAATGGAAGCGATTGAACAGATGTTGCCGGGCTGTTAGGGCTGTTTGAAGGTATCATTCTTTCCAGCTTATCTTCTGATGATAACTAACCACAGCCTGCCTGATGGAACTTCTCTGAGGGATGAGGGACATATTTACAGTATCTGACCGCTCACAAGGAAGGGGGTTGTTAGACGTGTTTACAAACCTCCCCAATTTTGTCATATCCAATTGGATTTATGGCCCTAACTCATGAAAACAACTCCGATAGAAGATCAACATTTTCTCTTAAGCTTCCGCACCAAAGCCATTTTTTGCTTTCTTCCACGTTGCTCGTCCAACGTTGAGGTAACGTGTGTGTCCATGTGAGAGGGATTCCTTACTCACCTGGTGACCTCAGTTAGCTTCACAGTTCACAAACCGCCCAAAGGAGTTGCTCGAGAGTGATGCTGTACGCATAAACAGTGGCTTTGGGAAGTATTCGGACCAATTCATGTTTCCCACATTTGTTATGTTGTTGACTTATTATTGATTATGTTGTGCATTTGGCCCGTCATCAATGTGGTAAAGAAAAAGGTTGGAACATCCGAGGCCCTTCCTATATCTAGAAAAACGCTTATGGCTATTGGCCGTTCCAACATAACTTCAGAGGTTGTTTGCAATGATAGGAGAACCTGCCTGAAGGTCAACCATCTTTGCATCACTCCATCAATCCGGCCTTGAAGGTAGAGTGGGTAGACAGAAGACGCTTCTGAGTAAAAGACTTGTGGCATGCCACATGAAGGAACATGATAGAATGAGAAAATATGTAAATGATTAAGACTGAGTGCCAAGATAAATGTCTGACCAAAACACACTTTTACTTATCTCCTGACGAATACTGTCCTAATGGAAAAGCATGACGCTTGGAGTATCATGCCATGGAGATACTGCTCTGTGGCAAGGACTGGGAGACAAGTCAGATATAAGGGAAGGAGAGAAGGAGCTGGAAGGCCAGACTGGAACCAAATAACACATTATGTGGGAAGGCCTTAAGATTGCAGTTCACCAATGATTCCTATCCAATCTGAAAGAGCTTGAGAGGACCTACAAGAAAAAAATGGGTTAAACTGCTCAAATCTACGGGGCAAAGCTGGTAAAGGCACAAGAAAAGAGATTTAAAGCCAAATTATATATTAGTGAAATATCTTAACAAAACGACCGGATTCTTATGTTCAGGACATTTTTCACACGAAATGAAAATTAAATAATGTTCTGTCAATATCTGGTCTTGCGTTTACAATGATGGCAGACAAATATAATGTCATCCATTAAGAATTAGGTCTAAACCACAATAAAATGTGAAAGGGTGAATGGTTTTTAATACATCTTGAAGGCACAGTATACAATTCCAAGTATATAGAATTACGATTTGAAATAATATCAGTTGACAGTAAATTAAATCACTACAAAAATCTCAATAGACCACCACCCCTTGATCAATAAAAACGTCAAACCAAGTTAAATCCTTTTCATTGTGGCACACTTACAAAATGCACATTATTGCCTCGTGTTTTTCTGTGTCTTTCCTTGTGAATGAGCTCCATCACAGCATACTTGTCTTGTTGACTCCCTCTGCTGCGTCATTTGGGCTGTTGTTTTACTGGGCTAAACGCTTCCTGATGCTGACCTCTAATGTCTCTACCCACCTGGTTATTAGTCAACATGTCCTTGTACTGTATTATCGCTCAGGAAAGAGCTTCATCCTTCAATACCACGGTTTCATTTGCATCCCGACCTTTTGACCTTGTAATGTATGTCCAAAACACTTTGGTGTTCGTCCCGCTGGCTCCATGGCTCAGCAAGGGAAACTATTTCTTTACCCAAGGGGTCATAATGTGTACTTGTGTCCAACCTCTTATTTCCAAATAAGTTTAAATAGCTTCATTCCTTCCATTCTTATTTGTTTTACCCTCGCCTGGAACGAACTATGCATTACTATAGATATTGAAAAGCAGTGACTCACATCATGTGAGTATAGGGACCATGTTGTTTATTGCGAGGCGTTCTATACGAGTGGTACGTGGGGACGTGGCTGAATGAGGAACCCGGGTAAATGCAATGTTTTGTTATTCGACTGAAACAAATGCATTCCTTCTGCGAGGATAATTGACCTAACGGCATCACTTAGAGTGGGGTATCCGTGTTTTTAGACAGATACATGGGACACATTGTTTTAGATGGAACGGACCTCTGATAAACACCAAATGCAAAAACAGACACGTTTAACATACAAATCTAATATGTCTCAGTCCATCCTAAAACACTCCTTCATCATCAACAGAATCGTTTAGAAAGTCTGTTTTAGTAGCAGCTGAGACATGTTTGCAGAAAGTAGCTATCGGCTCAGCAGATTTTGTGAAGATTTTAGAAAAGCAAACAGAGATAATACATGTCTGGTGTAATCCATTCTTTGGTTTTGGCAATGGGCTTTTATCAATATCACTCTGGCATTTTGCAGGATTAGCCAGTTTAATTAATGAGTCGTAATTAATTTGTGTTTATTTGCTATCAATGTGTTCCTAAAAGCAATCGGAGGAATAGACACAGACATAGAATAGATGAGTTAATTATGTGAACAGAACAGCCATTCAATAATTTTATTTGCTGGTGATATGTGATGCACAGTAGGCTAGTAGGGTGGCAGGGTGGCAGGGTGGCTCGTGGAACACATCCCACCCCACTCTATTCTGGAAGAATGATTTTACTGTAATGGATTGATATAGCACCTAGCCTACTTACTTCTTCATGGATTGATATAGCACCTATCCTACTTACTTCTTCATGGATTGATATAGCACCTAGCCTACTTACTTCTTCATGGATTGATATAGCACCTATCCTACTTCTTCATGGATTGATATAGCACCTAGCCTACTTCCTGCTTCATGGATTGATATAACACCTAGCCTACTTCCTTCTTCATGGATTGATATAACACCTAGCCTACTTCCTTCTTCATGGATTGATATAACACCTAGTCTACTTCATTCTTCATGGATTGATATAGCAACTAGCCTACTTCCTTCTTCATGGATTGATATAGCACCTAGCCTACTTCCTTCTTCATGGATTGATATAGCACCTAGCCTACTTCCGTTTTTATGGATTGATATAGCACCTAGCCTACTTCTGTTTTTATGGATTGATATAGCACCTAGCCTACTTCCTTCTTCATGGATTGATGTAGCACTTAGTCTATTTCCTTCTTCATGGATTGATATAGCACCTAGCCTACTTCCGTTTTTATGGATTGATATAGCACCTAGCCTACTTCCATTTTTATGGATTGATATAGCACCTAGCCTACTTCCGTTTTTATGGATTGATATAGCACCTAGCCTACTTCCTTCTTCATGGATTGATATAGCACCTAGCCTACTTCCTTCTTCATGGATTGATATAGCACCTAGCCTACTTCCTTCTTCATGGATTGATATAGCACCTAGCCTACTTCCTTCTTCATGGATTGATATAGCACCTAGCCTAGGGGTCAGGTGGGAGGTTGCTAAGGGCTGGGTGGGGGTTGGGTGGGGGTGTATGTGGACGGAAGGAGTGAGGGATGGGGGGGATATATGGGTGGCTCATATTGGGCTGAAATTTGATCCAGAGGCTCAGTGGTAGACGGGCTGGCACCACAAACTGGGAGATCTAGAGAGAGGAGGAGGAGATAAAAGAGGAGCGAATCTCTCGACATCCTGTTGTAGAAGAGGCGAACGGAGCCAGACGAGGAACGTATGTCATTCTTTAAACAGCGTCCAACAGCGAAGTCTGCGGAACAGAGACGCTCCACTTAGCTCATCCGTCTCTCTGAGTCACCTCTGTAGACGCAGATCACAGCTCACATCACCAACCACTCATCTTATCAAACGTAAGCATGGCCTCTCTGGTGTCCATCTGTGTCATGTGAACCTCTGCTGGCCTGTCATTTCCTCACTTTCCTGGAAAGCTGTGTTTCACCGAGACTGTGTTAAATCAGCTCTCTCTGTGTCAGAGTCACTGTCGAACAGACACTCTTTTTGGTGTCCAGAGTTAAAATTAGACAGACCCTAAAGTGTCAAACTCGCTGTCAAAGTGATTGACCCGAATGGGGCATCAGACGTGCCCGCAGGTGGCCCAGCTATTACCAGGTGAGAGCCCTGCGGCCATTGGGCTCCAGGGGTTGGCTCATGACGCTGGAAGGTGTACGAAGGACGTGGGGCTGCATTTAGAACTCGATATGGAACTGATGGGAGACAGGGTATGAAAACGTTAGGAAATATTCACAACAACCCAGTCATCTTGGAATAGCCAACCTTGAAAATCCTTGATTATATCATGGCAGAGGAAAAATACTTGAAGTAGGCTGGACCTAGTGTTAAACACTGTGTACATTCTTTGTTTTATTAGAAGCTTTGAATAGGATAACTGTCACAAACAGTGGAAGACAGAACACAGGCGCAGGGAGAACAGAGGACTTTAATTAAAGTAACAAAACACAGGAACAAGGCGTAACAACTGAACAGAGCACAAACAACAACCAGCAAACATATGAAGGAAGGAGGAATTCAAATAGGGACAGTGATCAGGAACACCGGTGAGGAATGACAAACCGCTGTCAGTGCTACAAATGAGTGGGAGTCGGATCTCACCGGCATGGCAATCTTGCTGCAAGAGGACATGACAATAACATTCCTGTTATTATATGAAGGATACTTTATATAAATAGTTCCGGTATTAATAATTCAAGGTTTAATTTCATGCATTGGCGTCATCTCAAGACTGCTTATGCTGACACGGAAAATAGACTGGAAGTGTAAAATTACGCTGCTTCAAGCAAGACTTGCTTGGCCTGACACTTTTGCCTGCTGTGTTGCATGTCTCATTGATCACGTGCATTCTAGTGATTCGGCTCATGTTTCGAGAGACTGATTTTGTGACGCTGTTGATCTGGAGGCACAAACCAATTTACGTTACCGTACTACAGTAAACAGTGTATAGATATTGTGATATTTTATTACACTCAATCCATTCCTCCATACACAACTTTGTGAAATGACTTGCATTAATTACAGGTTACAAGAATAATCTGAACGGCTTACCCATCTAGATGGCAGTCTTACCATCGTAACAGCAAGGGCTTCTGACCACCGACTAAAGGTTTGCTTGATCACTTTTTCAACTTTGTGGATTTGAGAGCTGATTTAAATCAAGCACAAACATATGTACTGAAGAGCTCAGTGACTGTCTACATGGCACTGACATCGGATGACGTCACTTTTCCAAAAACCAAGTTTGTGAAGTTGTACTGATGTCTAGGAGCGATAACAGCTCACCCGCAAAGTGACAAGCCCAGCCAGCTCAATAATAAATAGCACCGGCAATGTAAAGCGTCAGCCACAGTCGTGTAAATCTCACCGAAATTGTGCTTTGGAGCTGTGGAAACGCATTCTCTAGATTGAT
Organism: Dallia pectoralis; assembly: GCA_029465975.1. NCBI lineage: Eukaryota > Metazoa > Chordata > Actinopteri > Esociformes > Umbridae > Dallia > Dallia pectoralis. The sequence continues at coordinate 15,620,192 of CM055730.1, forward strand.
GAATCTGGGTTTGGCCACCTGACCAAATGCATAGTGCCAACTGTACAGTTTGGTGGAGGAGGAAATAAAGGTCTGGGGCTGTAATGGGTTGGGCCAGAGGGCATTTAGTCCCAGTGAAGGTACATCGTAATGTTAAGTACATAATTACATTTCTAGACAATTCTGTTCTCACAACTTTAGGGCGACAGTTTAGGGAAGGCTGTTTCCTATTTCAGCAGGACAATGACTGGACTTTCCCAAAGTAGACAGCTCCCGAGCATTTGTCCAAACCACTTGCCCTCGGGGGAATCCCAATCAAAACCGGATGCCGTTTTTGATTGCCATCTTAAGTGCCGGTTTAATATACAAAACATGTCCACTCTGCTCTTAATTTAGCTTTAGCGAATGAGTGAACAACTTATGCTCACTTGCTGGGTTGATGTCACCCACTATATAATGCAAACAGTTGGTGCGTCTAACGCTGGTTGTTGCATCGGGTGAAATGTAATCAGCGGGGCTACATTCGTCAAACTCGAAGAGCAATGGCCAGAATTGTCATGAGGTGCTCAGTCAGTATGTAAACTCAGAAGTGAGTTGGCTAACTCCGATCATCTCTCCCTTGTTGTTCAAGGTCTGTGGGGGGGGAAGAGTTTCGTGTTTTTCTACTTTTAGATTGGAGTCCGGTGAATATTCCCATGCACAAATCCTATGCAATTGTGCAACAAATGTACACACAGAAATGTTTTTTATTCAGTCAATCACTTGACTGGTCGGACCTCAACCCCCTCAAACACCTAAGGGATTTATAGGAAGGCCTACTCAAAGCCAGGCGTAATCGTCCCTACATCGCTGTCCGACCTCACTAATGCCTACTGTATGCGGCTGAATGCAAGTAAATCTCTTCAGCAGTGTTCCAACATCTAGTGGGAAGTATTCCCAGAAAGTGTAGGCAATTATATCAGCAAACCGGGGCTCCATATTGACGCCCATGTACTGTATATTTAATAATACTCCAGTATTTAGGAGAGCAGTACACTTCAGTATTTAATATGGGGCAGCCTCACATTCTCTGTGCCTTCTTACAAAAACATCTATGATGACTCAACCCCAGGGCACCGTGCTGTGTGCCAGAGACAGGAGAGAGAGAGAGAGACAGAGGGGTGAGGGGGTAATGACTAGGTCTGCTTAGGGCAAGGAAGGCGACAGGAGGGATGGGAAGGGGGGGGGAATTGTCTCCTCATTGGCGTCTGTGATCCTTGGACCCTTCACGCGATCTCCGTTATTACAAGGCTTCTACTCTATACACGGACATCACTATAAAACTTTGCAATTACATCTAATTAGGCTTCTTGGAGTAGCGACCTAGCCTGACTGGCCTCAACCATCACACAGCCAAGCAGACTTCAGGTAACGAATGAAGGTTAGCATGGGAGCACATCAAAGCAGAACCAAAATTACAGAGCCATTATTGGAGCCAACCACAGAAGCATTCCCAAGGAATCATTTTCCCTGGAATAGTGAAAGAGAAAAAAAAACAAGATTGAGAACGTGGGGAATACATATTTCCTCATTAACATTGTTTGTAACTAACTGGCATGACAAATTGCACAACATGAGAAAGATAGTTTTAATAAATGTACCAGTTACATTACGGAGAAGGATACTTAACTATTACTTTATTACAGGTAATGACCACAGCCAGTTTGACAGAATCCTCCGCTAATTAAAGTGTTGAGGAGTGTTATATGCAGATTGGGAACTAGAGGCAACATTAGGTGACCATAATGGAAATAGGGCCAAGTTATAACAAAATAGTGCTCATTTAAACCTCAACAGAGACCTTTTCAATCTAGAAATGACCATTTTCAAGTAACAATGTGGGAAAACACACCTGATTAAGTTATGCAGAAATTATGTCTGCTTCATTTGAATAGCGGCAAATCAGATAACAGTGTCATTGAATTTAATAATATACATTATTTGCACTTCGGAGCACTTGGTTGATCGTTTTCTCTCTTTTCCAAAGCTGAACATATCCGTGTTCTCAGCTGACCTTTGCTACAGCCTCATAAAGGTTGTGTCACACTGGGTCTTTATTTAGTCAATTACAAATGAGTCTCATTCAATAGGCGTTTCTTACCGTAGTACTACTTCAACTTCTCCTCCTTCAAACTTGGAAAGAAAAACATTTTGCATGTCAGTTATTTTGCAATCTGCAGCTGTAGAACCACACTGTCGCAAAACAAACGAGCAAACAAATGAACAGATGAAACTTCATTACCAACATTGCTGGGGGTCTGCAATCGTATGTATGAGGATCCTGGTTGAGTTATATTCTGACTCAAAGGAGGCCTGACCACTCAACATGTCTATTAGCAGTGACTCACTAGCTCATATTCTAACCAGAGTGGAAACTTTAGAGTCACTGTGTTCTTCTGCGGTCCAAAAGAGTGCAAGGGGTTAGGGTGTGTATGATTGACTGGGAAAGGCCAATATATTGACCTGATATTTTGACAATCAGCCCTGTTCTTTCAGCATTTCCAATTGTCAGCTACATTTATAGACACCCCAACTCTTCTAGAAGGTCTGGGAGTCTCCCGCTTCTTGATAGCGGCTCCCTGACGCCCCGCAAAAAATATACAATATTCCGGAAATCTATTTTTTGGAGCCAGCTATGCAGAGTTGTCATTTCTAATGGTAGGAACTGAGAGAGAGAGTTACAGACGAGTGGAGAGAGACACAACGCGCGTCCTGATTGTGCTAACTAACCAATCAGATTTCTCGGTAGGCAGGCTTTACAGTCAGTCTCTCTCCAGTTTATCAGTTTGTTTGAATTTAGTGTCTATAGAGCCATGGCCGTGTGCAAGTAATTAAATGCAAAATGCACTTCAACCCGGACAACGTTAAGGTGTACCCTTGCATAATAGGGGGAAAAACAATGACAAAGTAGCTATCTGGACAGTGATTTCACAAATGGTGGGATAAACTACCGAAAAAGACATGTTGAGGTATTAATAGGTGTCATACACTATACACCATACACCATACACTATACACCATATACCATACACTATACACCATACACTATACACCATATACCATACACTATACACCATACACTATACACCATATACCATACACTATACACCATACACTATATACCATACACTATACACCATATACCATATACCATACATTATACACCATACACTATACACCATACACTATACACCATATACCATATACCATACACTATACACCATATACCATATACCATACACTATACACCATACACCATATACCATACACCATACACCATACACCATACACCATACACCATACACTATACACTATACACCATATACCATATACCATACATTATACACCATACACTATACACCATATACCATACACTATACACCATACACCATACACTATACACCATATACCATACACTATACACCATATACCATATACCATACACTATACACCATACACCATACACTATACACCATATACCATATACCATACATTATACACCATACACTATACACTATACACTATACACCATATACCATACACCATACACTATACACCATACACTATACACCATATACCATACACTATACACCATACACCATACACCATACATTATACACTATACACCACATACCATACACTATACACCATATACCATATACCATATACCATACACTATACACCATATACCATATACCATACACTATACACCATATACCATATACCATACACTATATACCATATACCATATAGCATACACTATACACCATACACCATATACCATACACTATACACCATACACCATACACCATACACTATACACCATATACCATATACCATACACCATACACTATACACCATACACTATACACCATACACTATACACCATATACCATACACTATACACCATACACTATACACCATACACTATACACCATACACCATACACCATACACCATACACCATACACCATACACCATACACTATATAGCATACACCATACACCATATACCATATATTATACATTATACACCATACACCATACACCATACACCATACACTATACACCATACACCATACACCATACACCATACACCATACACCATACACTATACACCATACACCATACACTATACACCATACACCATACACTATACACCATACACTATACACTATACATAGTACACTATACATAGTACACTATACACTATACATAGTACACTATACACTATACACCATACACTATACACTATACACCATACACCATACACTATACACTATACATAGTACACTATACACTATACACTATATACCATACACCATACACCATACGCCATACGCCATACATTATACGCCATACACCATACATTATACACCATACACCATACACCATACACCATACACCATATACCATATACCATACACTATACATCATACATACACCATAGACTATACACCATACATAATACATTATACACTATACACTGCACACCATACACCATACATTATACACCATACACCATACACTATACACCATATACCATACACTATACACCATACATACACCATACACTATACACCATACATAATACATTATACACTATACACCATACACCATACATTATACACCATACAGTATACACTATACACCATACATTATACACTATACATTATACACCATACACCATACACCATACATTATACACCATACACTATACATTATACACCATATACCATACATTATACACTATACATTATACACTATACATTATACACCATATACCATACATTATACACCATACACCATACACCATACACCATACACCATACACTATACACCATACACCATACATAATACATTATACACCATACATTATACACTATACATTATACACCATATACCATACATTATACACTATACATTATACGCCATGCGCCATGCGCCATGCGCCATGCGCCATATACCATACACTATACATCATACATACACCATAGACTATACACCATACATAATACATTATACACTATACATTATACACTATACACTGCACACCATACACCATACATTATACACCATACACTATACACCATATACCATATACCATACACCATACATACACCATACACTATACACCATACATAATACATTATACACTATACACTATACACCATACACCATACACCATACATTATACACCATACACCATACACCATACAGTATACACTATACACCATACATTATACACTATACATTATACACCATACACCATACACCATACATAATACATTATACACCATACATTATACAATATACATTATACACCATATACCATACATTATACACTATACACCATACACCATACACCATACACCATACACCATACACCATACACCATACACCATACACCATACACCATACACTATACACTATACACTATACATAATACACTATACATAATACATAATACATAATACATAATACACCATAAACCATACACTATACACTATACACTATACACCATACATAATACATTATACATTATACACCATACATACACCATACACCATACATAATTCATTATACATTTTACACCATACATACACCATACACTATACACTATACACCATACACTATACACTATACATTTTACACCATACACCATACACCATACACCATACACAATACATAATACATAATACATAATACACTATACACTATACACTATACACTATACACCATAAATTATACACTTTACATTATACACCATACATACACCATACACCATACATAATTCATTATACATTTTACACCATACATACACTATACACTATACACCATACACTATACATTTTACACCATACACCATACACCATACACCATACACCATACACCATACACTATACACCATACACCATACACCATACACCATACACCATACACCATACACCATACATAATACACTATACACTATACACTATACACTATACACTATACATTATACATTATACACCATACACTATACACTATACATTATACACCATACATACACCATACACCATACATAATACATTATACATTATACACTATACACTATACACCATACATACACTATACACCATACACCATACATCATACACCTACGTACTACTGTTTGTTTTAGGGTCTGCTGTAATCTATACATTGAGCTAGTCTTTACAGCTGTGTTGATTTCTATGATTATGTAGCAAAGTAGTTATATGAGTTATGTACAAAAATATGATATATTGTATTTATATCTAACATGCAATAATTGGAAAATGCAGAGTGAAGGAAAGATAATTATCCCATATATCTAATCGGCACTGCACAATATAAAAAAAATAGACATGACATTTCTCCCTCCATGTGAAAGATTGGTCGATTACAAAAGCATAGCCAATATCAACATATTAATGATCCCTACTAACCCGTATCCTAACTTTAACCGATATCCTAATCATAATCTTGAACCCTTCCTTGACTTAAACCTGACCTTAGTAAGCATTTTGCGTATCAACAGAACTTTTTTCAACTCTGTTTATAACTCTCTATAGATGGAAATTTGGACACTCAAAAATAAAGTGTGTCCTAAAAAATAAAATATGCTGAAGGTTATTCAGAAAAATATCAGAGCTAATGTGAAGTATCGTTAATGTTAGCTGGATACCTACCCTGGTAGTGACAGCATTTCTGGAGCCGTTGTTGGCAGAGGTAGCTAGCATGTTTTAGCATTCTATAATTAAGCAATAAGGCATAAAGGAGTGAGGTACTGTAACCGCGCTTTTCCACTACACAGAACCAGCTCGACTCGACTTGGCTGGGCTCGGCTCACTTTCGCTCCGTTTTCCATTGCAGATAGTACCTGCACAATAGTACTGGGTCGTCATAGCGACGCCGCAGGAAACTGCAGTGACGTAATCTTCTACGCGACACACACTCGCTACCCACACACACACACACACACAAGACAATGGAGGAAATCGAGTGTATGCTATGTTTGATCCTCGGGATGTGGCTGTTTCTCACTGCGTATTCTTTCGGTTTGCCATAGTATTCGTAATGGATAATATGTACAGCTCTCACGCAATCTCTGGCCAAACTATTTAAAAATGGTGGGATTACTCAGGATACTACATCTGGCGCGTGCAATGCTGACGCAGTAAATAGTGACCATTCTCTGACCAATCAGCAGTCTGCCGTGTTTTCACGTCACATTTTAGTATCGCCTCAGCTCTCTCAGAACCTCGTCTGAGGTGGTACGAAAAAAAGTACCTGGAAGCAGGTACAGGTACAACTTTTACCCAGTGGAAAACCAAAAAAGCAGAGTCGAGTCGAGCGGAGGCGAGCTGGTTCTGTGTAGTGGAAAAGCGTAATATTTGGCCAACATACTAACTACTACAAACAACTGTAGGCTCAATACAGTGATTTCATACTTTTTTCTACTGATGGGAAAACATCCAAGAGTCTGGAATTGCAAGTGCCAAGCCTGTACCAACTCAGCTACAAATAATTGTATTTACTTCACCAAAAATATTTTAAGGATTTAACAAGGGACGGTTGTCGAGACAAATCATCAGTAATTTAGTTATAGCATTCTTGCTCATTTGTTCAAAAGCGTGCAAGATAATACATACCTATAAAGAAATACCTTAGGAATCTTTAACCCCAGAATGAGTGCTCAGAATAAAGTAGTTTACAGCCACTTAAGTTATTAAATGCCCTTTTCTTCCATCTCTAGTTGCCACTGTTACTCTCTCCCAGACATGTGTTAATGGGTGGTGTTTAGTCAACGATGACTCCATAAACCCAGTGCCAGTTTTTTTTTTACCCACCACAAATTGGCCTCAAGCTGCGTCATGATTTACAGTCTCCGTTAGGGTAATCAAAACCACACTGGTACTGAGTATAACAGACTCCTAGAAATAGTGACAGTCATGGTCTGTGTCAACACGTTTCATTGGACGTCACCTTATTCGACTAATTATTCATTTAATGGTTAGCTTAAGACACTCTACTATAATAAGCGCACATTCCCATAATTTACTTTCTATGATAAACAACAAAAATGAATTCCCGAATTTGGCCGGATAAAAAAACACTGTTGTCACGTCTTTTACTTGTGTATAAATACTGCTGTCGAAAAGGAAGACCAAGGTGTTTGATGTACTAATCGACTTGACAAGCCATACAAGCCCTCAGACATATTGAATACTCATGAGCCCTTTATATAGACATGCCCTAATCCCATGACAACCAAATAGATGCTTCAAAACATAATATAAAATCATTATTAGTGAGGGATGTCACTGTGCAGTCGTTTGCATGGGCAGTTCTCGAGCTTTCTGTCACACGAAAGAAGCTCCCGTATTGATTAGCCAAATGTTTCGCACTTCAAAGTTATTCTCCGCGGTGAAGAGAGGCTTGTCTCTATACTGTCTCTAGGGTGCCTCGCCGAGGTTTGAGTGTGTCAGCAAAGTGCGTAAGACGAAACACGTGTCAGCGTTCATCAGCTGCGTGAAGTGGTCGCTGTCTCCACTTCAGACAGCGTGTGTGTCTGATGCCGAACCTAAATGGTAAATAAAATGGTAAATTCTGAGCTTTTATCCAAAGCGCTTTACAGATCCTGCCTCACATTCACCCATTCATACACTGACGACCGCGTCTACCATGCAAGGCGACTGCAGGCTCGCCAGGAGCAGCTGGGGTTAGGTGTCTTGCTCATGGACACCTCGACAATTTCGGATCGAACCACCAACCTTCCGATTGATAGACAACCGACTCAACCCACTGAGCCACAGCCGCCCCACCTACAAGATGCATTTGTCCCAGACAATGAGGGGAGAGTCTGAACGAAGGGAGTCCACCATTATGAGATCAGTCATGTTATCTTTTTTTTATAAAGGCACTTAGGAATTCAGCAGTGATATGCTATTCTGGTACCTAGCTAGGTCTTGCTTCTAGAGGGGCAAAACAAATAAAAAGCCACACCAGAGATGTAGTCTGCTTAAGCAGCCGAGTAGTGGAAGAAGGTTGCCAGGTGCGATGAGTACTGTTTTCGTTTACATCACGTGTATAGCTGTCTATGTGTGCGCCATTTACCTGAAGAAGAGGTGGCACCAGGATGCACTGTGGGAATATGACAAGATGTTGGAGGATTTGGCTCATTGTCCTGTTGAAAAATATATAATGTGAATGTATGGTGCAGTGGACCAAATCCAGAGGAAAAATGCAGCCCCAGATCTTGACTGCCACCACGTTTCATGGTTGGGAAGGATCTTTTAGTGGTAGATAGTGTTGAGTTTTCGCCAAACATTATTGTGCTGTTTTATTTGTGACCAAAGAGGTTTTGGACGTATCTGTCCAGAGAGAGACTTCCATAAAAGTTAATAGTTGTCCAGAAGGTTTCTGGCAAGGTTAAAATGGACAGCTTCTATCTTTATTGTCAGCTGAGACTTCCTTATTCTCCCCTAAATGCATCATGATTCAGTTTTCTTATTGTTGAAGTATACCCAGTAACATGACATAAAGCAAGTCGCCAGATGTTCCATATGCAAATCGACAGATGTTATATATGCTTTTATATATGCTTGCCTTTCACCTGATTTTTTTTATGTGGCTCTTGGGAATGGTATTCTGTCAAGAACAGGTGCCTCATCAATTACTGGGATCCAACGTTTCCCAAAGGCTCACATCTAGCATTAGCTCTCCTTACCCAAATCCTGACCAAAACGGCTACAGGGGGTAAAATAACGATCTACGATTAGCTTCTAGGGGCCACTATCATGAAGACTGATGAGGTCATCAAGCTGAGCCAAATCCTGTCAATTAGGCTGCGTCCGAAATCACAGACTTCCATACTATATAGTATGAGAAAAACAGTACGCGAGCGGAGTAGTATGGCCAAAATCATAGTATTCGAAAAACAGTATGCGAAAAGTACCCGGATGACCTACTACTTTCGGCGAGATTCTGAAGTGTGCATACGATGGACACTTTACTATCCCATGATGCAACAGGAGAGAGGAGTTGGTGCAGTCAGTGGAATGGGCTCTTTACATTTTTGCACTGTTATGAAAGCGTATGTCACGTGACGTGCTCTGTTATGATCACGTGACAATTCTAACATGGCGCATGTAGTACGTCCGGACTCCATTCATACGACCCGGAGTCATACTATGTAGAACGTACTTTGTTAACGGTCGCAAAGTACGTTCTAATTTAAATGTAGTACCTACTCACATAGTACGCGATTTCGGACACACCCTTAGTATCCGTGATTGGAAAACAATGGTTCAAGAGATGGAGTCAACAGGAGGGTTTGATCCCTGTCTGCATCGTTAGAGTCATTTTAGACAATTTCCTGAAAAAACAGACAACAAAACAAGGACAGGGAACAAAACTGTGAGCCAAATTACGGTCAAGAGTACTTATACAAATGTGAAAGTCATTATAGAATTTGAAAATGTTTATGCAGTCAGATTTACCCAATCAAAAACCAAAATACGGTTTGGTAGATGGTGTTTTTTTCTTGCACAGGTGATTCTAATTAGAGCGTCGTACTGCAATCCATAACTTGCCAACGCTGATCCCCGAGCTGTCTAGGTGGAGACAGGCTTTTGTTTAGTCATTACGCGATGCAATTACCTTAAATGCTCCCTGGGCGCTCATCTCGACAGTTACCACACCTCTCCAATTCGGACAGGTCGGATCAAGGAGAAACGTAAATCTCGGTTGGACCTCCTGTGCAAAACGTTAAAGACCTCCTTTCCCTTTCTCATGTAATAGATTTGGTAAAACAAACGACCACTGGATGGTTGAAAGTAATCATGCTATTTTACTGACAGGTAGACATAGAAAATAACTAGACTTTGGTTAAATGTAGACAGGCCATAATCTGACCGTAATTGTATCCTTTTAACATATCTTTTCTCACATTTAATTGTTTTTCATAACAACTTGTTTAGGTTGTCTAGCAGCCAAAGCACTTTTCTATTGGTATTAGCAACCCATGAGAGTTGACGCATCATCAGTTTTCACATGCTCTCATAAAAACACTTTGGTTATACGACATAAACCTGCATATCTCCCACTGCACCACCAATAACTGACATGCACAGGGTGAATGCACACTAAGTCATACTATGGTATATAAATATAATATGGATGTTAAGGCAACAAACGTTAACCACATTTTCACGACATTACAACGTGCACGAGCGTCCTGCGTTATCCGTTGCTTACGGGAAATTGGACAGTTTTGATTTGACTACATTCTCCAGATGGCAACCAAGCTCATATGTCTGGTATGAAAGCAGATTACACAGTAGATGAGTGACAACAGACAAACAGCAATAAAAGCGGAGGAAATTGCAGTGCAGCCAAAGGAATAGTGTTGGAGGCATGGACCAATTTATGCCGTCTGGTCTGAGTCCACTCCTCATTTAGTGAGTTTCTTATGTAAGGTGGTGGTGTGGACAGCATTGAGCAATGATGAGTTCGACGTGATTGACTAGCAACCCAGGAACCAGCTTGTGAAGAATATAATTGGAGACAGTTCTCCAACACTGGAGAGATTCAAAAAAGTACAATTAAAATCTCTTATATTCTCATCCTAAAGATGTAGCCGGCTATAGAACAACAACAACAAAAATTACCTAATGAGTTTTTTTTCCGCTTCCAGACAGCGTATCCAGGTGCAATTGACAAAACATACTTTTTTTGCCTCCGCGTAGCACTTTTTGGGATATAACCTGACTGATCTGACAGATCAATTAGAGAATTAAAATGACAAAAGTCAAAGTTTAAATAACACAGAGAGGCATCAGGACTCTAATGAACAGCTCATGTTCATAGAGAACATGCCTACAAGCTCAGGACAGGACGTTAAAAAAAGGTCAAATTTGAAGCCCATTTCGAATGGATATGGTATGTAGCACTATGAATTAGGGTTTGCACATGATATATATTCTAACATAGCTAGTCGTTAGTTTAGACAGTTCTTTGAAATTGCTCTAGTCGGGGGAAACCGACATAACCAGATGCTGCTGGATTTTCGATATCTCGACATGGTTCCCTTAAAGATTAAGAACGTTGACCGCATAGATAAACACTACTTCAATCAATTTATGACATTATAGTTATGAATGTAAGTAATGAATACAACACTGGACTAACTTACTGCCACAGCAGGAACATTCCACTGCATAATTAAATATGACAACTGGCCTCCAGGGGTTAATGACAACAGAAACAAGACATGCGTTAAGATCAGAAATTTGATTGCAAAAGTGATGCCAATGTTATGGCAAAGGCATTTCAGCATTTAGTCCATCGATAGCCATCTTGAATTCCACCATAAGTTAAGCACACATATTCTCCAGAGCAGTGGTTAGGAAATCCAGTTTTATAGACTTTGCATTTGTTTCTCCGTGACATGAGCAGAGTTAGGGTTAGGTTCTATTGACTCCACCTGGGCCTTTTGGCCTGCATAAGTTCGACCCAAATAATTACGACAAGGAGAGTGAGGAAAACTAGTGTTTTCTTTTTGCCACTTCAGAAATTGCACCATCTAAAGTATTTATCCAACTCTGAACCATTGTCTCCTTGTTGCCTGGTTTTGACTTTGTGAGAAGTTTGATGGATCATATTCTGCACCACAGGAGTCTAATATACGTGCACTGGCGGGCCACACAGAAACGTATGCAGTCATAAAAAAGTCCCGTTTACCAGGATCTTTTTATTTGTGTCTACTCTCATATTTTTTATACAGTAATTTGCCTGTTAACACTCACATGTGTAAATAACTTGCTGCAGAAGTATAACTGACTCTGTTCAGAAGCTGCAAGGATGGAGATTGAAAACAAAGTCAACATTAAGATGGACCTTTTTATAACCAGTTGAGTCAACTAATTGCAGGTCTGATGTAAACTCCGAACGAGTACCAAAGTGTGCTGGCATAGAAAGGCGCCCTAAGTGCTCGCATATCAAATCCCCAGTCTTCTCTTCTGCCATCGACATGTCACAGACACAACAGCCACTGATAATAAAAGCATTAACATCTCCAAATCGTTGTTAGATCAGTCCAACAGATCACTGGCGTACTCCTTCATGTTTCTGCTGTCGCCGTCACCAAGCCGTGCCTAAAAGCAGTGGCGCCACGGCAACAGAAGCAGGTAATAATAAAGGCTGGATGGGGTGAGTTGATGACCAGCCCCCCCCCTCCCCATCCCCCACATGTGCCGCTGCCTGCTCCTCGCTCTGAAGCAACCATTAGGGTTACATTTAAACGCCAAGACATTTGGCTGCTGTCGTGTAGTGTCAGTCTGCCACGGGGACCGCAACATGGTTAAACGGCTTCGTAAATACACACCACGCGTGTACGGGCGGAGGGCTGGTGAGTGGGGGTTAGGCTCGCGGAATCAAGCGCAAATTTCAGGCCAGGCTAATTTCAATTCAGAACCTCCACGAACCCCTCCTCCTCCAGCCCGACCCCATTAAACCTCGGCCCCAGCAGACTAAACCATCAGCCCCATAAGTCATCCACTAGACTCCAGACTCGTGGCTCTCCACTCAGTTTCTCTCTCATACTCATTCCGGGTCTTTCACTCTCTCTCTCTCTCTCTCTCTCTCTCTGTCCCCTGGCTCTGCTCAGAAGCATCACAAACACATAGTGGCGACAGCAGTGGTGGAAAATCTGAGGGCTCAGGCTTGTGATGGGGTCTATCCGTCTCTGCCGTCTCTGACGCCCCCCTCCCACCGTTAGCATGTCTCCCTCGTGTCTGTCTTCCCTGCAGCAGACCACACAGACTTTCCAAACCACATCCAAGCTGTCTGGCTGTGATGAGCACATTCACACAGAGCAGGGTGGGGTAATAATCTCTGAACGGCTATAACGACTCTCACCGCTTTTCAGAGCCACTGGATCTATAAGTAGTAGCTATATATAAGATCTCAGGAGTAGATTTATGCTGAGACTTCAGCGGACTATTGTTTCTGAGCTACTCGTAGTAGCAACGATTACCCATTAAGGAATGTGAGGTTGTTGTCCTTAAAATACAGCCCTATCAGCTGTGAGGTTACTGAATTTGGCCCCATATACGGACGGTATTATAGTATTTGGTCCCATATATGGACAGTATTATAGTATTTGGTCCCATATATGGACAGTATTATAATATTTGGTCCCATATATGGACAGTATTATAATATTTGGTCCCATATATGGACAGTATTATAGTATTTGGTCCCATATATGGACAGTATTATAATATTTGGCCCCATATACGGACAGTATTATAGTATTTGTGTCACGACTGGTGTGGTGGCGTTGCTACACTTCCATTTCGGTGATCCACTTCCGTGTTTTTGTTCTCACTAGCTGTGATTACTTCCTCTTTCACGTGGTCACAGCTGTTAGTAATCTGTCACTTTATGTTGGGATATAAGAGGGTCGCGAGCAGTGCACTCATTGCTTCGCATTGTTACATGTCACACGTTAGTTTATATGGTGAGTGTTTGTCCTTAGAGTTTACTGTATTTGAATGTCTGTTTTAAGTCGCTTTGTGTAAGCGCATTTTATTTCATTACAGTATATGTTTTCCGTTCGTGTTACGTGGTTGTTTTAGTTTTGTGTAAATTAAACGCCAGTACGAAGGAAGTATCAAGCTCTGCAATTGGCTTCATCCTGCACTACACCCGACGAGTCTCGTGACAATTTGGTCCCATATATGGACAGTATTATAGTATTTGGTCCCATATATGGACAGTATTATAGTATTTGGTCCCATATATGGACAGTATTATAGTATTTGGTCCCATATATGGACAGTATTATAGTATTTGGTCCCATATATGGACAGTATTATAGTATTTGGTCCCATATATGGACAGTATTATAGTATTTGGTCCCATATATGGACAGTATTATAGTATTTGGTCCCATATATGGACAGTATTATAGTATTTGGTCCCATATGTGGACAGTATTATAGTATTTGGTCCCATATATGGACAGTGTTATAGTATTTGGTCCCATATGTGGAAAGTATTATAGTATTTTGCCAACTATTTGTTTACACCAAGTGTATCTTAAACCAAATAACTCAGCCTGGTTGCATTCTGTGGAAAACTTTTCAAAATAAACCACACAGCAATGGATGATATGTCCTATGTCAGCAATAACCAATGTTTTTGCCCGAGACGAAGACAACCACTCAAATCTGTCTCATTCCAAGGCATCTATTCTTTTAATGCACCAAAAACTAGTCAAAACCCCTCATTTACTTTTCATGTCTAGTGAAATGTGTGTGTCTGTGCGTGTGTATGTGTGTGTGTGTACGTGTGTGGTCTGTGGCCTGGTAAGGTTGGGCGGTTGTGAGAAAGTGGTTTAAACTACACAAATGGCAGTTTAAAAGTGAGCAGACAGTCAAATTGTCATTTTGAGAAAACAACAGTGCGCGTGTACCTCAAGGCTACGAAAAACCAAACCACACGATGTTTAAATAATTGTGCCTGAATTGCCATTTAACAAGGCTCCCTGCTGCGTTGACGTTAGGCATTAACCTTGTAGGTGCTGAAATCTCAGTGTTTGACAGGTCTGACGACTTGGGGCCCTCTCAGACTACAGACAACGTAGGCCATATTCCCCCATCCCACATTTATTTTCATACAATATGTTAAAGCCAATCAAATCCGTCTTGGTTTGACACACAAACGTGGTAGTCTGGCGGCCACATGCTTGGCAAATACTGATGATCCGGGGCTGATTTTATAAAAGCATCTTAATGCCATGTTTGTTAGTCTCAGAGCAGTTCTCCAAAACCACTGTTATTTGAATTTATTATATAACTTCTGTCCTTGTCTCTTCTTATAAAGATTTTCTGTGCTAAACATTGAATACATTATAACAATAACCAATACAGTATTACATTTATGAAGTGCTTTTCATTATACTAGAATAAATGCCATGACTTGTTTTAATTTGTCTCTCGGGGAACGCATAGGCCTACTGTAAATTAGACAGCATAGGAGAAACCATATGCTTCCTGCTGAATAGAAAAATTTACACAAATATATTTTTTCATGTGTTTGTCGGTGAGAATGTGAGTGAGAAAGGACTAATTACTTGGTATCTACCTAGTTACATGGAACAACAACCACCACAATATGGCATTTATACACTGTTCCAATGACAATCTGGTGCCTTTAAATAATGAAGCTTATTTTTAAAGCCCTGACTCACTTTTAACTTGATAAGGGCCAAAGCCAAGAACACATCCTTCACATTTCTCTGACCCATCAGTATCGTATCAACAATCAAATGCAGAGAGAACCAAGAAGAATTCAGAAGAATTCAAGAAGAATTAACAGATGTACGTCCTCCTGTTTAGAAGGACCACATTGCCAGTGTGAAAACCCGATAAGAACTACAACAATTCTGCTGCTAACATAAGGTGAATAACTTATGTACAGTACCAGTCAAAGCACCCTAACCCGGACCATTATGATTCAGCATAAATCAAACAGCCCTGACAAGTAAACAATACAGTAGGCTTCAATCAAAGTAAACCAACAGCTTTCATCAAGACAGCTTTCCAAAACAGTCTTTTCCGTTTTCCTCATTTTTTTTCTCAACTCACTATGTTGTGAGAAAATAAATCAATTGTCAAACACATCATTGTACATTCTACTCATAAGCTGTCTTGCCACAAACTACTATCTGGATATGTCTACTTGATAAAAACATCTGACTCACGGGCCTATGACAGGGTTCTTTAAGTAGGTGAGGAACCCTAGGGCTTTGATATACTGAACATCTTACTAATTACAGCATTTCAGCTAATTATACTGCTCAGATGATCCACCTGTAGTAGATGAAATTGAGTCTGCATTCATAACTGCCTCACCCAGGTCTCATATGCTACTGATGAAAGGAGCTAGATGTGAAATAAGTACCTCTTGTACACATTATAGTAATATCCAAATAATTTCAGCTATAATTAGTCTACTGAGAGCACCTTCCAGTTCTCTTTTTTCCAGACATCCTTTCTGTTTTATTGGCAGAACAGCTGAGATGGTGTGATTGTTCTTTTATTAATTAACAATTGATTTTAGATAGCCACGGTTGTGTAGAAATAGGAACATACTTTTGCATTCTTGACAAACACGAAAACAAAACAAACCTGAACACTTCGAACCTGCAAAAATGTACTCGACTTCCAAGATAAATCATTATAATCAAAATGTTGCTAAAAAACTATGAAAAGGTGTTCCACATTTACAATTTGTCTACATCGTATTTTGGGACCAAAAAAATCTCCAGACAGTATGTTTTGTCTAGGAGTGTCGGTGGGTGTTTGCCCATTGCGTTAAAGTGTTTACACAAGTGTGTTGTAATATTCCTTAAGAACCACTGGTCTGTCTGAACATGCAATGTTTTTTAGGTCTCCTTATGTATTTAGAAACATCCTGTTTCATGCAACATCAGTCATAAGGTGCATGTGCCAGTTGAGTAATAAAAAAGCTTCAAGCGCCATCTTGTGGCATGAAAACTTTCACCATCTAAGAATACATTTGTGGTGGTTTTTCTCTCTGTCTCTTTTGTTTACATCGTATTTGAAGGCAAATACGTCTCATAGAAAAGAACCCACCACTTCGTTATAGCACAGAAATGAAAAACAACTCCTACCACAGCCTTTCGTTCATCCAATAGCTTGTCTGTCTTCAAAATTACTATTTGTTTGTGCATTATGAAAAACATATTGTGTTGTAGCGTGAGATCTGATCAAGCCCTCAGCTCATGCATGCAATGTTTTTGCAATCTAAACTAGGCACCAGGAGTTATATTTCGAATGAGAATATTTTGATAAAGATCATTTGGTGAGAGAATCAATACTTTACACAAAGGCAAATATGTTTTTGTATATTGTATAATACACAAGTCCTTTTAATTTCATTAAATAATTTCAATCCCACTCTAAAAAAGGGATATGAATCTGAAAATGTTGTGTAAGATGCCTCATTTAAATAGGGTTATTTTAATCTTGTTTTATTAATGTTATATAACATGTTTAAGACTTACTCTTAAAAATTGTATTGCTACAAATCACATTTGTTTTGGTTAAGATGTGTATAAGCTTATCACACAAAGCAACTTTGCTGATAAAGTAAAGCAATTCACAATCATACTTTTCATTACTAATATGTTAATATATTTTGGAACAGTATTTCATGGTTACATTGCTCTGGAAAAGATTATCAGCAGAAATTCCTAAAATGTAAAAAAAAAAATATGAAAAGACTGTGTAAGGATCTTGTTTAGAAAGCAGTATGAGAAAGAATGCTTTAATAATTCCCTACAAATGAGGACCCAACCAACAACATGTAAGTGCAGAATAGCACATATCTTTCGCTATTGCTGATGGCACAACTTTCATGGCATGTGGATATCAGCACTAATGGTAGAATGGAGGTGTTTCCTTAGTCAATAAAACATCAATGGGCCATCGGCCCAGTTCACCTCATCCATGTGGTGGTAGCTGATTAGCTAACCATACTCTAGTGGGAAACAGGCCAGACACCACTATATTCAACTATACTGTGGATATAAAAAGCTACACAACTCTTTTTCAAGTGAAAAAACTGAAATCTTTTAGGTAAAAAAATATAATAATTACAATAACTCTAATCTCCACTTGATGATGACTGTCTTCACTGTGTTCCATGGTATATCTAATGCTTCTGAAATTATTTTGTACACTTCTCCTGACTGATATCTTTCAACAATGAGATCCCTCTGATGCTTTGGAAGCTCTCTGCGGACCACGGCTAAGATGCAAATAAGAAAATGTCAAGAAAATCTTACCTGAACAGCTGAGATTTATTAATGATTAATCATGATAATAAATTATGGCAGGTCTGTATTGAATTATACTTAACATGAGTTTGAATGTTATTGGTTGATTATGAACACAGCCACATCCCCAGTTCTTAGAGGGTGTGCACACTTATGCAACCAGATTATTGTAATTGTATTAAGTTTTTTTATTTGTATTTTTCAAAGATTTCAGGTTTTTTTCTCAATTGAATTGTTCGCGTTATAGGTCACATTAAAGGTGGAAAAAGTTCTGGCATGATTTATCTTTGTCCATTTTTTCCACATCACAAATACCTGGCATTCTAACAGGGGTGTGTGGACATTTTATATCCACTGTAGACAGCATCTAAAGTTGTATCCACCTAAAACCTAAAACAACACACGCAGCAACTTAGATGTAACCTTGTTGCAGATTATAATTGCTAACTCTCATATCGGTTTTATATTATCCACATGAATTGTTACCCACATTCCTGTTAATTGAGTAACACAGCAGTTCACTGTTAAAAATATTAATATTTTGATTCAAAGTTCTAAAAAAGATTAAAAAAATAAGATTGTTTAATCTTTATTAGAGAGTTGTGAAAATGTTAGGGCTTCCCAGGATGCATGGCAATTTAAGGTGCTTTTTGTTGCATCAATGCATCAAGCTGACCAACATATCTGTTTTTTAGCATTGACTGCACCTCTAGATGATGAGGAACCAGGGAGCATTATCGACATTGAAATGTTAATCAGAATAGCCTAGACAGAGGAGGTTTTGTCAGCAGGATTTCCTGGTCTTGTCGAACTTCAGCGACTCCCTCAGGCAACTCAACGCCTGCGAAGCTGAGGTTGTCGGGACAATGTGTCTAAACACGCAGAGCCAACGTGACTCAGTCCGGCCTGGTGCTGAGTAAACGCTCCCAACTGGTTATTTTTGTCAAGGCTACATTAATAACAAGGACTCAAGTACCAAAAAACAACTACATAATTGGTTAGTGTTTTTCCCACTTGTATTTATAAAATAGATTTTGCACCACATTTTGGAAGATTAAAATGTAAATCTCGACAAATATATTTGCATTACATCATGATAGGTTAGTAATTATAATAAACCTTTTGATATGGTTAATACAGTATTACAACAAAATAATCAACTATAATATTTTATTTGCAAATAAAATACAATAAAAGCAAAATGGTATTTTTTTATGATTACCTTTATATGCATCTGTGTTATCAAAGTTCAGGGCTCAATTGAGAAAATACTTATACTACATAATATGCAACATCCAGTAGTAGTGGTCCTTAGGATTAAATGGGGAGATACTGGCATCCCCATTGGTTTGGATTGCTTCACAACAATTTCAGTATTTCTATAACAGTCCAATCTGGGATAACTATTTGACACATGAATAGTCAGCACATCAAAACTCATGGTAGAACAAATGTAACTAATAATAACTAAATGCAATAAAATATGAATAAATTACTGTTCAGAAATTGTTTTGAAACAATTGATTAATTATTACTCCATTTCAAATTTGATACCTACTTTTCAACAATGACCAACCTGATATATAATTCTTGTTGTTGAGTGGACACATCAAAAGTGAGAGCTATTTATAATTTTAAAATACTTAATACGTGTTTTGCCTTTTCAGTGTAATTTGTCATATAATTGGTGGACATTCCAGCAGTACCTGGGTTTTTAAATGCCACTAAATCCAGTACCTTAGTTTTGTTATAACTTCACAAATATCAATGCTCGCAAAAGCATACATCACTCGATCTAACAGGAAATCTAACATTGTATTAACATACTTGACTTTAGGAGTTGTAATGCGTATGCTTTGCTAATGTTGTCAACTCTGCCAATGTAAATCTGTAATAGAAGAAGAGCGGACATTTTTTCAGTAGTGGATTTTTATCTCTTAATTTCAACTGATGTGATTTAGCTAGACATTTTCCATTAGCTGGAAGGATTGCTGGCAGACAATTGAACAAGCCATCACAGGTTGGTTTGACTCCCCACTCCCAAAAGTACTAAAAACTTTTTTGAATAATACAACATCTATGAAAAAAAAAATGTTTTATCACAACAATGTTACAACAATACATTGCGATAAATAATATATAAAGATCAGACTGCTATAATGAATGACTGAAATAAAATCGTTATTCTATTTGTAATGGTTAGACATCACAACAAAATGGAGTTGGTTTTGCAATACACTTTTCCATTGTTTTTCTTTAACAGTATTGTGTGATCAAACTACTTTCAGTGTTTTGTTCTACAAAATAGCAGGTTCTGCTGAATGTCCCAGAACGACTTTTCTTTTTTGAGAAAAATACACAATTATTTCTAAAAAGCCTCTTAGGTGTTAAAAAGAATCCAGACATACTTATTCTCTAGGCGTTATTTAATTATTTAATCTAATTTATTAACTCCTTACGTTTTCAATTATTTTAGTAAAGCATTTATTGACTTATCTACTAGATTTTTCATACACATTTTTGTGTTAACAAATGACCAGTATATTATGTTAGCATACTTTTCCCACCAGACATGCTGTACCCCATTTGCACTTTACCATTACCAGTCTTTTATTAAAATGTTGAGTTACATTCATTCAACGTAAGACCGTCTTTAGAAACTCTGAAATATTTTCTGTGTTACAGTTTTTTTAGAGGTGAGCCCACATGGTCTGGGGCTTTGCTTGGGTACCAGTGGAGGTATAGTGAGGGCAAAAAAAGAGGATACAAAGAATGAAGACATATATATTATTCAATCCACACTTGACCCGAATGGCATAGAGATTTTGCTTAAAAGCAGATTTGAAATGGATTTAACTTTATCATAACAATCAATATACCTCACAAATTTGCTTGTCTTGAAACAATAGACTCATCTTGTAAACGTTCTTTTCTTCTTGAATCACTGTGCCAGTTCGGTAAAATGCGTTTAGAATATGGAGCATGTTCACTTTGCTTACATACAACCCCCTTTCTTTGCACTTACCGTACATCGACTGGTACACATGCTAAATTACTTTATCGTATTTACACGACTGCAAATGAAATAAAAAGCCAATATTCAGAATGAGGACACAATGATTGAACTAATAATTAGTACACATATTACACATCACATGAATGATCTTACAAATTATTACAAAATGCTTTAAAAGTTATTGGTAAGTGTGTGAAATAATAGGTCACTAAAATGTACAAACGTAGGAGTAATTAGAATTTTAAAAAATCAATAGGCTATTTATTATATTCGGTGTTACCAAACTAATGAAATACTGAAATAATATCATAAATTCAATTTGATTTGAAATTCGATTGCTAGTCTTAGACGGTGATTGATGCCTCAACCGCAAGGCATAAAATATACATTTTGCCACCTCCTCTAAACACAATAAACAGATGGGCTCCTGGGTGTTAGCAGTCTAAGGCAGCCCAACAGGTCTAATATCAGGCTTTATGGTGCCACCGGTTGGTGTGTTGACCAGGTCTCCCATGGGCCAGTGCATACCGGTCCGGATCGCCCGTTGGACGGGGAGGCATCCTTGGCAGGAAACGCATCACACTAGCAACTATTTCAATCCCTGTTTGCGGGCTGACTTATGTCACTAGTCAAGTGAGCGGGAGCTCACTTTATCTGGTCCGGCTAACTTTCAAGTGTGATGAGCGGTGTTTATAAAAGCAGAATAGCTCGGCGCCAACGCGTCTCTGGGAGAGCATGTCGCACTCTTAAACCCTCCCGAATATGTTGGGAGTCGTTGCAATGATGAACACTATAGTTATAATTGGAAACCACAACATTGGGGAGAAAACGTATCAAATAAACATCAGAAAAATATAGCTTCTCAGCAGTCCATATGTCATAATTTAGTCATCGGTATGTGCAAGCTGTTCCAAGGACCCATCCACAGCTCTTCTTCATCCGACAGCGTGTGGTCGCTGTGGGACGTCAACGTCTCTTTCGATGCCATATTGTCCGCACACTCCTGCTCGTCCATGCAACGGTTACTCCTATTGTTTTTGTCATGTAGGGCCTTGTAAATATTGGATTTGGATCCGTTACTGTCAAGGCCTGTTGTGCTGGACCCCAAGGACCCGCTAGAAGGCTGGGTGTTGAGGTTAATGTCAACGGTGGAGGAAACGCCAGTAATTGTACCTATTCCATTTCCTGTTGCAGGTTCCCCAACACTGTTTATAGGAAGCTTTTCTTCCTGAGTTTCAGTCAGCATATCTAGCTTTTTAAACTGTTTACCTAGGCGACTCGGGGAGCCCGCCTTGAGGTTGTTTGGGTGCCCAGGCCTCCTAGTCCGCACAATGGTCCCGTTGTGGGCAAGGTAGATATTCCCGTTGATGTTGGCGTGGCTGTTGAGATTAGACAGCCGATGTATTTGACTGTCAGGGGCGCTGTCCTCTCCTGTGGAGCTTGTCTCATATGACCTGTCTAACACTAGCTTGATTCGTTTCTTCCTCCCTCCAGGCTGAGAATAAAATATGGAAAGAAAACGAAGTTAATGCACTTTAAAACGCGTATTTACTTATATTTAAACCTATCATGCATCCAAGCGTGTTGTAGATAAACATATGGCTACATATAAAGAAACAAAATGTGCAATTATTGTAGAAACAGCACAAACATAACCAAAATGTGTAATTAAGACATGAAGAAAATGTTCAAGACTGAACCACATCCATTGAGAGGTGAAGAATTCAAAGCTGAAGAAAGAAGAACGTATTAATATACACATGCCGAAAGTATTTTTGAAGAGAACAAAAGGCTAAGGAGAATTGAAACACACAGTAGTCTCAACACTCCCATGCGAGAGCCCACTCCATCCATCTTACTTCACAGCCAACCAACATGTCCCTCAGAAAGCTGTGGAGTTCCCGTCAGACTCCGAATTTGCATCGGTGGTCTCGTCTGTGGCTCCAGATTGGGATCTAACTGCTGAGCTCTTGCTGCTGATGGCTGACCGTGAAGATTTTTCCGATTGTGAAATAGCATCCTCGTCCACCTCTGTGATTGGTGAAAGCCCTCCGTATGTCTCCTCTTCAATGCTGCTGAAATCTGAGCCCTGGGGTGTTCCAGCTTTGGGACTGTGACTGGGCCCTTCTCCAGCAGACACAATACTGGACCTCCTGGACGCTGTTCCGTCACCCAACTCATCTGCCGAGTCATTGCTCTCATCGTCGTCGGCGGTGCTGCCTTCCCGCTCTGATTGTTCTTTGTTGTCCTCTTCGCTCACCTCATCGATGGTGTCCTGTGAACTGCGGGTCATGGTTGACTTGCGGCTGCCTCTGGTGGACCTGGAGATGATGGAGCTCTTCTCGCTGCCTGACAGGGAACTCTGGTCTGTAAGCTGTCTGTCCTCTGACCCGCTGTCCTCTGATCCAGATGGCTGGCTTTGGTTGTCTCCACTGACCACAGAGCTTCTCGATGGAGTCTTTGATCCCCCATCTTTGCCTGACTGGCTGCCTGTACTCGACATCTCTGAGCCTCTAGTGCTTGATGAAGATGATTTAGAAGATCCAGGGCGAGGAGCAGCACTGTCTGTTCGGCTGCCACTAATGCTTCCACTTCCACTGTCTCTACCAGTTTTACTACTACTTGCCGTGGACCTTTCAGAGGCAGTTCCAGACGATTTCATAGATGAACGAGTTGAGGACACCCTAGACCCTTTGTCTTCAGATTTTTCCTCAGAATCTCTCTCAGACTCAGAGCCTTTCTCTGTACTGGATTCACTTCCTGACTTTTCAGTTCCTGATTCTTTCTCGGTCTCGGTCTCTGACTCAGATTCATTTTCTGAGTCAGAACCGGCCTCTGAATCAGAACCTTTCTCAGATCCAGATTCCTTCTCTGTCCCAGCTGAGCCGGACTCTTTCTCTGAATCTGACTCCTTTTCTGTCCCTGATTCCTTTTCAGTGTCATCTTCCTTCTCTGTCTCGTCACCCTGTGAATCAGTTCTGCTCTCGTCATCAGAATCATCTGGATGTTCCTCTGGCTCCTCTTCTGAGTCCACAGTGCTCTCGTTGGTGTCGTCTCGGTCCAGATCCACCTTCAAGTAATCTTTGTCCTCAGTAGAAGGAGCAACACTGCTTCTCTCAGATTCCTCATCAAAACTCTTCTCCATCCCACTTCCACTCGCCTCTGGTTCACTTTCCTCCACACTGATAGACACCTTGGACCTCTCCTCGTCGCTAGTGGCAGCTTGTGAAGCACCTTCATCTCTCCCGCTACCTGCGGAGCTTTGACTAATACTGCCCTTCGATTTCCTCCGCATCTTCAGCTTGTTGCTCAAGTTGATGCGCTTCATCACCTGGGACAGCCGGCTTCTGGTTGTGTCAACAGGCACATCAGCACCAGGTCCCTCTGTCAGACTCTCTTGGCTGTCAATGCGACGGGCTGACATAAGTTTTGCATAGTCCTTGTCCTTATTCGGGCCAAACATCTGGAACATCTTTGCTTTCTTCCAAGGAGACAAGCCTGCTTCTCCGTCTGCAGCCGTCTTGTCTCCACTCTTACCGGCTGCTAGCAGCTTGCTGAGTTTTATGACGGACTTCAGCCTTTTGGCAGCCAAGGAAGGTTCAGGGGGTTCTTCAGCTTCGACAACATCTGTCTGCTCAATTTGATCCTCTGCTGGTAGGTCTGTGAATCCCACACTTCTGCCTCCTCGACCTCGACCCCTTCCACGCCCTCTGCCTCGTCCCTATCATTAACACATTTCAGTCAACATATATACTGTAGTTGAAAAAGGCACTGTTCATTATTGTAGCTATGTAGTGGGCTATATTGATAGCTCTGTATGGTACTATGATCGTGTGTTTTATGTACGTCTTAAAATGTGTGTTCTAATGCTGCTGCTAGTGGTCAGAAAAAAACGGATTCTGATTCAGACATAATTGTTTAAAAATTGGCAATAAAACCTACCGTGCTCTCTACAATTATTGGCAAACAGGATATGTTATGCTTGTTCATCAGGATATTTTACATTCAAACATGATAAAAATCTAACTTAAAAAATAGATGTATAATAGTATTGGTAATAAATAAATAGATTTATTTTTTCTGAAAAACTTGGCAATATTTTTGGAATCCTTGCATTTAGAACTTGTGCACTCTCCCATTGCCAAAATAATAGCACTTTTACCTACAAGATAACAACAAGTTTTTTTCATCTATAATGTTTAATGAGGTAAAAAAACACAATGCAAGGGATTTCAGATTGAGGTAACAAAATTGGTTTAGATTAGGGAGCAGGGATGGCCACTTGAAAAGCCAAACCCGCCTCTGGTGTTTAATTAGCCAAAAAGCTATATTTTTTGTTAATTAGACCATAGAACCCAGTTCCAATCAACAGTTAATTAACATTAATGTATTGTCAAATTGTAGTATTGGTGAAGATGTTTGTAAATTACTAATACATCTATGTTGTGTATGGCACCTCGTTTATATGCATAGCCCATTGAAACAGGAAGTAATGGATGAGCATTTTAAACAAAAGATCCTTATTATTCAGATTAACTAGAAACATTTATCAATGAAAAATATATACTAAGAATGATTTCTAGGGGTGGTAATAACTGTGACACATGTTTCTTCTTATTATTAATGCATTTTTTTCAATAACATTTTCCTCATCTACTGTTGTAATTTGTAGCTGCACATTGGCTTTGCCAAAATACTTTCATGGGGGTTTAGAACTTTTGCAAGCATATTTATTCTACAAATATTTCCCAAAATAAAACCAATCTCACCTTACAATAATTGATTTTAAGTTTAACTGTTACAAAAACTAAAACATCAAACAGAACAAGACTTCAATGTACCATTTGCAATTTAGTTATATGACAGTGAATGAAGTACCTCAGATCCACGTGGGCTGTAGAATTCATCCTCCATAATCACATCTCCATACTCGTCATACACTGGAGATATCAGCTTCCTGCGACTGCCATATTGAGGAAGGTCATAACTGTGAGAAAAAACAATGAAGCTCTTCGAAGACAACAAGAACCTGCTAAAGCGAAGGTAGTTTAGTGAAGTTCCCATGTCTCTGCGCTTATTCACACTCCACACCACCTTCCAGTAGAAGCTGAAATCTGCTTCAAGGGCATCTTTCTTGCTTACGGATAAACAAGACAATGTTCAAACCCTAAAGCCCCACTCAGCCATCTCTGGGCTCTTGGCTGTACCACCCCTTTGGAGCAGTTCCTGATACACAACTCTTCTCTGTTCTGGCACCTCAATGGTGGAACCAGCTTCCATTGAAAGCTTGGATAGCAGAATCTCTACAAATTTTTGCCTAACAAATCTTTGAGACCTGATAACATGTATTTTATGGTCCTGGTAACCCTTTTGGCATGTGTGTAGAGAGCCAATTCCATTGATTGCCTGTGCGAAATCGAAAGAAAAAACAAGCCATTACAAAAACTACATCCCCAACTCCTGTTAAACACTTGTTGTCACCGCGTCACTGATGACGTTTTCCATAGCTTGTGATTTGGGGTATAAAGAGCTTAGCCGAGCTATTAAGTTGCACCCTGATCTTTACATATTAACGGATCAAAGGCAGTCTGGTTTAGCAATCTTAGCCTTTACCTGTCATCCCACATAGTCAACGTGAATCTTCAAGAAACTATTAGTATTAAACTCAACATAAGGTGGTCATCATACGAACACATTAAGTATTCGGTGTAGCAATTTGACTATGCATGGACAATGCGTGTGCAAGTCAAATGAAGTCTATGCAACCAACGTGATCATGCAAATATATATAATGTTAATTGGTCAATGATCCACTCCACAAGGTTTACCAAATGTGTTTGAAATAACTCTTCGCTAAAAATCTATTCATATTACAACATTTGGACGGCTGCTGTGGATTTCACTTTCATTTGCCATACCACCGTAAGCTAATTAATGCTTTCATCTCCCCTGGAGGAGACTATTACCAAGCTCTCCTGGGCAATGCTTTGCTCAAGGATTAGAAATGGATTACATTGGGAGGCAATTGAAAGGGTAAACAGTGAATATTAATGCTAGATGTTGAACAATGAACTCAGAATGTATAAATTCCCCCAGATTACTCTCCACCCCAAATTATCTCTCAGTTTGTGTGTGTGTGTGTGTGTGTGTGTGTGTGTGTGTGTGTGTGTGTGTGTGTGTGTGTGTGTGTGTGTGTGTGTGTGTGTGTGTAATGCACTTTAATTATGAATGTCTTAATGGCATAACTATCAACTCCAAATTAACCAGTGGAGATTCTATCTCTGTAACATAGTGAGACTGATTGGAGGTCAGCGGGATTCGGACTCACCCCTGATCATAATTATAGTAGTCATCCCTGTAGTAGTCCTGGCCTGGGTCAATGCCCGACTCCATGGAAAGCTCCTGAATTCCAGAAATAAACACATAGATAACTTAATACAGGGGAATATTAGAAGACCAACACAGTACAGAATAGCACAGTGTGAACCTAGAGGAATTATTCCTGAAAGATCTGTAAGGTTTCTACCTCAGGTCTCAGCAGTGATGGCCTCAGCAATTGCTGTTGCTGCCATAGATTAGTTGAAGAGGGAAGGACAGGAAGAAACAGAGACAGAATGTCCAGTTCACAGTTCACATTTATTGCAAACTGAAGACTGCAGCAAGGGTGAGGACAGAACTTTTGACAGAAAATGTAAAGCGTACTTTAAAAGAAGCCAGAGGAAAATGAGAGATATCGTCAAGCTCAGCTAATATCAATTATGACCCATTCACTGCTAAAGTGCACGGGTTATTTATAGGGTAGGATTTTGACAAGTTAGGGTACATCAAAAGTTGTCAAACACTGAGTGATTTCACATTTGATTAGACAACTTCTAGTGCTTCCCCGCACCAGTAGATAACTGTTCAACCTCTGTATTATACATGTGACAGATTTCTATTTCCAAGTAAAACCTTAGCAAATCTGCATAAAGAAAATACACGTAATGGTGTTTTCTACAGTGTGTGATGATGCAGTCCATATACACAATAACTTTTAAGCTTAGGTTTTACTGAACCAAATAACTATATGACAATGTACAGTATGTGTTCTCATCACAAGTTCAGTGTTATGGCAAATGTGACCACTCAGGTTTTGGCATAGGCACCAGCCAACAGCTGGCAAATATATTTGCGGTGAATTATTGGATAGGAACAAAATGATTAGCCGTGCATTTGATGCATCATTCATCATGCCACAATAATAGTACATTTGTCGGATAGAAACAAAGAGCTTATTACAACGCACTTTTCACAAACCAATGATTCACGGCAAAATCTAAAATCTGTACGCTTAAAAACTGCATGCTTTCTAGATTCAAAGTTATCGTGTAAATGATTATCGAGTGATACTATTATATTACTGTCACACGAAAACATCCAGCATTGTTGAAAAAATGATCAGCAATCGCTTGTGACTGAGAGATAATTAAGAAAGCTGCCTCAGGCTCCCATGAATGAGAATAAGTGTTCTGGGTACACAATGTGTCATCAAAATAACATTACAATACATTACAATAGAAATTCTTACCTGTCTGCCATATCCTCTCCTACTGGCCATGGAAAATGAAGGAGAAAAAGAATAGCTATTACATAAACAATTCAGGTGCATAGATATGAAAACATGTTTTTGTGTCCTATTGATTAAAATTATACTTACTGTGTAATTTCCTAACGTCAAGAATCTGGTACTTCGAACATATTGCATACACACTTTTTCGGTTATCTGTCTGTTATTGTTCTTTTTATTTTAATGGCTTGGCAGATAAAAAAGTAACTACATTTGTTAATACGAAATATTTTCTAAACACTGTATAAAGTTCAATCGGCAGTCTAACTTTCACATCGCCTTTTATTTTAGGTGGTGTCAGAGGTGTAAGATACACAAGCTGCCAGTGTCACTAAGGACAAAAATAAAAAAAGACAATGCAGCCATTTTACTAGTATGATGATGATGATTAAAACATTTGCCGTAAACCGTCAGTGAACATTGATTAGGTTCATATACAGAACATCTAAATGATGTAGTATGATGACTTCTGGTTGCCCAACAATTGTGTTCATTTCGAAGCGTGGTCGAGTGTGGTTTTCAAAATTAAGTTTAAGTTAATAAATAATGCTTATCAATTGTAAATGAATAGGAGTACTACAAACAGTGGTCCGAGGAGGGACAAACCACCAACCGTCAACGCTCATGGATGCGTGAGGACAACAAATGCTATCCTTTGACCTTAATGTTTTGGCTCATCGGTGTATATTTTGTGGAGTCATTTCGTCCGATTCATGAAACAATATTTCCTTCAAATGAGTTACATTTATACTAGAACTAGTAACACATATACTAGAAGCCGAACAGGGTCGAGGAAGGGACAGAAGCAATCCTTTATTCATGTAAAGTGTCTGATTTATAGGTCACTTTTAAAATGGAATAGCGCAGACATAGCTTATAGGAATAAAGTCAATGAAAACATGGCTTAATGGAGAGCCTTGGAGCCGTTTCCTCTGGAATCAGTAATCTGTTATTATGGGGCAGGGACCAGGGAAAGGGCAGAGCGCGTAGCGCCACACCTCCCTGTATCGGACTGGCTACACATGAACAGCGCTGACAAATGACCCGCTGAGCTTGTGCAGTCTTTAAGAAGCCCCAAGACAAATGGCAGGGCAGATGTTGTAGGCGATGGGAGTTGGGGGAAAGTGTATATTCACATCCAGAGGAATTGGCCACTCAATATAACTAATGGACACTTAAACACTCCCATGTTCGCCATTCGAGACCAAGAAAAAGGGAGTTTCTTCCCATCTTATATGCAGTCAGTTCACATGGGGGGTGAGGGTGTAGAATGTATATGGGTGAGGAATCTTTTCTCCCTGTGATATGAGGTTTGACCACACACACACACACACACACACACATGATAAATAACACACAAGTTCATTGTTTTTTAGGAACGTGATGTGATATAAACGACAAGCCTGATTTAAACGACAAGGTCTGTTGTGTTAGTAGAAGCAGAGTTACTCTACAGATTTGGTTTGTCACGGCAATAAATTACAATTTAGAAGAAAACGGTACAGAAAGTATTTTTTTGAGCTGAAGAAAACGCATACTGTGGGACTTATTGATTGAGGAGATTATCTCATGTGGTGAACACAGAATTAGGCAGTCATTGATATTTAATGTAACTGGCTGATTAATCAAATATAACCGCTCTTGAGAGGGGTTGAGAGTCTGAAGAAAACCGTAGGGAGAAGCAGGGGGATGTTATATAGGAGATGTAACGAGAATATTTATTCCGATAGTGGTGTGATGGTGGGGTGCACTAGAAAAATATGAGGAATAGATGAAAAGAATTACAAAAAGTGTCAGGCAGATGAATTATAAAAGAACTTGCCGGAAAGTGCAAAGAATACAGAAATATGGAGAAAATACAGAGAAAAACATGACAAGAAAGAAAGAGCAAGACAAAAGGAAGAGCGTGAGATGGAGTAAAGCATAAAAGGCAACATGTCTAACGACCGCAGCGCTAGCGTTTGACGTATACTTCGTTAATTAATTAGTCGTCCAAAGTGCTGTCAGAAAGCGCCAACTACAAGTTCCTGATGCCGGAAGGATCTTTAAAGACAGATCCCACAGGGGTTTACTTTCTCCGATCATAACCTCTAACTACAGATGAACCCAGAGATTCCACGACCATTTGCAACATTCAGAAAAGTCTCCGAACTCTGTTGTGTTTTATTCTGTTCTCTATTCAAAGCAGTTGGAAATACTCTGCGACTAAATGTCGTTCTGAGGCAGTTTCCTCAGCCAGCATAAACAAACAGAATGCCCTTGCATAAATTTGAAATAAGTTCACTTGACTGAATCTCGTCTATGGGACATGTTATCCCCAGGATGTTGTCGCGTGTAGAAGGCTATTCTAATCAAATGCACAGTCATCTGTGATTAACAAGAGCTCTCCATTCAAAAGGAATTAAAACCCATTAGGATCACCATGTGATACTGCTGATTGGATACAACCAGAGGGGAGTAGGTTCAGATACTGCTGATTGGATACAATCAGAGGGGAGTAGGTTCAGATGCCACGTCTGTTGGCATGTGTGAGTAATACAGATTCAATACACTTACAGTACTTATACGCTTCCTGGGTTTAATCCCAGAGTCCTCCTTTCCTTCAGCCATTCCTTTACCTAACTTCTTATATTGATCTCAGAAAACCAATGAATATGAAGCATGCTGTACTGCATTGTACTATTGCCTAATTATTTTCATTACTCCATCCAGATCAACATATTTCTTATGCCTGGAAAGCACAATCTTTTTAATTAAACAGTGGTAATAGTAAAGGATGAGGACATAGAAAAGGAAAGGGGGTTAGAAACATGGGAATATATATTCTAGTATGATATTTAAACATGTCCCTCACTGTAAGAGGTGCTGAACATAAGGTTACAGCTGCAGTACATCCTTGGGGACAGAATACGCTCCCACACAATCTACTTCATAAACAATACAATCACAAAAGGACGACGAGCGTCGATGGTGAACATAAACTAGTTAATGTCATAACCTGTCAAAGTGTTCTGATGCTCATATGGGAGTACTCCTGCGTCCTCGGGCACCCCTTCTTCTGTGGCGATTTTAACGCCTTTGCGAATTCTATGAATTAGGTCACGATTTAATTATCACATCCAACACCACTATTTTAACACCCTTACCCCGCGCGACCTGACCGGTGACTGACCTAAGCTCCTCCTTCGGGAAACAGGTATTGCGGTGGGAATTATTTGTTACCTTTAGGCCCCTCATTTGGTACTTCACGGTGGGAAACTTCTGTAAAATAACTCTGCGATCAGACTCCGGCAGCCTGCAGCAGACTCCCCAAGGGAGTAGCAAACCTGCAGTAACTCAGAGTAATGCACGGGTTGTGTGATGCTTATTCACCAGCTCGCCTGTTGGCTGACAGAACATTATGAGCAAGACTGGGAGCCGTGACATCTCAACTATAAACCTCATATGTGTGCGCTGATGTACGACTTGTACACTAGCAACTCGCACAAATCTCCGCAATAGCCGAAGCTTTGGACGTGGCCCGAGACATTGGCAGACCATTTCATTTATGAATGCGACCAGTTCAACACTGGATGTTGATACCACACACCTGATTGCATCTCCCCACCTTTATCGGAGGCTTCGGGTATCCATGTTGTGCCTCAAGA
The DNA here is from genome assembly GCA_029465975.1 of Dallia pectoralis. Taxonomy (NCBI): domain Eukaryota; kingdom Metazoa; phylum Chordata; class Actinopteri; order Esociformes; family Umbridae; genus Dallia; species Dallia pectoralis. The sequence goes on from CM055730.1 coordinate 15,653,351, forward strand.
GACCTACGGTTTCATTGCATTTTTTAAGACGAGATTGCATTGAGCATTTTGTAGACGGCACTGTAAGTGCGCAAAACCAATAGGGACTTGTACCAAACTGGAATGCCCGACATGATCATCAAAAGTCAAGGTCAAAGACATGCACATTATGTATTCTGTAATGGATTAAAACTATTTCTGTTTCTGAAAAACTCACGTAAAAAATATATCCAATCCAATGCATATTATTGAAATTAGTCAAAGATGAAGATGAGGAAACAAAATGAAAGAAAAGGTAAGTCAGTCAGTCAGAAAGTTGTGGATTGTGATGAAAAGTGATTGCTCTGGTCCTCAATCACAGAGTCTGTGATTGATTGGCTAAGTTCCTGGACCTCTGAGGTCTCATTGTTAGTGTTTGATTGGCTTGTTTCCAGCGCAGGGAAGTTAGTGTTTGTGAGCAAGTTTGGTTGGACCACAGGTTCTGCGCTGGTCTTTGACTGGTCTGGTTCGTCACAGGACCCAAATGTGCTTTGTCTCTGATTTCCATCTGGTTCTTCAGACGCTTGGGATTTCTTGCCGAATCGTGGTACCTTGCGATTCTTGTCTACTTGACTGTAGAGGTTGGCAACAGACTTTTCAATGTCGGCGAGGTTCTGAAGGTTTTTTAGGATTCCCTTTAACTCCTTCCTCTTTCCACCATCCTGGGCTTGCGGGAGAGTGGGAAGGGCGCGTGAGGAGACCGGGCGGAGGGAGGACAACAACGGCAGGGAGGTTGGTACAAACTGAACGCTGTGGCATGGTTCTTCAATAGAGGGAGAGAACAGAGGTGGAAGTGGTGGGGGCGGTGGTGGAGGGCCACGATTTCTACCAGGTGGGGGAGAGGGAGGGAAAGACGGAGGGGGGGAGGGATCAGCCTCATTGGGCGCAAGGGGAGGAGATGAAGTAGAAGGAGGTAAAGGGGGGGGAGGAGGAGCTGATGAAGGGGGAGGAGGAGGAGGAGAAGATGAAGGAGAAGAAAGTGGAGGACCGGAACAAGGCAGTTGAGAAGGGGGAGCAGGTGCAGGTAAATCTGGGGGAGACGGAGGAGAAGGAGGAGATGGTGGTGGATTGTTAGGTGGGTCTGGGATAATCTCCACGATTATCTCGCATGGTTCCGCAGTGTCGTAACTGGACATGTTGGAGCTAAACCTCCTGAGGACAGGCGGAGTGCCCCTATTGGCCAAGAGAGGAGACTGCCCTCCCCGGGTGATTACAATACGAGGAGGCATATCCTTTCCTATAGACCTCGGGCTGAAGGGTCGGTCTATGATGGAGAACAGGGTCTCGGCGCTCAGCTCTAGCATGTCAATGCCGTCCCGGTTCCGTAATTGTGGGGAGGAGGTCAGGTAGCCCCTGGAATCACGGCCCTCCCTGAGGGTCCGCTCATGAATGGCCTGCTGTTCAAACTGCTTCGCCTGCTCTCTGACCGTCAGCTTGGTGTCTTCTGTGCTGCGGCAGCTTTGGACGTCAGACCCCTCCAGGCTATCTCGACCCTTCATCCCTGCCTGGAGGAGCTGCAGCTCCCACTGGGCCCGGTCTAACAGAGGCTGTCTATTCAACGACTCGTACCCTTCTGACACGCCGCGCTGACGCGCGGGCATGGACACTCCAGAGAGGGACAGCGAGAAAGAGCCCCCCGTCGTCGTACCATAGGGGATGCCGCTCCCGTCCTCTTCATCATAGAGAGGATTAGTGGTTGTCAAGGGGTGACGGTCTGACAGAAAGGTGACGTTGCTCTCTGACTTAGGCAGGTTGCCGTGCAACGACCCGTTGCCGCGGTAAGACATGGAACGACGGGCGATGCTGCTAAGGCGACTCTGGCGGTCTGGTTCCTTGATCGCAGACTTGTTAGCCCTGTCCAATTAGGAAGGTAGATGAAGGGTGGAGGAAATAATGAATGAAACAATGAAGGAAGGATAAACGGGTGAGGAAGGAGAGGAAAATAGATGCGTGGGACGCTACGGACCACTATTCCAGGAGCCTTCAATCATTTTTGCTTTCAGTATGATTATAGTTAGAAACAATTAAACGTATTTGATCACAACCCAGAGGTTTTGCAGCAGGCTAGACAGTGCGTTTCATTTGAACATTTAAATAACTGCTGACAAAGTGCGCTGAATAGAAGATTAAACATCGAATCATACTTGATTTCAGGAAATCAGAGCACAGTTGCAGCAGTAGGTCCATTTTAATTTCACAGTCCACAAATACTGTATATGAAACGTGCCAAAGCACCAAATGCCTAGCCATGTGCATTAATACAATTATAGCAATAATGCTAAGAGGCTATAATCTGAAGTGAATAGATGGGGAACATATGGAATCTGGATGGGGATGGATATGGCGCCAGAAACACTATAAGCAGCTACGGACGCAGCAAATCTCTAAAGATTATAAAGGGAGGATCGCTTCTCCTAAGCAGGTTAAAACAAGAAAATATGGTACTAAAGCACATTACGTAGAAAGTGTAGGAGGTTAACTACCATCTCAAAGAAGAGCTATGTCTAAGCTAAAACACAAGGACAAGGTATATTCACTATGGCTACTTACTGCAGACTGAATCCAAATAATTGTAGATAGTGTGGAGATAAAAAATGAAAGACAAAGTTTTGTTAAAAGATTATTACTTTTTACATCTTAATGTTCGATGGCTCCTGAACCTAAATGTGGTCCATAGACCAAGAAAAAACAAGCATAGTCCATTATATAGTGCATATTATTTAACCATATATTACAATCAAAAGATTCCTTTAGCCACTGCTTATGGTGATTAAGGCATGTGAGCATATTTGTTTTTTATTCACCAATTTGGATACTGGTCAAATTACCTTTACGTAAGATGAACCCTAAAAATGATTTAACTGCTTGAAAAAACGATGTGTTATTTCGATCAAACAGGCTGGTTGAAGACGGCGAAAATTTGTGTTGGTATGGATATACTATATGCTATGTCTATATATATATATATACATATGTGTGTATATGAATATGAAAGAACTGCATATAAAAAATTGGTTTGGATTTGTGTATAAAAACGTTTTATAACGTTGTTACACTCCTCCTAAAAAACAACCCAAAATATACGACAGTGGGCTGCTCTGTTACTCATGAATGTGCTCTCCTCACCTATGTGAATTAACATAATCTACTCCATGATTTGTATTTGTTAATATCTGCAGTGAACACAGCAGAGTCTCGTTACAGCTCACAGTAACATTCAACGTCCTCTGTAAAGGAAGCAGCATTGTTTTAAATTGCAATACACCCAAAATAGCACCCAAAATAGCAACTGTGCTATTTCAATTAATTTGCATTTGACATTGAAATCATTTAAATACAACCTTTATTGAACCAAATGGGCCAAAACTACTTTTTCCATTGGTTTGCGCACCTGTCTGTCACACCCTCTACCTGGTCTCTGCCCTCATTCAGCTCACCACTATACCAACCTGTCCGACCACGCCCCTCATCACCTGAATACTAGTCACCTGTGTTTGGCAAAACAAACCTTTGTCCTGCCTCCTCATCTCACCTTAGGATTGTTCAATCGATCTACTCTCGATTCATCTACAATAGGTACATGGTGTTTCACCACCAAAAGGATGAATCTACCCCCTCACTATTAAGCTGAAGTGACAATTTCAAAGAGTTCAATGCACGTGATTGGCTGGATCCACGAACCGTAAAGGACCTTCAGCGCTTCCTGGGATTTTTTAATCACTAGCGTTGATTTATCAGGAACTGACCTGTACACAACTGTTTCAGAAACTGTGTTAGGAACGCTACAGTCCCTGTTCACCTCCGTCTCTTATCCTTTAACATCAGACCATCACTCCTATTTGTATTGGCGGTGGATACCTCAGAACTGCGCTCACGCCTAACTCCATCACAATACCCAGGTACGCACCCCAAGTTGTAAAACCTATTAACCGTGTACTTCTGACACTGGTCTACCGATACATACAACATTTGGGCTTCACTTTTATGTGAATTTTTTTAAATTACAGCAAAAACAGTGGCCCCGAAGTTGGAATAATCTTAAATTAGGATAGAAATAAGCTAATGAAACCTTTTTGGCATTTTTCATTTTTGAAATCCAGTTTTATTATTTGACAGCATGTGCGCACAGTCTTGACTTATATTGAAGCATTTGGGGACTTTTTCCCATTCATTTTCTTGAATCTAGAATCGTCACACTACCTCTGAAGTTAGAGCCACAAGAGCTCCTGATTAACAGAGATTGAGAAGAACAAAACAATTCTAGTGGCTTCAGTTATATTCCGCACGTATGTGTTAACAGGCCTATACGCGTACATGTTAGTAAAGCCTATTATCTAAACAACAAGATAATGAGCCCTGTCACACGGCACACACTGTTCGGGAAAAGTTTGAGGAACATGATGAAGAGTTCAAAGTGTGTTGGCTTCTAAATTCCCCAGATCTTCATCCAATTGGGAATCTACGGGATGGGCTGGACCAACATGTCCGATCCACAGCGCCTCTACCTCGCTACTTAATGAACTGTAAAGATCTGCCACTAATGTCTTGGTGCCACATACCACGAACACATCCTTGGGCCATCCAATTGCCACAAAGTATTTATACATTTTATGCAGCAATAAAAAATGCATACCTATTTATAATGGATTTTTAAGGAACATTAATATTTTGGATTTATTCTCATCACTCATAGATTTCCGTGCAATAACACCTTTACACACAATAATTTGGCTTGTTTGAATCATTTTTAGCCTCCTAACACCCGCTAACTCTTTCTGCAGTGCATTTTTTTGTTTGTAAGCAAGGTAACTGAATAGGAAGGGAGGCAGAGATAAAAGGGGACTTACATGCCGCTGTCTCCTAGTTCCTCGTATAGATTGGCTGTTGGGGCGCGTGGAGCTGCGGACTTCCCGGCTGGGAGAGCCTGCTGAATCCTGGCCGTTTTGGCACATTCCGCCTGTCTCCTAAAGGTCAAATAGAGTTACATCAGTTGTGATCTACTGTATTCATAACAGGTCATCACATATCTTTGGTGATTGGACATCAGTACAGTATGTGTGGCTCATCACAAATACGGAGGTAACAATACCAGAGCCAATCTATTATAGAAAATACAATGATAAAATAAACGTCTGTCCTTACCAATTACTGGAGATGAATGGCCATTTGAAGGCCAGGACTTTAACTTTAATGTTTGTACTTTTCTCCTCTTCTTAATAGCCGTTCTTTACAGGACTATCCAGTAATGAGGGCATTTCAGAGAGCAATATAGCATGCAGTCGCAAAAGAATATAAGGCAGATCAGTTAGATGATATTGTGAGATACTTACTCTTTGAATCTGAACGGTGATTTCCCAGACAGTGCAGGGCAGAGAGGAGGACGTGCGAGGGAGAAGAAAGCACATGACAACCTTGGTTAAACAAATAGCTCATTCCTATTTTGTTAATACAACACAATGAGACACAGATTAATTCAATTTGAAAATGTGCGATGCATTTCATTTCAATGTGTAATGATTGCCGAGGTTCCTTTTGAAGAACACACCGCTCTAGGTAGAACATTGTGCATTATGCATGGGGTTCCTTTTAACTTCAGATAACAGCCAGCCTTTGGATAACACGCCCTGTGAAAGATCTTACCCTGTTTTACCACAGAATAAAATTATAACAGGCCACAAAGTCTGCTCTATTTCCTATCACATATTATGCAAAGCATTAGACTCTCTGTCTACCATATATCTGCAGGCTACAGTTCATACAAGAACATATAAAACTCCAGATTTTTGTTTTGTTTTTGTCCTGTTTCTTTTCTCCTCAGCATTACAAAATGAGGAAAGAATTGGGATCGAATGAGTTCATGAATATTTCTAAAATAGCGCATTGTAGCACAACAACGTGTTATATAACCACTTCTATAATACATAAAGTAAATAATAACCATCCCAATAAAGCCAGCTGGCTCAGTTGACTTTTGGCTTGTGTGTTCAGTCTAGAACAACCAATAAAACCACCTGTTGAGTACTGTGTGAGTTTGTGTTTGTGTGTTCAGCTCAGGGCAGACGCTTTGACGCATCTGTTGGTTGTAAACATTACCCAGACATTAGTTTCCCACCCCCATGGACTCAAATGGCAGAAAGAACGACGTTGTCCAAAATCCACATAAAACAAAATGCTGGTAATCAGGAATGAATGTGTACTGAAACTGTGCCATATGCTTTATTGTTATGTCATTTGTTATGAGTGCAAAGGAAATGTGTCTGTGTGTGCCACGGTGATGTGGCTGTGAAGGCGTGAAAATGCACTTTAATAGTCACAACGGGCTGGGATATTTGTCACAAACGAGTGTTAATTAATCTGATTTCACAGTGCATAAACAGGGCCAATATGCCGATGGTATCCCCGGTTGGCATCACTAATTTGTTTGAGAGAGAGAGACCGGGAGAGAGACCGGGAGAGAGACCGGGAGAGAGACCGGGAGAGAGAGACCGGGAGAGAGACCGGGAGAGAGAGACCGGGAGAGACCGGGAGACCGCCACCCCCCTGAATACCTGGCACCATGCGCACTTCCTCAGCCGTGGCAAATTTAAGGGACGGGTTAAAGAGGACGATATTAGCATATACCTACACATAAGACGCAGTAGCTATGGCAACGGCTGTATCACACTCACTGTTTGTAGGTGACCATGACGATGAGGATGGCAGGGATACAACAGAGGATTATGATAATGGCCAGGGCGAGGAGGGCCCCCTCTGTGTAGCCCACAGCCTGGGCAGCTTTCTTCACGCTGGCCACAATGTCGGGTGTGCGGATCTCCAGGATGCGTCCTCCCTGACCCAGATAGGGCTGGAACTCCTTGTTGATATCCAGAATCTTCCCATCCAGAAATCTGTCACATGCACAAACACAGTCGGACACAGAAGTGGTCTCGCGTGGGTCTAATAACTATTGAACTTCGAACATGGTGGGAAAATATTGACATTTTGAATTGAGATTGAACCCTAACTGCGCATATGTAATGAATTATTTGATTTCAATTAGCCTCTGCCGAAGAAGCTATTTTTCCTTCCACGCATAAAAAATGACAAATAAAAACAATGATACCAGTATGTAGGTGGATTTCATTTTCGTAACATCTAAACATTCGGAGCGCCGTTATTTTTTCGTCATTTGCTACCTGGACATAATTTACACTGATGATATAACTGAACTGATATATCATATATTTAATACCTATAGAACTGACGTCATATATTTAATACCTATTGAACTGATGTTATATATTTAATATTGAACTGATGTCATATATTTAATATTGAACTGATGTCATATATTTAATATTGAACTGATGTCATATATTTAATATTGAACTGATGTCATATATTTAATATTGAACTGATGTCATATATTTAATACCTATTGAACTGATGTCATATATTTTATATTGAACTGATGTCATATATTTAATATTGAACTGATGTCTATTTAATACCTATTGTACATAATAACTTAAAAAATGCTACAGAGGAAAGGAATTAATGATCCAAGTGGAATCTAGAGATAATTAGGTGGCCCTTATAATGTAAAGGCCAGATTTTTAAAAATGTAGCTCAAACACCTGTTTTCACATGCATACTCCTAATAATTGCACTAATGATTGCACACTTCACTGCTTCTGGTCCTTCATTCTTAATATGACCAGGATCAGCTACGTTCAGCTTCAGAGTCATATTATTTATTTAAATGTTGAAATTTGTGGGGCTCGATAGAGAGTTTCGTCTCACCCCCTTGGCACTGAGAGATGAAAACTGTGTGCGTATTGGCTGCTGAACACATTGTTTGTGTGAAGGCTCTTTATGAAGGCTTGTTTGGTTTGTCGTTAGGGTGTTTCCCTCTCTCCCTAACTTCCCTTCCTATTTTCTATCTGTGAGCTGACAACAGAAGCACAATAGTACAACATGCAAACACTCTCCATGCGGTTAGGCACCAGCTGAATGAATAAATACCATTTTATTTTCCCTCCCTGCTTCTTGAACTTCGATTGGCTTCGTCGTCGAAAGCATTCTATTTTAGCCGAATGTGGGACTCATATTAAAGCAATGATACATTAAAAGCTCTTTTTAACGGTGACAATGGCCGTCTTCAAAGCTGGTGCTTCTGATAAGGGTGATGCTCACCAGCTTAGGCACAGAAACCCCTTTCTTCATGACACTTGTGTCATTACAGTGAAACAGGGCCACTGCTAGCAGCACAGGAAGTAATGTGCTCAGATTAACTCCACACTAAGCTACTTTTCTCAAAGTCATGCAGGATTAAAGAATATAGTGGTATTGTCAGGATGGGGTTTATATGAAAAGGAGACATAGCCAAGATGTGAACACTAGAAAGGCCTAGTATGTAAAAATGACACACACGTTTTACATATTTAATTACTCTTCCATTATTCTAATTATTGTCCCCTTTACTTTACTGCTCCCCTCAGATCAGTTGATGGCAAGGTTCTGCCACTGGCCTTTGAGTTGTTCCTTATTGTCAGAATCAAGCAAAGAAAAGCCAAACCAAACCTTTTATTTTGTATATATTTCTTATACATTATTCATTGATCTTACAACCATTATATTTACTATAAAATATTTTGGTATACATTTTAAACATTCTATATTAGCTTTATATCAAGCATTTGTTTGACCTGATAAGCGCTATGCAAATGCATTTCATGTAGAAATTCGGCAACGCATAACGTTGGTCATTTGTTAACGGTGTTTCTCGTTTTTCAACCGACATGCTATTTTATTTCATAGTTTTAAGAAAGAGTGGGATAAAATCAAGTGCCCTTCTGAGACACTCGACTTCTGGGGATTACAGCTTGGTTTCATATTGAACCTCAACCTGAAAGTAGTGCTTTAAAAGGAGAATAAAATGGAATTGGGGGAATAGGGTGTGAGAGGGCTAAGGTGAGAAATATATACATCAAATTCTCCTGTGAAACATGGCACAGAGGCTTTCCTATAGCAATGCATCTCCTGTGCTTTAAGGGGAGTTTTGGCTCCCACAGTGTTGAGTCTAATTGTCTGGGGAATGGCGAACATAAGACAAGTGGCAGTACAATGGTGTTTTGACACACCCAACCTTTTGAGTGAAAAGGTAATGTTCTTTCCTTTAATAGTGTCAAAATGTGTTGAAAAAGCACTTTTCAGCTGTGGCCTTACATTACTGAAGAAGGGCAGTTTGAAGGAGAAAGAAAAAAAAACGGACGCAAGGCGTAGTGGGAAAAAAGAAATTGTGACGTGAGAGATGTAGTGAATATATCGGATTTACGTCGGGTCACTCACTTAAAGAGTTCCTGGCGTGAGATGGCCCGGTTGGTGAGTGGGTCAATGGCGTACACCATCAGGTCTGATTTGGTGTAGTCCTCCTGGTCAAATCCATCCCCAAACCGTCGTGGGCCAATGGACTCTACCACCACTTTGGCCCCTGGGATCTGGTCCTGAACATATCGCTCCAGAATACTGAAGTTTAAGAGGACAAACATGTTCACGGTACACAGCGAAAACAACACCAATAGAAGGTGATCGCCTGGTGACTCACGCAATAAGCTGTTCTTTATTCTCCTCGACTACAGTGGGTGGGACATTGGACACCACCACCTGCATATCTAGTTGGTTGACCACCGACACCTAAGAGAAGAAGTGAAGAAAGAAAGATAATGTGTGTTCGAGGGAGAGAAATAGAGCGAGAGAGCGAAAGAGAGAGCGCGTGAGAAGGAGAGAGAGCGAGAGAGACACAGAGAACTGTTGCACATGCTCTGGGCTCTAGGTTCTAAAGCCAAATCTCCAACACAGCCTCAATTAAATTATATTTCCTCTCTGATACGAACCAGCAACATGGTTAAGTAGTCTCTTCTGTCACACATTCAGGCAGTCGTCCCAAACATTCCTTCCGTCTCATTAGACACTAGTCCGCTAGATACATTAGGAGCTACATTGAATTCAATAACTGGATGCATATGGAAATGTATTTTCTAAGTATGAATAAACCCGTAGGGTAAAGTGGGGTGAGTTTACATATTATTTATATTCAGCTTCAGTGCAGGAAAATATAGCATTTTTAAGAAATCTACATGATATGAGGATGTTGTGTATGGCAAAATCTCTTTGTCATACATGCTATGCGCAAAAATATCCCGGTAAAAAGCAGTCAATCCTTATTCCACAGTGTTCTCTAATCTAGTCGCTTATACCTATACTTTTTTTTGAAGCACTAAGCAATCAAATAACTATGCTAAGATCATATTTCACCCTTTGTAGACACACAAAGGTAGAATTTCTGGTACCACCGTATTTACACATCCTGAACATCTGTTATTCCAAAAGTAACCTGGGCACCCAGGGAGTTCCTGGCCTGTGGAGTTTAATCATGAACAGGACAAACCAGACCCCCACAATTTGCCAATGATGACCACCAAAGGAACACCAACCAACAGCAAAACACCCCAAGACGGGGCCGAGGAGAAGCAACAAATTCACTCCCATCCCATGAGCGTTAGGGATGGGGTAACCAGTGACTCAGCCCCTGGAATTGGTGAGAGGATGTTCTAGTGGAGAAAACGGAGCCCGCCAGGCAAAGACACAAAGAATGGGTAGCCAATCCGGTGGCTTCAATTCACCTTCGCATTCCTGAGCCGGACTTCACTTCCGAAACAACTGTGATGAAGAGCTCAGTCTTAAGTAAACACATGAACGTTGAGACTGAAGCTGCGTCTCTCACATGAACCCAAAACAAGAGAATGCCTTGCTTCTAGAGAATTACTAGGTACAGCAGGGAAGAGTTAGTCTCATAGCGACTGCAGCATAGGTGCTACAGCGGGTGAAATACAGAGATAGTAGGGAAAAGTAGTAGCAGCAAGTCCCTGTAATGTTTTGCTCTCAGCTCAAGCATGAAAAAGACATTCGGTGTAGAGAGGTTGTAAATATTTTATGACTAGTAAAGAAAATGTGTCGTTTGATTGGAAAATTGGTATTTGGAGACGTAAATGTTAGCAATACCTCTGCCTCAGCAGAATGGACAAGGGAAATGTTGCTATTTAACATGTTGAAGCTGTTTACCGATTTATAAATTATGGCTGTTTCCACCTAACACTAACATCAATAATGTTTTGGTGGAAAACAATACCTCTAAACCCCTGTATACTTGTCAGTTTTGGACATTGTCAGCACCAACTTAATACTGACCTAAGTGGGCAACCCTGCTGCCTGGTTAACAATGTGTGATGGCTGGCTGATTCAGTCTAATATTGCAGGTAATGGAGTTGCCAATGACTACGGCTTTCAGTTTTTCAGAGCTTCGGTTCTGCTACTTAAACCCCTGACACAATTCAGGCACTGCATTTATCGATTTCTGGTGAGAAGGTGATCACTGATCTAAAGGATGCAGAGAATATACAAATGTCATGTGTTGATTTATCAAACGCCATAGACTCCAGCTACTGCTGGTTTATTCATATTCATGCTCCGAAACAACCTGTCTGACGGAGCTTAAAAGAATGTGTTGCACACGGGGGGGAAGGATTTTTATTTTTAGTGATTTACTCTGGGCAGAGTGTAATAATTGGGTTAGTTTGCAATTGTGAGTGTGATAACCACATTGTATATATATATATATATATATATATATATATATATATATATATATATATATATATATATATATATATATATATATATATATATATATATATATATATACATTAAAAGCTCCTAAGGTAGGGGGGGGCAAGAAGTCTACATTTTGCTTTTTAGACTGTACATTAGTTATATTTCAACGGTGAAAGCATCAGTTAGCATAGTAATAATTTGATCATTTGAATCAGTACTGATCACGATCATATCCAATTAGATCGGTGTTGGAATAAAGTAGTCTGCAGGTTTGTTCTGAAATATTTATTTTCATTCGACACATTTCAGAGCAGATGGTAACAAACTGTAAAAAAGCGAGAAGAGGTTTCTCTTTCAGCAACATAATACACTGCAATGTGTCTCCGTTATGTTAGAACACTGTAACGCTGTTTGAGCTCACTGTCAATTAGCTGTGATCGATAGAGAATAGATTACGCGAATAAACACTCAGAAGCTGTGAGATGCTCCAGGTCTCTTGGCTAACCTCGTATGGTGGCTAATAGAGACCTTTGCTGACCTCTTTATGATCCCATGATGCATCACATGATAAAACAAGGAGTGTTTCATGTGGAGACGACGTGCCTCATGCTTGTGGATCACAACAACGGCAGACTGAGTCCCACCATCCTGCCAAAGGAAACACTTCATCTTTTATTTAACGTTTGATGTTGTCTGCACAGGTTCAAATGTATATTTGCTCGGACTATCTTCCATTATTCATACCATAATAGTAGCCTGCCTTTCCTTATTGATTGTACGGGAACACCAGCACTGTGTAAACAACGCCATCAGGATGTCTCACCTCAACCTGCCTCCTCCATTGTGCCTTGGCTGCTACAACTAACCCATTTGCTCCGCTTACCCCGGTTTCCACTACACACAAAACAATTATAATGAGTGGAAAACATCTACCGTGCTTTCACATACAGCATCGTATGTGCTGAAACTGCACACATTGGAAGCTAGACACAGTCTAGACTAGAGAGACAAACGTTTGCCTGATCATCATGTAGCATCCTGATGAAAAGGTCCGAAGAAAAAATGACAATAAGATGTCGTTAAGAGTGTGTTTGGTAGCGGGGCATCTGTCGTTAAGATCACGGTCGACCGCGGGCGGACAACTCACTGCCAGACTTACCAGGAAACCAGTTGAAACTATGTGTGTGTGAGTGTGTGTGTGTGCGTGTGTGTGCGTGTGTGTGTGTGTGTGTGTGTGTGTGTGTGTGTGTGTGCGTGTGTGTGTGTGTGTGTGAGGGCGTCACACCATGGATGGACATGTGTTGGTTCAGCACACTAGACACTCACCACCACAGCAGCACTACTGCTCAGGCCCTTTCCGTAGTCGTCTGTCGCGATGACCTCAAACTTGAAGTAGGACCGGCGCATGTTCCGGTACATGATAGCCGTCTTGATGATGCCCGTGTACTGCTCGATCACAAAGCTGTCCTGGCCATCTGTCGAGGGCGGGATTATCAGGCGGTACGCGTTGGCACTGTAGTTCCCTGTATCGACATCAGTAGCCTGGTGACAGAGAAAACACACACACACAGAAACACTACTGTGAGATTTTCAAGGTCTGATAGTTGACTCAAATATTAGTACCTGACTGCCACTGAAAAACCCCATACCGTGTAATAGTAGGTGGTCTCTGGCAAACGTATAATTCCTGGCTACGTTTCCAATCTGACCTCTGACCTTTGTGGCCACCTTATCCGTTCCAGGTTCCAATTAGCTCAATCAACCCCCCTCCTCTCCCCGATAATTATAACTCCAGGCTGCTGCTGTAAATGAGTTTGTTCTCAGTAAACATGCTAAAAAGTGGGGTTAAAGATAAGAAACCTTGGTCTGCTTGACCTGTAAGCAGCCTTCAGACAAGGTCACTAACACATCCATGCGTGCTAAGAGTTCCATCTAAAATAATCACCACACCTCTGTATGAATTTAATAACCTTCACATTGCTGTCAGTCTAGTCTGTTGTATTATTATTATCAGAAAACCCAAAAAATGGAAATTAAAAGAGGGCTGTTCATAAACCTTCATAGATTAGGCTATGGCCATTCAAAAACACTGGCCAATCAAAAACACTGTACACCTAAAAAAAACATTCTCCAATATAATTACAATAATAAAGATATTTGGAGAAACTGTTTTTTGAGTTGTGATATGGTAGAGGACCTACGTGCCATTTTGTCCCCACTCAGTGAGATGTAAAACACCCTCAAAAGGTCACCGTTGGAGATATTTGACTGTTGTTCAAATATTGGAGTCGCCAAGATTCAAAAGAATAATTAGATCGCTTCCATGCCAACAAGTACTTTGGATGTTTTGCCAGAGGAAAGTCTCTACTCTTATAACAATGATGAAGGAAGCGGGACACACGCGCGCTGAGAATAGAAGACATTTTATAAATGAAACAGAACGGACAGGAACACAATAGAATACTGGGTAAAAGAACTGGGACAAGAACAACAAAAGAACACAGAACAACGCTACATTTGGGTACCAAAACAAAGACAGACAGGAAACAATGGAAAAGCAGAAACTTAAATAGGGTTTGAGATACGGGAAAACAGGTGCGGGCAGAAATAAACAAAAACAGGTGACCGTGATGAAGGGAGGGAGAGAGCTGGCTGCCTGGCTGCTGGCCAGAACGTGACAACTCGTCAAGACATAAACATCAGGCCGTGTTTACTAAAGACCGTTGGAACTTGATTGGAAAATGTGTACACCGCTCAGGTAAGACATATGAAGCTTTTTGTTCACGAACACACTAGATTGGGGTCGACGAATGCATAAAAACTATTCTCCAATGTGAAGTTTGTTGGGTGATATGTGATCGTTTGGGGCTTTTATACTTCCAAATGCCCCGCCCTTCAACATGCATGACAACAGATTGTAGATCTGCCAAGAGGCAAAAACGAGGTCATTGTTGGATATTAGAGCAGACAAACATTCATCCAGATCCAGACAAAAATGGAAAGACATTATCAGAATCAAGCTTGGCAATGGCCATCCTAAGACCATTGTTTAAACCCTATTGAAAACCTGTGGGGTGAGCTGAAGAGGAAAGTCTACGAATGAGGACCAAGGACTTCTTTAACATCTGAACAGCACAAATGGGTCCTGTTTGGCAGTCCTGGGCCAGGTAGTTCACTCAGGTGAAGCAGGAGAGGGCATGGTCAAGTTAAATGATAGATTGTATGCTAGAGAATGGACCAGATTGTTGTGAGGTATAAGACCAGGAATAATGAGATTGTTGTGAGGTGTAAAACCAGGATGGAGCAGATTGTTGTGAGGCGTAAAACCAGGATGAATCAGATTGTTGTGAGGTGTAAGACCAAGATGAATCCGATTGTTGTGAGGCGTAAAATCAGGATGGACCAGATTTCCCATCCACACAGCATCAATTGGAAAATGATCAGTAAAAATCCTCACCACCATGTGCTGGTAAACAGCAGCATCAGCTTGTCTTTATTTTTTGGCTGGACGCCAATACATATAATGCTATACATTTATTCCGTAGCAATTTTAATGAACATGTACATGGCTTGAAATGTGTTTTTGTTTTGTGTACGATTTTTCCAAGAGACGATCAATAGTGGCTAGCATTTGCAAAAGAGAATGCCAGGCATGGTTAGCTAATTAGGTTTCTGGCACAAAAATTCCATATATAAAATTTTCTTCACATGAAATAATGTAAGCATTATTTCTGTCCTTGTTTGTTTATATTACATGTTTTACAACACCGTGAATGTTTTATGAAGAAAACAAAATTACCATTTGGAAAATGACCATTTCTCTTAACTAATGTACACACCTTTTAACATGTGTGCCAACTGTATTAATATATATATATACTTTTTATAAGGTTTTGCATTAAAGTGGTCTTCAAGGAAGAAATAACCTAATAGACTTCCAGATCCAGAGGATGGGGCAATCGATAGAATCAAATGAATAATTCTCATTGTTCTCCGATAGATGAGAGTGCATTGATAAAATGCTGCCAGGAGAGGGGGAACTTGAGACTCTGGCCTCCATACCTGTGAACGCCTGCCTTCCAGCCTGCATGCTCAGATGGGCCTCAATTTGCAGAGTGGCTGTCTGCAGTGACATTGATTAATAGGTGCAATGGCCGTTTTTCTCTCCAGGTACTGGCACAGGGAATACTGACTGGTTGGGAGGCAGGGTGGAAAGCATTCAATGACAGAGATGCACAGTCTATGTAATTAGAAGAACCGTATGATGATAATAACGACGACTGTACACCACACAATGTGGCAATAGGTGTTTAAGCAGCTTTAATGATATTTAGGGACATTCCTTTTCTTGGTGAACAACTCTGGTTAACGTGTTGTCATGGTTTTTTTCCACTGTGGTATTTTTCACTGTGGTATTCCACTGCTCTGAATGCGGTTATTCCAAGTCATTGGTGACAAACAGGTTGAGTGGTACTGAGTGGTACTGAGTGTATGGATGAGACAACCACCTTGTTTGACAAGGCCTTCTGCCTCCCTCTGATAATGTGTTTCCTATTTATCATAAACCACACTCTGCTCCTCAATGCCATTTACTTTTCTATATCTAGCTTGATTGTTTAGCCCGAAAAGATATCTCTACTAAACATGGAATGCCGGAACTGTGACGTGTGTGTGTGTGTGTGTGTGTGTGTGTGTGTGTGTGTGTGTGTGTGTGTGTGTGTGTGTGTGTGTGTGTGAGTGTGTGTGCATGGATCCATGCATGTGAGAGTGTGTGATCATTACAGTAGAGTCACGATATGTCACAGAATTGACATGCAGACTATCGTCTCAATATGATCTTTGGCACGTTATGCCTGGAGCTTGTAGGGAGAAATCAAAAAGAAGACATTCTCACCACTATCTTTAGCACAGAGGAGAAGGTCTTTGCGTCTTCGGCGACGCCACCAATGTAGAGGGTTCTGGTAAAGACAGGCGGGTGGTCGTTCTCATCATGTACATCAATATACACTTTAGCTGTGTTGGCTGTGGAGTGAAAGAGGAGGGGTTAATGAGACAGTTGCGTTTAAGTCATGAGACATATTATTCGCGTAAGACTTGAATTTGCACTTTTATTAGGGTTTATATGCGAGAGTGTCTTCAAGGAAAACATCTTGTGGTAAGGGTATATACTGTACAAACCTATTTGTCACACATATTTTGTACAAATATGTACGAACTTAACACAAATCCACCCTGGTCGCTGTTGCCATTTGCTAGACGAATATGCACTGTGTTGGGTCCAGAGAGGAAATGTAAAGCCATGAGGTGTAAGGCTAAGGATAAGCCGAGCCAACAGGTCAAACAAAAGCAGTATATCAAATCATAGACACGAACACCACAGTGTGAGACTATAAAGGAAGGTCTAGAGGGAGATGGAGGGAGCAGGGGGTGTTTACCACACAGTTTCTCTTTCTCTGTAAGTCTCCCTATCTCGTAATTTTTACTCTCACTTCCTCCCTGCCTCACTTTCTCTGAATTTCCACAGTATATCTGTTGTCGGTCTTGTGGGAAATAGGCAGCTTTTCAGTTAAGGCACACTCACAACCAGTTATCTGCACACAAGTGTTAAGAAACACACACACACACACACGCAGAGACAAGCAACACTCACAGATATACAAATGCACACTCACAGACATACAAATGCACACTCACAGACATACAAATGCACACACACACACACACACCCACACACACACACACACGCACGCGCGTGCACGCACACACACACACACACACACACACACACACACACACACACACACACACACACACACACACACACACACACACACACACACACACACACACACACACAGGTAAACCTGGAGGGACGATGCAATAAATGCATTCCAATCATACACTGCGTTTTTAATTGTGCGCGTGCGTATGTGTGTAGTTGTGTGTGTCCTCGTAATATTGTACTTGAGAGGGCGCACAGAGGATTGTAAAACAATAATTATACCTTGAGGGAACATTTCCTGGGTACCCATTATGATAAAGACGAATCGTGGAATTGGGTTAAATTAAGGGTAAAAGTTACAATAAGGGTTTGGGTCAGAATCCTAATTTGTGTCTGTGTATATGTGGGGGAGGGGGGAGGGGGGGGTTATAAGGGGTACCACGGAATAGCAATGACAACAGCAGCAGACAGAATCCAGCTGGAAAGGTCAAATCTGTATGTTAATTCCTACCACCGTAGCCAGTTCAATTGGACCGCTCTTACTTTTGGACGGAACCCGCAGTTGGGACATGACCACGATCATCGAGTCAGCCTGGACCCGGAGCACGTAACTGGTGACCGTTTCATAATCCAGGGGCTTAGCGGTGGAGATCACGCCCGTCCGATTATTCACTAGGAAATCACCTGCAACCAATAGGAGAACAAACGACACAACTTGAGGCTATTGGCAGCGCTCCCAGGCCTCTCTTCTTACCCTTAATCTAGGCTATTAGACGGGGTTGGCTACGCTAGGCCGTGTGAACTAACATGGAAAACAGGCGTTTAGGGGGGATGAATGCGCATGCAAACCGGTAACACCTCGAACCACGCGTACACTTATTCAAATTCATTGCTGAGTGGCGCTCGAAAAGTTGCTCACTGGATCGTATTTATTTCCATTTGGAAACACTGCTTTAGGCTTTGCATGTTAAACACGTGTTCAATTAAATGTGGGATGTAACAATAACATACATACATACAATCTTACACTATATGGTCGAAAACATTGGTAGCACCGTTACAAAATTATTGAGTTCAGGTATTTCAGCCACACCACTTGCGCACAGGTGCATCGAATTCGGCACATAGCCATGACATCTCCATGGACAAACACTGGCAGTACAACGGGTCAACAAGGTTGGTGTGGAGGAACTTGAGTGGTCTGAACAGGGACCTGACCTCAACCCCATTAAACACCTTTGGGATGAATTGAAACTGCAATTGCAAGTCCGCCCATCTCCACCAACATCAGTGCCTGAGCTCACAAACGCTCTTTTGGCTGAATGTTCGACAAACACATGGGAGTGTTCACATACTTTCGGCCATATAGTGTAAGTAACATAATTTACCCATGCCTTGCTTAAATGGACTGTATCATAAAATGATGAAGTATAATATATATATACATATATATATATGTATATATATATATATATATATATCATGGATATCGAGATAGTGTGTTTCTTCTGGGAAAACATTATCTGCATCGATAGGATAATTATCTCTTTTTCACAGGAGTAAATCCCTGTCAAAAAAATCATTTTACCCAACAATAGAAAAAAAGCACTTACATGACTTGTATTTCTAGGGTCGACAACCCATTTTGTGCATCATCATAAAAGGAATCTACCTGTATGCTTCCAGCCACTTTCTCCACTTACAGGTACATTCCATGGCTGCTACGTCAGGAACGTTTAAATCGCCTGCCCTTATTTTTAGCAGCTAAAGTTTCCTACGTCTACCTCCTCTTCGGTATCTCACTATACATTTTACCCACCACTCTTAGCATTTCTGGTAAATTAAGTGTTCTACTTTTCGCTTTTCACTAAAGATATTAAGCAATCTTAGTATTCTTTTGTAATTTAAAGTTAAATTGCAAACCCTCCTGAACATTCTTTTTAAAAAATGTTCTGGTTTGAACATGGATACATTTTTCTGGCGTTCCTTTAGAACCCTGCTTTAACTGTAAATGTTCTGCTGCTGTGGAACGTTTCAGAATCCCCAAAAGTTACCTATATTTAGTACCTTTCACCTCGTTTTATTCACAAGATGTAATTACACTTTTACTGCATCCAAGCACTCAGACATGGACAGCCTGTCATTTTCACCGTTTACAATAATTGTTCAGTTTCGTTTTCCACGAACTGTACAGTATTACAATAATGTAAAGACAGAAATGTGACAAGTTCTCATTTCACCAAGTCATTTTTCAGAATAATCTATGGAAATAGTTGTTAGGAGTTCACATACCGCGTTCGTTTCCTCCCACGATGGAGTAGAAGATAGTTTGGTTGATGGCGGCTGCCAGAATGCTTCCCACTGGCCTGCCTACTAGGGCCAGCTCACTGACAGGAGCGAACCTGGGGACAGAAATGGACAGATCTCATATGAATTCATATCCCGTGACACATTATCATTACCAATTGTCTGACACTATCCAATTTTCCAGACACAAAGTTGAACTTTGCTCAATGATAAAAAGGCACTAAAAGGACACGTTCACATAATGAACAGTTTCTACAATATAAATAAACACTTTCAAGTTCTAGTGCACTTCGAGGGCTATAAATATTATGGCTGTATCGTCAGGTTTTCAAGATTAAAGAGGTCAACAATGTCCTTGTTTTTGAGCAATTCCTCTAGTGCGTCTGAATAACACCAACTGCTATTTCCATGACAGTTTAGATAACAGCTAATAACAGCTATCAACCATGGCTATTACACACACAGAATGTGTTCTCATCCATATCTGCTGCAGAAAAGCTTGTCACTGTTCTCTGCAAAAATAGTGGATGCCAAAAATAGACCTGAATGCAAGTCAAAGTGTGATTTACGTTGACAATGTCATCTTATTGTTTCGGCTGTAGTGATACTGCCAGCATGTGAGTGCGTCTGTGTGGGAGTGTGTTTTTGTGTCTGTGTGTGTGTGTGTGTGTGTGGGAGTGTGTTGTCATGTTTGCGTGTGTGTGTGTGGGAGTGTGTTTTTGTGTCTGTGTGGGAGTGGGTTGTCATGTCTGCGTGTGTGTGTGTGTGTCTGGGAGTGTATTTTCGTGTCTGTGTGTGTGTGTGTGGGAATGTGTTTTCGTGTCTGTGTGTGTGTGTGTGTGTGCGTGGGAGCGAGCCTGACTGTGACGCAGCTTCAAGACTAGTTCCACTTGAGTCTGCAGTTAATATTAAGACATAAAAAATGTTCCCCTTGAATGGTTCGCAGGGAAAAGTAATGATCAAATCATAAAGGCGTGGGAGTGGTATTCTATTATGTACACTAAACTCATTCCAGTGTTAGAGGTTAGAGAACCATCCGCAATGGAAGAGTGTGAAAGACAGAGTAGCGTCTCCCCGCCGTAAACTTGCTTGTCAACCCTAGGCAGTTTGAACCACCTTGTCACTGTTGTCATGTCATAACTCTTATTTGTCTTCCCTGAACTCCATGCATTTTATAGCATCAATAAAATAAAACAAGCCTCCGGGTACGAGCAAACACCACAAAGTCAGACATTTACTCCGGAGTTTTGCTCCTGTGATTTAATAGCACACCTCCACCTGACAGAAATGGCTTCTTGAAAGCCAGCAGAGAGGAGACACAAGCCATTTCCCATATTGAACATGAAGGTCAGAATGAGGTATTTGCACAGGGATGAGATAATATCCTATTTACAAGAACAGGCTGCTTTCATGAGACACATGATTGTGCAGCGTAACGTTAGTGAATATACAACATATCAACCTACCCTGTTGACAACATATACAATACAACTTTACCTGTCAGGATCAATGACGATCTATGAATGGTAAAGGTTTTATAGATGTTCTACACTGTAAGAAATTGCTGTAAAAATACAGCCGATTTCCCACAGTAACACACTGTTTTCCTGAATTACAATATTGTACTGTAGACAACTGAGAATGTGAGGCGAGGCAAGGGAATGACATGCATGAATGATCCAAACAGTCTGCTACTGTAAATTCTAAAGCAGGATATTCACTAGAAAAAGACAAATAAAGACATGTGTATCAAAATATTGAAAATAGGCTGCAATTGGTAACTTGTAAACAAGTATTAGTCATCACAGCAGTAGTTATAGCCATGTAGGGATATTGTACAATGGCTTTGCTATATTTTGTCTGGATATCGATATACGATATATATCCCAATAATTTCTCTCGCAACATTAAAGGGAAGAAAACCTGAACGCTCTGCCTGACTTTAGTGTACATTTGTGGCAGTGCTTCTCTTGCAAAGTAGTTGCGAATGTGAAGCTCATATCTCGGGTCAATCATTTTCAGCAGCATTTTGATTCCGACTTGTTCAACAGTTGCAACAGGGACCATATCTTTAGCAATGTGATAGGACACCGCTTTTGTTATAGTACACCCCTTGTCACTTTTCTTTTCATAAGGCACACTGAGGGAAAATGTACGGTGGCCCTCAAGTGCAAAACACACACAAAAATATGATGGCATCCCCGAAATGAACATGCTCCACCAATATAAAAAAAATAATACCCCAATAATTAACACACGTTCCCTCAAATACGACTAACCTTCCCCCACACATGAACAAATTACCCCGAAAATGAACACACTCCCCCCGAATACGAGTGAAGTTCAGTGAACTCCCCCTAAATAGGATGACAATTCCCCCAAATACAAAGACACTCTCAAAATGAAAATGAACACACTCCCCCCGAATACGAGTGAACTCCACCTAAATAGGATGACATATTTCCCCTATTGCGACTCAATTCCCCCAAATACAAAGACACGCTCCCCCACAAGTGAAACGACATTACATTAACTCAGTACGGAAAGGGCGGGTGCAACACCTTGTCGCTGATTGGATGCACAGACACAAACAGGAAATAAGAAGTTTGATGGTTTTGGAAGGAAGAAAAATGAGTGCAAACAATTCTGCAAGTCATGTAATTGCACTAATTACTCTCTATTTTAATCAGGGATATTCTTATGAAATCATCTTAGATATGCTGTCAACATTTCACAACAATAAATTAGTATGCGCTACAAAAACTCGGCAGATCAAAATGCTTTCCACAATAACCAGTACCAGCACTAAGCATGATTCCATTATGATGCCCCCCCAACCAACACGAGTGCAATTAGTGCAATTACATGACTTGCAGAATTGTTTGCACTCATTTTTCTTCCTTCCAAAACCATCAAACTTCTTATTTCCTGTTTGTGTCTGTGCATCCAATCAGCGACAAGGTGTTGCACCCGCCCTTTCCGTACTGAGTTAATGTAATGTCGTTTCACTTGTGGGGGAGCGTGTCTTTGTATTTGGGGGAATTGAGTCGCAATAGGGGAAATATGTCATCCTATTTAGGTGGAGTTCACTCGTATTCGGGGGGAGTGTGTTCATTTTCGGGGTAATTTGTTCATGTGTGGGGGAAGGTGTGTTAATTATTGGGGAAATATTTGTTATATTGGTGGAGCATGTTCATTTGGGGGATGCACTGATATTTTGTGTGCTTTGCACTTAAGGGCCACCGTAAAAATTAGGTTTGCATTGAGCATTTTTTCGGGGCTGGATCTTTTTCGGGTTGTTTATGGCATGCGGCTTCTGCAGACTTAGTGCAGTTTCACACACTCCGTAGTTTTCGGTGGTGAAAAAGATTTGAAGTGTTTCCACCCCTGGCTGTAACCTGTTTATGGCACTCCCTACATATGATGTTGTTTTGTTGCTCATCTGATACTTCAAATCCGAACCATCTTAAAATTACTGAGCCAATGCTTTTTTTTACGAATCAATTGACCCTTCGCTTAGCCACGCCCTCCTTAGTTACTGTTGCTACGCCTGGCAAGCTTTCGAGCCTGGCACGTCTATTGCAGTGTGTATGCACCGGTGTCAGACATTCCCAATTAGATATTTAGTCCTTTTTGGCGAACAGGTGAAATATCTGAAAGAGCAAGACAAAAGGGGCTGCAGTAGGCATTCGAGGGATATATCCACGACATAATATGCAACCGATTAGAGAATAACGTCTTTAAAATTGAAGCGAAAGCCTAGGTCCCAGTGCAAGCAGCAGCTGCCTCATACGCTAACCATTCAAGTGGGAAACACACAAATTGAGGAACAGCTATGTTCATGCACAGCAGTAATAAAGTGTACCTATAGTGAACACATGATGACTACTGTTAATGAACTGATTAAGTTCGCATAGCAACATTTTCCTTGGAGATCTCCGGGCAAGCCCCCTGATGTCCGTCCTTAGACCAATACCGGGAGAGCCGCGATCGGATTGCGGTACTCAAGGGTAGGGCGTCGATTAACAAAATGCTGAAATACATTTTAAAGTATTTCAGTGAGCCTCCGTTTTGCCTTTAATCATCTTTTTTACGTTCAAATATATGCATTATGAACAAAGAACCGTCATTTTCTAAGCAATGCTGTGCTGAGTAAATGGTAAAGGAATGCTTGTATCGTGTTCCATGCAAGCGCCAGGTGTGTATAATTACATTTGTTTGACTTTAACGGGGTTCGAATTAATCTGCAACAGAAATAATGATTCTTTAAACTAATATTTGAGAAATATGCGATGATGTCCATCTCTGTGTTATTCGATTGTAAAGAAACTAGAAACAATTTAGTAAGACAGTAGCTTTGGCAATAGTGGTTTAATTCCAGCAAAAACTATTCCTAGATTTGGCCAAACGGAGGCATTTGGCCAAACATTGGACATTTTGTTGAGAACTAGATTTGTTTAATAGCCTATTTGTTTTTTCGGTTTTGCTAAACGTGTATTATGTTCTGTAATGTTTGTGTACATGAGTCTATACTATTCAGGCATATGTCAGGCATATGCGTATTCACAAAAATGTGCCTAATGTAACGTTGAAGTGTGGTTTGCCTGATTGTAACAGAACCATCCAAAAGTTTGCATCTTTTAAATCGCACACTTATATGCGTCTAATCTGATGTTAGGGCTGGCTTGGCTTGTTTTCTACATTTGAGTTAACATTTCAATACAAATGTCAAGGCTGTCCTGTCTCGGGGTGAAGGTGTTGAGGTTGCTCTTTGTATTGTCCAGCTACTGATGCTACTCAATTACTTGAAGATATGAACTCTAGTATTTTTGGTGTGTTCAGGTGCTCCATGGGAATGAACCCAGACGTTTTGCCTTTTGGAAATTATGTTTGTACAATTGTACGATTATAATTATGAACTACCTGATCTAATTTGTTGTCCTTTTCATTTACATATATTCTAAATAAATGGATCATATCATATCAAACTCTTTTTAACATGTTTGGAATGTCTTTTTTAACCTGTTCATCTGGTACATTAGCATATTGTGTAAAATGACATAAAATGTTAGCATATTTTATTAAATTGACAGTATATGTGTTGTACTGCAACAGATGACAACTGTACTTCTAAATACTTTTGGTTACTGTAGAAATGACAGGAGCTGGCAACCTTGCTGGCAGCACTTTACCGTAATTTCTTAGAATAACATCATGTAGCTGTTTTGACCTTCTACAGTAAACAACTGTCATCCTAAACACGGATGGCTACTGTAGGAAGACAGTAAAGAGCTGGCAACCCTGCTGCCAGCATTTTACTGTATTATATCGGATAAACAGGATTGTCCTGTTTTGTACTTCTACAGTAAACAACTGTCATCCTAAACACGGATGGCTACTGTAGGAAGACAGTAAAGAGCTGGCAACCCTGCTGCCAGCATTTTACTGTATTATATCGGATAAACAGGATTGTCCTGTTTTGTACTTCTACAGTAAACAACTGTCATCCTAAACACGGATGGCTACTGTAGGAAGACAGTAAAGAGCTGGCAACCCTGCTGCCAGCATTTTACTGTATTATATCGGATAAACAGGATTGACCTGTTTTGTACTTCTACAGAAAACAAATGTAATTGTAATTACAGTATCCCATCTGTAGAAATTACAGAGAATAGCTGGCAACCCTGCTGCCATCACATTACTGTTTTTCTACAGGGAAATTTCTTACAGTGTATATCATCAAAGAGTTAGTAGGCGGTGAATGTTGTTTGGGTATCTGAAATACAGTTCGAAACCAATTTAGACAATATACATCCCTCGGTTATAATTACACACCCTATGCTTGCCGACCTATCCCTAAACACTCACTTGTAAATCAGGCCGATTCACGGGGAGTGTGATTTTTGTAGAGACTATAAAATCGATAACTGAGACACTTTGGCAACAGAGACCAAATAACAAGCCAGTCAAATGTTATGGAAGCTAACGCTCTGACCTGATGCCAAACGGAAACGTCCAATAAAAAAAAACAGAATCCTGAGCACGTCTACTCTTCTTCTAGTTCGGTCGTGAACAGCCACACTATGAACAGCAGAGGGACAACAGCAGAGAAGGACCTGGGTAACAAGGAACCTTAATTAGTGTGAGCCAAACGAGTGGGCGTACTTATACATTATATATAGTGCCGCACCATGTAACAGGCAGGCATGAGACGAGGGGTCGCTCTCAAAATCCTTTCATATTTATATGAGAGAGAAATTATGAGAGCGGATCAACTTCCTGAGGGAGAAAGAGAGAGACAGAGGGATAGAGAGAGTTGGGAGAGAGCGATAGACATGACATTTGTCTAAAACAAATTGGATGTGAAATTGAACAACTGGTACTTTATGTCAGAAGAGTGCCGGGTCCACGGATTTCACCTAATGGGAGCAAACAAACAGCCCGTTGAACCTGCATGCATGGTCTTTTATCCAGTGATCCTCTGAAGGTTTTCAACATCTTGATGAATGATCTGGCCTTAATGACCGTGTTGTCTCTAATCCCCTGCAGGCACACCCAGAAGAAACCTCGCATCTCCTCACTAGAACAAACTGTCCCCATCGTTTAAAGGAGTTAAAAACTTCCATGTTCAATTTGGTAAAGATTGAATTTCAAATCTGGGTAGATCAGGTTGCCATGGCAATGAACAAGAGGTGCTGCAAGCCTCCAAGCTGGGAGCCACAGGATAAGGAGACAGCTACTTTACGTCATAGTAGTTAGAGGAAACAAATATATTCATCTAATGACGCACTGGGTACTATAAAGGGAAATGTAACCAAATATTAACTTTTTTATGACGATATAAGTGGATTGATGTGTTAAAACATTTGCCTGCACCTCTACCGGCTTGGTTATTTGGAGGTAAACATTTTAGTGGCAGTGTCTGCCCTCTATTGAAAATCCAGCTTTTGTCCATTTAAAAGATGAAATCAGGACGGACATATTTAACCTCTTGTGTAATATTGGAACCAACGATATTTAAGTAAAAAAAGAATGATTAGTTTCTCTGAAAATCTTTAGAACTAAGCTTTTACAAAATGAGTAGCAGAACTGGGCGCATCTCACACCAAATAATTTGTTGGAAACAGGATTGGATTTCAGCAGTCTGTTTGGGTAGGTATCACCTGGCACACATGGTTTAGGATATTTCATCCCACTTTCATCTGGAAAATAGTTCATGCTCGCTCATTGAAATTGTGACGATCAACTCCAGTGCACAGCCCTATTTAGATCAATCCACACATAATCTATCGGATTAAGTTCCATTCCTTTACCAGGTTCCTATGGGATCCACAGGTTTTCTAAATTATTAAAATCTGATCTTGAGACTGGGCCAATCCAGAACAATGATGTTCGTTTTCTGCAAAACAGCCTTTTCTTGAGTTGGCTGTGAGCTTTGGAATATATCCTGTGATAAAATTCCCCTTTAACGTTTACTGGCAGTAGTTGCAGCCATCACCATGCCTGTCAGGAGATGCTGGATGCTTTGGGAGGGGAGCTGTGTTGGCTTTGCGTCAAACGTATCTTCAGAAAGTTAAGGCCAAAAATATCCACACTGGGATCACCGGACCATTACATATTTTCCCACATGGTTTTGGGAGATTGAATGTGTCTCCTGGCAAAATGTATGTTATAGTAATATGCAAATTACAGTTCCTGACAGTTGTCCTTTTAGGTTGCCGTTGGCCCTTTTTCTAAGCTCCTTGATGAGCGTTGGTCTTGTCCTGTCACTAATTTCGGTAGAACTTCATGATCTTTGCAATGTCCTGGTGGTGGCATCTTGCCATCATTTCCCACCGAGGCCTCTCACAGTGTTCCATGATTAATTTCTGTTCGACACTTTTCAAAAGATCCCGTGGGTGTTTTATTAGCTCAGGTGGTCTTTGCAATATGCAACCAACTCCTTAATTTTTACAGTTAATCAGAATCAGTTTAGCTGATGTCAGATGACAGACACATAACTTCCTATGTGACTTGAACATCAGATATGCGGACAACTTGTTGAAAAGAAAGTGTACATCTGTTCAAAAACATATAAAGGAATTGCTTTGTGTGTGTGTGTGTTAGGAGTAAGACAATTGCGGTGTGATTGAAGGCCAGTGAACATAAACATCAGAAGCATTAAAGGCTTTAAATTACAGTGAACTAATGTGCTAAATAATTCCCAAAAGTTGTAGAACATTTTATTTAGTCTTTCTTTCTCTTGCAATAAAAGTGTATGCTTTCCCATAATAGTCTGTTTTTAAAATGTAGATTGATGAGCAATCAAAAAAAGTTGTGATAGAGAAGATTACACAATGAATCGCTTGACAGCACAAACATGATTATCTCTTACTATCATTTCAACAGATACAGGTATGTATGCTAAGAACACAATTGTTTTTCAAACAACAGCCCAGAAGCAATTACGGTTAGCTGTCTGGCTCTGGAGAACAACAACAGGGTTTTCCAAACTAACACTACCCTGCTGCCACAATTAAAAACAATGCCAGTGACATATTATGTTTGTTGAGATGATATCCGTTCTTCAGTAAGAGTTGTTATTCACACAATCTTTTTAAAAGTGACAAAAAGTTCTGATTGACTTGTCTTTGTCACCACCTGACAGCGTCGATGCCTAGGCATCTTTATGGTGTTCTGCCCAATTACAGGCAGCAGCCCTGTGTTGCCTCTAATTGGGGAGCTTATTTAAGTGTCCATTTTAGATCCACTGAGGTGGTTCATTGTTTTGTTGTTTCAGTGCCATTGGTTGCTGCCGCTTCTTTTGTTGTTTCATGAAGTTCGTTTAATTGAAAATCTTTCATGTTGTATTGAACTCTACCACTGGGTCCTACCTCAACCCTCAACTGTGACAGTCGTAATTTAAGGCTTCACAGCTGCATTTTCAACAAGCATGTGCAGATATTTTGATATTAACTGTAACTATGACAGGTTCGTCTATTATATATTATTTTGACAGATACAAAGTCGGTGCTCAGCAGTAAAATGATGGCGAAAATCTGTGGTGCAAATAAATAATTCCACCTAACGATGAAACATTTTCACCAACAATAATTGTAGTTTAACAACTTGTCTTTCCGCGGGTGAATTACTTCCTTAATTAAGAAAGAGGCAGAGAAAATGTGTGGTGAAATAAAGAAAGAAGAAATGGATAATGAGAAAGTGAGAGAATAATAAATAGACTCATGTCAGCAGGACAGAAGGTAAATGACACCCCAGTGAGAGGAGCGTCATTCAGAGCTGTCATACAGTCCCGGGCCCTGGGGTCAAATGTCATACAGTCCCGGGCCCTGGGGTCAAATGTCATAAAGTCCCGGGCCCTGGGGTCAAATGCAGAGTGATGTTGATGTGATATGGAACAGAAGTACAAACTGTGCTGCACACTGCAGGGACGGATGTAACAGTTGTCCTCGACGCACGCACGCACGCACACACACACACACACACACACACACACACACACACACACACACACACACACACACACACAAAGACTACACAGTTGATCTGAGCTCAGTGAATTACGTAGTGGAGAATTTGAGAAAAACATTCAAATGCATTATCTTTCTGTGTTGTTGACGCAAACCAACACCAGAATTTGTCAAATTTCAATAACCAAATCTACGTCCGATAAAGGCACTGAACACCGAATGGCTTTAGCAATTCAGACCACCTGATAACAGTTAATTCCGACACACTGTAGGATTTGCACAGGCAAAGGGCCTAACCCTTACAGCAGAACCTTATTGTAACTGTTCAAATTCCATTAGTGTACTATTACAGGCCAGTCCACTGGCTGAATACTAAGTATGGGCTTTCATAGACGCGCCGTTCCTTTACGGTTCCGTTGTGTCGTTCCGTTTGTATCGGGATACTGTCTTCGGTTGCACTTCCTGTTCGGTATATTGACGTTCTCCTCAACCTCGTCGGCCTAGATTGTAGATTTTCCCTTTGTATGTTTGCTTCTCTCTGTGATCTCAATTGTTTGGATCTCGTTTTGCCTGTTTAACCACGTCTTTGAGAGTGCCTACTTTACACACACGTTCAATACACCTGCTGTGCTCTGCACATGGTACCAGCATCTGTGCCTTCGATACTTCATTACAATGTTGAGTGTTTTCACATTATGAATAAAAGTATTTTAAACATGCCAACTTTCCATAATAGTTCAAAAATAACTAAAACATAGAGTTTTCATAACCCTGTAGCTAAGAAAATGACTCTGCACTTTTACGAGTGTATAAAACGGTAGATCCGCGTGTAAGTGTGCATGTTGATATTTAATAGTACACCTGATATTATTGTTGAGAGAAAGTCTGGAGAGAGAAACACATTCTGTAAGTGGCTTGCCTATTTGACCATGGAAAACAAACAAAATAAACAAACAAACAAGTTGGTAACATATCAGCCCTAGTAATAATATGCCTATATAGCCTTTACCAAATCTGGAGAAACTAGATATTGGTCAGTGTTGCTCTATAAAGAGGGAGCTTGCATCTATATCCATGTGTTTAATTTGTTTTTGTTTTTTAAATTAAAATATCATCTGTTTGTTCAAACTAAGTAGTTCAAATGGATCCCATGAATCCAAAGAGAGTAGCAGCTTTTCTGACTGGAGAAATTCTAAATAAATACAAATATTTTTATCAAAACACTGGAACAGGCGATCTTTTGGAACCCCACTCCTTAAATGCTGCATGGATCTTCAGTTAGTCACACGGATTACCCAGTGGAGGTTACAGTGTCCTCCCTGACTAATTGGATCAAAAGGCCACTTGTGATTGTCATTTGGAATAACATTCAACCATTACCCTGTGGCAGCAGGTTCAATGTCACCAGAGATTAGATGGTGTCACCGGTGAGACTTTAAAGGCCACATGGCTCAGTTCCTCCCATGCCGACCATCAATGCCTGTCTGATTATTGAAAAAATACCATACCCATGGAGAGGTGCTATCTACAGAATACAAAATACACAGCATTTGTCAAGCACATATACATCATAATTGTAATTGAAATAAACAAAACGAAATACAGACCAAATAAAAGAAAGATAAAAAACATTACAATTATTAGCAAAACTTTGGTGTACCTTAATAATGCTAATTGCGTTTTTGCTTTTCATCAGTGAGATAGCAAATTTATATATATACATATATACGAAACGGGCATCAGAGATGAAAACCAGCTGGTAATCACAACCAAAACAGCAAAATTAGGTCGATAGTAGGGATGTAACGATGCACTCAATAGTAGGGATGTAACGATGCACTCAATAGTAGGGATGTAACGATGCACTCAATAGTAGGGATGTAACGATGCACTCAATAGTAGGGATGTAACGATGCACTCAATAGTAGGGATGTAACGATGCACTCATTAGTAGGGATGTAACGATGCACTCAATAGTAGGAATGTAACGATGCACTCAATAGTAGGGATGTAACGATGCACTCAATAGTAGGGATGTAACGATGCACACTCAATAGTAGGGATGTAACGACGCACTCAATAGTAGGGATGTAACGATGCACTCAATAGTAGGGATGTAACGATGAACTGAATAGTAGGGATGTAACGATGCACTCAATAGTAGGGATGTAACGATGCACTCAATAGTAGGGATGTAACGATGCACTCAATAGTAGGGATGTAACGATGCACTCAATAGTAGGGATGTAACGATGCACTCAATGGTAGGGATGTAACGATGCAGCTGGTTCAACATCTACGAGAATTTGACACGATTCAAGTCGGTGGAGATGTCAAACACACTGCAATACACATTTCGACCAGCAGGGGCGCTGAAGCTGTATACTTCGTCCTCGCTTTACAGGCACCATAGCAGCGAGCAAGTCGTTGCGTTCAACAGTACCGAACATGTAGGTGGTGAGGATGCCCAATTCTCACTCAAATGAAGCTGTGGCTGCATTTCGGCTTTACAAGGACTAAATACAAAAACTGAGAGCTGGTTTCAGACAATAAACCTGTGTGCAGATACTGCACGAAGATGCTCATATACAATAGCACAACAAACATGACACAGCTTACAAACCATGCCACAGTGAGAAGCTCCAGCCAACACAGTTGGTGCGTAAGCAGCAATTAATAGTCCAAACCACACTGACCGGCAGATTTGCAGCTCCACTGGAGGGGCGACAAGTGTGAGAGCCACAGAGATTGCAAGACGCATCTGTGTTTTCATGGCAGAAGATATGAAGCTGTTTTCTGTCGTAGAGCATCAGCCAGATTAGTGTACAAAGCTGAAACATTTATTTCCCTTAATAGCTGTCCACTCAAGTTGTGGAAAGAGAATGCTAGGCTGTACCCACTGCTCTCCAGTCTAGCAAAAGCACACCACACCAAACCAGCCACTTTGGTCCCTAGGGAAAGTTTTTTATTCATTAGCAGGGGAGATTGTGAATGTGCAGAGATCTAAGCTTTTGCCGGAAAAATAGATATGCTGATATTTCTTTTTAAAAAACATGTAAAAAAAAATCCAAGCTAGGAAATAGCACAGGCAAAGCCTTAGTTTGTAAATATGAAAATATTAATTTTTTCATTATTATTTATTTGGAATTTCTTTATTTATTTGTTTTGAAATAAAAATGTTATTTTTGTTATTTGACATTAAAGATATAGACATTTCTCGAAAAAAATTGCAGCATTTGTCTGAGTGAGAAATAAAAAAAGGTATACACTAATAACAAAAGGAGACTAAAATTAAATTGTGCGAAAATGGTATCGTGGCATCAGTATTGTGAATCGTATCGCATTTTGAATCGTTACAACCATAGTCAATAGAGGACTACTGTATATCATTGCTCCCATTTGTAACATTTGCCATCTAAAGCCAGAGTAAAGTGTCTGCTAAAGGTTATCAGCTGACTAATAAGCCAGCTACTGATTCTAAACAAACTCATTAAATAAACGTAATGAATGTTTGCCTATATTTTATAGACCAATAACTGACTATGACGGTTCATGCTAGAAAAAACTCACAGATGCCTGGCAATAATGAATGTCTGAAAGAAATTAACAATTAAAATGAGTGGTACTGTTAGACTTTGGTAAAGGTTTTTGATAGCATAGTTAATAACCAGTTGCGGAATCAAACCAGTGGCCATGGCTCTTGGCCCGCTGCCATATCTTGGATTAGCTACCAACATTACCATGGAAAGGCCGGTACCGGGCTGGCAGAGCACAATCGGCATTTTTGGAGGTCTAAACTCGCAGATCTCAAGCAACATATATGAGACTAAGTTCAAATGATTACTATTTTAAAGTACATAACTATAATCCGCAGAAATAGGTCTGGTACCTTAAATGACCGTAAACTTGGTCCAAAATACTTTTTACCATTTTCAATCTCATAGTGCTGAAATACAGTCTCCAATAAATAAAATAGATTAAAAAAATGGACACTATCTTACTCCATTAAATATGACACAGTTGCCAAAACCTAATTTGCACTAAATAAGTAACTTTATTTCTATCAGGCTTAGATTTTTCCTTGGCATCCTTCTTTGTTGATTGCAATAGTGTCTTGTTTCATGATATGTTGCAGAGTCGGCAAGTGTCTTAAGCTACACATCACAACAGCTGGTAGGTCTCTGAACTGAAACACAGGTACTTTGATGTGTCTATATTTTATTACTTGAGTAATAACTTGTATTTTTTCCAGAAACTCCCACACGCTTTATGCTTTACATAATTGGGTTTTCAGACTAAAAATGCAGTGGTCTTATTAGGCTGACTCATCAAAGCATAGACATTCGGCTAACTTTAAACTAACAAAATGTTTAGGGCTTTCATTTCAATCAATTTACATATACC
The DNA here is from genome assembly GCA_029465975.1 of Dallia pectoralis. Classification (NCBI taxonomy): domain Eukaryota; kingdom Metazoa; phylum Chordata; class Actinopteri; order Esociformes; family Umbridae; genus Dallia; species Dallia pectoralis. Next base: position 15,686,924 of record CM055730.1, read on the forward strand.
GTTTTCCAAATGTCTTCCTTTGGACAAACTGAGAAAAGTTGCAGTGTCAGTGCAAGACTAGTCAGAAACTAGTAGATATTAGCACAGAATAACTCCCTCCGAAGGCAGTTCGTCATCACCGGCTTTCTAGTGCCACCGTCCCCTCATCACTACATTATCTTGTCTCGTCAATACACACACCTGGTGCCCATTCCCTTATTAGCACCCTTGTATAGGTTCCCTGTGTGTGTCTTTGTGTGGTATTGTTGCATGTACTGCCCGTGTTGTTCTGTGTTTCTTATAGCTAGTCTCCTTTTCGAGTGTTTTATCCATATGAGTGAGGCATAGTTTACAGCTGCGCCGTTACGTTCGTTAGTGGTACATGTCTTGCGCCACTTTTGGACATTATCTACTTGTTGGTTGCTGTGGACTCTCGTGATTAAAGCAACACAAATGATTCGTTCCTGTTCTGGATCTTCCATTTACGCACCCACATCACAGCCAATGTTACAAGAATGCTGTTTGTCTTGCTGACTCACAAGTAGGCAAGGCTGTCCAAACAAATTAATCAGGCATCCATCCGCCAAAGAACATGAGTTTCTTGCCCTCTTCTCATAATGCATGGTTCAGGGCCAGGGGACAGCATATGGTATTCTGCCGATGTATCTGTCAGGACCATGTATTGCAGTAAACATTGGTAACAGCACCTGCCACCATGTGACTTCATATAAAAAACTCTGAATCAAATAGTGCACGACGTTTCATCGAATACCGTAGTGCCATCTTAAGTACGTCGTCCCTCGACTGAAACGCATACCAAACCACATTATGGTTTTTCAACACACAACAAGACACCTCTCCGTCAAATGATGGTCTGCTGAGGATTACTGCGCTCAGGGACAAACTGGGCTGATTTCCCATGATGCCGTGTGGACAGATATGTCATCCTTCATGACTGATGACAGGAAGACCTACCATGCAGAGAATAACACTGTAATATTCAGAGATAATACAGTTGGCTGCTATCATCTCTTCAGTGGGAACTTAGTGCCAGAGGCTACACGCTAAGGAGAGAACCACGGAAAGCTTTTTCTGAAGGTTTGTCTGCGATAGCTTTGACCTTCTGTGGACAGCTTGATATGAGCATTGTCTGTTTCTTTTCCAGCCTGTGTATGAGTGACACGGGATGCATGTCTGCGTTGCAGGGAGACGTAAAAGGTCAGACCAGACTGTGTTTAAGACTCAGGCCATTCGATTTTCAATAGAATATCAATGAGACACTGAATGTACAAATAAAGTAATGCATTATGTAGGACCATGTAATGTGTCGGTGCGAAAAAAGTCAACTAAAAACGGTAAAGCTGCCAACTGCAATACCATTGTGAAGGACTTGTATAGAGTGCAATGGCACTTGCTAGGACACGATTTTGGGAGCATGCAACGTTAAGAACAATAAAGAAAGACAGGGCAGCAGTTCGAAATGCCCCTATTAAGCTAATGATAGATACAATATCGCATGTCTGTAGACAAACCGAAAGTGACACCATGAAACCAAAGCATATTTTATAGTCCTGCGGATTGTCTGTAAACCATAGCTGACAAGAGAAATCTACAATATATTTGACAACACTTTTTGTTGTGTGGTAATTCATAGGCTGGCGCTTCTTTAACACAGATAGGCTACACTAAGCCAGAAGCACACACAGAAACGAAAAAACGAATTAAGTCTAATGAATACTAATAGAGAGTGAGTGCCTTCAACTTAATGTTCACTCACCACTTGTCTGTGACGTGTGACCACACTAGGAATTTTAACATAAGGACCATCGTTTTCAAGTTCAAGAAAAACGTGATATCTGTTCAGCGCGATCTTTCTCCCAAAACGAAAAGCCAGAGTTCCCTTCTCTGTAAAATTGTTCTTCAACAGGTCACAACAAGTACGTAGCCAAAGAGTGTAGCCAACAACTCGTTAGAATCACCCACATTGAATCCCATTGCAAGGACGCTAAAAAAACGATTTGTAATGACTCATTATGTCTAGTGCAAACCCAACAGGGCACATCATAAAGATCATAAAACCCAACTCAAAAACCATAGTGGTGGCAGCATCGTGTCATGGGAATCATTCTCATCATCAGGGTCTGGAACACTTGTCAGGGCAGAAAGTAAACAATTGATGGAATGGTCCTTGTAGCAAACATGCTGCGCTCTGCAGGAAAGTATAACTGAGAAGGAAGTTTAACTGAGAAGGAAGTTTAACCGAGAAGGAAGTTTAACTGAGAAGGAAGTTCACCTTTCCGCTTGACAACGACCAGAATCTTATAGCCAAAGCAGGGCTTGAAAATAATGATGGCTCTGGGCCAGTGAAAAGTAAAGTCAGGATTAATTCAACTTACAACTGGGCCATCGCAAAAACATGAAGATTAAAAAGATATATATATATACTATATTATAAAGGTGACATCCTTCAGTTGTTTTGTTATCTGGCACAGATGTGGGTCTTTATATAAAGGTACAGAGAACTTTCGCCAGCAGTCCCTGACCAGCCACGCCAACACCTGACAGCACCTAGTCTGCATGACAGCCAGATGGGTGGCTGACAATCTGTCTACTGGCCTTGTGACCATGCTGGTCAGGCATTTAAATGCTGATGCCTGTTGAGTGATTGGACGACATATAGCAGCCGCATACCATGTCACTAAGACGGACCAGCCGTTCACCTTGTTCTCCCAAAGATGTATTGAGTTAGCATGCTAGGTTTAAAATTCAAATATTTTCTTGACTGTTATTTTATGTTTCTATAGCAAAAAAATTCATGAAAAAAATATAAAATCATGTTCTCATGTTTTATATATCCCGGATGCATTTAATAATATATTAACTATGTCAACTAAACAAAGTACCTTCATTTATGTTGAAACGCTGATAAATAACAACTTTTGGAGGCACTTTGTTGAGGCCAGTAAGTTTTAATATGTTTTAGAAATGTTAACGTTGAGCCCTGCAAAGCTATAGTGAAGTTACTGAATAATAAATAGGTACAAGTCCTTGAGTGGCCCAGTCAAAGCTCTGACCAAAATGAAATTGACAATGTGTGGCAGGTGGCCTACGGTGGTCCAGAGGTCCAATCCACCGCCCCCGTCACTCATCTGGACACGCTCTATCCTGAATTAATGTAAAAACTGCCTGACAACACATTTAAAAACTAACTGAATAATGCAAATGTAGAACATTCAGACCAAATGAAATAACACATGGTATGGTCTTGAGGCTAAAGATTAGGGTCAGGATATGAACACATTGTCACTTACATTCATGTTTTTGGAATTATAAAAAATATAAAAAATTATCATATCAATAAATTGGTTTGAGCACACTACGTGAAATTGAACTTTTGTAATTAAGCTAGGTTTCATACTGGGTTGATTGTCGTAGGTTGATGTAATTGTAAGACATGATTAATTTATGTTTTATAAGCTACAACTCTGCGACTGAATCCTTAGGCGAGATGGAAAAAGGTTAGTGAAAAGGTAGAAAATGAGTCAGGTACAAAAGGATGAGTGAAGCATCAAGATGGTGAAAACATGATTAAGGAGAGATGTGAGAGGAACACTTGAGGGAGAAAGACAGGGATGATAGTGAGAAATAAGGCAATAATTGCTATGATCATCAAAGTACACAGTTAGGAGTATCAAGAATTGGTGTCTTGAGTTTTAGAATATCCGTCTACAGCGTAGAGCTCTCAACCCTCAGCCATCAGCTCAGAAGAAATGCTGGGGGAAGATAAGCAGCCGGCCTAAGGGAAAGATGCTTAGGCTCAACTTCTACTACACGGGGCCAGTAAAGTAGCCTCTACTGTAGTGATTCACAGTGGAAAGCTTACGCCACCTCTACTGTAGTGAGACATTCAGGGAAAAACAAATATGAATTACTGTCCCTGGTGACCAATGCTAAATAGGGCCTTGTCTGGCATTTTGACCTTCTGCGTGTGCTTGTCATTTCCATCTCAAAGAGTCATTAATTGTGATTTAATGTGAGTTTTAAACAGCAACACGGACCTAGAAAATGCCAAACGTGAATCTATATATTTTCCGACTGCATAGTGTAGAATTTCAGAGGCTGTAGCCTAATTGTTGTGAGACTTCTGGTATGAATGTGCGATCCAGTAATGGAAGCGAACAATCTTTCGTTTCAATCTCAATTACACAAACCAGGGCACAATGCACTAGAGCACCCTATCCCACAATACGTGCCGTTTGTGTTTTTCATGACTCGAATATGTTCATATGTCCCAAACAGATGGACGTAACGAACATTAAAACCCTGACAGAAAGCACTAAAACAGCCGAAGACCCACAGGATCATTTTAATTGTATGTTTTGGAGTTGTAGGCACAGCAGTCCATATAGCCGCTACAGCTAACAAGCTTAGGATAGACCAACAGCCTCTCCTCTGGAAGTGTTTCTAAGAGCCTGATTCGTGTCCTGAGGGTCCTTCAGAGAGAAGAAAATGGAGTGAGCAGGACGTCACTCTTCTGTCCGGTGGGGAGGTAACGACCAGAATCTCTGCACAGCGGGGACCAGTTAGCACCAGGCTAATGGCTTTATGGTTCATCATTTATGTTGAGGCTGCTGCTGTGGATGGTAAACACTGTCAATGCTGTATCCTACAGAGTGCCGTGCCGGGCATTTTGACCTTCTGTGTGTGTGTGTGTGTGTAGGACATAATACTCATTCACAAAGGCTAATCTGAGGCACCTCCTCAGACACACTGCTCGTCCTGTGTAGTGCATTGATCAATCATGGAACAGGCCTGCAATTTGTAAAACGCGAGTACTGTCACAGAATCGGAACACAGTGCATGCACGCACGCACACACACACACACACACACACACACACACACACACACACACACACACACACACACACACACACACACACACACACACACACACACACACACACACACACACACACACACACACATTCCTACTATGGGACATGCACACATGTATGCTGCTATGGGACATGCACATTAACACACAGAAATAACTTTCTGACAGCAGTTTAGGTACATAAACTGGGCACAAAACTACAGCGTGACAGACTGATCTGGTAATAGGAAAAGCTCTACCGATTTAACTTTATTAGAAATGACTATGCCTTGACTGACCAACGCAGTTGGAAATCATTGTTCTGGTAACAAGATTTCCTTCAGCTCCAAGGAGCTCTGAGAAACCACAGGAGACATAATACATTGATTCGAAGCTCACAGTAATATCAGCTGCTTTAAAATATCTTCATTATATTATATAAAATATATTTTATTAATGTCAGAGGTCAGTAATAGTAAAATCTGCTGTAAACCAA